>CAWUFW010009972.1:0-737167 GCA_963921515.1 Calotriton arnoldi | reverse complement strand
GGCGCTGTTCGATGGAGGCATTTTCCCGCACCGCCGCGGTCGTGCCTCCGCCCGCCATCGTAATGGGCCCCATTGTTATTACAACCTGAAGCGTTTTGATGTGCACGTGGAGATTTGTGCATGGACAGCTCATGTATTGATTCATTGACTGTACATAGCCATTGCAACTCAAGTGCCATCCTGTGCCTGACACAGGTGTGTTGTTGTTGTCAACATTTGTGCTTTGACAATGACATATATGCACTTCCTCTTACGATGTGTTGCAAGATTTGTGCATGTGTACTGGCATTTCTGCATGTATTTTTGAGTCACATTGGTGTGTCTGACGACATAGTCACAGTCAGGTGTGTATGTGATCAATTGAGATATACTATTTTGTTATATGTGTTCCTAGTTCTCATCTCATTGCACACATGTGATTGTGTTACCGTAGCAAATGATGTTGCTGCAGGGCTTTGTACGTGATAACGTCATTTATCTTGTCAATGTCCTCCATGTACATATGAGTTAACCAAGGCTCCTCTCTTGCTTTTCCATGCTCATGACAGTGGGTGCCAGAGGTTTGTGTGTTTGAGTCATGCTGCTGTAAGTTGTACGCCTCCTCCAACCCAGTCCAGATACTCCTTGTGTTGAATGTGTCAATGACAGTGAGCGGAGTGTTGTGTCAGGGATGATGACAAAGCTGCATGATGTAGGAGTAGGATGCAGCTCACAACAGCGCTTTGTGTAAATGACACCATGCAACAGTGTCAGCTATCTTTCTGGGGCCATTCCATTCACTGTCAGGTATCCCTTGTCAATGATGTCTCTGTAGCTTTGTGTGTGTGTTTTGATATGTGCTAGGTCTGCATCTCACCACTTGTCCTGTACTCCACACACCTTCACAGCCAGGCCAGGGAGCACCCCTGGGACAATGCATCCCCAGACAGTGAGTGGAAATATACAGTTAAAATGGCTGTGAGTGTGAACGTGTGTGAGAGGGCCAGTACCTAGGTGTGGCTTGCAGCCAATTCATACATCAGGCCCATGTGTCAGACATCTTGCCGGGGAATTTACTTTCATTGTCATGGAGTGACTGCTCCCAAGAGTGCTATTTGTTCTGGCTGAGAAGGTGTGTGGAGAGACGGCCTTGATAGCAGTTTGAGTCATTGCAGAACCTCCTTCTCCCCAGAGTCCAGATAATCCCCCATGAACCATGCTTCCATTACAGGGAGTCAAAGTTTACGTTCAGGATGTCAGCCAGTGGTGTTCTGTTGTTTGTTTGAGCACAATTCCCAACAGGGCCTTGTGAACCCCACAGCAGAGCCCAGTGTCAGCCATCTTGTTAGTCCTTTTCCACTCTCTGTGAGCTGAGCATGGTTGAATGTGGGCTTGATGAGCCATGTGGGGGGAGGACTGTTGGCTGTGACTACGACTCCCATCATGCTTTTGGCTACTCCCACCTTCCCAGGAAGCCCAAGCTTCCTTCCTTCCTGTGAATCAGCTTCCCTGTGTGGTGGTGTAACAGTGCTAGCAAGATGGCTGACAGTGGTGTCCTGGTGTTTGTTTGAGCAGTACTCCCAACAGGGCCTTGTGCTCCCCACAGCAGAGCCCAGTGTCAGCCATCTTGTCAGTCCTTTTCCACTCCCTGTGAGCTGAGCAAGGTTGAATGTGGGCTTGATGGGCCATGTGGGGGGAGGACTGTTGGCTGTGACTACGACTCCCATCATGCTTTTGGCTACTCCCACCTTCCCAGGAAACCCAAGCTTCCTTCCTTCCTGTGAATCAGCGTCCCTGTGTGGTGGTGTAACAGTGCTGGCTAGATGGCTGACAGTGTTGTCCTGGTGTTTGTTTGAGCAGTACTCCCAACAGAGGCTTGTGCTCCCCACAGCAGAGCCCAGTGTCAGCCATCTTGTCAGTCCTTTTCCACTCCCTGTGAGCTGAGCATGGTTGAATGTGGGCTTGATGGGCCATGTGGGGGAGGACTGTTGGCTGTGAATACGACTCCCATCATGCTTTTGGCTACTCCCACCTTCCCAGGAAACCCAAGCTTCCGTCCTTCCTGTGAATCAGCTTCCCTGTGTGGTGGTGTAACAGTGCTGGCAAGATGGCTGACATGGTGTCCTGGTGTTTGTTTGACCAGTACTCCCAACAGGGCCTTGTGCTCCCCACAGCAGAGCCCAGTGTCAGCCATCTTGTCAGACCTTTTCCACTCCCTGTGAGCTGAGCATGGTTGAATGTGGGCTTGATGGGCCATGTGAGGGAGGACTGTTGGCTGTGACTACGACTCCCATCATGCTTTTGGCTACTCCCACCTTCCCAGAAAACCCAACCTTCCTTCCTTCCTGTGAATCAGCTTCCCTGTGTGGTGGTGTAACAGTGCTGGCAAGATGGCTGACAGTGGTGTCCTGTTGTTTGTTTGAACAGTACTCCCAACAGGGCCTTGTGCACCCCACAGCAGAGCCCAGTGTCAGCCATCTTGTCAGTCCTTTTCCACTTCCTGTGAACTGAGCATGGTTGAATGTGGGCTTGATGGGCCATGTGGGGGGAGGACTGTTGGCTGTGACTAAGACTCCCATCATGCTTTTGGCTACTCCCACCTTCCCAGGAAACCCAAGCTTCCTTCCTGTGAATCAGCTTCCCTGTGTGGTGGTGTAACAGTGCTGGCACGATGGCTCACAGTGGTGTCCTGTTGTTTGTTTGAGCAGTACTCCCAACAGGGCCTTGTGCTCCCCACAGCAGAGCCCAGTGTCAGCCATCTTGTCAGTCCTTTTCCACTCCCTGTGAGCTGAGCATGGTTGAATGTGGGCTTGATGGGCCATGTGGGGGGAGGACTGTTGGCTGTGACTACGACTGCCATCATGCTTTTGGCTACTCCCACCTTCCCAGAAAACCCAACCTTCCTTCCTTCCTGTGAATCAGCTTCCCTGTGAGGTGGTGTAACAGTGCTGGCAAGATGGCTGACAGTGGTGTCCTGGTGTTTGTTTGAGCAGTACTCCCAACAGGGCCTTGTGCTCCCCACAGCAGAGCCCAGTGTCAGCCATCTTGTCAGTCCTTTTCCACTCCCTGTGAGCTGAGCATGGTTGAATATGGGCTTGATGGGCCATGTGGGGGGAGGACTGTTGGCTGTGACTACGACTCCCATCATGCTTTTGGCTACTCCCACCTTCCCAGGAAACCCAAGCTTCCTTCCTTCCTGTGAATCAGCTTCCCTGTGTGGTGGAGTAACAGTGCTGGCAAGATGGCTGACAGTGGTGTCCTGGTGTTTGTTTGAGCAGTACTCCCAACAGGGCCTTGTGCTCCCCACAGCAGAGCCCAGTGTCAGCCATCTTTTCAGTCTTTTTCTACTCCCTGTGAGCTGAGCATGGTTGAATGTGGGCTTGATGGGCCATGTGGGGGGAGGACTGTTGGCTGTGACTACGACTCTCATCATGCTTTTGGCTACTCCCACCTTCCCAGGAAACCCAACCTTCCTTCCTTCCTGTGAATCAGCTTCCCTGTGAGGTGGTGTAATAGTGCTGGCAAGATGGCTGACAGTGGTGTCCTGTTGTTTGTTTGAGCACAACTCCCAACAGGGCCTTGTGCTCCCCACAGCAGAGCCCAGTGTCAGCCATCTTGTCAGTCCTTTTCCACTCCCTGTGAGCTGAGCATGGTTGAATGTGGGCTTGATGGGCCATGTGGGGGAGGACTGTTGGCTGTGACTATGACTCCCATCATGCTTTTGGCTACTCCCACCTACCCAGAAAACCCAACCTTCCTTCCTTCCTGTGAATCAGCTTCCCTGTGAGGTGGTGTAACAGTGCTGGCAAGATGGCTGACAGTGGTGTCCTGTTGTTTGTTTGAGCAGTACTCCCAACAGGGCCTTGTGCTCCCCACAGCAGAGCCCAGTGTCAGCCATCTTGTCAGTCTTTTTCCACTCCCTGTGAACTGAGCATGGTTGAATGTGGGCTTTATGGGCCATGTGGGGGGAGCACTGTTGGCTGTGACTACGACTCCCATCATGCTTTTGGCTACTCTCACCTTCCCAGAAAACCAAACCTTCCTTCCTTCCTGTGAATCAGCTTCCCTGTGAGGTGGTGTAACAGTGCTGGCAAGATGGCTGACAGTGGTGTCCTGTTGTTTGTTTGAGCAGTACTCCCAACAGGGCCTTGTGCTCCCCACAGCAGAGCCAGTGTCAGCCATCTTGTCAGTCCTTTTCCACTTCCTGTGAGCTGAGCATGGTTGAATGTGGGCTTGATGGGCCATGTGGGGGGAGGACTGTTGGCTGTGACTAAGACTCCCATCATGCTTTTGGCTACTTGCAACTTCCCAGAAAACCCAACCTTCCTTCCTTCCTTCCTTCCTTCCTTCCTTCCTTCCTTCCTGTGAATCAGCTTCCCTGTCAGGTGGTGTAACAGTGCTGGCAAGATAGCTGACAGTGGTGTCCTGTTGTTTGTTTGAGCAGTACTCCCAACAGGGCCTTGTGCTCCCTACACCAGAGCCCAGTGTCAGCCATCTTTTCAGTCATTTTCCACTCCCTGTGACTTGAACTTGGTTGAATGTGGGCTTGATGGGCCATGTGGGGGGAGGACTGTTGGCTGTGACTACGACTTCCATCATGCTTTCAGCTACACCCACCTTCCCAGCCATCCCAACCTTCCTTCCTGTGACTCAGATTTCCTGGGAGAGAATGTGTGCAAACAAGATGGCTGATGCATGTGACTGGTGTTTGGATCCCATTGCCTTGCTGTGAGTTAGTGCTAAGTTTGTACATTTTTGTAAATGGTGAGATTTCCAGTTACATTGCAGGTATGTTGTTAGTAAAAATCTATTTTTGATTACATATCTCATCATGGACTTGTGCTCCCCACACCAGAGCCCAGTGTCGGGCATCTTGGCAGTGCATTTTCATTAACTCACAGGGAAAGCATAGTCCCAGGTGTGGTGTTTGGTGTTGGTGGGAGGGTGGTGTGTGTGACAGGGCCTGCTGGTAGATGTGGTCAGAGCTAGCACTCCTCCTCCCACTCAGACCAAATAGACCACCATGAACCATGCTTCCATGACAGTGAGTAAAACTTTACATTCAAGATGACTGACAGTGGGGCCTGGTGTTTGTTTGAGCACAACTCCCAACAGGGCCTTGTGCTCCACACACCAGAGCCCAGAGTCAGCCATCTTGCCAGTACTTTTCCACTCCCTGTGAGATGGGCATAGTTCAAGGTGGGCTTGATGGGCCATGTGGGAGGAGGACTGTTAGCTGTGACTACAACTATCGTCATGCTTTCAGCTACACCCACCTTCCCAGCAAACCCAACTTTCCTTCCTGTGACTCAGCTTCCCTGTGAGTGAGTGAAACAGTGCTGGCAAGATGGCTGACAGTGGTGGTTGCTGTTTTGAGCACAAAGCCTTGCTGTGTTTTTTAGTAAGTTGGTACATATCATGAAATAGTTACATATTGTTAGACCTGGCATCCTTGGCGTGGGTCTCCCTTCCATTTTTTTATGATGCCTCCTATGTTACCGATCCATTTTTGCTGGTGTTAGATGCTTTGGGCACTGTGCCACTGCTATCCAGTGCCACAGTGCAAGTGCTCCCTAGGATAAATTATGTTATGTATTAGTGACTCCATGATTGGATGATTGGTTTACTTGTCAGTCCCTAGTACAGTGCACTGAGTGTGCCCAGGGCTTGTAAATCTAATGCCGCTGGTGGGCTTGCAGCACTGGTTGTGCCACCCACAGAAGCGGCTTGTAAAATGTGCCTCAGGCCTGCCATTGCAGAGCCTGTGTGCAGCCTAGGGCTGCCATGTCGACTTGGTGAGTACACCCACTTACCAGTCCCTAAACCTTCCCTTTACTGCATGTTGGTCACCCCTAAAGTAGGCCCTAGGGCAGGGTGCATTGTAAGTACAAGGTAGGACATGCCCTGGTGTGGGTGGCATGTCCTAATAGTGAATTACAGCCATTTTCGTTTTTCACTATTGCAAGGCTACCTGCTCCCCATAGGCCAGAATGGGCAGACTGACTATTACACCTTATAGTCAGAACTGACCCAGGGAACATGGTAGAAAAACGAATTTAGTATGCCTGAACTCAGAATGATAAAATACATCTTTTAGTGAAGTTGGTTTTAACATTCTGTGTTTGAAAATACCACTTTTAGAAAGTGGGTATTTTCTTGCCTAAACTTCCAAGCCTGCCTCTGCTAGGTTGCGTATTCCTTGTCTGGAGATTGAGTGACAGGGGCTGGGGGTGGCTACAGGAGACAGGGTGAGTCAGCACAGGGCTGAATAGAAAGATCTGCATCCAGAGTGGAGGGAGGAGTTGCACCTGGGTCTGAATAGGGCTGTGCCTGCCTTCCACAATGCTGGCTCCACCTCCTGCCGGACGGCTGAGCACCCTGCCCCACATTCTGAAAGGAAAGAAGGAGTCAGAAAAACAAAGTGCTCCAGGGCTGACCAGAACTGGTTTTGACTAGGCAGAGGCCTCTCTGCCTTCAGAGAACAAAGGAAAACTGTGTATAAAAAGGGGACCCAGACCCCTAGGAAATTAGATCACTTCGGGAAAACAAGAAGAAACCTTTGCTGAGGAGCGGAACCAAGAAGGAACTGAGGAGAAGACTATCCCTAAGCTAGAGGGATCTGCCTGCAGTGGTTGCCTGACTGCCAAAGGAAGGAGAAAGGACTTTGTGTGCACTTTTATTCAACTTGTAAAGTATCTCCAAGGGCTTGAGAAAAGAGCTTGCCTCCTGCTGAAGTCTCAGGGACAACAGACTTCAACCACCAGCTCCCCAAGAATCCTTTGGAAGTGCCTGCTGCTGTTTTGGGCCTTCTGAAGGGACTGAGTGTCGCAAGGAGCTGGAAGCGCGACTCAAGAGGAAGAAGCGTGTCGCCGTCGCTGCTGCTGCCGTCGCAACTCCGAAGGAGGGTGTCGCCGCTGTAGCTGTCGCATTGCACCGCACCAAGAGAAGAGTCTCGCATCGAGGAAGAAGCGTGTCGCCGTCGCAGCCGCTGCCGTCGCAACTCCGAAGGAGGGTGTCGCCGCTGTAGCTGTCGCATTGCACCGCATCAAGAGAAGCGCCTCGCATCCACAGAGAAGCGTGCCGCCGTCGGAGCTGCTGCCATCGCATCACGAAACAAGGGTGTCGCCGCTGCAGTTGTCGCATCGAGCGGAAGCGTCTCGCAACGTTGGAGAAAAGTGTCGCAGCCGAAGCTGTTGCCGTCGCATCGCTGAACAAGGGTGTCGCCGCTGCAGCTGACGCATCGAGTCGAGACTTCTCGCCACCTCGGAGAAGCGTGCCGCATCAGGAAGAACTTGACGTCTTTATTTCTTTGCACCAGAACTTTGTCGCATTTCCATCGCCGCAACATTGCTTGTTGTGGAAGCGTCCCGCATCGTAAGGTACATTGACTTAACGTGTCGCATCTTAAGAACTGAACTGAACTAAGCTAAAGCTACCATTTTAAGTACAGTATTGTGGATTTTTGTCGTTTATGGTCTTGTGTTAAAACTATATAAAGAATACTTATTTTTGATATAAACCTTGTGTGGTGTCCATCTGTAGTGTGTCACTAGATTACTGTATGTGTTCACAAATGCTTTACACACTGCCTCTGAGATAAGCCTGTCTGCTCGTGCCAAGCTACCAAGGGGGTGAGCAGGGGTTATTTTAGGAGTGTACCCCTTTACCCTGACTAGAGGCGAGGGTCCCTATTTGTCACAAGTACCTACCTGTGCCAACTAGAGGCCCCCAATTCTAACATTGGTGGTCAGCGGTGGGGATTCTGGACTTGCATTTGTGACTCATGTACAGTGATTGGTGAACACTACTAGTGAGTGCAGACCAAAACGCGACCACATACTGTTGGTAGATTTGTTTTTCTAGGACGTTCCATTTTTGCCAAGTTCAGCCATCATGAAACCAGCATCCATAGCATCTGTTGATTTTGATTGGGAAGAGGAGAAACTAGAATGCTACAATGCGAAGCAGCTGAAGCACTTCTGCAAAAGATTTAATGTTGCAATTACCGGGCTCACCGAGAGGGATGAGTTCTACAAGGCGCTGAGGGCCTGGGTAGAAGCAAGGAAAACCCCTGAGATTGAGGAAGGGGATAATAATGCAGATGTGCAGCTGGAAGGGCCAGTGGGCCCAGGGGAAAGGAAAGCACCTTCCCTAATAGGTAGCAGTGTTTCTGCCAAAGGCCTGTCCCCAGAAGAGCTGGCGGACAGGGAGAGAAATAGGATGCATGAGTTAGAGCTGGCCAAAATGAGTGGGCAATTGGAAATTAGGAAACTGGCCCTAGAAGAAAAGAAAATGCAGCTTGAGCATGATAGAAGTTTGAGGAGTTGGATTTGAAAGCTAGGAGCTTAGAAATTACTCCCTCTGGTGGCAGCACACCGTCAATGCCTGTGGAATCTAGAGTATATATTCCTAAAGATGTGGTCAAAGAGTTTTTTAAAAATGATGACATTGGGCAGTGGTTCAAGGCCTATGAGGTAGCCATGTCTTCCCACCGGGTCCCTGAGAAGGATTGGGGAGCGGGGTTGTGGGGACGGTTCCTTAGTGAGGGGCGGGACACACTGCTAGATTTGCCTTCTGATGTCCATAATTCATATCGCCACATGAAGGATGCTTTAATGTCTAGGTATGGTTTAACTCCTGAATTGTATAGGCAAAGGTTCAGGGGTTGCACGAAGATAGAGAACAGTACCTGGGTTGAATATGTCACTTTTTCTGCAGAGCATTGGATGGTTGGGTGAAGGGTAGCAAAGTTGATGATTTTCAGGGGCTCCTTGATTTGATTGCATGGGAGCACTTGTCAAGTAACTGTTTTCCAGAGCTACGCCAGCACCTGATAGATAGCAAGCTGACTATCCCTAGGAAGCTTGCTGAGGAGGCGGACCGCTGGGTCAGTACCAGGGTCCACAAGGGTCACGTGGGAGATTCAGCCAAGGGTGGGCAGGGTCCCCAGCAGAAGAGTGGGGGGACAAGGGTAAACAGAGGGAGTTCCAAAGAAGGCCCCAAAGTAGTCCCCAAGGGAACCAAGGGAAAGGTTCCCAGCCTCCCCCAGAAACCCTCAGGGGCCCCGACAGGTCCACCTGTTCAAAGGGGACCCCTGAGATGCTACAAATGTGGGGACCTGGGTCATATAGCGAGTGATCCCAGGTGCCGCCAGTTTGGAAAGACCGCACCCCTGGTGCAGCCCCCGGCAGATGGCTAGTGTAGCCCTGGGGGAGGAGATGGATGCCCCAGAGGGTGGGGTCCCGCACAGATGTCCCTTGTCTCATTAGGAAACTGTGAGATGGTCCCCAAGACCCAGCTGCCTGATAACACTAAGAAATACAGGCAGTGGGTGACCATCAATGGCCATAGGGTGGAGGCTCTTAGAGATACAGGAGCCAGTGTGACAGCTGTCAAGTGTCACCTGGTGTCTCAAGAGCAGGTTGTCCCCCATGCATTCTATCCAGTTGTTGCCGCTGACAACACAGAGAGTCACTGCAAAGTGGCTCAGGTTCCCTTTGAGTGGGGGGGTCTCTGGTACTCTTCAGGTAGCTGTGAGGCCCGCCATGCCTGTTGACTGTTTGTTAGGGAACGACTTGGAGAGCTCACCTTGGGCGAAGGTGGAGCGAAGTGCTCATTTAGAGATGTTGGGTTTGCCTGACTGGGCGTGTGTGACCACCCGGTCCATGGCAGCAAGTAAAGGTGCTCAAGAGGACCTGGAGCCTGAGAGGGAGGCCCAGGTACCTGCCGTCACGAGAAGAGGCAGGGGGCGCGGAAACCGGCCCCGAAGTTCCCACGGTCCAGGAGGAGGCAGACCTTGAGGGGGATGCCCTGGAGCCTACAGGGGAACAGGTAGCTGAACTGGGGGACCTGCCTGAGCTGACCCATTGGCAGCAAGAAGGAGGACCCTCCAGGGAAGAATTCTGCAAGGAGCAGAAAGAATGCCCTTCTCTGGTGGGTCTGCGGCAACAGGCGGCAGACCAGGCAACAGGTGATCAGTCTGGGTCACATTGGGTCTATTGGGAGAATGATCTCCTGTATACTGAGCCTAATGTTGCTGAGCCTGGCTCAGCCCCTGTGCTGGTGGTACCCCAGTGCCTCAGAGCCTTCCTACTGGGGCTGGCTCATGATGTTCCATTGGCAGGACATTTGGGGCAGGACAAGACCTTTGAGAGGCTTGTCACCCACTTTTATTGGCCCCAAATGCGCAGGAGTTCAGACACTCACTGCAGGACATGTCAGACTTGCCAGGCAAGTGGAAAGAGTGGGAGGAAGCGCAAGGCTCCTCTCCAGCCATTCCCTGTAGTCAGCACCCCTTTGAACGGGTGGGTATTGACATTGTGGGGCCACTGGACCCCAAGACAGCCATGGGCAACAGGTTCATCCTGGTCTTGGTGGACCATGCCACCCGGTACCCGGAAGCCATACCTCTGAGGACAGTGACGGCCCCCGTGGTGGGACGAGCACTGATGGGAATTTTCTCCCGAGTGGGATTCCCTAGCGAGGTAGTGTCTGACCGGGGACCAACTTCATTTCCAAGTATATGAAGTCCCTGTGGCAGGAGTGTGGGGTAACCTACAAGTTTACCACTCCTTACCACCCCCATGGAAATGGATTGGTTGAAAGGTTCAACCGAACCCTCAAAGGCATGATTATGGGTCTTGAGGAACCTATGAGGCGTAAGTGGGACGTCCTCTTACCATGCCTGCTCTTTGCTTACCGTGAGGTGCCACAGAAATCTCTAGGGTTCAGTCCCTTTGAGCTTCTCTATGGACACCCAGTAAGAGGACCTCTAAGTTTGGTCAAAGAAGGCTGGGAGCAATCTCCCAGGAAACCTCCCCAGGATGTATACAGTTACATGCTGGCCTTTAGGAACCAAACTAGGCGTTTCAGGCAACTCGCTGAGGCGAATCTGGAAGCCAGCCAGGAGGAGATGAAGCGGTGGTACGACCAGAATGCCACTCTGGTAGAGCTTCAGCCTGGTCAGAAAGTGTGGGTCATGGCCCCAGTGGAGCCCTGCGCGCTCCAGGATAAGTGGACCGGACCCTTTGAGGTTGTAGAGCGCAAAGTCCGGTTACCTACTTGGTGGACTTGCGGTCTCCCAGAAACCCTTTGAGGGTCCTGCATGTCAACCGCCTGAAGCCCCACTTGGAGAGGTCCCAAGTGGGCATGCTCTTAGCGACAGATGCTGGGATGGAGGAGGAGACTGAGCCTCTTCCTGACCTCCTGTCAGCAACAGAGCAAGATGGGTCAGTGGATGGTGTCAACCTCTCTTCCACCCTGACCCCTGAGCAACAGAATGACTGCCGCCAGTTGCTGGGGCAGTTTTCTGATCTGTTCTCCCTGGTTCCCGGTGTCACAGATTGGTGCATCCATGATGTGGACACTGGGGACAGTACGCCTGTGAAGCACAAATCTTACAGGGTGACTGACAGGGTGAGAGCTTGCATCAAGGAGGAGGTCTCCAAAATGCTTGCGTTAGGGGTGATTGAGTCCTCTAACAGTCCTTGGGCCAGCCCAGTGGTCTTGGTCCCAAAGGCTGCCGCACCGGGTGCCACACCAGAACTCCGGTTCTGTGTGGACTACCGAGGACTCAATTCAGTCACCAGGACTGACGCGCACCCCATCCCCAGAGCTGATGAGCTCATAGATCGGCTAGGGGCTGCACGGTACCTCAGCACGTTTGACTTAACGTCTGGGTACTGGCAGATCGCCTTGACTGATGGGGCAAGAGAGAGGTCAGCATTCTCCACACCAGATGGGCACTACCAATTCCGGGTGATGCCCTTTGGGATGAAGAATGCCCCTGCCACCTTCCAGAGGTTGGTCAACCAGGTGTTGGCTGGACTGGACTCGTTCAGTGCCGCCTACCTGGATGACATCGCGGTGTTCAGCGCCAGTTGGGAAGAACATCTGCGCCACCTCTGGGAAGTGTTGATGGCGCTGCGGAGGGCAGGCCTCACGATCAAGGCGAGTAAGTGCCAGATCGGGCAGGGTTCCGTGGTGTACTTGGGACACCAAGTGGGAGCGGCCAGGTGGCGCCCCTACAACCCAAAATTGAAACCATCCTGAATTGGGAACCCCCCAAAACCCAGACAGAGGTGAGAGCCTTCTTAGGACTCACAGGTTACTACAGGAGGTTTATCAAGGGGTATGGCAGCATTGTTGCGCCCCTGACAGAGCTGACTTCCAAGAAGCAGCCCAGGAAAGTGATTTGGACTGACACCTGTCAGAAAGCTTTTGAGGCCCTGAAAACTGCCATGTGCACGGCGCCCGTGCTCCTGGCACCCAACTTCTCCAAAGAGTTCGTAGTACAAACAGACGCTTCAGAACATGGTGTGGGGGCTGTTCTGTCACAGATGAATGAGGAGGGCCTAGATCAACCCGTAGCCTTCATCAGTAGGAGGTTACTACCACGGGAACAGAGGTGGAGTGCTATTGAGCGTGAGGCATTTGCTGTGGTCTGGGCACTGAAGAAGCTGAGACCATACCTGTTTGGGACTCACTTCCGGGTTCAGACAGACCACAGGCCCCTCAGATGGTTGATGCAGATGAGGGGTGAGAATCCAAAGCTGTTGAGGTGGTCCATTTCCCTACAGGGGATGGATTTCACGGTGGAACACCGCCCTGGTACAGAACACGCCAATGCTGATGGTCTGTCCAGATTTTTCCGCCTTAGTGAAGAGAGCTCCCCTGAGGTAGGGTAGTTCTCCCCACATTTCAGCTGGAGGGGACACGTGTTAGACCTGGCATCCTTGGCGTGGGTCTCCCTTCCATTTTTTTATGAGGCCTCCTATGTTACCGATCCATTTTTGCTGGTGTTAGATGCTTTGGGCACTGTGCCACTGCTATCCAGTGCCACAGTGCAAGTGCTCCCTAGGATAAATTATGTTATGTATTAGTGACTCCATGATTGGATGATTGGTTTACTTGTCAGTCCCTAGTACAGTGCACTGAGTGTGCCCAGGGCTTGTAAATCTAATGCCGCTGGTGGGCTTGCAGCACTGGTTGTGCCACCCACAGAAGGGGCTTGTAAAATGTGCCTCAGGCCTGCCATTGCAGAGCCTGTGTGCAGCCTAGGGCTGCCATGTCGACTTGGTGAGTACACCCACTTACCAGTCCCTAAACCTTCCCTTTACTGCATGTTGGTCACCCCTAAAGTAGGCCCTAGGGCAGGGTGCATTGTAAGTACAAGGTAGGACATGCCCTGGTGTGGGTGGCATGTCCTAATAGTGAATTACAGCCATTTTCGTTTTCACTATTGCAAGGCTACCTGCTCCCCATAGGCCAGAATGGGCAGACTGACTATTACACCTTATAGTCAGAACTGACCCAGGGAACATGGTAGAAAAACGAATTTAGTATGCCTGAACTCAGAATGATAAAATACATCTTTTAGTGAAGTTGGTTTTAACATTCTGTGTTTGAAAATACCACTTTTAGAAAGTGGGTATTTTCTTGCCTAAACTTCCAAGCCTGCCTCTGCTAGGTTGCGTATTCCTTGTCTGGAGATTGAGTGACAGGGGCTGGGGGTGGCTACAGGAGACAGGGTGAGTCAGCACAGGGCTGAATAGAAAGATCTGCATCCAGAGTGGAGGGAGGAGTTGCACCTGGGTCTGAATAGGGCTGTGCCTGCCTTCCACAATGCTGGCTCCACCTCCTGCCGGGCGGCTGAGCACCCTGCCCCACATTCTGAAAGGAAAGAAGGAGTCAGAAAAACAAAGTGCTCCAGGGCTGACCAGAACTGGTTTTGACTAGGCAGAGGCCTCTCTGCCTTCAGAGAACAAAGAAAAACTGTGTATAAAAAGGGGACCCAGACCCCTAGGAAATTAGATCACTTTGGGAAAACAAGAAGAAACCTTTGCTGAGGAGCGGAACCAAGAAGGAACTGAGGAGAAGACTATCCCTAAGCTAGAGGGATCTGCCTGCAGTGGTTGCCTGACTGCCAAAGGAAGGAGAAAGGACTTTGTGTGCACTTTTATTCAACTTGTAAAGTATCTCCAAGGGCTTGAGAAAAGAGCTTGCCTCCTGCTGAAGTCTCAGGGACAACAGACTTCAACCACCAGCTCCCCAAGAATCCTTTGGAAGTGCCTGCTGCTGTTTTGGGCCTTCTGAAGGGACTGAGTGTCGCAAGGAGCTGGAAGCGCGACTCAAGAGGAAGAAGCGTGTCGCCGTCGCTGCTGCTGCCGTCGCAACTCCGAAGGAGGGTGTCGCCGCTGTAGCTGTCGCATTGCACCGCACCAAGAGAAGAGTCTCGCATCGAGGAAGAAGCGTGTCGCCGTCGCAGCCGCTGCCGTCGCAACTCCGAAGGAGGGTGTCGCCGCTGTAGCTGTCGCATTGCACCGCATCAAGAGAAGCGCCTCGCATCCACGGAGAAGCGTGCCGCCGTCGGAGCTGCTGCCGTCGCATCACGAAACAAGGGTGTCGCCGCTGCAGTTGTCGCATCGAGCGGAAGCGTCTCGCAACGTTGGAGAAAAGTGTCGCAGCCGAAGCTGTTGCCGTCGCATCGCTGAACAAGGGTGTCGCCGCTGCAGCTGACGCATCGAGTCGAGACTTCTCGCCACCTCGGAGAAGCGTGCCGCATCAGGAAGAACTTGACGTCTTTATTTCTTTGCACCAGAACTTTGTCGCATTTCCATCGCCGCAACATTGCTTGTTGTGGAAGCGTCCCGCATCGTAAGGTACATTGACTTAACGTGTCGCATCTTAAGAACTGAACTGAACTAAGCTAAAGCTACCATTTTAAGTACAGTATTGTGGATTTGTGTCGTTTATGGTCTTGTGTTAAAACTATATAAAGAATACTTATTTTTGATATAAACCTTGTGTGGTGTCCATCTGTAGTGTGTCACTAGATTACTGTATGTGTTCACAAATGCTTTACACACTGCCTCTGAGATAAGCCTGTCTGCTCGTGCCAAGCTACCAAGGGGGTGAGCAGGGGTTATTTTAGGAGTGTACCCCTTTACCCTGACTAGAGGCGAGGGTCCCTATTTGTCACAAGTACCTACCTGTGCCAACTAGAGACCCCCAATTCTAACACATATTACTCTGAGATTGCAGGTATTTTCTTTGTCAAACTGGCATACACATCACAGGCTCATTTGCTTAATATTGTTATGGCTTTGCTGACAGTGATTTGTATCACTGTGTCCTTGACAGTGATGTCTGTTGCTGTGTATTTGCTATCAATATTGGCTATTTGAGTATGTACTCACCAGGCTCTGGTACTCCTGATATTCCATAGACGCCCTCCGATGGAAGGATGGACCGCACCTTCTCCTCCCAGGAAGTGAAGTGCACAGGTGTTGTAGGAGGGCCACCGCCAGTCAGCTGACTCAGTTCATGCTCTTTGTTAATGACTTCTTGACCCTCCTTCGCACATCATAGTACCTGTTCCTGATATCTTCCATTGTGCACAGGCAAGGTGCTTGAGTGTTCACCTTGTTGACAATCCTCTCCCACATCTTGTTTCTCTGGGACAGGGGGGTCTGTTGGACCAAGTTGCCAAATAACTGTGGCTCTACTCTAAGAATTTCATCTACCATGACTTCAAACTCACTGTCTGTGAACTTTGGATTCTTCTTTGGGGGCATGGTGATGGGTGGTGGTGGAGATGGATGTGTGGGTGAGTGTGAAGGTGAGGGTGAGTGAGTATGAGTAAAGGTGTGTGTTTGTGAGTGTGGCATTTGACAGGTGCTAGTAGTGTACAGGTTGTGTGGTGGGTGGGTTGTGAGTGTTAGTATCAGTGCAGTGTAGTAGTGGTATCTGCTGGCAGGTCTGTTGAATTTGCAAAGGATTATGGTAAGAAATTTGGGGGCATATTATCAAGAACGGCGTTAAAATTATTGCCGGTTTAGCGGCAGAAAACTGCCGCTAAAGCGGCGATAATGGGCTTGATAATATGCCCTGGAGAATTCCAATAGAAGCCCATGTTCACACCAGAACATGGACTTCTATTGGAATTCTCAAGGGCATATTATCAAGCCCATTATCGCCGCTTTAGCTGCAGTTTTCTGCCGCTAAACCGGCGATAATTTTTAATGCCGTTCTTGATAATATGCCCCTTGGACCTTTATATAGGTGGAGTTGTGGGTGTGTCTTAATTTCTTTTTGCCTTTGACAATGCTTGTTTGGACCTTTTCTGTCTGTTTCTAGTGTATTTTGTTGAGCATAACAGAAACGTTCCATTGACCGCAATGTATGCTTTTTCATGTATTAGCGGGGTAATCCGAGTCTGTCCCATTCACGCTAAGCTATATTGCAGCGTTCGCGTATGAGTCGGTCGCGTCGGGCTCTTTTCCGGATGATTCGCTCGGACGGATTGATTTCTGTACGTGTCGGTCGTCCGTATTATGCTCCATGTGAGTCCTTTGTATTTGACACGTGTTGCATCATTCTACGTCGGTCGGACAGCCCGCGTACGTGTCAGTCGGAAGCCATTCCCGATCCGTGTCGGTCGGAAGGCTTTCCGAGCGAGATCGGAATCGGGCCCTATGGGATAATGTTATATTTTTTGCAATATTATTTATATTTTATATATAAATATTATTATCAAGTACATAAGGCATTTTGGAAACAAAATTATTTTTTAAACATTTATAAATTTTTTCACTTTATTTAGAAACAATACATTTTTTAATATGCATTAGTAATTCAATATATATTTTTAAAATTATAATAATAATTATTATTTGTTTTATAATATTTATTATTATAATTTAACATTTGAATTAATATGTAAAACAATTTTTTATACATCACTATCTTTTTGTACTACTTCTACAACATTTTTTAGTCATACATTTGTAATGTACATTGAGTTTAATAAAGAAAACTATTATTCTTTTTTATTTAAGGCAGCCATTTTTTATAATAAGTTCTATTTTTTGTTTTAGGTCATTTCTGAGGGGAGAAGCTCGCAGTTGGAAGCTGCGTCGCATCGGTTAAGGTAGGTTTAATTTTCTTTATTTAATCTTTAATTTAGGGGTAGTTTGAAGGTAGTTAAGTTGTATATAGTGTATGTAGTGTTAGAATTTTGTGTTTTTGGTGAGGTTTAGGTTTTAGTTTGGCGTTTGCGAAATGCGGTTAGTTAGTTAATCCGTGAGTGTTAGAGTTTGATAGATATGCTTAATTATGTTTAGAGTATGGTGTCAGTGCTATATTTATGTGTATTTTGATATGATGTTACTGTATATTTGTGCGGGAGGGATTGGTTTTTTTCCAACAGGTTTTTGTCGATTGGAAGTTGCCGTTGGAAGAAGTATACTTTTTTTTAAAAAAGGAACTGTGTATTAGTTTCTACTAAACTAATAATTATTTTATAGTTCCTTTATTTTTCGGGTTTTCCTGGAGCGTTTCTTTTTTAAATACATTTTTCGGGTTTTTTATGGTTTCTCATTGATGGACCTGTTGCTGGTGGATTACTTTTTATACAGTTGGATTTTTTCATTTTTTGGGGGATTTTTCACTATGTATTGGGAATTTTACACATTTGGATTTATTTATGGCTGTTTGGATTACATTTCTTCAGCTACGAAAAAGTAAGTAATTTTAAATTATTTATACTGGGAGGAAATGTTATTTTTGAAATTGTTATTGCTATTTTAATTATATAAAATATAATTATTATGTCAATTAATTTTTAAGTAAATTTTAAATTAATTGACAAAATAATTATATTTTTGAAGTTTGAATTTTTTTTTATTTGTCTAGTTGAATTTAAATTAGGATTTAGCTGTTGTTTCGAGATATTCTAGATCTTTAGTGTTTGGGTAGAGTCTTACTTTGCATTGCAAGTACTCGAACATTTGCCTTGTTTGTTTGGTTAGTTTTGGGCCTAGTTGAGTTACAGACTGTTCCATTCTTAGGGGTCGATTCCGATTCGGGCCGGAAAACGTACCGACCGACTCGTTTCGGGAATATATTCCGACCGACACGTACCGGTGCTGCCCGACCCGCCTAGTACGATGAAATGCGTGCAAATTCCGACCGACTCGTACGGAACACAAGCCGAACGACCGAACCGCGCGGAAAACAGCTATCCGGCCGGAAAACCACGGGAATCGAACCGACCGACACGCACCAGGAATGAACCCGAACGAAACGTACCCGCGAAGTCCGATCCGCGCAGTACGATGCAACGCGTGGAAAACCCGACGGAGTCGCACGGAGTTCAAGCCGTACGAACGACACGCATACAAAACAGCGAGCCGAAGCAACCCAATACTCCGCGACCGACGCGTACGCCGCACATGAAACACAGCACAAACACAGCGTGAACGACTCGGAGAAGCTCGCACGAGACAACTGCAGCATCCGACTCGGCCAGAAGAACGTCTCCTACATGCACAAAAAGTACAAAGGGAAAAATACAAAAAAAAAGGCCAAACAAGCAATTACAAAGCCAATAAATACTGGGGGAAACAGGGAACAAAGACACACCCACAACTCCACCCATATAAAGGCCACAAATCCCTACCATGATCCTTTGCAAATTCAACTGACCTGCCAGCACAGAACACCAACAGACAGCAACCACAGACACACTCACAACTCATCCATCACACAAGCCACACACCTTCAGCACCCCAACAAATAGCACCCTCACATACACCCAGCAAAACCTACACCCACACACCCTCACTTGCACACCCACACCCACATCAATCACCACCACCACCCATCACCATGCCCCCAAAGAAGAATCCAAAGTTCCTAGACAGTGAATTGGAAGTCCTGGTAGATGAGATCCTCAGGGTAGAGCCACAACTGTTTGGTACATTGGTCCAACAGACACCCATGTTGCAGAAAACCAAGATGTGGGAGAGGATCGTCGACAGGGTGAACGCACAATCACCATGTTTGCGCACAAAGGAAGACATCCAGAACAGGTGGTATGATGTGCGCAGGAGGGTCAAGGACCTACTCAAGAAGGATTACGCCTTGAGCCAACACACCGGCAGTGGCCCTCCTGCCAAACCAGTATACCTCAGGCCCTGGGAGAAGGTGCGGGCCATCCTACCACCAGTGAGCGTATATGGACTATCAAACATCCCAGAGCCTGGTGAGTACACAACAAATATACCCAATATCGTGTGACAATATACACACATCACTGTCAAGGGGATAGTCAAACCATGCACCCTTAGCAAATCCACAGCAACAAAACCAGAATCATCCCAAGATGTGTATGTCAGTCAGATAAACACAATACATGCCATTTATAGTGATATATAACTGTGTCATGACATGTACAAACCCAACAACAAATAAAGCTAGGCAGTGGCACAAATCTAACCAACAAACACAGTCAGATATGTAGCCACCACTAGAACTCCACCACACAGGGAAGCCCACAGAAAGGAAGGAATCCTGTGTATGCTGGTCAAGTCAGTGTAGCCAATAGCATGATGGGAGTTGTAGTCACAGATATTGCTCAACCTCACAATTCGCCCATCAACACCACTCTGAACCATGCTCACATCACAGGGAGTGGAAAACAACTGACAAGATGGCTGACACTGGCTACTGCTGTGGGGAGCACAAGGCCCTGCTGGGAACTGGGCACCAACAAACAGCAGGACACCACTGACTGACATCCTGAAAGCCAACTTGCACTCCCTGCAATGGAAGCACGTTCCATGGTGGGATATCTAGCTGGGTGGGAAGGAGGACTGACAGCTCTGACCATAGTTACCAGCAGCTTTCCTCACACACACCCTTAACACAAACTCCACACAACTCACCTGGGAAAATGCATTGCCTCACACTAAAATTAAATATCCCACAAAGAACCACCACCCTGGGTTATGCTGTGGGAAGCACAGGGACACACATGGGACTTGTAGCCAAACAAACGCCAGGACAACACTGTCAGCCATCCATTCAGCACAGGCACACTACCCCACAGGGAAGCAGAGTCAGAAGGAAGGAAGTATGGGCAAGCTGGGAAGGGGGGGTGTAGGCAATAGCATGATGGGAGTGGTAGTTACAGCTCAACATCCCCCACCCACATGGCCCAGCAAGCTCACACTGAAGCATGCACACCTCACAGGGAGTGAAAAGCCCCATCAAAGATGTCTGACACTGGTGCCCTGTTGTGGGGAGCACAAGGCCATGCTGGGAACTGTCCACCAACAGCAGGACACCACTGTCAGCCATCTTGCCATTGCTGTCACACTCACACACAGTGAAGTCCACTCAAAATGAAGGAATAATGGGCTTGCTGGGAAGGGGGGTATAGGCAATAGCATGATGGGAGTGGTAGTCACAGCTCAACATCCCCCACCCACATGGCCCAGCAAGCTCACACTGAAGCATGCACACCTCACAGGGAGTGAAAAGCCCCATCAAAGATGTCTGACACTGGTGCTCTGTTGTGGGGAGCACAAGGCCATGCTGGGAACTGGCCACCAACAGCAGGACACCACTGTCAGCCATCTTGCCATTGCTGTCACATTCACACACAGTGAAGTCGACTCAAAAGGAAGGAAGTATGGGCATGCTGGGAAGGGGGTGTAGGCAATAGCATGATGGGAGTGGTAGTCACAGCTCAACATCCCCCACCCACATGGCCCAGCAAGCTCACACTGAAGCATGCACACCTCACAGGGAGTGAAAAGCCCCATCAAAGATGTCTGACACTGGTGCTCTGTTGTGGGGAGCACAAGGCCATGCTGGGAACTGGCCACCAACAGCAGGACACCACTGTCAGCCATCTTGCCATTGCTGTCACACTCACACACAGTGAAGTCGACTCAAAAGGAAGGAAGTATGGGCATGCTGGGAAGGGGGGTGTAGGCAATAGCATGATGGGAGTGGTAGTCACAGCTCAACATCCTCCACCCACATGGCCCAGCAAGCTCACACTGAAGCATGCACACCTCACAGGGAGTGAAAAGCCCCATCAAAGATGTCTGACACTGGTGCTCTGTTGTGGGGAGCACAAGGCCATGCTGGGAACTGGCCACCAACAGCAGGAAACCACTGTCAGCCATCTTGCCATTGCTGTCACACTCACACACAGAGAAGTCGACTCAAAAGGAAGGAAGTATGGGCATGCTGGGAAGGGGGGTGTAGGCAATTGCATGATGGGAGTGGTAGTCACAGCTCAACATCCCCCACCCACATGGCCCAGCAAGCTCACACTGAAGCATGCACACCTCACAGGGAGTGAAAAGCCCCATCAAAGATGTCTGACACTGGTGCTCTGTTGTGGGGAGCACAAGGCCATGCTGGGAACTGGCCACCAACAGCAGGACACCACTGTCAGCCATCTTGCCATTGCTGTCACACCCACACACAGTGAAGTCCACTCAAAATGAAGGAAGTATGGGCATGCTGGGAAGGGGGGTGTAGGCAATAGCATGATGGGAGTGGTAGTCACAGCTCAATATCCCCCACCCACATGGCCCAGCAAGCTCACACTGAAGCATGCACACCTCACAGGGAGTGAAAAGCCCCATCAAAGATGTCTGACACAGGTGCTCTGTTGTGGGGAGCACAAGGCCATGCTGGGAACTGGCCACCAACCAACAGCAGGACACCACTGTCAGCCATCTTGCCATTGCTGTCACACTCACACACAGTGAAGTCGACTCAAAAGGAAGGAAGTATGGGCATGCTGGGAAGGGGGGTGTAGGCAATAGCATGATGGGAGTGGTAGTCACAGCTCAACATCCCCCACCCACATGGCCCAGCAAGCTCACACTGAAGCATGCACACCTCACAGGGAGTGAAAAGCCACTTCAAAGATGTCTGACAATGGTGCTCTGTTGTGGGGAGCACAAGGCCATGCTGGGAACTGTGCACCAACCAACAGCAGGACACCACTGACTGACATCCTGAGAGTCAACCTGAACCCACTGCAAGGGTGGCATGCTTCATGGTGGGATAATTGGGCTGGGGGAGAAGGAAGGAGGGCCGGATGTCCACCAAATACAACCAATGCTGTCCATGTACACACCTCAACATTCACATTGAAATGCTTCAAGTTTGCAGGACAATGTGCCACACCAATATCAACCCCTGACTGTGACAACTTAGGACAATGCAATGTACAGGCCTGCATCCAGAGGTACAGCCACAACTGTCAGGTGTGTGAACCATTGATGCCTGCAGAAACATAACATACATTGTGTGTGTCTCCCAAAACAGGTGATGATGGGGACACAGCAGCAGACAATGAGGAGTCCCTGTCCCAGGCTCCGGGGGACACTCAGCTCACTGGTGTGGAACAGCCTCTGGCCTCCTCGGATGGCGAAGACCTACCTGGCACCTCCGGTGTGAGTCATCATGCAGCACCAGCAGGACCACCATCTGCACCCCCTGCACCCACCCCTCCAACAACTGCCAACACACAGACTACCCCCGCCGACACGGACAGACCAAGGACCAACAATAACACCAGCACAGTGACCCCGGCCCAACCTGAAGCAACGGACAACAACACCAGTGACAACCCCCAAGTGGGCCTAGGGTCACCTGTGCGTGCCACTGCAGGTCCCGCACGTGTCGCCAGGGGTGGTGGGAGGGGTGGTAGACATAGGTCGCTGTTTGCAGAGGGGTCTGGACTGCATGATGACCCACAACTGGTACGCATTGCTGATGCGTACCAGAATAGCACTGGAGAGGTCAGCCAGGTAGTGGGGATCCTCAAGGACATTCAACAGCAGCAGGCTGCCCATCATGCCCGCTTGGACTCCCACATGTCCCGTGTGGAGACACACATGGCTGGCATGGAGTCCAAGTGGGACACATTGCAAGAACTGACAGCGGTGCATAGGGACATATTGACATGCCTCCGCCAGATTAGCACCAACATGGCCACACCTCCCTGTGTGCCCACAACATCTGGTGCCGCAACAACTGCAACTGCCACAGGGAGGGAGGATGACTCTGGCGGAGAGTCCCCTGCACCGCAGCAGCCTGCACGTGAGGGTCCCCCCCCCAAAGAAGAGGGGTCGTCCGAGGAAGGACAACTGAGAGGACGATGGCCATGCACATCCCCCAGGTACCCAACACCTGTTCTGGAAATCCACCTTTGTGTGCAAACTGTTCACCCTGTCGCATGCAACCCAACTCCCTCACATGACATGGTGAGTTTAAGTTGGACCAATGTATCAGATGACTGTTGACTTTACCCTGGACATTTCTGCTACCAAGACTTCCAAATCATCTGGGAACTTTGGATTACAATCCCAATGTACAGCACCCACCATCCTGTGCACTATCCTCACACATGTATGTAAATAAACTCACTAATACACCATACTTGCCTCTGTTGTTATTCCAACGTGGTTTCTGTCATGGAGATGATGATCTGCCAAATGACACTGTGCATGCTAACTGCTACAGCAAGTACAACACCGTCATGTGAGTCATGGTGACGTGACACATATGAGGGAGACGCACCACTAGGGCTACACAACACATACACACCAGGGCTATCTGACTCATCACCTACACTGATGTTGCCAGGAAATACAGTGCAATGCACAGACACCACACCTATTCACAGTCTGTGTTAACTAGCCCACTGGTGCAGTAAGCAAATGTCAGTCAGATGTGTGAGCACAGACGACGCACATCCCAAAGTGAAGCACAGGTTCATTACACATTTGCAACATGTTGTTTCCACTACAGATGCAAGGTAATCCCACGTGGCAGTGGCCACACAGTCAACAAGTGTAGAAGAAAGGAAGTCCAGGGGTGTGGGGCACATCACCTGACCACTGACACATTGTCAGTGAAATTGCTCTCCCACCCTCGCAGCTCCACCATTAAGTGAGGCCTGCCCCTGCCCCTGCACTCTCCAGTGTTGGTGATCGAGGCCCTCCTCCACCCGCAGGTTTCCTGCGCCTCATCCCTGGTGGTCCAGTGGACCTCTGTCTCCTTCCTCTAACTCTGCTCTTTCACTCGTTTTTCTACCCTTTTTATCTTTCACCTTTCTGCACTTTTCTGCATCTCTGCTCTTTTGTGCCTTATTTCTGCTCATTTTTCCTTCCTCTCGCTCTGCCCTTTCACTTGTTTTCACTCGCTTTTCTACCCTCTTTATCTTTCACCTTTCTGCACTTTTCGCATCTCTGCTCTTTTGTGCCTTATTTCTGCTCATTTTCCCTTCCTCTCGCTCTGCCCTTTCACTAGTTTTCACTCGTTTTTCTACCCTCTTTTAACTTTCACCTTTCTGCATCTCTGCTCTTTTGTGCCTTATTTCTGCCTATTTTCCCTTTTTTCTTTATCCCTTATTTCCTCCCTTTACCTTTCCCCGCCGCTGCTGCCCCCGCGGCCCCTCCCCCCAGCGCGACCGTCCCAATCCAGCTCCCCTCCCCGCTCCCGCCTCCCAGCTGTCCAGCCCTCCTCGACCCCTACTTAATGGCGGCCACTGCGGGGACAGGCGAGCAAGACCACTGACTCATTGTCAGTGAAATTGCTCTCCCACCCTCGCAGCTCCACCATTAAGTGAGGCCTGCCCCTGCCCCTGCACTCTCCAGTGTTGGTGATCGAGGCCCTCCTCCACCCGCAGGTTTCCCTGCGCCTCATCCCTGGTGGTCCAGTGGACCTCTGTCTCCTTCCTCTAACTCTGCTCTTTCACTCGTTTTTCTACCCTTTTTATCTTTCACCTTTCTGCACTTTTCTGCATCTCTGCTCTTTTGTGCCTTATTTCTGCTCATTTTCCCTTCCTCTCGCTCTGCTCTTTCACTTGTTTTCACTGCGTTTTTCTACCCTCTTTTACCTTTCACCTTTCTGCATCTCTGCTCTTTTGTGCCTTATTTCTGCTCATTTTCCCTTCCTCTCGCTCTGCCCTTTCACTAGTTTTCACTCGTTTTTCTACCCTCTTTTATCTTTCACCTTTCTGCATCTCTGCTCTTTTGTGCCTTATTTCTGCCTATTTTCCCTTTTTTCTTTATCCCTTATTTCCTCCCTTTACCTTTCCCCGCCGCTGCTGCCCCCACGGCCCCTCCCCCCAGCGTGACCGGCCCAATCCAGCTCCCTCCCCGCTCCCGCCTCCCAGCTGTCCAGCCCTCCTCGACCCCTACTTAATGGCGGCCACTGCGGGGACAGGCGAGCAAGACCACTGACTCATTGTCAGTGAAATTGCTCTCCCACCCTCGCAGCTCCACCATTAAGTGAGGCCTGCCCCTGCACTCTCCAGTGTTGGTGATCGAGGCCCTCCTCCACCCGCAGGTTTCCCTGCGCCTCATCCCTGGTGGCAGCGAAAGCGGCTCTTCAGGAGACTAAATGTCCGCTCAATCACTCTCCTGGTCCGACCATGTGCCTCATTGTAGCGCATCTGGGCTGGTGTCACAGGGTTCCTGAGGGGCGTCAGCAACCACGGCATGTTGGGGTATCCGGAGTCACCTACATACAGACAATTGCACATTAGCTGAGTTGGAAAAGAGGGTGGAATACTACATTGCAGAACACACACAATGGTACAAAGTCAGTACACACCGACAAGCCAGGCACGCTGGTTCCGCATCTGTGACATCATCCTCGGGATGCGACTACTCCTCATCACGTAGGCATCGTGTGCAGAACCGGGAAACGGGCACACACTTGTGAGATGCTCATATCTGCAAGACATACCACCAGTGCATTGACCGAATGGTAATGTTTGCGGTTCCTGTATGCCTGCTCATGTGCCTGTGGTGGTACCAAAGCCACATGTGTCCCATCAATGGAGCAAATGACATGCAGCATCCTCCCCAGGGCATAGAAGTCACTCTTGACGTCAGTGAGTTGTTGACGTTTAGGGAAATAGATGTACTGGTTCAGGTATCTCAACATTGCCTCCAAAACATCGCAGAGCACATGGCTGAACATGGTCTGTGACATCCCACCAGCAGACGCCACAGTGTGTTGAAAGGTACCGGTGGCAAAGAAGTGTAGGGCTGCCATCACCTTCACCTTGGGGGTCAGCGCTGTAGGGTATGTCCGGCCAGGTTGCAAATGTGGGGCCAACCGCACCGTCAATTCCTCAATCAGTGGCCTGGTGAAGCGGTACCGTCGGATGCAGTCCCGTTCAACCATTGTTGCAAGGTCAGGGAATGGCCGATGGACAGCTGGTGCCCTGCAGTGCATAGGTGAAGAAAGAAAGATTGTCAGTCACCCCACATATGTGGCATAGACCAGACTCAATATCACATGATACATCATTACGAGACACAAGTACATGATGCGTGTGCCGTTCTGTAAGGACATGTATGGCACCTACATGGCTAACATCTAACATCACAGTTCAACATGTGTCCTCAACAAGTCCCAGGTTGTGCTATGTGATATCATTAGGCTGTGTCACAGTACCCATGTACTGCTGGAATACACCACAGCTAAACAACCATGACCCCCACAGGTAGTGGTCCCTGTTGCCTCTGCAGGACAGACATGGACGTCTGTGACACACACACGCACAACATCAAATTCCATGCACAAACAACATGGATGTGGAGACTGTCTCCCATTGTGCACATGGAATCAGAGACATTGTAAACACAACATGCACACAGACTGTGGAGGGCCATCACAATTGTGGCAATGGGTCACCCTGGGACGTACATACCATCCCACATGGGACTCAGGGGGTATGTGACATGACATACACATACACAACCGTGAAATGTGACCATGCCACATGCTCTGAAATGAACAGTTGCACACCACAGTGTTCATGTGCACAACACACCAAGGATTCTGTCCCCATGAACACGTGCACAGCCTGGGAGTGGCTGCCGCCAAGTGCCACCCACAAAACAACATGTTGACCCCCATACACGGAACAGGTAATGCAGCCTTACATGCCTTAGGATACAGTGTGGACAGGCTGTGGTGTTGTAGGTGTGCCCCTCACTCCCTGGGAAGTAAATGTGGCTGGCATACGTTCACCTGTGACAGGCATGGTGACATATGCCAGTGACTTGTACAGGGACGCGTTGTACAGCAATGGACCGATCTGTGCGCACGCATTGGCCATTGCATACGATGTGAGCGGGTACGCGTTGTACAGCAATGGACCGATCGGTGCGCACGCATTGGCCATTGCATACGATGTGAGCGGGTACGCGTTGTTTTCGAAATACGCGTTGTACAGCAATGGACAGATCGGTGCGCACGCATTGGCTATGGCCTGGCATGGCAACGGACGCGTTTTCAAACCTTTAACGAGTCTGATGCTGTGAATTCAGTTGGCCACCCACAACAATGTTGCAAATTCATGGGTGTCATGAAGTTGAACTTTTGAAGGATGCTGTGGGCGTGTGTAAGTGGTGCAAATCCATGGATTGGCCAGATTCAGAAGATGCAAACGACTTGGACCTATCACTTTGGACACATGGGACAGTATCTGCCTTAGCAGCACACATATAATGCTGGCTGTTCCCCTGAGAGCTCACTTGCCTGCACTACATGCTCCAGGACGACATCTGCCACCACCACTGCTGCTGTATATGCATCCTCTGGATCCTGCAATGGCACGTACTGTGGAGAGAGCCCCAGCCTTCACCACTGAGGAGAACCAGGCCCTGCTGGACAGCCTCCTTCCACAGTACAGCAAGCTGTATGGGAAACCAGGGGAGCAGGTGAGTGTGCTGTCCACTGCCTTACTATATGTGCATGTTGTCTGACTAGCAAGACCTACAGTCTGCATGCCACTGGCTAGCAGGCTCACTGAGTAGTTGTCACCCCCAATAGTGTGTAGTTACATGCACTGAACAGGTATAGTGCAGTAACAGTGCATTTAAACGAGGTTTTACTTCCCAGGCTATGATACCATGTAGTAACTGCTGGCAGACTGTACATAGCCATCGTTGCACTGCCTGTGTACATCATGTGCCCCTGTGATTGAGACATGTATATCCAAATGTGTGATGCACGGAAATGTTGCATGTGTAGTAATGGGCTTTTCACTTTGTCATCCCCACAGGTTGATGCCCACCAGAAGCAGAAGATATGGCTGACCATCGTCCGGGCAGTGAGATCCGTGGGGGTCTACAAGCGCTGGATCCGCAACTGCCAGAAGAGGTGGCAGGACCTTCTGGGCTGGACCCGGAGGATCGCACGGGTCCAGCTGAAGCTGTCGCCTCCTCGCAGGAGGGGCGGACACCGGACCCTGACCCCCCACATGCTCAGGATCCTGGCGGTGGTCTTCCCTGATCTGGATGGGCAGCTGAAGGCCAGACAGCAGCAAGGAGGGGTGAGTCCATGACTGCACTGTGAACTTTGTCTGACATGCTATGTGCCCTCCTCTGGCCTGCTTTAACTTCAACAGTACATCAGTCATGTGGTCCAGGACCCATGTCCCTCAATTGTGCACTGCCCACTCCTCATCTGATACCCAGGTGTGGCCCTTGTAGTCAGGAAATTGTGTCACTTGGGTACTGTCTCCTTGCATTTTGCTTAGCTCAAGGTGGGGGACAGCATTTGTTCCCGTAACTCTGTGGTGGGCTTCATGGGTGGGTCCATTGCCTACACAATGCCTGAGTTCTGACATGTAATCTGCGTGTTACTTTGATATGTGGTCCAATTGCTGTTCTGATTCACCACATGTGCCTGGGGTATTTGGCACACACCCATGCTGCGGGTGGGAACAATGTTTGGGCCTCAGGAGTATGTATATCAAGTGTGTCACACATACTTAGCCACCTGGCTACTGTCCAGGCCTCATCCCTCATTCACGTGGAGCAGGACAGTCCTGCCTACTCCAGGCCATACAATACACTCTGTACTCCCACTCCCGTGTATCAGCTGACACGTTGTGCTCAGTGAAATGTTCCCTCAGGTGTCTGCCTCTGTGTCATTGTGCTGTGGCTACATTGTCAGGACTACTGGGGTGTTTCTCGGTTAGGGCTCAGCATGCCACCGGAGATGTGACCATAGGGGACGATACTTGTGTGACATATAGGTGTTTGATCACTTGACCGTGCAGACTGGGGTATGCGAATGCGAAGTTCAGGCAGCTGTTTCCCATTCACAGCAGATTGTGAGGTGCTCAGGTTCCGAGGGTTGTGTTTCAGGTCTCCCATATGTCCAATTGGTATGACGTGGACAAATGAGAGTTCAGATGATGTGGTTTGTGGGGGATGGACATGTGCACTTGTCAGCTCCAGGACTTGCATTCCCCATGACCTATGTTTGTGACACAGTGCAGACTGTTGTTGTCTGGCTGCCCTGCCCATGTGACTGGAGACAGTGATGTATGACTTTGCAGGCATGCCTGTGCCATGGCATTAAACTTCCTATGAGTGATCCTGCAGGGGAGTGACATGTGCTACATGCACCCCATTGTGGCATTGACTGTCAGGACATGGGTGCATCATGGTGTCTGGAGCTGGTATGCATCACATGCATTTCAAAATAGACCCTGGCCATCCCTTCATCCGGACATCTGTACTGACTCAGTGGCAAAAGTTGTGATGTGTGCATGTTCACATACTTCACCGTGTTCTCTGCACTGTCCAACTACTGTGTAGGTGGTGCATGTGTCCCCACTGGGGTATTGCCATCCGACAGACACCAGACAGATGGGTGCAAGGCCAGGAGGGATGTGAGTGCCATGGTTGACCATCAGACTGACAATTGGCTTCTCCTACTCTGTTTGGGCACTTTTGGCAATGTTCAACTAAGGCTGCCAGGGCTTGCTCTGTAATATGCTGTACTTACTGTGGTGTGTGCGGTCAGTGCAGGTGACTGATCTTTGTCTGTTTCCCTATTGTTTGCAGATACATCCACGGCCACAGGAGGGGACAGCTCCACAGACCAGGAGGAGCCGCAGAGCCAGACTGGGTCAGCAGCCGAGGAGTGGTCGGAGGGACCCAGTGGCACGGAGGGCGAGGGGATCCACACCGAGGAGTCCTCAGCACCATCCACCTCAGCTGAGGACCACAGCAGCTCGGAGGATGACTCCCTTGTGGAGGCGGGTGTCAGCAGCCACCACACCCCAGCTAGTATTGCTGTCCCCGCCACCACCACCACCGCCCTCCCATCGGCTCCCATTCCAGAGGTCCGTGGAGGCTCCTGTGTTCGGGAGCTTGTCTCCTTCGTGCCAGGCACCGCACCCCCTGCCCCTGTGTCCCCTGCTGCCCTGAGTGAGGAGTCTGTGTACCTACTTCGCCAGCTCTATGTAGGGCAGACAGCAATGCTGAGTGTCCTCCATGCCCACACCACTCTGTTGACTCAGCTGGTGTCGTTCATGGAGGGCATCTCATCGGGCATGTCTGCCCTACAGAGGAGCAATAGGTCCATGGACTCCTCCCTGACGGCAGCAGTGTCCCTCCTCCAACAGTCCCTCACCCCTCCTACCTCTGCTCCATCCACACTTCCTGGCACCCTACCTGTCCCAAGCACATGCACACCTGCACATTCACCCAAACACACAGACACGGGCAGCACAGACACACCCACTCCAAAAACAAGACGTGCATGCAGGCATCCTCAGGGGACTGATACCACACCCACAGGGGATGGGGGACAGACACACACACAGGCATCCACAGTCACTCCGCAGTCCTCCGATACCTCTCCCTCCAAGGCCCCTTCCCTTGCCTCACCTGCAACCCCACCTACACAGCGGGTCTTCCTCTGTGACCTTGGCCTCTTCCCCTCCAATCCAGCTGATCCAGCATACAGGGGGAAGAGGAAGCCCACCCACACAGAGGGGAGTGCCCCTCACCCCCGGACACCCTCCTCCAGGCGCAGACCGACTGAGGCCCCCATCCGCAAGTCCCCCCAGACCCGGAAGAGCAAGACCCCGCCGCTGCCCTGCAGCTCAACCACCAAGTCTCCTTCCTCCATCCCTCAGGCCCCAACTCCACAGGTTCCCCCACCACACCCTGCCCCAGGTTCCCCCACCCACAGATACACCATCCCCAAAAGGATCCGGCCTTCTCCCCCTACCACTTGCTCTTCCAGCACCACACCCCCACTGCGCATGTTTGGGCCACTGTTGTGGAGACCGTGTCCTCCCCTCTGTCCTGCCCACCTTACCTGAACCCCATTCTACTCCCCTGGAGATAGGCACTGCAGTGGAGTCCACTACCACCCCGTCTGACTTGGGCACTGCAGTGGGGAACCTGCCCACTCCATCTGCCCAGCCCACTGCAGTCGTGCCGGCACCCACACCATCTGACTCATGCCCCCCAGTTGTGCTGGCACACACCATGTCAGACACCTCCACTGCAGTTGTCAGTGACTCTCCAGCACCCACCACCCCTTCCCTGCCTCCTTCTGGTGAGCCCTGATCCTGTCCCTGCGGTGCCTGGCCTGCCCTCCCCGTATGCCCCTCCGAGGGGGATGGCCCTGGGGTGTAGCATTGCAGGCATGCGAAGGGTGACATCTGCCACTGTCACCCTGTTTGGACTTTGTTGTGGACTGGCCATTGGCCTTTGTTGTATTTCAGGACTTTAACTCCGTTAACACACAAATGCTGAATAAAGCTACTTTCTGTTCTCTAGTGGTTTTGCTTCTGATGTACATGATGTTGATGTTGCTAACCGTGCCCTTGCTGCAGTGATGGTGATTTTTGATCTCAGGAAAAAGAAGTGTTACTGTGCAGGACCCCATGTGGTCCAGGGGGAATGTGTCCTATCCTGGTGTGTATCCATGTCATCCTTTGCAGCAATATGAGGGTGTCATGTTTTCAATTTTGTCAATGGGATTTCCTACTTACATTTGCAATATCACATCTGTGGCCTACACCCCTGCACATCTGTTGTGCTTTCCATTGTTCGATTAGTCTACTACCCTGACCGTGTGACCATCTCCACTGGACATGCAAGTTTGGGCATCAATGGGGAAGGAATCATCTGTGTTATCAGTGCAACTTGCTATACATGTGTGTTGGATCTGTGCTGATGATTTCGGTGACACTCCCATGACCAGGCTAATATGACGGTAGCCTTCATTTTGTGCTAATTGTTGACTGTGTGACCAAGTGTTCTGCTGACATGATAGAGCCCTACTGAGACAACGTATGGCACAGCTTTCCTTACACAGGAGTGGAGTCCCCTCATGGCAGTGTGTAATTCTGTGACATTGCCTGGGCACAAGGTGTATGTTGTGTGAGCATGTCTGTGTGTGTTCACTTCCATTTTGCTAGGCAGGCTGGGATCCCTAGTGATGTTCCTGTTTGTGATGCTTGCTGAGTTGACCTATGTTCCCCCCAAGTCATCTCCCTGGGTTCTCTGTGATGTGGGTGCATGGCACATTACTGGTCATCAGGGTGTCACCCATAGGTGTGTTTGCTGTCAGGGCTGAGTTTGTGGGCAAACGCAGATGGGACACAGTCAGGGTTCCCTTTGGCACTTGTTGGTTACACCGGTCATGTAATTTCCAGTTTGTGTTAGCTTTCAGTGATTGTGACACGTTGTGTGTGTGACTGCTGCCACTCCTCAGGGTCAGAGCTGCAATGTTGGAAGTTGTCTATGTGTGTTCTTTGTGGGTGACCTTGGCTTCTTCATTGGTGTGTGTCTGTGGCCGGGATCCCATTGGTTGTTGTGGTATTGACGTCATGTCCATCTACGGCGTACTGTGCAGTGTGTCAGACATTCACGAGTCTTGTTGACTGGCCATGTGTGATGGGTTTCTGCACCTTAGTTGCCACCACCACCCCTGGGATTGTCATGGGTGCATGTGCAATGTCACCAGTGCATGTGAGCTTCACTGCTGCACATTGGTGGAGATCATGGTGTGTGGTGTTGAGTGTGTGCAGATGAGAGTTGTTGCACGTCTAGACCCCTGCCTCCATGTTGGCCTTGGCTGACAGGCCATGCTGATAGATTTGTGCTTGTGTAGGTGTGATGGTAGTTTGTTGCTCAGGACACATGACTGTGGTTCACAGCGTGACGACATCTGGCTTTGTCATCACAGTGGGATTGTCATGCAGGCAAGTGTCACCACAATGTGGGGAGCCTGGGGGTAGTGCTGTGGTGGGTCTGTGTCTTGCTGTGTTAGTTGCTGTTCCCACAAGCCTGTGTGACCTGGGTAATTTGGGCTCCCTCTCATCTAACAATGCCTGATTGCCCACAGAGGGTATTCGGACCCATGAGTTTCTTTTATGTGGCACTGTATGCACATCTGTGTGATTGGTATTCAGGCCTCCTCATGTGTTGTGTGGTTGCCTGGGGACACTGGCACCTCCCCCCCCCCTCACCTGTTGTGTTTGATATGCAGTGTGGGGCTGCCTGTTTGTGTTTGTGCATCTGCACCACTGCATTGGCATATCTTCGGTGTGCCATTGGCTGTATGTTGTTTAGTGGGTTCCCCCTGCTGTCCGAGGGACTCCTAGGTCATCAGTCAGCACAATGATCATTGTTTGTGTGTCCCATTGCTGCCATGGTATGGTATTTGTTCACCTCACATCTACAGTCTCCACAGGATATCTACATTTGTGTGCCCATTGGTGCAAATATGTGGGTCTGCATTATGATGGTCACTTCTGTCATTGTGTCATTGATGAATGTTGACAGTGTCAGCCCCCATGGGTGATGTTTGTCTGCACATGGCCAAAGGTATGTCTTCTTTGCACTGCACTGTTTGCCTCCCCCAATCTATGTTGCTATGGGACACAAGCACTACTTTGCCACTGATGTGTTTGTTGTTCTGTGACCAGGAATCATCCATGCAGTTTGGCAGTTGCAGCTTTTTCCATGTCAACACTTACCTTTTGATCACTGTGATGATGGGGGCTTAGACACCATTGCCACAATGTTCAAAATGTGCTTCAGCTATGGACCACACACTTACCTTTTGGTCACTGTGATGATGGGGGCTTGGACCCCATTGCCACAATGTTCAAAATGTGCTTCAGCTATGGACCCCACACTTACCTTTTGGTCACTGTGATGATGGGGCTGGACCCCATTGCCACAGTGGTCAGGGTCTGCTTGCATTGTGGAGGCCACACACATTTATGTGTGACACATGTGATAGGGGGTCTCATTGTATGTTCAATGTCATGTTCAGTGTTGTAGGCATTTGACAGTCTACAAACGCTTGTCATGGTGTTGGGAGGCTGTTTTTTTCTTACATTCCTTATGTTGGAGTATGCTGGTTGTGTCATGCATTACCCATCCTATGAGTAGGGGTGGTGTGGGTGGTAAGCATCCAGCCCCCCATGAGTGGGGATGGTAGTGGTGGTAGGCATCCAGCCCCCCATGGGTAGGGGTGGTAGTAGTGACAGGCATCCAGTCCCCCATGGGTAGGGGTGGTAGTAGTGACAGGCATCCAGCCCCCCCATGGGTAGGGGTGGTAGTAGTGACAGGTATCCAGCCCCCCATGAGTGGGGATGGTAGTGGTGGTAGGCATCCAGCCCCCCCTGAGTAGGGGTGGTGGTAGTGGTAGGCATCCAGCCCCCTGGGTAGGGGTGGTGGTGGTGGTAGGCATCCAGCCCCCCATGGGTAGGGGTGGTAGTAGTGACAGGTATCCAGCCCCCTGAGTAGGGGGTGGTGGTAGTGGTAGGCATCCAGCCCCCATGGGTAGGGGTGGTAGTAGTGACAGGTATCCAGCCCCCATGAGTGGGGATGGTAGTGGTGGTAGGCATCCAGCCCCCATGGGTAGGGGTGGTAGTAGTGACAGGCATCCAGCCCCCTGAGTAGGGGTGGTAGTAGTGGTAGGCATCCAGCCCCCCATGGGTAGGGGTGGTGGTAGTGGTAGGCATCCAGCTCTTCATGGGTAGGGGTGGTGGTAGTGACAGGCATCCAGCCCCCATGGGTAGGGGTGGTAGTAGTGACAGGCATCCAGCCCCCCATGGGTAGGGGTGGTGGCAGTGGTAGGCATCCAGCTCTTCATGGGTAGGGATGGTGGTAGTGACAGGCATCCAGCCCCCATGGGTAGGGGTGGTAGTAGTGACAGGCATCCAGCCCCCATGGGTAGGGGTGGTAGTAGTGACAGGCATCCAGCCCCCCTGAGTAGGGGTGGTGGTAGTGGTAGGCATCCAGCCCCCCATGGGTAGGGGTGGTGGTAGTGGTAGGCATCCAGCCCCCATGGGTAGGGGTGGTGGTAGTGGTGAGGCATCCAGCTCTTCATGGGTAGGGGTGGTGGTAGTGACAGGCATCCAGCCCCCATGGGTAGGGGTGGTCGTAGTTACAGGCATCCAGCCCCCCATGGGTAGGGGTGGTAGTAGTGACAGGCATCCAGCCCCCTGAGTAGGGCTGGTGGTAGTGGTAGGCATCCAGCCCCCCATGGGTAGGGGTGGTGGTAGTGGTAGGCATCCAGCTCTTCATGAGTAGGGGTGGTGGTAGTGACAGGCATCCAGCCCCCCATGGGTAGGGGTGGTAGTAGTGACAGGCATCCAGCCCCCCATGGTTAGGGGTGATAGTAGTGACAGGCATCCAGCCCCCCCTGAGCAGGGGTGGTGGTAGTGGTAGGCATCCAGCCCCCCATGGATAGGGGTGGTGGTAGTGGTAGGCATCCAGCCCCCCATGGGTAGGGGTGGTGGTAGTGGTAGGCATCCAGCTCTTCATGGGTAGGGGTGGTGGTAGTGACAGGCATCCAGCCCCCCATGGGTAGGGGTGGTAGTAGTGACAGGCATCCAGCCCCCCATGGGTAGGGGTGGTAGTAATGACAGGTATCCAGCCCCCCATGAGTGGGGATGGTAGTGGTGGTAGGCATCCAGCCCCCCATGGGTAGGAGTGGTAGTAGTGACAGGCATCCAGCCACCCATGGGTAGGGGTGGTAGTAGTGACAGGTATCCAGCCCCCCCTGGGTAGGGGTGGTGGTGGTGGTAGGCATCCAGCCCCCCATGGGTAGGGGTGGTAGTAGTGACAGGTATCCAGCCCCCCATGAGTGGGGATGGTAGTGGTGATAGGCATCCAGCCCCCCATGGGTAGGGGTGGTAGTAGTGACAGGCATCCAGCCCCCCCTGAGTAGGGGTGGTGGTAGTGGTAGGCATCCAGCCCCCCATGGGTAGGGGTGGTAGTAGTGACAGGTATCCAGCCCCCCATGAGTAGGGGTGGTGGTAGTGGTAGGCATCCAGCCCCCCATGGGTAGGGGTGGTAGTAGTGGTAGGCATCAAGGCCCCTATGGGTGTATATGGTATTGGTGATAGCCATCCCGCCCCTATGGTTCTGCTGTTGCTGGTGTGAGTCATTTCTGCATCCCTATGTGTGTGTGTTGTATGTCTGGTACATGTCGTTTGTTTGTGTGGTGGGTGTTTGACTTACCTTCTGCGCCGTACGCGTCCGTACCAGTTCCGGTAATAGATGTAGAGTATTGGTAGGACCTGCGCGATGGGATTCATGGTTGGTTCGTTTCGTTCGTCTTTCTCATTGCTTTGTCTCGTCCTCGTGGCTGGCGTGTTCGTCTCGTAGCCGTGGATCGTCTTGTGGCGCGAATCGGAGCTTATGTGCGCCTCTCCCGGATGCTCTGACGTGCCGTGCGTAGCGACGGGTTCGGTGCGTACGGAAGGCGCATCGTACTAGTCCGGCCGGAGGGTGCTGTATTTTTGCTTCCGTGCGACTCGATTCTGCGTTTACGGATCCGGCTCGGGCGGTGAACAGGAGCTGGATTGGGTGAATACGGCTGGGTCGGGATCCAGGCAGTTGTGCGCATCGTACTTGTTCGTTCGGTCGCATGTTCGAATCGGTCGGGAAACACGCGTTCGGCTTGGTTTTTTTCCGGGCGAATGGTGTTAGGTGCACTTCCGGCCGAGATCGGAATCGGCCCCCTAGTTGTTGGTAGCTTTGTTCTTTTTGGATTGATTGTAATAGTTTATGTAGAGTTGGTTGGGTTCTGCCTGTTGTGGCTTGGAAAGCGTTATGCCACCCTTCCACAGCATTAATAGTTTTAGCTTCTTTGTGTAGGGTACTGTTATATACATTCCACCATGGAATGTGGTATTTGGGCATCTTCTGTGTCCAGATCTGTGTAGCCTTCCCACCCAGGTATCCTCGAAATAGTCGAGTAGGGAACTCGGGGGGTCAATACGATGGCGGAAGGCCAGCCACCGCCAGCCGTGCAGTGGTGGGCCCTCCGCCATCGGACAGCAATTTTCCCCAGCCACATTACGATGGCAGGGGGAATCACTTTGCGACCGCGGCGGTTGCATAGACCGGCCGCCACGCTTCCGCCACAGGCAATCGTTCTGATTGCCTGGCGGAGCGGTCAGGATGGCTAAAATAGTGGCGGTGTCTAGCAGGCACCGTCCGCCAAATTACAATGCTGGCTGTAGCCAGCCTTTCCATGGCGGCAAAACCACCATGGAAAGGCTGGCGGGTATTGGTTTCGGGGGCCCGTTGTGGGCCCCCCTTGTATTGGGGGAGGTGGTGCACTGGGAGGTACCCATGGTACCCCCCTACATTCCACTGCACTAAGTGGCAGGCACTGCGTGGTGCCTGCCATGTAGTGCAGTGAAATGCACGACATGCACTTTTGGCATTGCGGCGGGTGTTGCAGCCAGCAGCACCCACCGCAATGTTAAAGTGCAAGATGCGACCGCCATGGTGGCGGTCGCATCGTAATTCGGAGTGCGGGACCGCTGCATGACTGGCGGGCAGTCCCAATCCCCACTACGATGGCGGGCGGACTTAAGTCCGCCCGCCATCGTAATGACCCCCTTAGTTTTTGTTCATTTGTTTGGTAGTAGGGGCTTTCTATTAATAAATTGTAGTGTTCGGCTACGTCAGTGATTGGGACGTATGCTAGTACGATTAGCTTTTTAATTTCATATGCAAAATTGCTATTTGTTGCATATTCTACACTTAGGGCCCGATTCCGATCTCAGTCAGAAGGGCTCCTGACGGATAGCGAGTCCGAGTCGCGAGTGCAATTTCCGACCGTCTCGTCCCGCCGTACGAGCGAGCGAGTACGATGTGAATATCGCCTCGCGCTCCGAGCGACTTGTACCCGTCAGTGAAGCCCTCCCGACAACTACAACATGGCCGACTCGTGCAGTGCTATGGGTTCAATTTCCGAGCGACCAAGTACAATGCACGCGTCGAGCAGCCGGATTGACTCGGAGCCTCCGTCTCAAAAAAGCTTCGGGAAGGGGACTTCGGGGGCTGTAGCGGGCCCCCTTCACCCGTAGCCCTACAACTCGGTCACAGGGGGGACCCAAGGGTCCCCCTACACATGCATTTATGGTGCGGGGGACACGACGCGTCCCCACGACAGGGGGCGCCCTTTTCCACGACATACTTTTTTTCTCAATGGAAGCCTATGTACGCAATGTACAACAGGCTCCCATTGACTTCAATGGGGCTCCGAGCGACCCGAGTCCATCAGCGCATACTTGCATCGTACTCGGGTGTTCAGAGCCCAGGAGCACGAGTCGTTCGGAAAGCTCTACGGGACCGAGTCGGCCGCAGTGCTTTCCGAGCGAGATCGGAATTGGGCCCTTAGTGTATATTTTTGGAGGTGTCTCCATATGCATTGGTTAAAGTGATAATAGCAACCTTGGATTGCTGTGTGAGGGTAGTTTTTTAGTATGGCTTGTATTATTGACTGTTCAAAGTCAATGATCATTTTTTGAGGATAGTAATTATTAGTTTCTTGTTTTACTTTGGTTAAGAGTTCAATATAGGTGGTGGTTTGTTTGTTTGGTAACAGGGCATATATAAAGGGGATGTTTGTATTTTGATACAGTCCATGAATTGTATATAACTGGTAAAATGGTTTGGGACATATTTTAAAAGTCCCATCCATCATCCATGTCTCACAGTTCTGTAATTTAAGTAAGTTTGTGGGTTTTCCAAATAATATTATTCTTTTGTCATTTGATTTATTGTCATAAAGAAGAAATTGTTCTTCATTATGAGTTACAGTGAGTTCAGGTGGTATTCTTATTTCACTGAAAGTTTTGGGGGCAGGTGGGATGGAAGCAGTTGCTTTTTTAGTTCTAGCTATTATTCTTTTTAGTGATGATAATGAGGGCATTTGGCCAGTTGCATGATGTGGGACTCTGGGGAGTATGTCTTTAAGTATTTCAGTTGTAGGCTTTTGAGAGCTAGTGCTAGCTTCTTTTAGAGTATCTATAGCATCTCTAACTTCAATTCCAGCTATGTTAGGGGGTTGGTTATGTTCTCTAACATATAATACAGTAGTTTCTTTGGTTGTAGCCCTCCCATAAAATGTGTTTGAATAATATTTGCTACATTTCCAGTTAACTTTGTCACCTGTTTGCTTTTCTTGGGTGTAAACATATCCCATATAACACAATAAAAAATTTCCTTTCGGAAAGTAATGAATTTAGCCCCTTCAGTCATGATGATGTTTTAAATGCTAGGAGAAATGTATATAAAAATTAATAAAAGTATTTCTATGTTGTTTTATTTCTAAAACGTTTACATTTTCAAAGTTATACTTACAATGTAGAATTTGATGAATTTTAAAGTTTGTCTTTAATGTTTCTTTATATCTCCAGCAGAAAAAAGAGTAATTTTAATTAATTTGTTTAACTGTGTTTTTAGTTGGGGGGGGGGATAGTTGTGCTTAGCTTGTGCTTCTGTTTGGGATTTTTAGCACTTATATTACTTTAATTGCGATTTATACTTACTTTGTTTGCAAGTTGATATTTTAAACTTTTCTGTAGTTGGTTGAGTGTCTTCTGTGTTATCTGTAGAGGATATATAATTTAAAAAATATATATTAAATATTTTGCTATTATAAAAAGTGTTTTCAGAACATTTTAAATAGGTGTAGTTTTAAAAGGATATTTTACTTACTATGTGATGCTGGAATCAGAGTTTTTTATAATAAAGTCCAATGTTGTAGAAGCAATCCGGCTGAGATTCCCCTTATTCTTGCTTTTCTTGTTGTATTATAAAATAATGCTTAATTGTCTTGGGTTTATATAGTGTTTGATTAATTGTTGTTTAAATCTTATTGGGTAATTTTAATTGTTTGTGTATTTGATTGGTTTTTAGTTATTGTTTTAATTAATTTGGCAGTTGTTTCCTTATATGGGAAACGCTAATTAAGGTTTAGTTAGAGATTTTTTTTTCTTTATTTAAAAGTGGTATAGTATATTATATGTAATTTATATTGTTTTTAATGTTAAATACTGTTTATAATTTTATATATAATCTTTGAAAGAATAATTTATTTTGTGTATTTAATAATGTTCGTTATTATTTTTAAATGTAATTAAATGTGTTAATATATTTATTTATTATGGTGTGTGTGATATTGATACTTTTTATATTTTTTGGCGTATGTATTGTGTTATTAGAATTATTTTTAAGGTGTCGATATTTTTTTTTAAACGATAATTGTGTTGTCTATATTTTGGTTATCGATATTTGTGTTTTTTTGTATGCTTTTTTAATGTTTTCGATATTAGTTATTACGAAATTTTATGTGTCGATATTAGTTATATCGATGTAAATGTTTTACAATATTTATTTATCGATATTTGTGTATTTTTTAAATAAGTATAGTATATCGATATTAATGTTATCGATATTTTTGTTTCGATAATTTGGTATGTAGATATTATGGGCCATATTATCAAGAACGGGCGATAACATTATCGCAGCTTTAGCGGCAGGAAACTGCCGCTAAAGCGGCGATAAGGAGCTTGATAATGTGCCCGATAGAATTCCAATAGAAGCCCAGGTTCTGGTGAGACGGACATCAAACCTGGGCTTCTATTGGAATTCTATAGGGCATATTATCAAGCCCCTTATCGCCGCTTTGGCGGCAGTGTCCTGCCGCTAAAGCGGCGATATGTTATCACCCGTTCTTGATAATATGGCCCTATGTCTGTCGATGTTATGTCAGTGATCCATTCTAAGTCACCATAATAGTTTTTAATTATTTCTTTGTACGAAGGACAATCAATGCCTCATGGCGCGAAACTCTGCTGTGCATACCAAGTAAATCATGACTATTCATCTAAGATCCACCCCCAGTGGATCAGGAGCTAACCCCTCCCCTAATAGGGTGGAAAGAACAATGTCCTAGTCCAAATGAAACTGAGTTAGAATCTTTGTAAAAAAAGTACCAGGTTTTGTACACCAAAGAAATTGGTAGCAGACTAAATGTGGTTCAGTGAATGCTCCAGAACCCATATACCCCATAAAACCAAAAAGACGTAATATCAACCAAAATGGCAACTATCTGATCTAACACGATCACCTTTTGGAGGATCTTGCAACACTTTCAAAAGCATTTGTAAAGGGGATACCAGGATTATTCTAGAAGGAAATGAAAAACGAAAACCCTTCAGAAGAAGAGGAACCAGGGAATACAACGTTTCTAACTTCCTCCTCCAGGGCTGCCAAAATGCCTTAATGGCTACCCATTATGCCCATGGGTAGCCACTGCTAAACCTTTATGGAAACCCTCAAGTTGGAAGTCTAGAATTCTTGGAGGGAAGCAAGTGAGAGACTACACTCTGACAGATAAATACTATGTCTGATGAGACATCCAATGATGAGTATAAGAATGTATAATAAAAGCTTAGACTGCTGAACCCCCAAGGTCACTGTCCATGAAAGACCTGAATGCTGCTGCTGTATCCCTTTAACTCTCAAAGGCAAAATCTCAGATGGGACAGCTGTAGATTCAACAGAACTGGAAAGCTCAAGGGACTAAGAACGATTTGAAGAATTCCTACAGTCTCCACTGCTAGACTCAACCCTCCCATGTGAAACCAATGCCACAATCACTTCTACCTGTTCCTGTTGAATTTTCTGCCAGATTTGAGGAATGAGGGGAAATGAAGGGAATGTACAGAACAGTCCCCATGGTCAACAGGATATCGAAGTACTCAACATCAAGCTAAAGAATAGTGAGATTGGCAGGCTGACCTGCAGATAGATAGATGGAAACACTGGGGCACATTTACTAATATTTCACACAACGCTGGGCAGTAAGCGAAGTTGCCGTGCTCCATTGCATGAAAGGGAGAGAGCAAACATGCTTCATATTTAGCATTTCTGCTCCCTCCTTGCGCTGACACACCGTGTCCACCGATAGCACGCCTTCAAGCTTTAAATGTAACAGAACACAGTGCAAGCAGCCGCGTTGCATTACATTTCTTTACAAATCTATGCAAGGTGGCACAAATTGCCCATTGTATGACTTGTTAAATATTATTGAAGCCTTTGCATTACGGACAACGCAAAGGCTTGATTAATCTGACCCACTGTTCGGGAGAGACAATTATCCTGGGAGAAAGGAAACACCCTGCTGAGGTGATCCATCTGCACCCTTCAAATACATTGCTGACAATGCAAAATTCTGCCCACTGGAAGATGGTATTCATCATGGTATTCATGCCCAGGAGCCAGCGTCCTGGGCATGGTCCACCTTGGCTGTTGAAATACGCTTTTTTGACAGTATTGCCCATCTGTACCTTCACTGGAAGCCCCTGAATATGCCAGAAGACCCCTCCTGACTAATTAGAATTCCCACCAATTGGATATCTGCTGATTTTCAGCAGCGGTCCATCTTCCTTGTGCCTTCAATTCCCCCAATGTAACCCTGCCTCCCCCCACTCCTCCACCACCAGTGGTGCTGGACAAGAAAAATAAGGCTCCAGGGGTTTAACCCTACAGAGGGAAGATTGAGCTCCAGACACCATTTTAGACAACTCTGAAGGGAGGGAAGGATAGGAAGCAAAGAGTCCTAATCCAGTGATTCAGGGCGCCAATTTTTGTAAATGATAAAGCAGGGGTTTGAGATGAAAACTAACCATAGGCCAAAGAACACAGTGGATGCTATGTGCCCTAGATGCCTCAGCCAGAACTTCACCAATGCTGTTTGCTTGTCTAAGAAAGTGCTCACATGAGACTGGAGCCCAGGTACCTGTTTTGTGAATATTTGTGCACCAGAAAGGAGTCAGATGCTATTTAGAGTTTTAATTAGGCTAGGAAAAAAATTCCAAATACCATCTGTCTCCTTGTTGTCACAAAGACATACATGTCTGTGACCCAGTAGGGAACCAAATGCTGCTTGGATTTTTTCTTATGCTAAAAAACAGCACCTGACTCTTTGCTGAGGCACAGAGCTTTGGGTCTGTGTGCAGCAAAGAGCCAGAGTCTGTTTGGGATTTTTTTAGGCAAAGAAAATATCCAACTAGCATATTGCTCCTTGATGGGGCATAGAGTATTCTGTCTGTGCTCCAGAATGGTGCCAGGCACTGTTTGGCTCTTTGCAGGGGCACAAACATGTGTGTCTGTGCCCCAGAATGGAGCAAGATGCTGTTTGTATTTTATGTACCCTTAGGAAATATTTAAAAAACACCATACTACTTGATTGCTGGGGCACAGAACTGAGCCAGTATCTGTCTTAGACTAAAGTAAATATACAAACAGTGCATGGCTTTTTGCTAGGGTTTAGGCATATAGCTCCTTCATTTCACAATACTTCTGATGGGCAGAGAAGCATTGCAAAATTAACTGTCAGGAACCTGATAAGTAAGGCAGATAGAAAGCTCTGACAGAGGGTGAAGGAAATTGGAGCAAAAGTTTTTTTCTCATCGGGGGATAAAGATATGTCATGATCAGCAGACAAACATTGGGTGAATAGAGAAGGTGACAGATGGGTCTTGGAGAATGGGAAGTCATAGCAGTAGGAAGAGATTTCAGCCCGAAGCAGGTGTAAGACCAATATGAGACGAGGAAGAGCTGGGCAGGTACTTCTGGGTTAGATTAAGAAACAACAGCAGTACGTTTGCTCATGTTGGGGTTTTCCAAACACATGTGTTTAGTTTCCCCTCCCATCTCTCCCAGTGTACCTACTCTCATTAGGACTATGATTGCTCTGAAGACCTGTTCCCTTGTTGCTATTCCTGGCTGCTGCTGTTTGGTGTTCTGCATGTGTAATACTATTATGTTCAGGTCTTAAAGCTTACCTGTAATCCAGGTCCAGGTCTTTTGCTGTCCAAGGTAAGAGCAACTGTTTTCAGAAGCCATGATGGCATTACACACTGGAATATGTGGTAAGCAAGGGCCCTTGAGAAGATGCTACTTTCTCAGGAGAACAAAGCCAAATGCATAACAAAACTCCTTTGTGGATGAGGAGGACTTCACAGGATTGAAGAAGCTAGGAATCAGAAAATCAACAATGGCATTCTACTAGAGCGAAAACGCAGGATCGGCAAGTAGAGGGAGAGAGGAAACAAGGGAAGGAACTCTGCTTTGTTGCGACACACCCTCCAAACAGGCTGAAGCTCTTATATAGTAAGAGAAGGGATAAGGAAATGGCATCAAACACTGCATGACAGGAAACATAATGGATTGGAAAACTCAGGAAAGAACCAAGGAAGAAACAGACATTACAGGAAAAGAAAAGAGAGCAAAAATCTGAACTGGACTAACTGCACAGCAGCTTTAGAAAGCAGCTGCAAGCCCTCAGGGAGGTGATTGTCATTTTGGAGTTGGAGGAGCAAGGAGCAGCAGCCAGCAACCCAGAAGCTTGAGAGAAGGCATCTCCAGGTGAGTGAACCTCACAGCCCGCAGCTCTGGACTTCCTTCAGTGTTTTCTGTGCCTCAGGAACTGCAGGATCACACAAGGTACCATGGTTTTTAGGTGCCCAGGTTTTGGAGATGGTGCGTCTACAACAAAATGCCACTCCTAGGGTTCTGTGTTCTTCTATCTGTTTGTCCACGCTAAATCAACTGAGGGCCTTATTTAGATGTTGGCGGGACTGGTCCCGCTGTCGCTTTTTCGGCAGCTTTTCTGCCCACTGGCTTGGCGGTCTGCTTGCTGTATTTAGATGTTGGCGGGTCCTTGGACGGAAGACCGTCGCTGTCCGTCCGGGTCTACCAGGATCTTTCTCTCGCGTAGATGGCGTCAGAGGCAGAATGGGCTGTTCGAGGGGGTCTGCCAAGATTCCCACTGTCCAGATTACGATGTGCCTTTCCGTCGACGTCACTGTGGCGGGAAACCTCCAAGCTCGGGTTGGCAGAAACAATTAAAAAGAGGTGAAAACTTTCCTTTTTTTAGCGTCCCACTTCTGTTTCTATCTTGAACCCCATCGTCCAGGTCCTTCCTGTGCTGCTACCACTTGACCTGGCGCTCAGCCACCCCATTGTCGCTGGAATTTAAGGTAGACGTCTGTGTCACTTGTCTCACTATGAATCGTGTGATCACATTAGCTTTCTCCTCGTGTATTTTTACATTACTCTCACATTACATTTTTTTAATGTGTCATGCATGAGTGCACATCTTACCACTTCTCATGGTAAAATGTACACACCTGTATTGACATAAAAAAATATTTCGTTTTTGGTGGGGGTTGTGGATGTTGTGGTTGTGGTGCCTGTGGGTGTACATACAATAGTGTGTGTATGTTGTTGGTGTGCAATGCTATATTTACAAAAAGGGCATTACACATTGCCTACATATATGTTATGACGCATTCACAACATATGAATGTGTATTGAGATAATGATAAGTAGTACTTACTTGTCTCCACACCAGCAGGACCTCACTCCGTCACGACTCTGCCGCCAATAGAACGGGAACATTTAAATCGGCTCCGTGCAAACCTGCCAGCATGACAGCAATGGAGTACTGGTAGCTAGCAGAGAAGACTGCCACCACGGGAACCTGTCTATTGCTGCAATATCTACATAAGATGGGTGGACCTCCATCAGATCGTTGGAGTACTTGGAACTGCCGCCGCAACGGGACGATAATCTTACCGCAAAGATCTAAATCAGGCCCTGAGTCATCTATATATTCCACATGTTATTCTCTACATTGGTGTGTGTGGATATAGTTAACTTAAAGATGAATATGGATAAGTAGCACTTTTAATTTCTTCTTGAATAAGTTAAATGAAGCTTTTGTGTCTCTCTGGTATAATTGAGTTCCAGTTTCTGGGTTCACTTCAAAAGAAGGATCGAGAGATGGTTTTCTGCTTCTTGAATGTAACAAGTTCTAAAAGAATAGGGGTGCAATTGCGTAGAGATCAGCTGTCCCCAGAAAGATTGAGTTTAATGGCCAGGTACTTCGGTGTGTCAGAGTGTAAGGCTTTTTGGATAATGCATGCCACCTTAAAATGCTTCTGGCTTCTATTGCGAGCCAGTTGAGGATCGTAAGAACTGAAGTGTGGAGTTCAGAATGGCTCACTTCTGTGATCAGTGTTGCAGAAGCATTGTGGGTTGCTTTACATTGAGTCAGGTGCATTTTGGGGATTCCTGTGAGTAGTACATTACCATAGTCAAGTCTTGAATGAGGATTTGAACTATTGTTTTTAAGTCTGCTTCTGGAATGAATGGTTTGATGTTTTTAAGAAGTCTAAGTTGATGCCAAGCACACTTTGCTATTGGGTTCAGGTTCTTGTTGATAGTGATTCAGAGAGATTCTGTGTGTTCAATAATTTTGGGTCTACAGTGTAGTCATTTTAGTGAGTCCAGCCATTCTTAGACTTGGGTTCAAGCTTTGGAGATGAAACATAAGGAGCAATTCCATCTTGAGAGGGTCTAATTTGAGGTGGTTGATGGACAGCCAGGATTTCATGTCCTTTAAAATTTGGCCCAGAAAGAAAATGTACTCTTATGTTGACAGTTCTAGTTAGAGCAGATTGTAATCAGCAGAGAAATTGTATGAGAGGCTTGATCATTTTAGGATAGTGGTCAGACATGGGCGCCGATTTCTGTACGGGCACTGGTGCTAAGGTCTCAGAAATATTTTCAACTTAAGGGCTGCACATTTTGAGGGGCAACACTGGTGAAGCCCATGAGCTGCACCTTCAACTCGTACACTATCATGCCACATAAGCATTGTTTTTGTGGCACTTTGAAGCACACCTATGCTTGCCACAGCAAGAGAGGTGCAAGCAAAGGCTTTCCTGTGATAGAAACTGCATGCCATGGAGGGAGGGGGCTTTCTTTGTAAAGCGCAGTACAGTTTTAGCAGTCCCCCATTGTTTTAGAGGAATGTGAGTGTTTGCTCATTCACATCAAGGCAACTACTTATTGTGCAGCTGGATGGGGGTCTGTAAGTAAATCCTTGTAGCTACTGCTCAGCTTAGTGCTGGGATCTGTGCAACATGTTTTAATGTGTATTCAGTAGATACCAAGTCATGGCATTTATTTAAAACTTAGTTTTAGTATTTAGCTAGCAAGCAATTGATTTGGCATAAGCGCTTTTATTGTCTCAAATGCAGTTGTTATTCTGTCTATAGATTTGTAGGTCATCTTTGTGAATTAATTCAGATGACTCAAAACTCAAGTCAGGATCACCTGCCTGTCTAATCAAAAATGTTTGAACATGACTCTTCTGTGCACTGTGCACTTACCATCCTTGCAGAAAGCAAAGAGGGCAGTGACTGTTTAGAGGCAGCATGGAACAGAGTGGGGGAAGTGGGTGTGCTGAAGGGGCAGAGAACTGAGAGGGCAAGGCGTGCTTACAGTATACAGGGAGCAGGCAGGGAGTGTGAGAATGGAAGGGGCAGGGAGCACAGAGGGCAGTGCATGAGCAGAGGGGACAGTTTGGGTACAGGAGCTGTATCTGATAGAGTAGAATTAAGTATTATTTGTTGAGAACGGTTTTCCAAGTATGATGGGGACCACTTCAGGACTGTTCCTTTCATCCCTATTCTTTCCTTGAGGGGGTTGAGTAGGATGGAGTGATTGACTGTGCCAAACGCTGCAGATAGGTCAAGCAGGATCAGGAGATAAAAATCTCACTTGTCCAGAAGATGTAGGGCACCGTAAACAATTTGTAGGTCACTGATTCTGTGCTACAGCCTGCTCCAAAACTCAACTGGAGATTTTCTAATATGTTGTAGTTGTCAATGTGGTGTCTGTTTTTAGCTGAAATTCAGCTTTCTAGTGTCTTCGACAGGAATTGGAGATTCGTATCTGGGCAAAAACTGTTCAGGTTTTTTGGGCCTGTTCCTAGTTTATATGGTCGTGGTTGACAGCGCAGCTATGGCCAGACAATTATGTTTTCATCAGTAGGAAGAGGCTTAGGCTCTGCCCACATTTTGGGAGTCAGGAGCCATAATAGTCCCCAGGGACCCCATACCCAGGGGCCAAAGGTTTTACAAAAGGGGAGGGGCCACACAGCCCCCTTCGCTGAGTTGGCTCACACACTGTGTCCCTGGGATCCCACCCCCGGGACCCGAAGGTTTCCCTGCCCGCAAGAGCATGGACAGGGAAACAGAAGCCTGCTCTCACCTGAGGGAACCTTTGAAAAAGATTCCAATAGGTGAGAGCAGACTTCTGTTTCTCTGCCCGTGCTATTGTGGGCAGGGAAACACACATTGCTCTCGCCCAGAGGAAGCAAGCACAAACAGCAGCTCCCTCCAGGTGGGATTAAAGTTAGGTCCTGATGAATCCAGGATGGGTGCATGCAAGGAGCCTGCAGGGCTGCGGGGGACCTGGGGCTCCCCTAGCAGCCACAACTAGTGGGTTGTGGGTAACCCAGGTGTGCACTGTGGCACCCACCTGAAGTTTGGGAGAAGGAGCCCCCGCAACCATAAAGGCTTGGGGAAGGGGAGCATGCACCCCCTCTCTTTAACTGAAAAAAGGCCGCAGGGCCCAATGAGGCTCTGCGAGGTGGACCTCACGCCCCCCCCCCCAACCCCTTATTTAAAAAAAAGGCTTTGGGGATGGAGTTCCTGGTACCCAATGAGTAACCCTGGGCGGAGCTGGCAGAGCGGGACTACGCAGAGGTCCACGGAGTTGGGAACAAACTCTGTGGAACTCCGCTCCGCTCCATCACCTGCCTCCACCCCCCCTATTAACAATTAATTAGACATTAATTAAAACTAAAACAAAAAACACTTACCTGTATTGCAGTGTCCCCGGGCTGCCCTCCTCCTCTTCCTCGCTGACTCTGGGTGATCATTGCAAAAACTGAGCATGCGTGCGCACCCGCGCATGCGCATTACTTGTGAGAAATGCGCATGTGCGCAAGCACGCGCATGCGCAGTTTTCGCAATGATCACCCAGAGACGGCGAGGAAGAGGAGGAGGGCAGCCCGGGGACGGCGCAGTACAGTTAAGTATTTTTTGTTTTAGTTTTAATTAAGGTCTAATTACTTGTTAATAGGGGGGTGGAGGCGGGGCTGGCCAACTCCGCTCCGCTGCGGAGTGTGCAGAGATTTGCCTACTCCGCGTTCTCCGTGGAACGCGGTGTAGGCAAATCTCCGCACACTCCTCGGGCAGAGCGGAGTTCTCCGCCTGCACCTACCAATGAGGCTAGGAGAGAGAGGCTGCATGTCACCTTCCCCTTATTTAAAAGAAAGGTTACGGAGGCAGAGGTCCACGTGGGCAGCAAAGGTTCAGAAAGGTAGGCTGCATGTTCCCCCTCCCCAGTAATTTCTTCTTAAAAAGGGTGTCCCAGGTGGGCACCAGGACACCAAAGTGAATAATAAATGAGCGCAGGAGCCACTCATTTAGTATTCACTGCTCCCGCCTGGAGCTCCCCATATTGCCTGCAGGCGCTTTTTATTTATTAAGTGATTTATGCTTGGTGATGGCCCTAAAGTAGGGAGGGGCACCACCAAGCATGTTTGTTTGTGTTGTTGGAGAGCTGCAGGAAGTAAAGCATCCCCTCCAGGCAACATTAAAAACACAGTAAGTCTCCTGGGTCATTAAAACCATGACCCCAGGAGAGCTTACAATATTTTTTAAAAGCACTTGTAGCTGAATCTCTATGCTCTTCAGCTGAAGTGCGAGGCCCTCTTGTGGTTATTTTTGTGATTGCATTTTTTGTGCTAAAAATTGTTAAAAAGAAGCCTCAGAGACATGATGTTTTTATTTTCTTTAAATGTCTGAGTCTTTCTTTTAATATTTTCCAGCCTACAAATTACAATAATAAAATCTATGTTAAAAGAAAGACTCACAGACATGTTAAAATATAAGTTTATTAATAATCTTTAAAATAATCACTATTATTAAACATAGCATTGTGTGAATTACTGAAATGTAAGCTCGATTAAAAACATTGGTGGTTTTTGGAGAAAGATGATAATAGGGTCACTTTTTATGTGCTGTTGTTGTGATTTTTTTTTAAATCTACCTGATGGCAGGTAGGACATACGCATGCCACAAGGCCGTACGTGATGTGGGGTTGCCTACTATTAAGTGGTTGAACGCAGGGCCAACCCCATGCTGCACACAGCGAGTGCATGGAGGCTTGGCTTTACATATGGTAATAAAATATTCCTTTAAGCTAAGAAAAACCTAGAATTGACTGAAAAAAACAAAGGTTAAAGTGATGATATAGTTAGGTGAAAATGTCAAATAAATCATGCCGTTTTAAACATACTAAACCACTGAAATTCACCAGTTATAGTTATCTCAAGTAACCATAACTCATGCCCTAAAGTAACTATAACTCACGCCCTCACCATACACTGCTAATTAGCCCATATATTACATCACCCATGACATCATCTATGACATCATTGATAATATCACTGCAACACTTGCAATTAAATTATTGATGAGAAAAATGTACATAGCTGGGGTGCAAGTTATAGTTACCTTAGGGCATGAGTTATAGTGAATTGAAATAACTATAATTGGTGAATTTCAGTGGCTTTGTATGTTTAAAATGGCATGTTTTGAATGATACTTTCACCTAACTATAACGTTACTTAAAGCAGTTGCCAGTAGGTAGTTATAGTTACAGTTCGGACCTAGTTTCCATAGGAAAATCATTTTTTGACTTGCCTATATCTAAAAACGCCGGTTGACAAATCTTCACAAACGTTTCCTAACAAAACTGTGGCAGTGGGTCTTATTGTGCATGGAAAGTTTAAGGGTGATATGTAAAGTGGGGGCCAAGAAAAAGGGGAGAGTCAAAATAAGTGCATTTCCCATGTTAATTTCCATAGGGATTTTGAACTCGACTACAGCCCGAACCACTAGACGGAATTACACCAAATTTGACAGAGAGGTAGCTCATGGTCCAAAGAGCCCATTTTAGTTTTTTTAGTTAGTTGTGAAATCTATTGGTCCTAATATAAACTTAAACGGGGCTAACATCCTGTCCCCCCCTTTTTCCTGGCTTGTCATTGGTTCCTGTGCTTGCTACTTACTTTTCCTCCATTTCCATTGCCTGTAGCATATTTTCCTACATTTACCAATGCTTTTTCCTTGTCTGCTTCTCTTATCCGTTTCCCGTAGCCGAAATACTGTTAACATCCGCTTTGATGGAACAATTTTTTCATAAAGTTTTGCCCCTTTTTGCTTTTTCGTGTTATAGCAAATGTATATAGCACAACTTATCACCCGGAGAGATTAAGTGATTTGCCCAGAATCACAGGATGTTGCACCACTGAGACTCAAACCAGTTTCCCCAACTTTCCAGTCAGCAACTCTGGCCGCTGGGCCACATCCCCTCCAATCCCGTGATCCTTGTTTAATGAGTTGTCAGCACTGTTAACAAAGACAAGTGCTTTCCAGCTCAGTGCTTTTTGTACTCAAATGGTTTCTCCAAAACTTGAACCCATGCGCACTGAGAGAGGTTTCTTCTTAATTACACTTTAAACCTATTTCCACCCTAGTGACACTTCCCCTTTGTGACCTGGTACAGTCGCACACATATAGGAACAACAGCACACGCCTCACTTAGCTCTAACAGCAGGGCGCTCAGTCCCTTTGAAGAGCATTACATTTTATTACAACTGAGACGAGCGTCTACACACGAACAGCTCCAATTAGGTAGAAGATGGCTTGTTTGGGAACACAAGACTGTTCACACTTTGTGTTAGAACGGAATCCCTTTGTACGTGCCTGACACTTCCATCCTAACATCCGTGTAGGCAAATTAACGAATTAACAAAGCACACTGGCAGTGGGTTCATCTCACCGACTCACACGGAAACAGTTCATGTTTCATTTTGCATCTAAAGATGCTGCCGCTTCCATATCCACGACAGAGAAGTGATTAAAGCATGTGCAAACAACGCACGTTTAAACCGAGCTCTCACACAGTGCCAACACACTGCCAGAAGGCTGCTTTGTCACTTTCTGCTCCTGTGACTGTGTTTGACAGGTTGACTTGAGAGCCACGCTTTGACTAGCAGGAAATGTGCATGCGCGGGCGCGCGCGCATGCGCAGTTCTCTCAAGCAGTACCCGTATGGTGAAAGAAGAGGAGGAGGGCAGCCCGGGGACTCCGAGGTAAACAGGTAAGTGGTTTTTACTTTTTTTAAATTACTTGTAGCTTATATCTTAATAGGGGGGTGGAGGCAGGTGGCGGGCCAACTCCGCTCAGCTGCGGAGTGTGCGGAGATTTGCCTACTCCGCGTTCTCCGCGGAACGCGGAGTAGGCGAATCTCCGCACACTACGCGGGCGGAGCGGAGTTGTCCGCCCATGGTTAATACTGACACAGTCTAGTGAGCCATCCAGACAAGATGCCCTTTAAACATGTCTCAGGCCTGCTACTGCAGAGCCTGTGTGTGCAGTTTTACTGCTAGGTTGAGTTGGCATTTAAAACTCCTTGCCAAGCTTGAAACATCCCTTCTACTAAATATAAGCCATTCATAAGGTAGGCCAATGGTAGGCCATAGGGCAGCGTGCTATGTGCTTAGAAGGTAAGACAGGTGCTTTGAAGTTTTAGTGAGTTACATGCACACTTACAGACCCATGTGCCCAGTTAAACATATACTCATACTGCAACTTATAAACCTATTTACAAAAAGCATAAGCATACAGACATTTACACACCCACTCAAATAGCGAGAAAGGCATTTACACATTGAGTGACACACCCATACAGCACATATGTATCCAACAGTAACTGAGCTAATTGCGCAGAGTTACATAGTCCAACAGCCTGTAGCACAGCCAGCAACCAATGCATGTAGCCACTGAGAAACAGATTTAGAGACCCATACAGATTCTAACATACCAGTCATATAGTAAGATACTTACTGATATATCCAGTGAGACACATACAGAGAAAATGGCACGCTCATTCAGGAATGTAGTCCAAAACTGACCGAACAAAGTGAGACATCCAGACAATTTGGCCTTAAAACATGCTTTGGGTCTCGTACTGTAGAGTCTGTGTGCAGCTTTATTACCAGGTCATGTTGCCATTTAAAACAGCTTGCTAAGCCTTAAAGTTCCCTTATATTTTATATAAGTCACCCCCAAAGTAGTGTGTAGTTAGACAATAGGGCAGGGTGCTATGTGTTTAGAAGGTAAGACATGCACTTTGAAGCTTTAGTCAGTTACATACATACTTCCAGACCTACATGCCCAGTTAAACATCCAGTCTGCCACCCATACTGCAAGATACATACGTATTTACATAAGCATAGAGGCACTCACCACCCAGTCATACAGCAACAGAGGCAGTTATACTTTCAGTCACACGCCCATACAGGAATTATGCATCCAGCAGTAACAGAGTGACATGCACACACAGTTATACACCTCAACACTCAGTAATAGAGCCAATGAGTGATATATACAGGCCCTTACTTACACATACAGATGCTAAGACAGCTAGTCATTTCGCAAGTTAGTTCGCTATAAATCCAGTAACACAGCCACAGAAAGACTGATACACTTATTTAAATATGTAGTGAAGAAGTGATACTGCTTGTCACTCATCCAGACTAATAGGCCGTTAAACATGTGTTCAGCCTGCTACTGCAGAGCCTGTGAACTTTTACTACCAGGTCGAGTTCATATTTAAAACTACTTGCCAAGCTTTAAACTTCAGTTCTACTACATATAAGTCACCCCTAATGTAGGTTTTAGGTAGGCCATAGAGCAGCGTGGTTTGTCCTAAGAAGGTAAGACATGTACTTTGAAGTCTTAGTGAGTCACGTGTGCACATCCAAGCCCATATGCTCAGCTAAACATCCAGTCCCCCACCCATACTGCAACTGACATATTTAGATATGTATTTACAAAAGTATAGAGGCACTCACTCACCCAGTCAGAGACAGAGGCACTTACACATTCAGTCACACGTGCATACAGCAGTTGTGTATCCAGCAGTAACAGAGCCAGTTGCACACACACACATATATACCCCATCACTCAGTGATAGAACCAGTAAGTAATATATACAGACTTATAGAGATACTAAGTGAGCCTGTGACATACCTACATTGTTACTTACACATCCAGTGACACATCTAGACAGGAACTGACACACTTATTTAGGTATGTACTAAAGTACTGATATTCTAAGCCATGTAGGCAGACAAGTAGCCCTTTAAACGTCTATTGGACCTGCTACTGCTTAGCTTGTGTGTGCAGTTTTAACACAAGGTAGAGTAGGCACTTAAAGCTCCTTGTCAAGCCTTAAACCCCTTTTTTCTGCATATGTCACCTCTAATGTATTTTGCAGGTAGACAAACACTAATTTATACAGTTACACACATAGACACACTCTAAAGCATATAATAGCACACCCAGGCACACTCTGATGCATCGACTAACACTTTCAACCACACACGCATGTGTACACAAACACATCCAGGGACACACAGATGCATACAGTAACAGATCCATGAAGACACTGATGGATACACTAACACACCCAGGCAGACACTGATACATACACTCACACACCCAGATACACACGAATGCATACACCCAGGCACACATTCATGCATACACCAACACACCCAGGTACACTCTGATGCATATAGTGACACAGCTACACATAAACTAATGCATACACTGACACTCAGGCACACACTAACACACCCAGTCGCACACTGACCATACACTAAAACACCCAGACACAAACTGATGCATATGCTGACACACCCAGGCACACACTTATGCATACACTAACATACCCAGGTACACTCTGATGCATATAGTCACATGGCCACAAATACACTAATGTGTACACTGACACACCCAGGCACAAACTGATCCATACAGTGATATACTCATTCACACACTGATGCATACGATGACACTGGCAGGCTTACTCTTATTTAAACATAAAAAGTGAGAGACTTAGAAAGCATATAACATAGTGAAATGACTGTTTGTATTAGAACTTAAATGCTTTCCATATGTAATTTAATAGTATAGAATCAAAAGTTAAATATATTGAATTGTTTTTTGATTTTAGACATTTACTTGTATCTAAAACCAGACAGTTTTAATGCTGAAAAAAGCACAAAGAAGAAAGAAACAGAGGAAAGAATACTATTTACTTACAATAGAGAAACAAAAGGGACAGAATGTGGACAATGTGATTAAAGAGAAAAGAGCTGTTGGTATGAAAACTGAGAAGTTTCTTAAAATAGTATGTGGAAAACTGCAAAGTGAGCAAAAGCAAGTAAATAAAAAGCAAAGTTTCAAATCAGCTAAGAAAGAACGAAAAGTAAATTACATTAATAATAATAAATCATATAAGAAAGCAGATAGTTGAACAAGCAGACAGAGGCTTTTTAAGGAAATTAGAGTCAGAATGTTTCATAGTAGGGTAATTCAGAATTTCGTACAAACTATGAAGCAGAGTAAAAGGGGAAGAGAAGCAGTCAAACAAAAGGAACATGTTGAGGCTGTAGTTGATAAGGCATTTGCCCTGAAGAGGATGCTATTTATTTTGATGCTGAGCAGAATGGGAACACTGGATAAAACCGTGTTGTCTATGAAGAGAAGAAGTAAAAAAAAGACTTTTGAATAGAAATAAATTTTGTCCAATTTTCAGTGGTGAATGGAACCAAACGTGTAGTACTGAGTATTTGTTTAATGAAGAAAGTTACCTCTAACAGAACACATTAGTGCATGCAGTTGACTAACTGGTCAATGTTATCAGTGAAAGATGGCACTCCCATTGCAAAAAAGGAGATTGGTCCTAGGAATTTAGAGGAAGTAATAGCTGAAGAGGTACAGGCAAGGGCTAGACAGGCTCTTGTATACAAATGGAACTGTAGCAGTATTTGCAGTGTTCTGCTGGAATTAATTGATATATTGAGAGCTTTCTTACGTCAGTTTCCATGCAAAAGTCTGACACAGAAAATTGGGATTTTGCAAGGATTAAATCCATGTAAAGAAAGGAAGTATACTAATTTAGCGGCTAACAGGAGGTTCACAGGAACCGGCAAGGTGCGTTATCTTTCCCTCAATCAGGGAATCATAGAGATTTTAAAAAAAAGCATTTTAATCTGCACTGAACCGTGGATGCTTGAGCACAATCACACACGGACTCACCACCGGCTTTCACCTCGCCGCCTTCTACGCTCTGCTCTCTGGTCCACCACGGATTTTCCGATTGCGTGGAGAGAGCAGGAGTGAAGGGGCAGAGTCTGACAAACACACTACCGGGGGCCTTTAAAAGCTGCATGGCAGCGCGGACGCGCGCAGCGGGTGCGCCGCTCGTGCGCCGGAGGCGCGCCAAAGGCAAGCCCGTCTGCTCCCGTCCGCGTCCGGACGGGGCCAGGAACCCTGCCGGTCACGACTCTGACACACAGGGAGTGATAAGATATAGTGCCAAAGAACTGATACAGCTGAGACCGGCTGTCACCCCACAATGTACCCACTCAGTCGCACCGCAACGCCTGACAGGAAGAAAGATCTCATGCACACAATGCAAATGGACAGTGAGCAAAGAAACCACCCATTTAAAGGGGTCCCCAACAGGAACAAATGGGAAAGTAAGATGGAAAATGGGGTTAATAAACTGTAGATCCATCCCTGCACACAAAATCGAAATCAGACTCTTTATTGAGGAAGAGCAACTGGATGTCTTATTTGTAACAAAGACATGGCCCACCCCAGACCTAACACTGGCCCTCCTGTCAGGATTCAACATCAACAGACAGGATAGAGAGGGAAAAGCTGGGGAGGAATATATATATATATATAAAGACACCTACAGCTGCAATATCTTACCTAAGCCTCTTCTCAACTGCGACATCATATTGTTCAATATCAGGCTATCATCCACCCAAACCTTTTCAGGGATACTCATCTATCGACCACCGAGACCCTGCAATATCTTCCTGGAGCAGTTCCCCGACATCATAGCAGAGAGTATCCCTACCAAAAGTGCGACGACCATACTAGGCGATTTTAATATCCACCTAGATAAACAGAGTGACCTCACCACCAACAGATTTACACAAGACATGGATGCCATGCAGCTGAGTCAACTGGTGCAGTCAGCAACACATGAAAAAGGGCATATCTTAGATGCAATATTTACCAATGACCCTAAACTAATAACAGCCACTCCCACACCAGTGCCATGGTCAGACCATTTTTTCATCCCTCTATCACTGACCAACACGCACCTTCAAAACACTTGGTGCACCGCACCTAAATCTGTCGGGAAATGGACTAGAACCATCCCAGAAAAACTGATAGAGTCTCCAGAAAGACATACCCCGGAAATGACTGGGGATGTAGAGATAGCAGATTCACTCTGGGACAAAGGGCTCATTAATGCGGCAGAGCACTGCAGTAAGAAAGAGAGGACAGGGACGAACCAGACACAAAGGATATCACCTTGGTTTCACAGTCATCTCGCATCCCTAAAAAGAGCTTGCAAGAAAACAGAAAGAATCTGGCGGAAATCATATGATACCACCATAAAGGAACAATATAAGAAAGCAATTAGACACTACCACGACGAAATCAAAATAGCCCAAGCTAGATATTTCCAGGAAAAAATAAACTCGGCCACCATTTCTTCCAGAGAACTTTTCAAGGTGGTCAAATCCCTCACATCAATAAAACCCGATGCCTCTCCGCAATCTTCATCTAAGGAGAGATGCAATGAACTCGCAGTCTTTTTTAAAAACAAGGTTGAAAACATCTACAACTCCATGATAGGGAGTAGAGATAATCCAGACCCTCAAGGCGCCAAGGCTCCCACAGGGCACACAGCGAGACCCATACTAAAGGAATTCCCTGTAATAAAAAAAGACACCACGACTAAGATCCTAAAAGGCATCAAATCAGGATCCCCTAAAGATCTGATACCCCCACATATTCTGCTACAGGTGGGAGACACTATTCTGACCACCACCACAGAGTTACTCACACTATCCCTTACGCAAGGGAAAGTGCTGAAAACATGGAAACACGCCATAGTCCGACCATTGCTAAAAAAGCCACACTTAGACCCAACAAACCAAGGTAACTTCCGCCCCATCTCACTCCTACCCATCTTAGGAAAGATCGCCAAAAAATATGTCAACCACACTCTGTCCCAGTTCTTAGAGGATAATGAGGTACTCCACCAGAACCAAATGGGTTTCAGACCATCACATAGCACCGAATCTGCCCTATCACTGGTCACAGAGGAACTGAAGGGAATCCTCGATCAAGGAGGTACTGCTGCCATCCTGCTGCTCGACCTAAGTGCAGCCTTTGATACGGTGGATCACCAAACTCTCATTCTTAGGCTAGAGAGAGCAGGTTTACAAGACAGCGCGCTAAGGTGGATAGTGTCATTTCTGAAGGATAGATCCTTCCAGACCACAGAATGCGGACACTACTCGGACATTCTAGAGCTTGCATGCGGAGTGCCACAGGGCTCCTCCCTCAGTCCTACGCTGTTCAACCTATACATGCAACCTCTGGCCGAGATCGTCCAGGAATTTGAGTTATCAATCGTATCATATGCGGATGATACCCAATTGGTAGTTTCAGTGGCAGAGGGCCCCAAATCGAAACACAACCAAGTGGCTCCCTCCATGGAAAGGGTAGCCAGTTGGATGACAAGCTGTAAGCTAAAACTAGAACTCATGTTCATAGGGAATAATCTTCCACCACAAGTCACCATTATATGGCCAAAAGAACTGGGATGTCCACCAGCTCATAAAAACTCCATAAAGAGCCTAGGAATGTGGATAGACCACAACCTCACCATGGAAACTCAAGCCAGGAAACTGGCCGCTGCCTGCTTTGGAATACTGCAGATGCTCCGTAAAATTCTAGACCTCATTCCAGAAGAGACCCGGAGAACAGTGATACAGTCCCTGGTGGTCTCGCGCCTAGACTACGGGAACTCTCTCTTACTGGGGGGGGGTGGAGCTTGCTCGCGACCAAGATGGCCGCTTGAGCCTCGAGCTCCGTATCGCCGACACACAATCCTGGCATTATCCGACAGCCTTCATAGCCTAAATAACACCCGGGTCGATAATCTGACACCGGAACTCACCAGCGACGCGAGGAACGACACCAGGCCATCCTACCCCATCCCGATCCGGAGATACAGCCGCTGACACTAAGCGCCCCGCTAGGCCTGAGATCCCCGGCCTGAAGTTGGGCGGGAGGCGCGGCTGCGTCGGAGTACGTGCCGCGGCCGATACTCAGTCCAGACCGGCACACACAAACTCGAACACCCAACCCCTACTGCCCAAGACACCGGGCTTGTGTAGGCTGTGGAGGCGCTAGGGAGATAGTCGCAGGCGGCCTGAACGCCAACGTCGTAAGACCGCGCGGAGACCTCCGTCTGGCGAATGAACGTCGGCGCTGAGGAACCCGTGGCTGCGTGGACGGAGTAACCCACGAACACAGGAGTCCCTCTGGAGTAGGGCTGGAGACTACACGGCGGCAGCTATTGACGAAAAGTCAAAGGAGAGCCCGAACAGCTTGGGGCCCCGCCGTCAAGCGGAGCAGTACCGGCTCAGAAACCCCCGCGACAGGGGATCCACAGAACTGGAAAAGCAGCGTCTGGAGTCAGGCACTGGAACACACGGACTGCATCGGCCTGAACTGGATGGACCGGCACCCGGGTGAGCAGCCTGCTCCTTGAGTCTGCGAGACCTCAAGACCCTAGGAGTTATACTCAAGACACAAAGCGGGCCGCAGCTCACTTGGTGAGCGCCCCAGGCCGCGGGGATAGGTGGCCGGGCCGGACATACCTACACCCGGAACCAGTGGAGTGTCGAGTCACGACTGCGGAGTGTGGCCCTGGAGGAGTCACGAAGGAAAGCGCTAGGGGCGGGTAGTGTGGCAGGAGGCACCAAAAATTGATCTGCCGTGGGAGGCCCAGATACCAGTGAAGACGACGCAGACGGTGGCTGAGGCCCCTACCCGCTAGTCCAGTCGCTCTGCTGGCTCCCTGGTAATTCTTTACCGGATCACAGCCTAACATAACGCGGTGAAAGACCGAAGTGAGCGGTCCTTGCCTAGCCCACGCTAGTGCGGCACCTGAAGGCGACACAAGGCGGACCCTAGCGGAATTGCCTTGTCAAGCGGAGATCATGGGCAGACTAGATAAAACGCAGCCAAAGCTCTCCTTCGAGCAGAAACGCTCTAAATCACACGACACCACGACCGAAGAGGCCCCTAGGACAACTACAACAGTGGAAGGCGACCCAGATATCCGGAGCATGCTCCTATCGATGGAAAAAGGCTTGCAGGATGGCATCACCTCACTAGGCACTAAAATGGATGCCCTCTCCTACCGGATGGACAGAATGGGTGAACGTCTGGATAAGCATGCGGAGAGGTTGGAGATGTCAGAACGGAGACTCACAGAGGATGAAGAGGCGCAGACTACGCTGGACTCGGAACATAAATAACTTGGGAGGGTCATACGTGTCCTGCAAGATAAGGCTGAAGATTTGGAGGCCCGCTCGAGACGCTGCAACATAAGAATCACTGGACTTTCTGAGACCACACCTACAGGAAATATGGAACACTTTGTCGAAAAGCTATTAGTGAGCCTTCTGGGGGAAGGCGCCTTCTCCAATATGTTTGTTGTGGAGAGAGCTCATCGTTCACTAGGGCCGCGCCCACCGCCGGGTGCTCCACCGCGCCCTATTATAGCAAAACTGCTCAACTATCGGGACAGGGATGCGGCTTTACGACTGGCACGAGAGAAAAAGGAACTGGCATTTGAGTGGACAAAGATTTCTATCTTTCCGGACTTCACCGCCCGAGTGCAGGAAGCACGCAGACAATTTGGTCCCATGAAAAAACAGCTGCGCGATATGGGACTGGACTACGCCATGCTGTATCCCGCTAAACTCAGGGTCAATACGCAGGGTCGCTCCCACATATTTACTGATCCGAACGCACTACAGAAGGTGCTGAAGAGCTGGTCCAAAGAGCAGCGGCAGAGCCCGGACCATCGTCTCCTGGATGAAGCAGCGGGAGGACCGTTTGAGGATCAGGACTGATAGCTCCGCACTCACTCCCTGCCGATAAGTATTAGGGGAACAAACAGATGTGGTGGGCAGGAGGGTGGCAAATGGGGGTATTGCATCGGTGGTCTACTGATTCCAAGACTGGCATATGCTGGGAGGCCCACTCCGGAGGTGCTATTTCGGATAGTCCGGGACCCCATATGTAACTCATGCGACATTGCCGCTTAAGCTCTGTTACAAATGTATAGCTGAATGGCAGAGGGAAGGGCAAAAGAGCACAAACTGGACGGGAACTCGACATAGTGGAGTATTTCAGGGCTAGGTGGGCGGAATTGAGGTCCCCATCTAAATGGCGGAGTAAAGGCCAGGGGAGGCTAGAATGATTTTGTATCACGGCACCGATCTAATTAGAGTCATAATGGGCTGGGATGGAGGCTGTGAAAATTTAGTCGGCGAGCGGAGGTCGGGACGAGAGATCATCTACAATTGACAGTTCATAGAACATAGAGTGACCTCTGCCCGCGAGTGACGCACACTAGTACTGTGAACGAAGCACAGGGAGGAGAGGGAGGGATAAGAGGGAGGGCACTTCGGGGGGATGCTGCGCGACCGAGTTGCGGGTGGTCTGCTGTGGGAGGGGTGGAGGGGGGCGAAGGGTTAAAGTTAAGTGGTTTTTTGAGTTACTGAAGTTAGAATGGTTATTGTTTGACACACACAGCGCGTGCATGCTACATACGTCAGGAAACATTACCAGATTTGAAGAGAAAAATGGCGACACCTAGTGGGGCTGCGACTCCGAGGACAATAGACTCCCTCCGCGCACTGACGTGGAATATTAGAGGGCTTAATAATTATTGCATATTACGAAAAGTACTGAACTATCTCACGAGACATAATATTGATATTGCCCTACTACAAGAGACACATCTCCCGCTACATAGTGCGATGCTGCGCGGCAGAGGACTGTTGGGTAATGTCAATGCTTCTGGATTTACTACACATGCATGTGGGGTGTTGACCTGGGTTAACCCTAGATCAGATTACACTATTGACATGCTGTCTGCGGATGGGGATGGCCGATACGTGATCTCCAGATGCCGGGGTAGGGGATTGGATTTACTGGTAGTGAATGTCTATGGCCCGAACTACGACTGCCCGGAGTTCTTCACAGCGCTGGCGAACACGACAAAGGGTTGTGAATACACACATGCCATATGGGGTGGGGACCTCAACCTGGTCAGGAACCCAGAATTGGATAGGTCCGGAGGCCCGATGAGGAGCCCGGCTGCAGCGGCAAGAACCCTAGAAAGCATCATGCTCAGCCAAGACTTAGGGGACGTATGGAGGGAACGACACCCAGAACAGGGAGGCTTCACACATTATTCCGCATACTACAATCTACACACACATATAGATTACTGGCTAGCCTCAACCTCTCTTATGGGCCAGATCCGCGAATGTCAGATACTACCACGCACACTGTCCGATCACTCACCACTCCTACTGATACTAGACACACCCAAGAAAACTATACCACCATTTACATGGCGCTTCCCCCCTTACTCATTGCTTGACCCCCTCTTTAAAGCGGAGCTGGCGGACGCAATAGATACATTCTTCGCCACTAATATAGGATCGGTAGACAGCTTCCAAACGGTGTGGGAGGCTTTCAAGGTGTATATACGGGGCATAGCCATGGCTAAGCACTCGGGGGTTCTCCGTTCCATACGTCGGAGGTTGGAGGCCCTGGAGCAACAGCTGAGGGAGCTGGAAGCGCGTCAGACGAATGGGGGGGACGACGACGTTACAGGAACAATTAAGGATATACTAGCCGAATACCAGGAAGCGGCAGATAGCGAAGTGAGACACTTGGGCAAGTATGCCACAGCGCGTACCTACGGGGAGGGCAATAGACCGGGATCGGTACTAGCACACATTTTGAAATCTAAACAACGCAAAACTTTGGTTACGTAACTCCGAACTGAAGAGGGCAATACATTGTCCGACGAAACAGACATAGCGAATGAGTTCAGAAAATTTTACCCGAAATTATATGCTTCTCACTCCTCAGACATGGACGAAGAAATCCTAGACTACTTAGAACACATTAAGCTACCTTTCCTGGCTGACAACCATAGAGAGTTCCTTATGCACCCCATTGAAAAAGACGAAATTCTGGAGGCACTGGCAGGAATGAGATCATCCAGTGCCCTGGGGGCGGATGGCCTCACCGTGGGCTTCTACAAGGCCTTTATCGAACTGCTGCTACCACATATCGCAGCACTGTTCGATGATATATGTACAATGGGCAAGATGCCTCCAACTATGAGGGAAGCGATCATAGTCCCCATACCCAAGCCGGGAAAACCCCCGGCGGAATGTGGCTCCTACCGGCCGCTTTCATTGTTAAATGTGGACACCAAGCTGCTCGCCAAGATTCTGAACAACCGCCTGACTCTGCTGACCACGGAGCTTGTGGCTCCGGAACAGGCAGGATTTATACCAGACAGGAACCTAACCTACAATCTGAGAACAGTTTTTGGAACAATGCAGCATGTTAAACAAGACGTCAAGGCTGTTGTGGTCTTTCTAGATATGGAAAAGGCCTTTGATTCGGTAGAATGGCCCTTTATGCGGCAAGTACTGACGAGGTTGGGACTAGGCCCAGTCTTTCTACAACTAATTGGAGGGTTGTATAATGCTCCCACAGCGCGCATTCGATTGGGGAATCTAGTCACAGAACCCATTGCAATTTCTAGGGGAACCCGACAGGGATGCCCCTTGTCTCCTATGCTATATGCCTTAGTCGCTGAACCACTAGCGTGCGCGCTCAGAGAATATCACGGACATAGAGGTGTTCGTTTTCTGTCCTATGATATTGTGGTGTCTACGTACGTGGACGACACGTTGTTGTATGTAAAAGAACCTGAAACCAACCTATCCCCGGTCCTTAGGGAGGTGGTCCACTTCGGAGCACTCTCTGGCTTGAAAGTTAACTGGGCGAAATCAATAGCCTTCCCCCTCACTCCGGTCACGTCACAATTTGAGATGGACTTCCCCTTGATATGGTCCATTGACTCGGTGCGATACCTTGGTATCAGACTGCACACAGACTCGGAGATTGTATTCTTAGAGAACTACGGCACAGCAGTCGCCAAATTGGAGGACGACATTGAAATTTGGATCAAACTACCGCTGTCCTTAATAGGCAGAGTCTCCATTATGAAAATGGTGATACTGCCCAGATTCCTGTTCTTATTTACTAATCTCCCTATGGTTCTGCTGCGCTCCTTTTTTGCTAGAGTAAATATGTTACTAACACGATTGGCATGGGCAGGCAAGCAGGCGCGAGTTCAGTGGCGGGTGCTTACTTTGCCGCACCACATGGGGGGTCTGGGCGCTCCAGACATTGAGTTATACTATAGAGCGGCGCAGGGAGCGCACGCTCACAGCTGGATCCAAGGGGCGGCGGATATTCCGTTTCTCCGCATTGAAAAGCTCTTTTCCGGCCCTCTCCCTCTCCCAGCCATGATTTTTGAATCGGTGGACCGCAGAACGGGAATTTTGGACTCCCTCAACTCCACAAGGCACGCTTGGCACTGCCTGTTACAACAGCAAGCCGGGGCATTGCTATATTCCCAGGAGATGCCAATTGAGTGGATGATCTGGCTGACCCCCTGCAGAGACAAAGGGGTTATCCGAGCGCTACACGCGTTAAATATTAATAAGGCAGGGACTTATTTACAGGTGGTATCGCAAAGTCGTGGGACGAGGTCACGGGCAATACATAAGTTGTTACACCACTGCAACGCTTTCAGTTTCATAGAACGCGCAAGGCGCTACATCAGCTTTTGGGGGACGATATGACTGAACCCCCAGAGGTGCAAGAGCTGTCGTACATCATTAAGGCAAAGTCACCCCAAAAGCTTGTCTCTAACATTTACAAGCTGGCGATGTCCCACAGAGCAAATCAGTACACCAAGGCTCGGCTGGCCTGGCAACGGGACCTAGAAGAGACCATAGACGACGCTATGTGGTCTTACTGCTGCACTAATACAAGACGCATCTCGCTACACAGTAAACATAGGCTTATTCACTTTAAATACATCAACAGAGTGTACTACACACCGGAAAGATTACACAGATACGGATTGAGGGAGGATGCATCCTGCGACAGGTGCCAATGGCCGACAGCAGATTTCATACACTTAGCGTGGAGATGCCAGGGGGTGTCTAACTTTTGGGGGAAGATCTTCCGTGAGTTGAGTTCCATAGTGGGCTTGGAGATATCCCCAGATCCAGCGGTAGCATTGCTAGGATATTCTAAACCATTGCCCACGGCGATACGCAGGCTTGCAGATATGGGGCTTCTACTGGCTAAGCGCAGAGTAGCAATTAGCTGGATGAGGGGACCCCTCCCTACGATAAAACAGTGGTCACAAGATATGCTATACTGCTGCATGCAAACGGAGAACTTCAGTGAATTTCTCCCCCCCCCGGAGCAGACCAAAAAACTTCTGGGGGCTATACACTACATATCTACTCACTAAAGAGGAGGGCTCGCCTAATGAGACGGTGAAAGCGACTGGCGACACCAACAATACCCCAGCCCTATAGAGAAACGTGAGGGATACATAAGCACGGACGCACATACACATTAGGGAATACGATATTCTCAGACGTATAATCTGTATACTAGGCACACTTGGACGAATCGACTGACCTGATGTCACCTAGCAGGAGGGGGAAGGTATTAGCTGGGAACGCGACATGAATAGACGCAGAATGTAGGTTTTTCTGATGGTAGCAAACTATGTTTACTATAATAAGTTAGTTTTTATTCTCACTATTGCCAATGATCACTGTAGTGCATAAGACATGATCTATTGTATGCTATGAAGGATTAACAAGAGCGGATGACGCTGCCTTCCCAATGGGCTGTTGGCAATAAAGCTGTGTATGATGCCATCGTCTCACACGCCGCCGGCCCCAGGGTAGTAGGTGTCTGGCTGTGTATTTCAGTGTCAAACTTTTACAATAAATTTGTTTAAAAAAAAAAAAACTCTCTCTTACTGGGGTCACCCAAGTACGTGTTGAATAGACTGCAGGTGGTACAAAATGCAGCAGCCAGGGTACTGAGAAGCATACCAAGGTACGAATCAGCGAAAGAGGCTCTGAAAATACTCCACTGGCTGCCGGTACAGGCCAGAGTCAAAGTCAAAGCACTATGCATAGCACACAGGGCCTTGAATGGCAATGGGCCAGTTCCACTTAGGGCACTGATCATACCTTACAAACTGGTAAGAGCCCTAAGATCATCTTCAGACCACCTTGCCAAAACCACAAGGATCAGGCGGTCCAGAGGGGGAGGAAGATCATTCTCGCATTCGGTGCCAAAACTCTGGAACCCCATGCCCTTAGAACTAAGACTTCTCACGGATGAAACTGCCTTTAGGAAAAAACTGAAGACATGGTTGTTTCCAGGTTGAGTCTACGGTAACCGCTCTCTCCTGCTCTGCAGCACTGGGAAGCCCTTGGGCAGCTATGCGCTTTACAAAACACATAAACATAAACATTTACAGGGACATTCACTGGCATGTCTATCGAAGAAAGTGTGCAGAAGTCCCTTTCATCACTTTAGAATGTTAGCTGTTCATCGCTCTAAAATGTGAAATTTAGTTAGGAGACTTTACTATGTGAAAACTCCTGCCTCATGTTTAGGGGAACTTACTAGAGTTCTTTTACATGGTACAGAGCTGAGGTCGAAAAAGTTTGTCAAGATGTACAATTTTGTTTCTTTGGTCCTGAAGAGGACAGTAGGGGGAATGAGGAGTTGGTATGTGTAGGTATAAAAGAACTGGACACAAGTATTTCTATTGATAATTTAATGCAAGAGATTGCTAAGTTTAACGCTGTTTCTTCTGAGAAATCTAACTGTGTTTGTATTTGTTGTCGACGCACTCAGTATAAAAGCCAAACTCGCAATGTAATTGTATTCTCAAATACTGAACAGGAGAACCGGGATAAGTGGCAAGAATTTGGTGTATATTTATTTGTCTAGGAACAGTTTGATTTGTTAACATGGCAAATCTTATGTAAGTATTGCTATGATAAGTTAGAAGATAACAAAATGCCAGCAAGAGCAATACATAACAATTTAGAATTAATATCAATTCCAGAAGAAATTTGAGAATTAAATGTTTATGAATCAATTCTCATACAATATATACACCCATTCCAGGCTATCATTCATATGGGGACACTGTTGCTAGGGAGGTGTGTAAAGTGTCACTCATTCCCTTAAAAGAAGAAAAAGGGAAGGAAATAAGGGGATCCTAGGCCTGGGACTCGCTAGTGAAAGTGAAGAACAAGTCTTGTTCCTTGTTGCCCTCACACACCCCGAAGGATGTCATGCTTCATCATCGGGCAGTTGTTCCTCGTCGGGCCGGCGCTGCAATGCCCTACGGGTCCCCCGAAGGGTCACTTTGTCGGATATCTTCTGCGAACTGCCGTTTGGTGCATGCGGGTGTGTAGGGGGAGTCCTAAGTAAGAAGTGTAAGAAGTGCGTGCAGTGGTTTAAAATTGACTAAGGGTTACCAGACGAATATATTTTAATATGGCGGTACCCTTGCCAAGGTAAAAAAACCCGTAGGTCAGGTGTTACCCACAAAGCGTGATGTGCCTGGGTAACTCAAAAGGTCGACATGTTTCGCACCTTTAAGGTCCCGTCGGATCCGCGGCGCTTCTTCAGGACCGGATGAACGTGATGTGTGGTCTAGTGCGCGTGATATGAAATAATACACAAAATAGAAAGATAATAAAATGGTACCGAGGGTCAGTCACCCTCTGTGAGGATCAGGGCAGGCCCAGACCTGTGACTACTACTGGTGGGCTACAACTCAATAGTTGAGACTGCTTCCTGATCGACGGCCTAGGGAGAAAGAAAGTAAATAGTACAAGAGACATATATCAGGGAACTGAAAGGGCTCAATGGCATGTCACTGATATACGTAGTGTATTCAGACAGAGTGTAATCAAATTGAAGACATCAAGGCCAGGTATGGTAGGTGAAGAAGAAAAGGCTACACGTACCCGGTGCGGTCACTACACACGAGTGGTCGGTCGGTAAGGCGCGCCGCTAGTGCCCCACATGAGGTAAGTAGGGCGCACCAAACCACCAACCACCCAGGAACGGACTACATCCGGGTCGGTGACCCGTTATTAGCGGACCTCTGGTGGTTCCAACGGCCGCAATGGTCTTGTGGAGCGTCTGGCTCGCTGTAGCATTGAAGCACCAAACACGCCGTGCAAAGGCTCAGCGTGTTTTGAAACAGTGCCACAGTATGCGGTGCTAACATGCCCATTAAATGCCTAGTTTCACAACACACCAGTCGATGTCACCCCAGTCGCTAGGAGATACGTGAGGTAGATATAATGCAGGAACCTTACATAATACGTGGCAGAGTAGTGCTCCATGGGCTAGAAACGTGAAGAGATACCATGGACTGAGCTCTGACCACCACGCCTGTAGGCTTCCTGCTCTTCCTTCTTTCCCCTCTCGGTGGTTTCGCCCTCTGTATAACTTCCATGTGGGTTTATCTGTTCACATAGCCATACTGGGAGGTGATTAGATACTGAGTCTTAGGCTATGGGGACCTTACCGTCTGGGACAGCAACCCCGAACCACTGGGTATTACAATATCACCACGTTTGGCGAGACTAGAAACCTGGCTCTAGCCTAGCCCCATATAGGGGTGAGTTATACCTATCCACCCTAAACCAGCCCACCTTTTGACCTTCTCGTAGGTTTTCAAACTACACAGTGGTGCATCTTTGTATGCACCACGGCGTCTTGCCCACGAGGTCGACATCCTGTCTCACTAGTTTAATGTACATGAGCAGAAGGATGTGCCCCCCCCTACCTAGAATCATTCCGTCAATGAATTAGACTTGGGTCGAGAGAGATTTCTCTTGTTACCTCCCTTTACCATCGAAACTTTAAATACTTCACATGAGCAGACCTTCACATTCTATCAGGTCTCCCCAGCACATGCGCACTACATATCCTAATCACCGTTTCAGTGCTTGATCAATGTTACTGGCGAAATGTCCTTGAACTACATTTTACATCGTGACACTAATCACTGCACATGCGCAGAATCTACCTGTCTACTGGTACTCCTTGGCGCATGCGCATATCCGCATTTAGCCCTTACGCATGCGCACTACAACACGGGCATGACGAAGCATACCGGATGGGGATACCGCCCGCTCTCCAATTAACGCCACTATAACTGGAGCACCCCCGCCTGTCCCTCTCACTTACGGGAAGACGTGTGGAATGGGTAGGTGCTGACGAGCCGGCACTCGAGCTTATCTGTAAGTAGACACTACGAGGCATGGACCTAGGACCCCTAAACAGTAAGTCACTGTGCAACTGGCTGTATGTCATGACAGATACTCATGCTCTGTACCCTGTTGCATTGTTTCTTTCCCCTAGTCCAGTAAGGTGCGGGCACCCCACGTTTCTAGCCCATGGAGCACTACTCCGCCACGTATTAGGTAAGGGTCCCACATTATATCTACCTCATGTATCTCCTAGTGACTGGAGTGACATCGACTGGTGTGTTGTGAAACTAGGCATTTAATGGGCATGTTAGCACCACATACTGTGGCACTGTTTCACAACACGCTGAGCCTTTGCACGGCGTGTTTGGTGCTTCAATGCTACAGCGAGCCATATGCTCCACAAGACCATTGCGGCCCTTGGAACCACCAGAGGTCCGCTAATAACGGGTCACCGACCCGGATGTAGTCCGTTCCTGGGTGGTTGGTGGTTTGGTGCGCCCTACTTACCTCATGTGGGGCACTAGTGGCGCGCCTTACCGACCGACCACTCGTATGTAGTGACCGCACCGGGTACATGTAGCCTTTTCTTCTTCACCTACCATACCTGGCCTTGATGTCTTCAATTTGATTACACTCTGTCTGAATACACTACGTATATCAGTGACATGCCATTGAGCCCTTTCAGTTGCCTGATATATGTCTCTTGTACTATTTACTTTCTTTCTCCCTAGGCCGTCGATCAGGAAGCAGTCTCAACTATTGAGTTGTAGCCCGCCAGTAGTAGTCACAGGTCTGGGCCTGCCCTGATCCTCACAGAGGGTGACTGACCCTCGGTACCATTTTATTATCTTTCTATGTTGTGTATTATTTCATATCACGTGCACTAGACCACACATCACATTCATCTGGTCCTGAAGAAGCGCCACGGATCCTACGGGACCTTAAAGGCGTGAAACATGTCGACTTTTTGAGTTACCCAGGCACATCACGCTTTGTGGGTAACACCTGACCTACGGGTTTTTTACCTTGGCAAGGGTACCGCCATATTAAAATATATTCGTCTGGTAACCCTTAGTCAATTTTAAACCACTGCACGCACTTCTTACACTTCTTACTTAGGACTCCCCCTACACACCCGCATGCACCAAACGGCAGTTCGCAGAAGATCTCCGACAAAGTGACCCTTCGGGGGACCCGTAGGGCATTGCAGCGCCGGCCTGACAAGGAGCAACTGCCCGATGATGAAGCATGACATCCTTCAGGGTGTGTGAGGGCAACAAGGAACAAGACTTGTTCTTCCCTTTCATTAGCGAGTCCCAGGCCTAGGATCCCCTTATTTCCTTCCCTTTCTCTTCTTTTAAGGGAGTCAGTGACACTTTACACACCTCCCTAGGAACAGTGTCCCCGTCCCTTTTTTTACGTTTAACTTTTGGAGCACGGGCACTGGACCATTAACTAGCTCCTGGTCCCCCCCTCTTTCCCTTGTTGACATTATCATTCATATGGACCAAAGACAGAGAAGTTGCCACCAACTGAGCTGCAGAAAGGCTTTAAAGGAAGAGTTGTCTACTTACCTTTCAACTTTAAACAGGATATTGGAACTGTTCAAGTACACAGAGATGTTGATGAACCACTTATTATCCTTGTAAATGGTGTCCCTACCGAGAGTAAAACAATCCGACAAGAGTTAATGGAGGTTAATAAAGTTAAAAAAGCAACATTATACCTGGTACAAAATAATATTTATTATAAAAATGTTGATGTTGTTCAAGATATAACATATATGGAGGAGAAACATTACCATCAAGTGGACAGATTGAAAATGTTGATCGATCCAGATCAGATGAAATTTATCAACACTATAGCATCCTTTCCATGCATTCTAAAGAAGTAATTGGTGATGCTATTGATCTCTTTCAAATGAAGCATGCAAAAGGAGCTCCCGTGAGTGTGTGTAAGAAATGTTTAGAGGCTCACTGTTTTCCACACTGTTTTCCACTGGAGAAGGTGGCCGCTATGATTACCGCCCCGTACAGATACCAGCAGCTGTATACTGGTCAACTAAGTGTATTCAGAGGTACCAAGATTTTGCCAATGCATTCCATACATTTTCCATCTTCTGTTTGAAAGTGACTTGTCTGGACTTTCATATGCTGTAAACCACATACTAGACAGGAGTTAATCTTCAAAATCTCTCTGCAAAGAAATTCAGTAAACAAACTTAATGGAAAGGATGAAAAGTTAGAATATAACTTGATTAATTTGATGGCGTGCCAAGGTGGCACCAATGAATATTGGTATCGCCGTCATTGAGAACTGAAATGTATGTTGAGAAACCTAGATGCACCTACTTGGTTTCTGACACTCAGTTGTGCTGAGTACGCATGGGATGACCTGCTCGAATTTTTGAGAGAGGCAAACTCAAACATTCAGGACATCAATCTGAAGACAGCAGGTGAACTTTGCTTGTTGAATCCTGCTAATGTTTGTAGATATGTTAACCACAGTTTCCAAGCTATACTGTCTTTCATCTGCAACAAAAGAAATCCTTCTCTTGGTGAAGCAACTGATTTCTTTTGATGTAAAGAGTACCAAGCAAGACGAGCTTCTCATATGCACATGCAGTTATGAATAAAAGATGCAGCAACATTTGGAATAGGCAGTGATGAGCCTGTACTCTCTTTCATAGAACAGTATGTGACATGCACCATCCCGAAAGACAGTAGTGAAAAAGGCCTGAGACAACAAGTTCTGTGCTTTCAAAAACATAGTTGTGGCAAATACTTTCGTCAAAAATAAAGATGCAAAGGAAAATTTTACAAGATGTCAATTTGAATTCCTACGATCTGTCATTTCCCAAGGAAGATTGAACAGCTTTTTGTCTGCAGTTAGACATACATTGACACAGAAATCAACAACAAAAAACATACAACCTGAGAAGAACAGAGGCCTCCAAGTATATTAATGACTATAACCCTATGATTCTCAAAATGTGGAATGCAAATATGGATATACAATTTATTGCAGACAACTCAAATCCATCACTGCTGCATGGTACGTCACTTCATATATTACAAAATCAGAGAAAACAGAGATGAAGGCGATGTGGGAGGATATTTCTGCATAAAAGACTCTAACCGAAACATTGTACAGCGTCAGCTTGAAAATGCTTTCCCATAGAGAGATGGGGTCCTATGAGTGCTGTGATGAGTTGAGCTTGACCAGTTTGTTCTCAAAGTCAAGGGGAATTGTTATGTTATGTTATGTTATGTTATGTTAATTGGGCATTTTTAAAGCGCTCGGCTACTCCCAGGAGTGTCCCGGCGCTAAGCAAAAAACCACGTAAACAAACACAACAGAAGAAAGCCAGACGAGAAACCTGCCAAAAACGGGAATTAAAGTTGGAAAAGCCACGTCTTAAGTTTTTTCCTGAAAGTAAGGAGGTCCTGAACCTGTCTGAGGGCCACAGGGAGACTGTTCCATAGGTGGGAGGCGATCACTTGGAAAGATCGACCTCCGACCCGAGCAAGAGAAATTTTAGGAACAGGAATCAAGAGTTGAGATGAGGACCTCAGGGTACGTTGGGGAGTGTAATGAGGAAATCTTTGTCTGAGATAAGGGGCTCCAATCTGATTAAAAGCTTTGAAAACCAGAATCAGTGCTTTAAAATGGATTCTTTTCTGAACAGGGAGCCAATGCAGGGATAATAAGAGAGGAGACGAATGAGTTCTAGGGCCAGCCAAAAAGATGGCCCTAGCAGCCGTGTTCTGGATCACCTGCAAACGGGTGATTAGATAACTGGGAAGTCCCAAGTACAGAGAGTTCACGTAGTCCAATCTCGAGATAACCAGAGCCTGGACAATGGTCTTTCTGTGAGGGACAAGTCTAGGTCTAGCAAGTTCGCGAAATAGAATGTTAAAAGTATTTCCCAGAAATTCAGTACCTAGCAGAGTTCAATCCGGAAAGTACAGACATTGTGTATTCAGATATGTTGGATATGTACTATGCAGGAAGGAGTCCACATCTAGAAAAGATGTGCCTTTATGAAGTACTTCAACCTACAGATACAAAAGCAATGTAACAGAAATCATAGACGAAGGAACATATGCTGTAGTTTGATGTGTCAGTTGTGTGGTGAGACACACAAAAGGAAATCTAATTAACTACAGAAAACTTAGGGGGTGATTAGGATGGCGGGCGGAACGCCATCGCCAGCCAGGCGGTGGCAATCCGCCCGCCATCTCCACCCGATTTACCCCCGCCATATTATAATGGCGGGGTTACCGCGGCGGACGCAAAGTGCGTCCGCCGCTCTTCTGCCGGTCGGCAATCGTTCCGATTGCCGGCAGGGCGGAGCTGGGGCCTAATATGGTGGCGTTGCCTAGCAGGCACCGCCATCCATATTAGGATGTATGGTTTTTAAGGCCTTTCCATGGCACGGAATCGCTTTGGGGGCCTGTTGCGGCCCCCGGGGGTGGGGGGCTGCCATTGCCATGCACAAGGTGGCAGGCACCATGCGGTGCCTGCCACGTTGTGCATGGCAATGCACAACAAGGTATTTTGGCATTGCGGCGGCTGCTGCTTACAGCAGCATCCGCCGCAATGTCAAAATTGCGGAATGCGACCGCCAGGGTGGCGGTCGCATCCTAATGAGCGGTGCGGGACCGCCGCACGTCTGGCGGCCGGTCCCAGCACCACTAGTGTGGCGGGCAGAATGAAGTCTGCCCGCCACCCTAGTTGCCAAACTCCAGACAGAAAGTTTTTCTATTTGCCACTTCTACAACTTCTCAAGCCTTGGCATGCTGAATCAGAATTACTTGGAGGCTATGACTGCTACGAAGATTCTTTCAACGCTGTGAAAGACAGCATGCAGTGTTCGGTCTTCCTAAACTATTTGTAAATGTTAAAAGATGAGATTAAACAGGAAGAAACGACTGCTGCTGAGGTAGCTAAGGAGAGTTCACAAAGCAGTAAAAGTTCTGCACCACTGAGTCAAGATCCTCTTGGACATCTCATTATTGAAAATGAAGCCGCAATAGCTGTGAATGAGGTGGAAACTGCAATGGAACAAGCGAGACAGGAAACTGTTGATTTCAAGCAGTTGGCTGGACAACTGAACAACAAACATAAAGAAATTTATATAGCTGTAAAACAGAAAATAGAACACAGATTCCTCCATGACAAGAAATAATGCAAATGCTCATCATTTAAGCCAATGCTATTATACATTAGTGGTCAAGCTGGCACCAGGAAAAGCTTTTAAATTAAAGTTCTCACCGTTTACCTCCAGAGGACAACAGAATTAAATTTATTGTATGTAGTAACAGCACCCACTTCGTTAGCTGCACACAACATTAAAGGAATTACTCTAAATCGACTACTAATGCTACCAGTTGAACATGACAATAAACTGGAATACTAAAAGTTATCCAATGAAGCTTGTCATGAGGTGTCAAGAGTATTGAAGAAACTGAAGTTTTTAATCATCGATAAGGTGAGCATGGTCTCAAACTTAATGCTTGCCTTCGTACACTTGAGGATGTAACAGATTTTAAAAACAGAGTTTTGGAGGAAGTGTTTGTAGGAAGCGATTTCATGGTCATCGGTGCCCTACTGCAACTTACCCCCGTCAAAGGATAGCCTGTTTTCAAGACACTTGTGCATAATGAAACTCTGAATTTTTTACGAAATATTGACAATGTCAACATTTGGCTAAACTACTGAAAAATATGTGTCAAGCATTTGACGTGGAATACAGAAATATTTTGAAAGACATCAAGAAACTATTCTAAAACACAGCACCACAACTAATGTTTAATTTCACTGAAAAAGGGAAATCCATAGTCTGTTTAATGCCTACACTTCAAGAGTGCTCCAATTTTTATGGACAATTATTAAAACTGGAAAAAGAAGAACTTTTGGAAATTACAGCTATTGACAAAATGGAACACCAGGGAGTAAATGTACTGATAAGAGGAAAACTTTAAGCAAAAGTGTATTTATTGGAGAAATCTGTATCCAGGACTGCAGGATTAGAAAAGTGTTTATGTGTGTGCAAAAACTGTAGAGTAATTTTATGGCATAATTGAAATGTTGAGGAAGGATTAGTAAATGGTGGGATGGGTGAAGTTATTGATTTCATTAATTTTCCAAATAGGGATGAGGTTGAATATTTAGCTATAAAATGTAATCAGATTGATGGAGTGAAGCAGATTGGCCTATGTGTTGTACGTTATTATTGGTGAAAGACTTTTATGTTCTGCTGCAGCAGTTCCCAGTTTCTCTAACATACGCTGGCACTATCCATAAATCTCAAGGTTTAAGTGTAGATGCAGCTTTTATTAATATGGGTGGTACTGTATTTGAAGAAGGTATTTCATATGTTGCAGTGCCTTCAAGTAAGAACATTGTCCGGTTTCATTTTAGTTGATTTCGATGACTCGAAAATTTGTGCAGATGCAAGTTGTGTCAGAGAGTACAATCAGTTAAGAAGTGTATATGCCCTTCTTTTAGGATAGTATCCCATTTACAAAAAACGGATAATCTGTCCAAAGCGGAAGAGCACAAAAGAGAACAAGGAAGGTGTTAAGAAGAAAAAACAGGAGAATGAGGGAGATATTGTAGGTTACCAGTTGTCAAACACTTCTGGTATCAACTGTAACCCTGGGCGGCAAATTCCGTTCCGCTCGCGGAACTTGCGAAATTTCGGCATTTCCGCGTTTCGCACGGAACGCGGAAATGTCGAAACTTCCGTGATCCGCAAGCGGAACGGAATTCGGGTACAAATAAATAAAGCAGGTGCCCGAGTTGAAGCTCAAATTCTGTGAGCGAGGTTGTGGCTAAGCAGATGTGCCTTCTCTCCATTTCTACCCTGAAAAGTTAGCTGTAATCCTTGATGGAGGTCTTTGCATCCTTGATTTTCTCGAGCGCAATCCTCGTGTAGTTCCTGTGTTACCAGGAGGTTCCTTCTCCTCGTCTGCCGCTGAGATCCTGCTCTGACCCTTTATAAACAAGAGGCATGTGAACGGGCCTAGAAGCCCCGCCCCACATACACTAGCGGTATGCAACATCTACCCGCCCTTTGCCCAGAATGAAGGACAGCTTAATCGAAGGACCCCGGTGATTTTCTCGAGCGCAATCCTCGTGTAGAATTCGTGAGCGTGGTTAAGCAGATGTGCCTTCTCTCCATTTCCACCCTGTAAAGTTAGCTGTAATCCTTGATGGAGGTCTTTGCATCCTTGATTTTCTCGGCGCAATCCTCGTGTAGTTCCCGTGACCAGGAGGTTCCTTCTCCTCGTCTGCCGCTGAGATCCTGCTCTGACCCTTTATAAACAAGAGGCATGTGAACGGGCCTAGAAGCCCCGCCCGTTTGGCCTCGCCCCACATACACTAGCGGTATGCAACGTCTTCCCTCCCTTTCCCCACTATGATGGACAGCTTAATCAAAGGACCCCGGTGCTTTCGGCGCGGTGGCAAAGTTACAGACACACAGGTCACTGGGGAAAATTCTTCAGGTCCTTTACGCAGCTGTAGTGTAGGAAAGGCACTATACATTTACCCAACGAGGTAGCACTTACTGATTAGCCAGTAGAAAGTACTCCAGCTGAGTAGAGGTATTGCACAAAACGGAGGCATCTTCTTGGATAAATATGCAGGGTAGGTGTGCAGAATTCGTGAGCGTGGTTAAGCAGATGTGCCTTTTCTCCATTTCCAACGTGAAAAGTTAGCTGTAATCCTTGATGGAGGTCTTTGCATCCTTGATTTTCTCGAGCGCAATCCTCGTGTAGTTCCCGTGACCAGGAGGTTCCTTCTCCTCGTCTGCCGCTGAGATCCTGCTCTGACCCTTTATAAACAAGAGGCATGTGAACGGGCCTAGAAGCCCCGCCCGTTTGGCCTCGCCCCACATACACTAGCGGTATGCAACGTCTTCTCTCCCTTTCCCCACTATGATGGACAGCTTAATCAAAGGACCCCGGTGCTTTCGGCGCGGTGGCAAACTTACAGACACACAGGTCACTGGGGAAAATTCTTCAGGTCCTTTACGCAGCTGTAGTGTAGGAAAGGAAAGGCACTATACATTTACCCAACGAGGTAGCACTTACTGATTAGCCAGTAGAAAGTACTCCAGCTGAGTAGAGGTATTGCACAAAACGGAGGCATCTTCTTGGATAAATATGCAGGGTAGGTGTGCAGAATTCGTGAGCGTGGTTAAGCAGATGTGCCTTCTCTCCATTTCCACCCTGTAAAGTTAGCTGTAATCCTTGATGGAGGTCTTTGCATCCTTGATTTTCTCGAGCGCAATCCTCGTGTAGTTCCCGTGACCAGGAGGTTCCTTCTCCTCGTCTGGCGCTGAGATCCTGCTCTGACCCTTTATAAACAAGAGGCATGAGAACAGGCTAGTAGCCCCGCCCCACATACACTCGCGGTATGCAACGTCTTCCCGCCCTTTCCCCACTATGATGGACAGCTTAATCAAAGGACCCCGGCGCTTTCGGCGCGGTGGCAAAGTTAGACACACAGGTCACTGGAGACAATTCTTCTGGTCCTTTGTAGCTGTAGTGTAGGAAAGGCACTATACATTTTCCCAACGAGGTAGCACTTACTGATTAGCCAGTAGAAAGTACTCCAGTTGAGTAGAGGTATTGCACAAAACGGACTCATCTTCTTGGATAAATATGCAGGGCAGGATTCATTCTGGGCTGGCACGATGCTCCTGTCACAAAAATTAAACCTCAACAGGAAGCACTTACAGATATAAAGGGGCGCAACAAAATCTCCGCAAGCACGCGAAATTCCGCGTGCTCGCGGAGATTTTTTGCCGTTTCGCGGAATTTCGCGGAACGCAATTCCGCAAATTCCGCCCACCCTTAATCAACTGCTATGCAAATGTTGTTCTCAATGTACTGTTTCATTAACCACATCTTATAAATGCAATTGGACAGAAACCACAGAAGAGATTATGTTTTGCACTGTGTGCTTTGCTGCAACGTTTACACAGTGATAGGATATTGTGCTTCAGGCATTTGAAATCTAGTAGAAATGTGAAGTGGATCAGTACTATTTACTCAGAATACTCAACAAGATGGCACCATAATTTATAATGGTCATCCTTGGAGTTTTAGAAGAAAAAGAAATAAATGTAGATGACTTATGTGGACTGAGTTACAACTGTGACGATTGCTCTTTTACGTCTACCAGTCAAATACATTCTGAGAGATTTCTGTACTTTACAATACCAGATTTCAAAGCTGTGCCTTCTGACAGATTGGTTAAAATGGCTAACCAAAATATGACCTGCCCAAACAGTAGATCAGATGTTATGTCTACATTTCATATACAAAGAAGTGGAAATACCTTAAATTAATGCTGCAACGATGCAGAGCAGATGGATCTAAATTAGAAACCAAAATTACAAGCTTCAAAGCAGGACAAATACCAATTTCTGGAAAAACATATACTACAAAGGACTTAATGTAACATCTGGACACCATACTGTCTATTTAAAGAGTGAAAGTGGATGGACGGATTGCAATGACAGCAATCTTAAATTCAAACTAAAACTGCCTTTCAAACTACGAAATTCTTACCTTTTGTTTCTCCAACCAAAGTTCTAAGGAGAATTACTGTTACAAAAGTGGTGTACAATATTTGTTCTACGTGGATCATCAGTGTTTAAGACATCATTTGGCCTACCAGAGGTGATGTCTTCTAAAGGATCTCCGAAATTCAAACATGGTTTATGTTTATTAGTAGTATTGTCCCAGCTGTCATAATTAAAAATATATTTTTAACATAGGTGTATTTAGATTAGTGTAGTAACTGTAGGTAAAACAACTGATTCACGAATTGTAGTGAGTGCAATGCATAATGTCACTTATTTATAGTGATATACTGTGCAATTTTTTTCTACAATCCATGCAATTGTTTTTTTACCCACTGTTCAAGGATGAATCTTTTTACAGTACATCGTTTATGCTGAAAGCTGAGAACAGTAAAAATGGAAAATAAAATATTTTACTAAAATGTGATATACTGTTACAGCGTAAGCAATGTGTACTGTTTATTTTTTTAGAATTTTAGAAAAGTAATACTAACTTATATTTCTATTCCTTGTCTTTTAAAACAGTGTTTGGATTGATATGTCTTTGGATGTATCAACATCCTTGTAGCGCCACACAAATATGTCTTTGAAATACTCATGGCGAGGGTCTTAACGCATAAAGAGCATTTGATTTTCTTTGCCACCAGTTTCTTTTGCCAGGAGGGTATGGTGAAAAACTCCCATGTAATTGATTGCCACTTTACTGTAGTGAGGCCATCTGATGCCATTATATTTGCAAATGTTATAAAAAGCACCAAAATTAAGTTTAGAAAAAGAAAAAAGCAGGTGCTCAATTGTGAACAGGGTATTTATTTAACAGTGTTTGTAATTGTTTTTACTCACTTGAAAAAAGAATATTTATACAGTACATTGATTATGGTGTACAAATACAAACGCTAAGAACAGTTAAAAAGGGAAAAGAAATTCCATTGCAATAATGTAAAATACTATTAGCTCTAGAAATGTCTACTGTTTTGTTTTGTTTAAAGTATGAACTTATGCATTGCAGAAACTAAAAGATTAACACAGTAAATCTAATTTTTATTTATATTCTTTATGTTTTAAAACAGATGAATGACACCATCTACTGGAATAAAGTAATTTCCAAATTACTTCTTTCTGTGTAGTTCTACAAACTAACATTGTCAAGGTATACACCAAGGTAGAGTCTCATAGACACACTGAGACATACAGACACACACTGATAGAGCCACTCATACATCCAACCACTCACCTATTCAGCCATTCACACACCCACTCAGTCAACGACAGAGTCAATAACACAGCAAGACAATTACCCATATATCTACTACTACATACATTCACTTTCCCATACATATACTCACACACCCACTCACTCACTCATACAGCCACTAACACATGTATTTGCTCACCCATACAGCTACTCACATACCCATTCTCTCACATACAGACACTCATGTACCGACTCACTCACCCATGCAGTCAGTCATTCATCCACTCAGTCAACCACATAATCACTAACACATGCAGTCACTCTCCTATATAAGCACTAACACATCCTATCACTCACCCATACAGAAACAAACACATCCACCCACACACAGCCACTCACACACACTCACTCACCCGTACACCACTAATGAACTCACTCACTCACTCATACAACAACTCATGCACTGTTTCACCTACCTATACAGATACTCACTCACTCACTCACACAGCAACTTGCATGCTTACTCACTCATACAGCCACTCACACACCCTGTCACTAACTTATACAACTACTCACACTCACTTATTAACTCATACAACCAGTCACACAGCCACTCTTTCACCCATACAGCAACTCATGCACTCATGCACTCACCTGTACAGTCACTGGCACACCCACTAACTCACTCATAGAGGTACTCACACACCTAGTCACTCACTCATACATGGACCCACACATACACTTACACTCATACACCAATACAGCACTCATGCAGTCACTCACTTACCCATACACTCCCTTATTCACTCATATAGCTAGTCACGCACTGACTCTCTCATTCACCCAGACAACCAATCACATACCCCCTAACTCATCAATACACTATTCACAAACCCATTCACTCACCCATACAGGCCCTCATGCGTTCATTTACACACCCATACAGCATTGATGCAGATACTCACTCTCCCATACGTCACTCATGCACCCAGAAAGTCACCCATGCAGCCACTCATGTACCCTTTCACTCACCCATATAGATGCTTACTCATCTACTTACTCACCCATATACCACTCACACACCCACTAACTCACCCATAAAGACACTCACACACCCACTCACTCGCTCATAAATGCACTCAGTCACCCATGCAATCACTAACACACCCAGTCACCATGCCATGTAACCACTGACACATCTAATCACTCACTCACACAGTTACAAACATATCCACCTACTTACCCAGTCACTCATACACTCAGTTAGTCATCTATACAGTTACTAACAGCCAGTCACTAATACAGCTATCGACACACACACTCAGTCTCTCATAGAGTCACTGACACAGTCACTAACTCACTTGTACAGGCACTCACACCCCCACTCATTCAACCACACAGCTAGTAACACACATACTAACTCACTGATACAGCCACTCACACACCAATTTACTCACCCATACAGTCATTGACACACCCAGTCACTCACCCATACAGCTACTAATACACACCCCCACTCAGTCACCCATAGAGCCACTCACACACCCACTTACTCATCAATACATCACTCACACACTGATTCATTCACCCATACAAGCACTCATGCACCCAGTCACTCATCAACACCACTCATGCACCTACTCACTCACCCATACACCACTAATGCCCCCACTCACTCATACAACCCCTTATGTACTCTTTCGCTCATGCATACAGGTACTCACTCACCCACTCACTCATCCATGCAACACTCACACACCGACCCATAAAGGCCACTAACATGCCCACTCACACCTATACTCTACTCATGCACCCACTCACTCATACAGCCACTAACACATGCAGTCACTCACACATAGAGACACTCATGCACCCACTCACTCACACATACACCCACTCACTGACACATATGGCCACTCACATACCCGCTCACTCATCTATATGCTGAGTCATACACCGACAGACATAGCAAGACTTATTCACATTGTTATCACATAATTTTTCTTTCTTAAACCAGAATTGGTGGTTCTAAGACGAACTATTTTTTAAAATTTTTTGGGAGAGGTTGTATTTTTTCTAACAATGTTTTTCTTTTTTGTTTCTTCAAACAAAAATAAAAAACATTGTTCTCCTGAACAAAGAGCACAAAGTTCTGCGAGAGCTGTAACAAGAAAAAAATACCTAAGACTTGTGCATGTTCACGATGTCAACTAGAGCAGGGATTGACGGCTCCCCCATGCTCAAACTTTTTTTGCACTTGAGGCAAAACTGTTCGACAATTGCGAATCCCGGAATAGTTGCAGGAACATCCAATGTTATTTGAGGAGCTGATGACGTCCCTGATTTCAGGCCCCGGCTGTGCACCAAGTATGTTGAAAGGCAGCGGCTGAGCCTTGGAGTGAGTATGACTACAGGCTACCCTCTTACCCAGAGGACCCATGATGTGCAATTCCAGCATCTTACAAAGATACAGATAGTAATCGCCAAGTAGGTGGTAAATGTATATGCACTAATTTCTAAGCATGCAATGAGAGTGCGTTCAATGTAATACAGCAGGAGTGGTACCAGGGAGTTAGTTTCCCTAGGTCCTGATGAAAAGCCAATAGAGGTATGGCTTGCAACATGTTGACCTTTCAGAAAAGCAGGCACAGAATATCCTTCTTTTCCATCTCCCCTCTAATTTTAATCTTACCGACTAGAAGCCAGAATTAATAGGTTGCACCTGCTAGCTGGGTATTTTTAACTTTCACTTTAACGTCAAACCCCCCACTCAAATTTTTGTGTCCACCTTTTTTTATCATTGTATACTCTTGAAAATGCTCCTGTGTAGTCGGTAGTTCACAGTACGCCCCGTTCCATAGTGGAACAGGAAGGACCCGATGATGAACCATGCCACCAAGGGGTAACCCTGGTGGTTGAGAGTTTCACAAGAAAACTTTCATTTTCTCCAGTGGAGGGTTAGTCTCCTCATTACAGCTGGGTTCCCATTTTGAGTTGACATCCCTGGTTGCACATCATCTCCAGCTGATATTCCTTGCTCGCTCCTCTCTCTCTCTTTCTCAGTTCGAATCAGATGTTTAGAGTGTATGGTTTTCAAATGTTTTAACATACTGGAAGTACCACAGAAGTACTTCCTGCCTGTACCTCTCAACAAGACCTTTTGGCAAAGACTGCAGATTACTTTCTTCGCATTTACTTTTTTTCTCTTTCCTCCAACAGTATGCTGAAACATTGCCATGCAATGCTTTCTTTTTTGGGACTAACATCCTCCTCCTATGAACTGCTGCCATGATCTTCTGGCCGATTACCAGCAGCAGATGCCACTTTTGTGCCAACAAAAAACAAAGTGAAACACCAAAGAAAAACAAAATTATTACACAAGATATAGAGGTGTCAAAAATAACAGTCCCTCCTAAAGGTTGGAGAAAATGGGTGGGAGCTACCTCTTTTAATGATTGAAAGGTGTTTCAACCTATCGTATCCATTTGTTCATGTGTCACATGGGATTCTCGATGACGTCAAGATCACGTCGCAACATCATCACAAAGCCCCAAAAATAATTTAAACGTGGTTCAAAATATTTTTACCTAAAATAATACTAATTTTAACACTTTATTAGTAAACCTCTTATCTTAAACAAGACCTTTAAAGTGTCCATATGTATGTTTGAGTGCTAACAAATAATAAGCTGGAGATGCAAGTCTACTGCAGCACAAGAAATACAATACAGCACAAGACATGACGGATTCGCCACTCCCCCCAAAAAATACTCAGTAATATAAGCAACATTTTTCTGTAAACAGCTCACAACCGTAACCTTGTTCCCATTTCCCTGGGTGTGATGTACTAGAGGCAATTACAGTTTCACCTTCTCAGTTCTTTAGTGGTACTTACTCTACCGAAGACAACTCGGGCTAAGGCCCAGAGTCCCTACAAGTTATTCTGCTCAGGGTTGGGCTGTGTGAGGAGCTAGTTTCATCAACACATCTGCCTTCCATTCATATGTCACCTGCTCTGGGTGTTTCTAGGAATTTCATATTATATATTGTCCCATATATTGCACAGGTCACAAATTATCACACAGAACTAAGTTCAACGTCATGTCTCTGTGTGCAGTGTTGTCATATGAATCATTTGACTCGGCTGATAGACGCTCCCCACCACAACAGATATATTACCAGGGATTGCTACAGAGTATTGAAGGTAAAGCTTTCCTGCTCACAAAATAACTCATACACCCATACAGACACTAACACACCCAGTCATAGCCACAAAACCACGCACACACCCAATAGCAGACCCATACAGCCATTAACACATCCACCCAAAGACCTATATAGCAAATCACAATCTGTCCGAAGTATACATGCAGTTACAGAGTCTCTCACACACCCACAAAACCACTCACACACTCATTCACATACTCATATAGTCAACTACACACCCATCCACCAACATATACAGTCACTAACAGACCCACTTTGAAAGGTTACATGTTTCATTTAGGAAATAAAATTTAAAAAACCTTTGAAATTCACCAAAAATGCCAAAGGTTACAGAGACGTTATAGTTAGGAAATAGCATTTAAAAAAACGTAGAAGTTCACCTAAAAAATCAAAAATACAGGGACGTTATAGTTAGGAAAAAGAATTAAAAAAACATTAGAAATTCACACAAAAAACAAAGGTTACGGGGACATTATAGTTAGGAAATAAAACTTTAAAAACTTTAGGAATTCACTAAAAAAACAAAGGTTACAGGCATGTTATAGTTAGGCAATAGAATTTAAAAAAAACTTAGAAATGCACTGTAAAAAACAAAGGTTACAGAGATGGTATAGTTAGACTCAAATTTTACTCATACAAAACCATAGAAATTCAGCAGTTATGGTTACCTCAGCTAACTATAAGTTACGCCCTCGCAAAGCATTGCTATATTACATCACTCATGACTTGGTCATTGACATCACTGATTACATCACTGATGACATCTCAAATGACATCACTGATGACATCATCCAGTGAGTGTAAGTGACTTGTAAATGTTTCTGAGAGTTAAAGATATATACTAAGCTACTGCACAAGTTAAATTACTATTCTTTCAGTACTACTAATGAGTGATAGTATTTCTAACATATATCATGTGAGAGGCTGTGTGACAGTCTGAATCTATGTGTGAGTGGCTGTCTCAGTGGCTCTACAGGTGTGTGAGTAGGTGTGTGAATGGCTGAATAGGTGTATAGGTGTGTATGTGTGTGAGTAGTTGTCTGAGTGAGTAGCTGTGTGACTGGCTGTGTTGGCAGGCGAGTGGGTGTGTGAGTGGCTGTATGGCTGGGTGAGTTCTGTATGAGTGGCTGTATGGGTGGGTGAATGGGTGTATGAGTGGCTGTATGGGTTATTGAGTAGCAGCGTGAATGGCTGTATGAATAAGTGACTGGGTGTGTAAGTGGGTGTATGGGTTAGTATCTGGCTGTTTGAGTGGGTGTATGAGTAGGTGAGTGAGTGTGTAAGTGGCTTTATTGCATAGTAATTGTCTGTGCAAGTGGCTGTATAGATGAGTGAGTATGTGTGAGTGCTTGTATGGATGTGTGAATAGGTATGCGAGTGGTTCTATGGGTGACTGAGTGGCTGTGTGAGTGGCTGTGGAGACGAGTGAGTAGCTCTGTGAGTAGCTGTATGGGTGAGTGAGTGGCTGTGTGAGTGGCTGTATGGGTGAGTCAGTGGCTGTGTGAGTGGAGGTATGGTGAGTTAGTGGTTGTGTGAGGAGTTTTATGGATCTGTGATTGGATATGTGAGTGGTTAAGTGGGTGTGTTAGTGGGTGTGTGAGAGGTTGTGTGTGAGTGTGTGAGGGGGTGTGAGTGGTTCTGCGGATGGTGTCATCAGTGATGTCATTTGAGATGTCATCAGTGATGTTAGCAGTGATGTAACTGACCATGTCATTAGTGATATAATATATGAGGTCATAAGCAGCGGGTGCGTAAGTTATAGTTAGCTCAGGTAACTATAACTGCTGAATTTCTATTGTTTTGCACAAATCAAATCTGAGCCTAACTACAACGTCTCTGTAACCTTTGGTTTAGTCGGTGAAAAAAAATAAAATATATATATATATATTGGTCATGTGATTGAGGCCTTTCAGAGGCCGAAACGCGTCATGGCAGCAGTGCGTGGTCAAAGAAAATAAACCTTTTGCACTGAATTTGGGTCCGTACCGTCCTTTCTATGAGTTGGATTCTGTGGCGGATTGCGTGTGCATATATATATATATATATAGCCAAGTCAACTGCCTTTTCCCAATCTGCTCCTCGTCGATGAAAGCAGGCACGGACCACAAGATAAGTGCTTCAATTATTTATTCGGTTAGAGAAACAATGGTCAAGGTGAGGCCCAAATAGGTCCTCGGGTAGCCTAGGCTACTGTTGATCAAATAATGGCTTTCGTCTAGGCAAGAGAGAACAGTATATGCAGGGACACAAGGTTGTGGAAATGATAACACATTTATTAACATCATAAATGGTATATCATCCACATTATTATCAAAGGATCTAGTCCTGGTGCTCACACATCAAGTGGGTTTGCGTGAAAAGTGAAAAGTGCTGGTGACTTAAAAGTTTACATCACATTGACAACGTTATACAAAACTCATGAGAAAGTTTATACACTTTGAGTTTTGGTTGTTAAAGGTCGACGAGCGTTTCGATCTCTATTAGTTGAGACCATCATCAGGACGTAAAACATGTGAGCATGTAGAATCTAGAGGAGAAAAGAAGACATTGGTCCCTGGAATGAGAACATATCTAGGCAGGCAGTCATTCGAATCTAGCAGACAGCCGGTTAATTGGTTAATTAAACAATTCGTACGAAAAAATAAAATAAAATAAAATAAAATAAACAATTAATTTCTACGGCTTGTGAAGGTAATTAAAGCGAATTATTTATTCAGCATCGGCCATAACGCGTTTCGGTCCAGCCGGACCTTGATCACATGAATTTCTATTGTTTTGCACAAATCAAATCTGAGCCTAACTATAACGTCTCTGTAACCTTTGGTTTAGTCAGTGAAAAAAAAAAATATATATATATATATATATATGCGTGTATATTACCCATTTACGGTTGCCACTGGGTTGCTAGGATCGTGTTTAAATAGGAAATGCATTTTTTGTGTTGCTGATATCTTTGGCTCTCTTTGATGAATCTCCACAAAGCTTTTTTTTTAAGTGTTACTTTTTGACTAGTTTGCACATGGAAAGTTTCTGCATGATCCATCAAGAGGGGGCAAAGAAAAGTGAGGGTCCCCTAGGCCTCGTGTTTCCAGACGGAACCCCCCCTCCCCCCATGGGCCAAAAACATTTTTTTTCTAAAGATTTCTGTGAATTCTAAGAGGATCCACGAGTCTATGGAAATCTTTTTTTTTAAAAGAAGCTTGAGCTCCTGCCCTTCTTTTTTAAACCACACAGGGTGGGCCAGGGCCTATGGGGATCAAACCATTTTATTATTTGGGAAGGAGGCACATGTGGTCACCCTCCCCAGGCCATTTTCAGCCACAGGAACCCCATTCCCTGGGGCTGAATGATTTGTTATGGGTAAGGGGCTACTCGGCCCCCACCCCAGGCCATTTTCCACCCAGGGACCCCATCCCCTGGGCTCAAAATATGTTTCGAGGGGAGTGGGAGCCTGCCCCACCTCCCCTGGCCGCTTTCATCACCTGGGACCAAATATGATTAGAGGAGGGGCCCCCTCCCTGAGCCTTGCAAAAGGCCCTGGGGACCTCATCCCTCAGGGCTGCTAACTTTAGAAAAAGGGAGGGGGCAGCTATTGGCCATGGGGACACCATCCCCCAGAGCCGGCTCACTTGCTGTGTCGGGAGGGGACCACCTCTGGTACACAGCAGTTTCCCTAACCACACCGGCATAGGCGGAGACATTTTCAAAACTCACGCCAAACGAGGGCAAACACAAAGTCTATTCCCGGCGGCCAGGAGCTTTAAAAATGCTCCCACCAGCGGGGAGCAGACTTCTGATCTGTTTCCCTGCCGGCACTGATGTCTCTCTATATATATATATATATATATATATATATATATATATATATATATATATATATATATATATATATATATATATATATATATATATATATATATATATATTTTACACACAAAGGACGCGGCACTCAGGAGTGAAGATAGTTCAATTGAGTTTATTGCACAACTCAACCAACGCGTTTCAGCCCTCTCACGGCTTTGCTCACGAGGAGCAAAGCCGTGAGAGGGCTGAACACGTTGGTTGAGTTGTGCAATAAACTCAATTGAACTATCTTCACTCCTGAGTGCCGCGTCCTTGTGTGTAAAATTGAATTTGGGGCCAGGATCCGGCCCCCACGCTGAGCACCCGCTGCACGAGCGCACTGATCAAAGGGATCACATTGTGGACATATATATATATATATATATATATATATATATATATATATATATATATATATATATATATATATAACCTACTGGCAGTTGCCAGTAGGTAGTTATAGTTAGGACCTAGTTTCCATAGGAAAAGCGTTATTTGATTTGCCAATATCTTTGGCGCCGTTTGAAGAATCTTTGCGAAATTTTCAAAACTAATGGGACACTCCAGTCAGCTCCTGTCTTGAAAGTTTTGGGGTGATTCGTCAAGTGGGAGCTGAGAAAAAAGGGGGGTCCCAAAACATGTTTTCTCCATGTCAATTTCCTCAGGAAATTTTGGAAGAGGCTACAGCCTGAACTGCTGAACGGAATTACACCAAAATTTGGCAAAAGGGTAGCTCTTGGTTCGGAAATGACCTTTTTTTAAATGGAGTAAATCCGTTCAGTAGTTTCTGAGAAATTCAAAAATAAAAAATGTATATATCTGGTGACCGCGGTGGATCCGCAAACCTTCCCGAGCATGAGCTTGACTCTGATTGGCTGCCAACACTTCAAACCAAGAATTGTTGGCAGCCATCTTGTGACTTGGTAGAACCGAGTCACAAGAAAAAAAGTAAAAAAACAAGAAAAGGGGGCAGGGTAGAAACACCCTGACCCCCTAGGCCTGCTCAGGAGGTCCAACATGGACCCCCAGGGCCAAAAAAAGCATTTATTTTTTTAATTTTCTGCCGGATTCGCGTAGGATCCGCGAATTAGGCAGAAATTTTTTTTTAAAACAAAGCGCAGGCTCCCGCACTTCGTTTGTTTTATGCCCTCGGGTGGGCCCGGTCCTGGGGCAATCCAGTATTATGTAGTGGGGGCCCATGGGGGCAATGCAGGGGGGCAATCCAGTATTATATAGCTGGGGCATGAGCGCCCCCGCAGCCCCTGGGACCGCCACATACCCGGGGCTTTTTTATACATATGCGTGGGGGGGCTTCTGTAAAAAGGGGGCATGACCTCAGACCACTCTCAGCAATCCAGCTGTGTGGGGCTTACTTGAGATAACAGGAGGAGTAGTTGGCCCCCAGGGACACCCAGGAGGCAAGGGGACTTCATCCCCCAACCAAGAGCGCACCAGGAGGTGCGTTTGCAGAGTGGGGGAGAAAGGGGGCATGGCCTGTGTCCACCTCTCAGCAATCTACTGTGTGGAGCTTACTGGAGGTAACAGGTAGGCTTGTTGGCCCCTAAGGACCCCCAGCAGCGAAGGGGACTCCAATCTCCATCCAAGAGCGCGCCAGGGAGCGCGTTTGCAGACTGGTGGGCAAAGGGGGCATGGATTGCTATGAGAACTTACCAATGCAGCTGTGTGCGACTTACTGGAGGTGATAGGAGGGGTTGTTGGCCTCCAAGGTTGTCCTTGGGGGCCAACTACCCCTCCTGTTACCTCTAGTAAGTCCCATAAAGTGGGATTGCTAAGAGGTCTTCGGAGGCCACGCTCCCCTTTCTCCACCACTCAGCAAACATGCCTCCTGGCACACTACTGGTTGGGGGATGAAGTCCACTTTACTCCTGAGGGACTTTGGGGGCCAAGAAGCCCTCCTGGTACCTCCAGTAAGTCGCACACAGCTGCATTGGTAAGTTCTCATAGCAATCCATGCCTCCATGTATGTCCTACGCAGGGGAATTCCTGAGCACTGGTTGGAGGCCCAGCCCCCTTTCTCCACCACTCTGCAAATGCGACTACCAGTTAAAGAAGCATTTGCAATGTAATAGGTCTCGCATTTGCAAGAGTTAGAGCTATTGGCAATGTAAATGTAAAAGTTTTTTACTAATGTTTTTTGGAGTGGAGTGGATGTACGTTGTGTAGTGGAATTATATGGTATGGTGTGCAGTGAAATTATGTCAATAGAAAGTATGTGGTATTTAGTGTATAGGAATTATGTAGAGTGGGATTATGTGTTATGAAGAGTAATTATGTGTAATTATGTAGTCTGTGTTGTGGAGTAGTAACCTCAGGTTTAGTCTTCCTCATTTTCATAGAAGCTAAACTATGAACTCAATGAGACAAAAAAAGAAGGAACCATGAGGAGCACTTCTGGACCTAGTCAGAGGTATGAGCAGGGCCACTGGAATTATGCAACTGTTTGGCTGCACCGACATTCGCATAATTATACATTTTCAGCATTAGCCACATAATCCATCATCTGCTGCCTAATCTGCAGATTTGAACAAAAAAAGCCTTGTTTCTAGCTCCAACAGCTCAAACGTTACCAAAAATGCAGCAACAAGTGTTACAGCATGGTGGAAGGCAAGGTCTTGCAAACCTAGAATGGTCATCTGTTACTTATTGCTAAATGTGGGTGATAAATTGGTACTAATGTGTGCAAACCACTCTTGCTTCTTTCTGTGCCTCTCTTGCCTCTTTCTGCATTTCTGTTGCTTCTTTCTGCACCTTTCTTTCTTTTTCTGCACTTCTCTTGCCTCTTTCTGCACATCTCTTCAACTTTCTGTACCTCTCTTGCCTCTTTCTGCACCTCTGCTGCCTCTTTCTGCACCTCACTTGCTTCTTTCTGCACCCCTCTTGCCTCTTTCTGCGCCCCTCTTCCCTCTTTCTGCACCTCTCTTGCTTCTTTCTGCACCCCTCTTCCCTCTTTCTGCACCCCTCCTGCCTCTTTCTGCACCTCTGTTCCTTCTTTCTGCACTTCTTTTGTTTCTTTCTGTACCTTTCTTGCTTCTTTCTGCACCCCTCTTGCCTCTTTCTCTCCCTTTCTGCTTCTTTCTGCACTTCTCTTGCCTCTTTCTGCACCCCCTTCCCTCTTTCTGCACCTCTGTTGCTTCTTTCTGCACCCCTCATGCCTCTCTCTGTTCCTCTGATCCCTCTTTCTGCACTTCTTTTGTTTCTTTCTGTACCTCTCTTGCTTCTTTTTGCACCCCCTTGCCTTTTTCTCCACCCCTCTTACCCCTTTCTGCATCTCTGTTGCTTCTTTCTGCACTTCCCTTGTCTCTTTCTCCACCCCTGTTCCCTCTTTCTGCACCTCAGTTGCTTCTTTCTGCACCACTCTTGCTTCTTTCTGTACCCCTCGTGCCTCTTTCATACCCCTCTTCCCTCTTTCTGCTTTCTGCACCCCTCTTGCCTCTTTCTGCACCTCTGTTCCTTCTTTCTGTACTTCTTTTGTCTCTTTGTGCACCTCTGTTCCTTCTTTCTGCACTTCTTTTGTTTCTTTCTGCACCTCTCTTGCTTCTTTCTGCACCCCTCTTCCCTCTTTCTGCACCCCTCTTGCCTCTTTCTGCACCTCTGTTCCTTCTTTCTGCACTTCTTTTGTTTCTTTCTATAGGTATCTTGCTTCTTTCTGCACCCCCTTGCCTCTTTCTCCACCCCTCTTCCCTCTTTCTGCACTCCTCTTGCCTATTTCTGCACCTCTGTTCCTTCTTTCTGCACTTCTTTTGTTTCTTTCTGCACCTCTCTTGCTTCTTTCTGCACCCCCTTGCCTCTTTCTCTACCCCTCTTCCCTCTTTCTGCACCCGTCTTGCCTCTTTCTGCACCTCTGTTCCTTCTTTCTGCACTTCTTTTGTTTCGTTCTGTAGCTCTCTTGCTTCTTTCTGCACCCCTTGCCTCTTTCTACTCCCCTCTTCCCTCTTCCTGCACTCCTTTTGCCTCTTTCTGCACCTCTGTTCCTTCTTTCTGTACTTCTTTTGTTTCTTTCCGTACCTCTCGCTTCTTTCTGCACCCCTTTGGCCTCTTTCTGCAGTTCTCTTGCCTCTTTCTGCAACTCTGTTCCTTCTTTCTGGACATCTTTTGTTTTTTTCTGCAGCTCTCTTAATTCTTTCGGCACCCCCTTGCCTCTTTCTCTCCCCTCTTCCCCCTTTCTGCACCTCTGTTGCCTTTTACTGCACCTCTGTTCCTTCTTTCTGCACTTCTTTTGTTTCTTTCTGCACATTTCTTGCTTCTTTCTGCACCCCTTGTGCCTCTTTCTGCACCCCTCTTGCCTCTTTCTGCACCTCTGTTGCTTCTTTCTGCACTCCTGTTGCTTCTTTCTACACCTCTCTTGCTTCTTTCTGCACCACTCATGCTTCTTTCTGCACCCCTCTTCCCTCTTTCTGCACCCCTCTTGCCTCTTTCTGCACCTCTGTCCTTCTTTCTGCACTTCTTTTGTTTCTTTCTGCACCTCTCTTGCTTCTTTCTGCACCCCTATTGCCACTTTCTCCACCCCTGTTCCCCCTTTTTGCATCTCTGTTGCTTCTTTCTGCACTACTCTTGCCTCTTTCTGCAACTCTCTTGCTTCTTTCTGCACCCCTCGTGCCTCTTTCTGCACCCCTCTTTCCTCTTTCTGCACCCGTCTTGCCTCTTTCTGCAAATGAGTTCCTTCTTTTTGCACTTCTTTTGTTTCTTTCTGTACCTCTCTTGCTTCTTTCTGCACCCCTTTTGCCTCTTTCTGTACCCCTCTTCCCTCTTTCTGCACCCCTCTTGCCACTTTCTCCACCCCTGTTCCCCCTTTTTGCATCTCTGTTGCTTCTTTCTGCACTTCTCTTGCCTCTTTCTGCACCCATCTTGCCTCTTTCTGCACCTCTCTTGCTTCTTTCTGCACTCCTCTTGCCTATTTCTGCACCTCTGTTCCTTCTTTCTGCACTTTTGTTTCTTTCTGCACCTCTCTTGCTTCTTTCTGCACCCCCTTGCCTCTTTCTCTACCCCTCTTCCCTCTTTCTGCACCCGTCTTGCCTCTTTCTGCACCTCTGTTCCTTCTTTCTGTACTTCTTTTGTTTCTTTCCGCACCTCTCGCTTCTTTCTGCACCCCTTTGCCTCTTTCTGCAGTTCTCTTGCCTCTTTCTGCACCTCTGTTCCTTCTTTCTGGACTTCTTTTGTTTTTTTCTGCAGCTCTCTTGATTCTTTCGGCACCCCCTTGCCTCTTTCTCTCCCCTCTTCCCTCTTTCTGCACCCCTCGTGCCTCTTTCATACCCCTCTTCCCTCTTTCTGCTTTCTGCACCCCTCTTGCCTCTTTCTGCACCTCTGTTCCTTCTTTCTGCACTTCTTTTGTTTCTTTCTGCACCTCTCTTGCTTCTTTCTGCACCCCTCTTCCCTCTTTCTGCACCCCTCTTGCCTCTTTCTGCACCTCTGTTCCTTCTTTCTGCACTTCTTTTGTTTCTTTCTATAGGTATCTTGCTTCTTTCTGCACCCCTTGCCTCTTTCTCCACCCCTCTTCCCTCTTTCTGCACTCCTCTTGCCTATTTCTGCACCTCTGTTCCTTCTTTCTGCACTTCTTTTGTTTCGTTCTGTAGCTCTCTTGCTTCTTTCTGCACCCCTTGCCTCTTTCTACTCCCCTCTTCCCTCTTCCTGCACTCCTTTTGCCTCTTTCTGCACCTCTGTTCCTTCTTTCTGTACTTCTTTTGTTTCTTTCCGTACCTCTCGCTTCTTTCTGCACCCCTTTTGCCTCTTTCTGCAGTTCTCTTGCCTCTTTCTGCACCTCTGTTCCTTCTTTCTGGACATTTTTTGTTTTTTTCTGCAGCTCTCTTAATTCTTTCGGCACCCCCTTGCCTCTTTCTCTCCCCTCTTCCCCCTTTCTGCACCTCTGTTGCCTTTTACTGCACCTCTGTTCCTTCTTTCTGCACTTCTTTTGTTTCTTTCTGCACATTTCTTGCTTCTTTCTGCACCCCTTGTGCCTCTTTCTGCACCCCTCTTGCCTCTTTCTGCACCTCTGTTGCTTCTTTCTGCACTCCTGTTGCTTCTTTCTACACCTCTCTTGCTTCTTTCTGCACCACTCATGCTTCTTTCTGCACCCCTCTTCCCTCTTTCTGCACCCCTCTTGCCTCTTTCTGCACCTCTGTCCTTCTTTCTGCACTTCTTTTGTTTCTTTCTGCACCTCTCTTGCTTCTTTCTGCACCCCTATTGCCACTTTCTCCACCCCTGTTCCCCCTTTTTGCATCTCTGTTGCTTCTTTCTGCACTACTCTTGCCTCTTTCTGCAACTCTCTTGCTTCTTTCTGCACCCCTCGTGCCTCTTTCTGCACCCCTCTTTCCTCTTTCTGCACCCGTCTTGCCTCTTTCTGCAAATGAGTTCCTTCTTTTTCACTTCTTTTGTTTCTTTCTGTACCTCTCTTGCTTCTTTCTGCACCCCTTTTACCTCTTTCTGTACCCCTCTTCCCTCTTTCTGCACCCCTCTTGCTACTTTCTCCACCCCTGTTCCCCCTTTTTGCATCTCTGTTGCTTCTTTATGCACTTCTCTTGCCTCTTTCTGCACCCATCTTGCCTCTTTCTGCACCTCTCTTGCTTCTTTCTGCACTCCTCTTGCCTATTTCTGCACCTCTGTTCCTTCTTTCTGCACTTTTGTTTTGTTTCTGCACCTCTCTTGCTTCTTTCTGCACCCCCTTGCCTCTTTCTCTACCCCTCTTCCCTCTTTCTGCACCCGTCTTGCCTCTTTCTGCACCTCTGTTCCTTCTTTCTGTACTTCTTTTGTTTCTTTCCGCACCTCTCGCTTCTTTCTGCACCCCTTTTGCCTCTTTCTGCAGTTCTCTTGCCTCTTTCTGCACCTCTGTTCCTTCTTTCTGGACTTCTTTTGTTTTTTTCTGCAGCTCTCTTGATTCTTTCGGCACCCCCTTGCCTCTTTCTCTCCCCTCTTCCCTCTTTCTGCACCTCTGTTGCCTCTTTCTGCACCTCTGTTCCTTTTTTCTGCACTTCTTTTGTTTCTTTCTGCACATTTCTTGCTTCTTTATGCACCCCTTGTGCCTCTTTCTGCACCCCTCTTCCCTCTTTTTGCACCCCTCTAGCCTCTTTCTGCACCTCTGTTGCTTCTTTCTGCACTCCTGTTGCTTCTTTCTATATCTCTCTTGCTTCTTTCTGCACCACTCATGCTTCTTTCTGCACCCCTCTTCCCTCTTTCTGCACCCCTCTTGCCTCTTTCTGCACCTCTGTCTTTCTTTCTGCACTTCTTTGGTATCTTTCTGCACCTCTCTTGCTTCTTTCTGCACCTCTCTTGCTCCTTTCTCCACCCCTGTTCCCCCTTTTTGCATCTCTGTTGCTTCTTTCTGCACTTCTCTTGCCTCTTTCTGCACCTCTCTTGCTTCTTTCTGCACCTCTCGTGCCTCTTTCTGCACCCCTCTTCCCTCTTTCTGCACCCGTCTTGCCTCTTTCTGCACCTGTGTTCCTTCTTTCTGTACTTCTTTTGTTTCTTTCTAAAGCTCTCTTGCTTCTTTCTGCACCCCCTTGCCTCTTTCTCCACCCCTGTTCCCTCTTTCTGCACCCCTCTTGCCTCTTTCTGCACCTCTGTTCCTTCTTTCTGTACTTCTTTTGTTTCTTTCTACAGCTCTCTTGCTTCTTTCTGCACCCCCTTGCCTCTTTCTCCACCCCTGTTCCCTCTTTCTGCACCCCTGTTGCCTCTTTCTGCACTTCTGTTCCTTCTTTCTGTACTTCTTTTGTTTCTTTCTGCACATCTCTTGCTTCTTTCTGTACTTCTCTTGCCTCTTACTGTACTCAAATGGGAAGTGCAAGCTGTCAAGTTTAAAGGTCTGCGTGCTCTTGTGACTGAGGTATATGTCTACTTGTATATGTATTCTCACATGTGTTATGCAGCTGAAGATGGTAGCTTAAAAAGTGGGTAGCTTCTCCTATAGGTGGTTAAATGTTCTCAGTTCTGCTCTGTCATTCACTTGCACAGGCAGACATGTCTTATGTATATAGGTGTTATAGAGCCCCTCAAATATACTATTGAATACCCATGCGCCATGTATTATGAGCAGAAAGAAATAAATACACCTTTTTGCACACATATTTACAGAGTATGCTGTTTGAAACACAGGTATTCAAGTATTTGTATATTTTTTTATGTAACATGTCACTAGGTAAAAGCAGAGACACGCATGCATACCTTCACAAACTTGGTCAGACTTACAACAGTGGTATGCTTAGGATTGCTGTTTTATATTTGGTAGGCCTAACATTCTGAGCAGTCGATTCATAGAGAACCTTCAAGAGAAAAGTGAGGTTTAAGACATCTTGGGAGAAGGATTAGTGATTAGGCTACTTTGTATGAGTCTATTGTAAGGTACAGTCAAAGTAGGCCTCTTTCTGCACCTCTGTTGGTTCTTTCTGCATTTCTCTTGCTTCTTTCTGTACCTTTCTTCCTCTTTCTGGACTTCTGTTGCCTCTTTCTGTACTTCTCTTGCTTCTTTCTGCGCCTTTCTTCCTCTTACTGCACATCTCCTACCTATGTAGGCATATTTAGAAATTAGAATTTAAAAACCCTCAGAAATTCACTGAAAAAAACAGAGGTTTTAGGGGCATTATAATTAGGAATTAGCATTTAAAAAACCTTAGAAATTCACTGAAAAAACCACAGGTTTCAGGGACGTTATAGTTAGGAATTCACATTTAAAAAACCTTAGAAATTCACTAAAAACACCACAGGTTTCAGGGACGTTATAGTTAGGCTGACATTTCAGTCATACAAAATCAGAGAAATTCGGCTGTTATAGTTAGCTGAGCTAACGATAACTCGCGCCCCCGCAATGCACTGATGATGATGTCACATATTACAGCACTCATGACATGGTCAGTGGCATCACTGATGAAATCACTGATGACATCTCAAATGACATCATTGATGACATCATCCACTTAATATCTGATGCACCTCCTCACACCCTAATATAACCTTTCATAAACCCACTCTAAAATACAGACTACCATTTTCGAAACCATAGACACACCAATACCAGTTAGTACATACACACTCACTGATTCATAGGTTTATACACTCATCCACTCACTCACCCATACAGTCACTCATTCACACAGTCACTCATCAATATAGCCACTGATATATGCACTCATATACCCATACAGACACTCACACACCACCACTCACCCTTAGAGTTACTCATGCACCAAGTCAGTCACCCAAAGAATCAATCACACTGCCATTTACTCACCTATACAGTTATACACACAACACCTCACTTATTCAAACCGATACTAACACATACTTACTCTCTTCTACAATCACTGACACAAGCACACACTCATCATATATAGTCACTTATATACTCCAAACACTCACATATACTGCCTTTCACATATGTAGTTAATCATACATATACAACTGAGACATCCATTTACTCATCAACACAGCCATATGCACACTCACTCACCCATACAGCCCCTCGCACACACACTCATAAACCCATACACCCAGTGAATCACCCACTCACACATCCATGCAGGGACTCACACACCCCCCTACCCACCCACACAGATACTCAGGCACCCATACAGGTACTCAGACAACCAATCATTAACCCATATACACACTCATACAGCTCCTCACCAACCCATGCAGCCACTCACACACCAACTGACAGACTGATACAGACATTCACATAGATTAGTCATTCACCCATGCATTCACTAAGACACATTCAATCACTCACTTATACAGTCAGTCACGCACCCACTAAATCATCCATGCAGACACTCACACATCCACTCATTCTTCAATACACCATGGCGTATATATATGAAACATTCTTAAACTTTTTAGAAACACTCAGTCACTGGATGATGTCATCAGTGATGTCATTTGAGATGTCATCAGTGATGTCATCGGTAATATCACTGACCATGTCATGAGTGATGTAATATGTGACGTCATCAGCAGTGCTTTCCGGGGGTACGAGTTATAGTTAGCTCAGCTAACTATAACGGCCAAATTTCTTTGGTTTTGTACAACTGAAATGTCAGCCTAACTATAACGTCCCTGAAACCTGTGGTTTTTTCCAGTGAATTTCTAAGGTTTTTTAAATGCTAATTTCTAACTATAACGTCCCTGAAACCTGTGGCTTTTTCAGTGAATATAGATATATATATATATATATATATATATATATGTATATATATTAATATATATATTATCTACTGGCGGTCGCCAGTAGATAGTTATAGTTAGGACCTAGTTTCCATAGGAAAAGCGTTTTTTCTTTTCCCAATAACTTTGGCGCCGGATGACGAATCTTCGCGAAATATTCAAAACTAGTGGGGCGCTCCGGTCAGCTTCTATCCTTAAAGTTTCAAGGTGATTCGTCAAGCGGGGGCCGAGAAAAAGGGGGGTCCCAAAACGCATTTTCCCCATGTTATTTCCCATTGGAAACTTTAGACACGGCTACAGCACGAACTGCTGAACGGAATTACACCAAATTTGGCAAAAAGGTAGCCCTTGGTTCAGAAAGCACCCTTTTTTTTAAATGGTGTAAATCCGTGCAGTAGTTCCTGAGAAATTCAAAAAATAGAGGTCAAAAAATCAATTTCCCATAGGAAACTTTAGACACGGTTACAGACAAAACTGCTGAACGGAATTACACCAAATTTGGCAGAAAGGTAGTGCTTAGTTCAGAAAGCTCACTTTTTTTAAATGGTGTAAATCTGTTTGGTAGTTTTCGAGATATTAAAGGAAAAAAATCTTTATATATCTGGGCGGGACCTAACTACACAAGCACAAGCTTGGCTCTAATTGGCTGCCAACACTTCAATCCAGGAAGTGTTGGCAGCCATCTTGGTGCAATGCTTTTTAGGTCTCACCTAGCGATGCAGCGCATGCGCTGCTCACTACACAAACACCACTGCACTGCCCTAAACCCTAAAACACTACCCCAGCACGACCCCCTACACTGCACGAATACCACTGCACTACCCTAAACCCTAAAACACTACCCCAGCACAACCCCCTACACTGCCTGAACACCACTGCACTGCCCTAAACCCTAAAACACTACCCCCAGCATGACCCCCTACACTGCCCAAACACCACTGCACTGCCCTAAACCCTGAAACACCACCCCCAGCACGACCCCCTACACTGCCCGAACACCACTGCACTGCCCTAAACCCTGAAACACCAGCCCCAGCACGACCCCCTACACTGCCCGAACACCACTGCCCTAAACCCTGAAACACCAGCCCCAGCACGATCCCCTACACTGCCCGAACACCACTGCACTGCCCTAAACCCTGAAACCCCACCCCCCAGCACGACCCCCTATACTTCCCGAACACCAATGCACTGCCCTAAACCCTGAAACACCACCCCCAGCACAACCCCCTACACTGCCCAAACACCACTGCACTGCCCTAAACCCTGAAACACCCCCCGCACGACCCCCTACACTGCCCGAACACCACTGCACTGCCCTAAACCCCGAAACACCACCCGCAGCACGACCCCCTACACAGCCCGAACACCACTGCACTGCCCTAAAACCTGAAACACCACCCCCAGCACGACCCCTACACTGCCCGAACACCACTGCACTGCCCTAAACCCTGAAACACTACCCCCAGCAAGAACCCCTACACTGCCCGAACACCACTGCACTGCCCTAAACCCGGAAACATCACCCCCAGCAAGACCCCCTACACTGCCTGAACACCACTGCCCTAAACCCTGAAACGCCACCTCCAGCAAGACCCCCTACACTGCCCGAACACCACTGCACTGCCCTAAACCCTGAAACACCACCCCCAGCACAACCCTCTACACTGCCGAACACCACTGCTCTGCCCTAAACCCTGAAACACTAGCCCCAGCACGACCCCCTACACTGCCCGAACACCACTGCACTGCCCTAAACCCTGAAACACCAGCCCCAGCACGACCCCTATACTGCCCGAACACCACTGCACTGCCCTAAACCCTGAAACACCAGCCCCAGCACGACCCCCTACACTGCCCGAACACTACTGCACTGTCCTAAACCCTGAAACACCACCCCCACCCCGACCCCCTACACTGCCCGAACACCACTGCACTGCCCTAAACCCTGAAACACCAGCCCCAGCACGACCCCCCTACACTGCCCGAACAACACTGCACTGCCCTAAACCCTGAAACACCACCCCCTGCATGACCCCCTACACTGCCCGAACACCACTGCACTGACCTAAACCCTGAAACACCACCCCCAGCATGACCCCCTACAGTGCCCGAACACCACTGCACTGCCCTAAACCCTAAAACACCAGTCCCAGCAAGACCCCCTACACTGCCCGAACACCACTGCACTGCCTTAAACCCTGAAACACCAGCCCCAGCAAGACCTCCTACACTGCCCGAACACCACTGCACTGCCCTAAACCCTGAAACACCAGCCCCAGCATGACCCCCTACACTGCCCGAACACCACTGCACTGCCCTAAACCCTGAAACACCAGCCCCAGCACGACCCCCTACACTGCCTGAACACCACTGCACTGCCCTAAACCCTGAAACACCACCCCCAGCACGACCCCCTACACTGCCCGAACACAACTGCACTGCCCTTAACCCTGAAACACTACCCCCAGCAAGACCCCCTACACTGCCCGAACACCACTGCCCTAAACCCTGAAACACCACCCCCAGCACGACCCCCTACACTGCCCGAACACCACTGCTCTGTCCAAAACCCTGAAACACCAGCCCCAGCACGACCCCCTACACTGCCCGAACACCACTGCACTGCCCTAAACCCTGAAACACCAGCCCCAGCACGACCCCCTACACTGCCCGAACACCACTGCACTGCCCTAAACCCTGAAACACCAGCCCCAGCACGACCCCCTACACTGCCCGAACACCAGTGCACTGCCCTAAACCCTGAAACACCAGCCCCAGCACGACCCCCTACACTGCCCGAACACCACTGCACTGCCCTAAACTATGAAACACCAGCCCCAGCACGACCCCCTACACTGCCCGAACACCATTGCACTGCCCTAAACCCTGAAACACCAGCCCCAGCAAGACCCCGTACACTGCCCGAACACCACTGCACTGCCTTTAAACCCTGAAACACCACCCCCAGCAAGACCCCCTACACTGCCCGAACACCACTGCACTAAACCCTGAAACACCACCCCCAGCAAGACCCCACACTGCCCGAACACCACAGCACTAAACCCTGAAACACCACCCCCAGCAAGACCCCCTACACTGCCCGAACACCACTGCACTGCCCTAAACCCTGAAACACCACCCCCTGCACGACCCCCAACACTGCCCGAACACCACTGCACTGCCCTAAACCCTGACACACCACACCCTGCACGACCCCCTACACTGCCCGAACACCACTGCACTGCCCTAAACCCTAAACACCACCCCCAGCACGACCCCCTACTCTGCCCGAACACCACTGCTCTGCCCTAAACCCTGAAACACTACCCTCAGCACGACCCCCTACACTGCCCGAACACCACTGCTCTGCCCTAAACCCTGAAACACCACCCCAGCACGTCCCCCTACACTGCCCGAACACCACTGCACTGCCCAAAACCCTAAAACACTAGCCCCAGCACGACCCCCTACACTGCCCGAACACCACTGCACTGCCCTAAACCCTGAAACACCAGCCCCAGCACGACCCCCTACACTGCCCGAACACCACTGCACTGCCCTAAACCCTGAAACACCAGCCCCAGCACGACCCCCTACACTGCCCGAACACCACTGCACTGCCCAAAATCCTGAAACACTACCCCCAGCACGACCCCCTACACTGCCCGAACACCACTGCACTGCCCAAAACCCTAAAACACTAGCCCCAGCACGACCCCCTACACTGCCCGAACACCACTGCACTGCCCTAAACCCTGAAACACCAGCCCCAGCATGACCCCCTTCACTGTCCGAACACCACTGCACTGCCCTAAACCCTGAAACACCAGCCCCAGCACGACCCCCTACACTGCCCAAACACCACTGCCCTAAACCCTGAAACACCAGCCCCAGCACGACCCCCTACACTGCCCGAACACCACTGCACTGCCCTAAACCCTGAAACACCACCCCCAGCACGACCCCCTACACTGCCCGAACACCACTGCACTGCCCTAAACCCTAAAACACCAGCCCCAGCACGACCCCCTACACTGCCCGCACACCACTGCACTGCCCGAAACCCTGAAACACCACCCCCTGCATGACCCCCTACACTGCCCGAACACCACTGCACTGCCCTAAACCCTGAAATACCACCCCCTGCACCACCCCCTACACTGCCTGAACACCACTGCACTGCCCTAAACCCTGAAACACCACCACCTGCACCACCCCTACACTGCCCGAACACCACTGCACTGCCCTAAACCCTGAAACACCACCCCCAGCACGACCCCCTACACTGCCCGAACACCACTGCCTGCCCTAAACCCTGAAACTCCACCCCGCACGACCCCCTACACTGCCCGAACACCACTGCACTTCCCTAAACCCTGAAACACCACCCCCAGCACGACCCCCTACAATGCCCGAACACCACTGCACTGCCCTAAACCCTGAAACACTCCCCCAGCACGATCCCCTACACTACCCGAACACCACTGCCCTAAACCCTGAAACACCACCCCCAGCATGACCCCCTATACTGCCCGAACACCACTGCACTGCCCTAAACCCTAAAACACCACCCCCAGCAGGACCCCCTACACTGCCCGAACACCACTGCACTGCCCTAAACCCTAAAAAACGACCCCCAGCATGACCCCCTACACTACCCGAACACCACTGCACTACCCTAAACCCTAAAACACTCCCCCCAGCACGACCCCCTACACTACCCGAACACCACTGCACTGCCCTAAACCCTAAAACACTCCCCCAGCACGATCCCCTACACTACCCGAACACCACTGCACTGCCCTAAATCCTAAAACACTCCCCCAGCACGACCCCCTACACTACCCAAACACCACTGCACTGCCCTAAACCCTAAAACACTCCCCCCAGCACGACCCCCTACACTACCCGAACACCACTGCACTGCCCTAGACCCTAAAACACTCCCCCCAGCACGACCCCCTACACTACCCAAACACCAATGCACTACCCTAAACCCTAAAACACTACCCCCCGCACGACCCCCTACACTACCCAAAGACCACTGCACTACCCTAAACCCTAAAACACTATGCCCAGCACAACCCCCTACACTACACAAACACCACTGCACTACCCTAAACCCTAAAACACTACCGCCTACACTACACAAACACCACTGCACTACCCTAAACCCTAAAACACTACCCCCAGAACGACCCCTTACACTACCCAAACACCACTGCACTACCCTAAACCCTAAAACACTACCCCCAGCAGTACCCCTACACTACCCAAACACCACTGCACTACCCTAAACCCTAAAACACTACCCCCAGCAGTAACCCCTACACTACCCAGACACCATTGCACTACCCTAAACCCTAAAACACTACCCCCAGCAGTACCCCCTACACTACCCAAACACCACTGCACTACCCTAAATCCTAAACCACTACCCCCAGCATGACCCCCTACACTACCCAAACACCACTGCACTACCCTAAACCCTAAAACACTAACCCCAGCACGACCCCCTACACTACCCAAACACCACTGCACTATCCTAAACCCTAAAACACTCCCCCAGCATGACTCCCTACACTACCCAAACACCACTGCACTACCCTAAACCCTAAATCTACCCCCAGCACGACCCCCTACCCTACCCATGCACCACTGCACTACCCCAAACCCTACATCTACCCCCAGCATGGCCCCCTAGACTTCCCTAACACCACTGCACTACCCTAAACTCTAAATCTACCCTCAGCACGACCCCCTACACTACCCAAACACCACTGCACTACCCTAAACCCTAAAACACTACCCCCAGCATGACCCCCTACACTACACCAACACCACTGCACTACCCTAAACCCTAAAACACTACCCCAGCATGACCCCCTACAATACCCAAACAACACTGCACTGCCCTAAACCCCAAAACACTACCCCCAGCATGACCCCCTACACTACCCAAACACCACTGCACTACCCTAAACCCTAAAACACTACCCCCAGCACGACCCACTACACTACACAAACACCACTGCACTGCCCTAAACCCTAAAACACTACCCCCAGCATGACCCCCTACACTATACAAACACTACTGCACTACCCTAAACCCTAGAAAAGTAACCACCACCCCATGCCCAATCCCCCTTACCTCTCACTCCTCGTGGTTCCTCTCTCCTCATGGTTCCTGCTTCATGTCGTCTGTGAGGGGCGGTGCACGTCGTTGTGAGGAAACAGAACAGCCTCTGTTTCCTTACAACGACGTGGATCGTCTAAATTTTTTTAGAACTCATGGTCATTTACCATACATACCTTTACAACAAAATTTGTTGTAAAGGCATGCGTGGTAAATGACCATGCGTTCTAAAAAATGCGTAGTAATGACTTCGCGATGTACAACGCATGCGTGGTAATGCATGCGTTGTAATGGTATCGCAAAGTAAAAAGTCGTTGTAACGGCTGTTTACTGATCGAAGCTGGCCCCTGTTCTTCAGTGAGTTGTTTATTTGATAAATTAGGAGGAAGGAATGTGTTTTTTACCGAAAAGTGCATTCCCGGCTGTTGTATTGTGAAAGTGTCCGCGTGGCCTGGTTTCACTTCCGGTGAGAGAGTGGAAGAGTTTGTTTGGATCTAAAGGGGTTCTGCTGTTGGACGGGGCCGGCGCGACACGTCATCAGAAAACACAGCTAATGGAAAGCGTTGTCCCCGAAGTGTGGAGCAGTGCCATGAGAGGTCAACGAGTATGCGTCCCACCGCAGTATGACCGTACCGCGTGACCCATGTGCCGCCTCCAGTGTACGGAAGGCAGAAGCGGCATCCATCGCAGGTCCTCTTGAAGGCCGTTGTAGCACTAATTCTACATTTTGGAACTAGGGCATTTTAACCTTGTTGTTCCTGCCAGATACAAAGAGAAGATCCTGTGTTATTCAGTGCCCTCGTTACCTTTTCTGTGGGTAGTGGTGCTTGTCACTTCGCTGCCCCGCCGGTGCACACGACTGGGCTCCCCACCTCATGTGCCATCTGCAGGGCCTCTGCCCTCGGATCACTGGTTTTGGTTTCTGGAGTGGCAACATAAACAGTTGCTCCCAAAGGACTAGCCTGAACACTTAGGTGAATATCCCCTGCGCCAGCATTCCGCGGAAATTCTTTCCTAGCTCTCCCACGTCGACGACGATGTCATAATAGCACGGCTCCGCTCGCGACACCATATGACGTCATAGGAGCCATAAGAGGACCTCGTCGGCGTGCTGACGTCAGTTCCACCCATTTGTTCCGTGCCACCGAGGTAAACAGGTGGACCGACACATTTTCACATGTATATATAGTATAATAAATATATATATATACAAATGCATAACCAATAAAGGCATAAAGAAATAGCAACAGATCAAGCATTTCTCACTATTAAAAAATAAGCATGATTAAGACATATTAAAAACATTCATGCCAAACAGTAAAAGCATCTTTTTGGTAGAAACAGGTGGAGAACGGGGAGGCGGGTGGGACAGTGAGGAATCCACAGGCAGATACTGTATCAACCAGAAAAAGCGTTACTGCATGTATGAGTGACTGTATGGGTGAATGAGTAGATGTGTGTGTAGACCTAGGAATCAGTCAGTGCGTATTTAGTAACTGGTATTGTGTCTATTTTTTCGAAAATGGTAGTCTGTATTTTAGAGTGGGTGTATCAAAGGTTATATTCAGGTGTGAGGAGGTGCATCAGATTTTCACGTGGATGATGTCATCAGTGACGTCATCAGTGATGTCATTTGAGATGTCATCAGTGATGTCATCAGTGATGTCACTGACCATGTCATGAATGATGTAATATGTGACGTCATCAGCAGTGCATTGCGGGGGCGCGAGTTATAGTTAGCTGAACTAACTATAACGCCGGAATTTCTATGGTTTTGTACAAGTGAAATGTCCAACTAACTATAACGTTCCTGAAACCTATGGTTTTTTCAGTTAATATATATATATATATGCATATGGAATGAGGCGGCACACAATCCAGGTGATGCGAGTGGTTTATTCGCTTAAAACATAACACATCTGTGATGGACTGTATGGGTGGGTGAGTGTGTGTATGTGTGTAGTGAGTGAATGTATATCTCAGTGGTACATGTGTGAGTAACTACATATGTGAAAGGCAGTATATATGTGTGTTGGAGTATATAAATGGCTATACATGAGAGTGTGTGATTGTGAGAGTGGCTGCATGGATGAGTGTGTGCTTGTATCAGTGATTGTATAAGAGCATAAGAATGTGCTAGTATTTGTATGAGTAAGTGAGCTGGTGTGTGTATAACTGTATAGGTGAGTAAATGGCAGTGTGATTAATTATTTGCATGACTGACTAGGTGTGTGAGTACCTCTATGGATGAGTGGCGGTGTGTGAGTGTCTATATGGGTGTATGAGTGCATATGATAGTCCTGTATTGAGTGACCATAAGTATGAGTGACTGTACGGGTGAGTGAGTGGATGTATGTGTAGACCTAAGAATCAGTGAGTGGGTATGTATTTATTGGTGTTGGAGTGTCTATGGTTTTGAGAATGGCAGTCTGTAATTTAGAGTGGGTGTATCAAAGGTTATATTAGGGTGTGAGAAGATGCACATTATCCATTATCACATGGATGATTTCATCAGTGATGTCATTTGAGATGTCATCAGTGATGTCCTCAGTGATGTCACTGACCATGTCATGAGTGATGTAATATGTGACGTCATCAGCAGTGCATTGCGGGGGCGCGAGTTATAGTTAGCTGAACTAACTATAACGGGGGAATTTCTATGGTTTTGTACGAGTGAAATGTCCAACTAACTATAACTTTCCCTAAAACCTATGGTTTTTTCAGTGAATTTCTAAGGTTTTTAAATGCTAATTTCTAACTATAACGTGCCTGAAACCTATGGTTTTTTAAGTGAATTTCAAAGGTTTTTAAATGCTAGTTTCTAACTATGCCTACAGAGGTAGGACATGTGAAGAAAGAAGAAAAGACGCACAGAAAGAAGCAAAAGAAATGCAGAAAGAAGCAACAGAAGTCCACAAAGACGAACAAAAGTGCAAGAAGAAGCAAGACATGTGCAGAAAGTACCAACAGAGGAGCAGAAAGAGGCCTTGTTGCAAAATCATCCTTTGCCCACAACTTTTTCAGACGGGTACTGGTGGTAACTGACTCTGACTAACCAGGCCTAGAGCCAGTGCTATGCTAAAAGACACTTAGAATACAGTGAAAACACCTACATACACTAGGGAACACTATGCGTTGGGGTACCCCTGTGATTAGCATGACCTCCTCTGTAAGGCCCTAGTACATAATAGGGCATGGGGATTAAAACTACCTCTAAGTCAGAGGTGCAGAAATATGCTACTTTAATTAGTAGTCACGTTTGCAGAGTGGTGGAGAAAGGGTGCTGGGCGTCCAACCAATGCTCAGGAATTCCGCTGCGTAGGACTTACAGGAGGTACCAGGAGGGATTCTTGGCCCCCAAACTCCCTCAGGACTAAATTGGACTTCATCCCCCATCCCGTAGTTTGCCACGAGGCACGTTTGCAGAGTGGTAGAGAAAGGGGCCATGGCCTGCGAAGACGTCTTAGCAATCCCACTGTGTGGGACTTACTGGAGGTAACAAGAGGGGTAGTTGGCCCCCAAGGACATCCTTGGGGGCCAACTTCCCAAACTATTACCTCCAGTCAGTCCCACACAGCAGCACTGGTAAGTACTCGTACCAGGCCATGCCCACTTTGCGCACCACTCTACAAACGCACTCCCTGGCACGCTCTTGGATGGGGATTGAAGTCCCCTTCACTGCTGGGGGTCCTTTAGGGGCCAACTAGCCTACCTTTTACCTCCAGTAAGCCCCACGCAGTGGGATTGGTGAGAAGTAGACAAAGGCCATGCCCCCTTTCTCCACCACTCTGCAAACACGCCCCTGGCGCGTTGTAAGTTGGGGATTAAGTCCCCTTGAATCCTGAGGGTCCCTGGGGTCCAACTAGCCCACCAGGTACCTCCAGTAAGCGCCACAGAGCTGCGTTGCAGAGAGGTGTAAAAGGGGCGTGGCCTGGACCACCTCTCTGCAACGCAGGCCTGTGGCGCTTACTGGAGGTACCTGGTGGGCTAGTTGGCCCCCAGGGGCCCTCAGGATTGAAGGGGAATTAATTCCCCAACTTAAAACGCGCCACAGGGCGTGTTTGCACACATGTCACCTCAGGCCCCACCCCCTCCCTTCATCACTGTGCAAACGCGCCCCGTGGCGCGTTTTAAGTTGGGGATAAAGTCCCCTTGAATCCTGAGGGTCCCTGGGGTCCAACTAGCCCACCAGGTACCTCCAGTAAGCGCCACAGACCTGCGTTGCAGAGAGGTGTAAAGGGGCGTGGCCTGGACCATCTCTCTGCAACGCAGCCCTGTGGCGCTTACTGGAGGTACCTGGTGGGCTAGTTGGCCCCCAGGGACCCTCAGGATTGAAGAGGAATTAATTCCCCAACTTTAAACGCGCCACAGGGCGTATTTGCACACATGTCACCTCAGGCCCCGCCCCCTCCTTTCACCACTGTGCAAACGCGCCCCGTGGCACGTTTTAAGTTGGGGGATAAAGTCCCCTTGAATCCTGAGGGTCCCTGGGGTCCAACTAGCCCACCAGGTACCTCCAGTAAGCGCCACAGAGCTGCGTTGCAGAGAGGTGTAAAAAGGGGCGTGGCCTGGACCACCTCTCTGCAACGCAGCCCTGTGGCGCTTACTGGAGGTACCTGGTGGGCTAGTTGGCCCCCAGGGATCCCCAGTATTGAAGGGGAATTCATTTCCCAACTTAAAACGCGCCACAGGGCGCGTTTGCAGAGTGTTGCTGGGAGGGGGACGGGGCGGGGCCTGGGCGAGATGCAGGCTTTTTTTTTTATTATTATTTTTTTTAGAAGGGGGGCTGTGTGGCCCCCCTTCCTTTCCTATTGTATGGGCCCTGGGGACCCCATCCCCCAGGGCCTGACCCCTAATTTTTTCCAAAAATGGAAGGGGGCAGCGTGGCCCCCTCCCGAGGCCATATTCGGCCCCGGGGACCCCATCCCCGGGGCATGGCCAGTGTTTATTTTTTAAATATATTTGGAGGGGGACTGCGTGGCCCCCCTCCTCAGGCCATTTATGGCCCCGGGGACCCCATCCCCCGGGGCCGGCCTTTGCGTGCTTTTAAAAAAAAAAAAATATTATTATGGGGGATGGAGGCCGCGTGGCCCCCCTCCCAGGCCACTCCTGGCCCCGGGGACCCCATCCCCCGGGGCCTGGCCTCTTCGTTGGGGACCGTGGGGGGAGCCCCAATGCCCCCACGGTCCCACCGGCTCCCCGCGTCCTGCGGGAGCCGGCATTGCTTTTCCACAAGGGGAGCTGCTGACATGCAGCTCCCCGTGTGGAAAAGCAATCTGCTTTGCATTTTGGAAGCGAGAGCAGGTTTCCCTGCTCTCGCTTCCAAAATTCAAAGCAAGTTTGCTATGACAGGGCGGGAGCCGCGAGGCTCCCGCCCTGCCATAGCAAATAGCAGTGTCCCGGGGGTGGGCACCCCGGGACACTGCAGGAGCCGGCCCTGTGGGGTGGCGGTCCCCAGGGCCATCACGGGCTCCAGGAGAGGGGCCGCGTGGCCCCCCCTCCCTTCAATTACAAAGCACCGGGGAGGTGGTGCTCCCCGGGGCTCGGGGTCTGTAACAGACCCCCAAATTTGCATTTTAGTGCCCCGGGGAGGTGGCGGTCCCGGGCGTGTGGGGGGCTCGAGCCCCCCACACAGGTTTATTTTTTTAAAAACAAGCCCCGGGGTGGCGGTCCCGGGGCTGCGGGGGGCCGTGTGCCCCCCGCAAATAATTAATGAAAGCCCCGGGGGTGGCGGTCCCCAGGGCTTGGAGGGGCCTTGGAGGCCCCCCCACCCATTTAAAAATTAGCCCGGGGGTGGCGGTCCCCGGGGCTGCGGGGGGGCTGCGTGCCCCCCCCGCAACTCATAAATCAAGCCCCGGGGAGGTGGCAGTCCCCGGGGCAGTGTTGGGGGGATTGGGGCCTCTCCCACACATTTTTTCAGTGCCCCCGGGACCTGGCCCACCCGGGGGCTTCAATACAACGAAGCGCAGCAGCCCGCGCTTCGTTTTTTTTTATTTTCTCGGCCGGATTCGCACACCCAGCGCGAATTCGGCCGATTTTTATTTTTTTTTAAATGCTTTTTTGGGCCCTGGTGGTCCTTATGGGACCCCCTGAGCAGGCCTAGGGGGTCAGGGTGTTTCTACCCTGCCCCCTTTTCTTGTTTTTCGCATTTGTTTTTCTCTTTTCTTGTGACTCGGTTCTACCGAGTCACAAGATGGCTGCCAACACTTCCTGGTTTGGAGTGTTGACAGCCAATTAGAATAAAGCTCGTGGTCGGGAGGGTCCGCGGATCCTCCGTGACTCTAGATATCGAAACTTTTATTTTTTTACTTTCTCAGCAACTACTGAACGGATTTACACCATTTAAAAAAAAGGGCGCTTTCTGAACCAAGCACTACCTTTTTGCCAAATTTGGTGTAATTCCGTTCAGCAGTTCGAGCTGTAGCCGTGTCTAAAGTTTCATATGGGAAATTCATTTTCCGACCACTTTTTTCAATTTCTCAGGAACTACTGAACGGATTTACACCATTTAACAAAAAGGGCTCTTTCTGAACCAAGGGCTACCTTTTTGCCAAATTTGGTGTAATTCCGTTCCGCAGTTCGGGCTGTAGCCGTGTCTAAAGTTTCCTATGGAAAATAACATGGAGAAAGCACGTTTTGGGACCCCCCTTTTTTCTCGGCCCCTGCTTGGCGAATCACCCCGAAACTTTCAGGATAGGAGCTGACTGGAGCGGGCCACAAGTTTTAAAAATTTCGCGAAGATTCGTCAACCGGCGCTAAAGTTATTGGGAAAAGAAAGAACGATTTTCCTATGGAAACTAGGTCCTAACTATAACTATCTACTGGCGACCGCCAGTAGATAATATATATATATATATATATATATATATATATATATATATATATATATAGCCCTGGGGATGGGGTCCCCCGTGGCCCAAATTAGGCTGGGGGAGGGAGGCCGTGCAGGCCCCCTTCCCTTTAAAAAGAAAAAAACAACCAGAGGGATGGGGCCTCCAGGCCATAATAGGCTCTGGAGGGGGTCTGCGCGGGCTTCCCCCTTAGAAGAGATACGGACCTGGGGAATGGGGTCCCCAGGGCCTGATGAGGCTTGGAAAGGGGAGCCACGAAGCCCCCTCCTTTTAAAAAAAATTTGCCCTCGGGATAGTGTCCCCAGGGCCTAAAAAGGCTTGGGGAAGGACGCCAGGAGCCCCCTTCCCCTTTAAAGTACATAGGGAACTGGGGGTTGGCGTGTCACAGCTTCCGTCTCATGTCAAAGATACAAAAGATTTCCTGTGTAAAATTGAAAACATTGTATGGGAAAAAGGGTATATGTTTTTAACACTGGATGTATGTTCTTTATACACTATAATTGACCATAATCAAGGAATTGGAGCCTGCTTACACTATTTAAGTGAGAAGCATATAATGTATTTAGAACATACAAACATGCTAACTGAGATGATGGAAATGTGCCTCCGGAACAATATCTTTATGTTTAATGGGGATCTATTTAGACAAACCCTGGGAACATCGATGGGAACATGTTTTGCACCCAGCTTTGCGAACTTGTTCCTAGGCCTAAAGGAGGAGGAAATACAAAAAGATGACAAATATGCTGCAGATTTTGAAAAGGTGGCTACTTGGTTACGTTACATTGACGACCTTTTTATAATATGGAAAGGTAGTGATCAAGAAGCAAGAAGGTTCATAGATTCACTTAATGAGAACAGCTACAACATTGTCCTTACACATACCATGAGTGAGGAGGAAATAGAATACCTAGATGTTAAAGTAAGAGCCAGTGGAAGGACCTTACAAACAAGACTTTTCAGGAAAGATACAGCAGGTAACAGTCTTCTCCACGCCCTCAGCAGTCACCCAGACACCCTTAAGTGGAGTATACCGTATGGTGAGCTGCTGAGGGCGAGAAGAAACTGTAGTGATATGGAGGGCTACCAAGCAGAAGAAAAAATCATGCTAACTAGATTCAAAGAACGAGGCTATCCAAATTGGGTCCTGAATAGAGCAGTATCTAAAATGAAAGACATCGCTAGAGAGAAAACCCTAGAACCCAAAACCCAAGAGAAAGCTACTGACTCTTCAGGAACCAGAGTGATCCTTACCTTCAACAAGGATTCCAATAAAATACAGAAAATTCTTAATGACAATTGGAATATCCTGAAAAGTGATTCTATTATAGGTCCGTCAGTCAGCGACAGACCCAGTATCACGTATCGTAAAAGTAGGAGTCTCAGAGATACTCTAGTACATGGTGATATTACAGAACGTGCAGACAGGGGCCAACACAATCTCAAAGGATTTTATCCGTGTGGCCACTGTAAGGCATGTAAGAATAGCAAGATGGTACAGGAATTCAGTTTACCTAACAACAACAGTAAAAGAATTATAACTCAGTTTCTCACGTGTTGCTCTACGTATGTCATCTATGTATTAGAATGTCCATGCAACAAAAGGTATGTGGGAAGCACAACTCTGATGGCCAAAAAAAGAGTTCTTGAACATCTCAGAGCAAATACCAACAAAGATCCCCACTACCCAATAGCACGGCATTTTGCTAACTTCCACCTGTCCAACAGTGGCTTACTACGCTATTTTGCCATTGAACAAATACACATGAGTCCGAGAGGAGGTAATAGGGAGCTCAGTCTCAGGAAGCGGGAATCGAAATGGATTCTTGATCTTGAGACTAAGTACCCTAAAGGACATAATCAAGACGAAGAATTAGCAACACACTTAATTGAGGAGTAAGTGGCAGATGTTAGTAGTGTTCTGACTTAAGTGCTCATCTCCATGATGCCATGTAATGCATTTAATTATTTAAACCTGTTTTTCTTTTAATTAGAGTATATTTGTGCTCTATTTTAATCCAATTTTTCTTGTTCTTTCCTTTTCACAGGAGGAAAGGAAGGGGCCCCATGCATCTTCACTGACAATTCACGGGCCGCCTACCCTTTTCTTCCCCTCTACAGGGAGTGCACCATTGGATGAATAGATAAGAACTTTTTTCACATATTATTATCTTTCACTTTGTTATTCACTTTTACATGTGGTACTTTTGTATTTTATAGAGATTCAATTTGAGCCACTTGGCGCAAGTATATTTATCTATTCATATATACACCTGTTACACAGGTGTCCAACAACTCGTGTAGAGTTTAATTTCGAAAGACTGTATTTTGGGAATCTTGTTTGAGCATTTAATATCCAGCTGTATATCCGCCCTTTGGGAATTATATCCTAATCTATAACTGTTATATGAGGTGAATCACTCATTAGGGATACATCTTAAACACGCATTGCCACTTGGCGTTAGTATTGTGTGATTACAGCGTATTTGTAGATTAACTTATCTATTATGTCCTGTCCTCACAAGGTTTGGGATCAGATATATCATCATTGTATGAATATGATGCAAGAGTAAGAATCGGTTTATCTTCCTTTTCTTTCCTTTCTTTTCTATTTATTGGAAAATGCATGTAGCTAATGAATTTCCATGCATTTTAAGTTTGAATACATGAATGTGCAGGCAGAAGTGATACTAACTATGCTACCAATGTATGTATAAAACATGTTCTAATATGGCCGCCAAGTAAAATGCAATCAGGGTGACTGTGACTGTAAGTCCCCTCTTTATGTCTAGTACCTCCAACATGTATGTATAGCACCTCGTCACAACGCTCAGTGTGTGATCAAGAAAGTGTAACTTTCGAAACGCGTAACATTCTGAGGAATAAATTAACACTGCTTCCGACCTGCATCTCACAGCGCGCTTTATTGTGGATCTGTGCTTAATATATATATATATATATATATATAGCCCTGGGGATGGGGTCCCCAGGGCCATATTAGGCTGGGGGAGGGAGGCTGTGCAGGCCCCCTTCCCTTTAAAAATAAAAAAACAGCCAGAGGGATGGGGCCTCCAGGCCATAATAGGCTCTGGAGGGGGTCTGCGCGGGCTTCCCCCTTAGAAGAGATACGGACCTGGGGAATGGGGTCCCCAGGGCCTGATGAGGCTCGGACATGGAAGCCACGAAGCCCCCTCCTTTTAAAAATAAATTGCCCTCGGGATAGTGTCCCCAGGGCCTAAAAATGCTTGGGGAAGGACGCCAGGAGCCCCCTTCCCCTTTAAAGTACATAGGGAACTGGGGGTTGGCGTTGCCAGGATTTAATGAGGCTCAGGGTGGGGGTCCACGTGGCCCCCTCCCCTTTAAAACAAAAATGCCATAGGGGATGAGGTCCCCAGGGCCAAGCCCTGTGGCCAACCCCCCACCGTGCACTGCCAAGGCAATGATTACTGGTAAGTAATTTAGGCATTAATTTGCAGTGGGTTGCAGGGCATTTCTTTCTTGAAAATGAATCTAACTTGGAACTATAGTTACATTTGGACAAAAACTGTTGAGAGAATTTGTGGTCTCTCTCCTGAAAACCCTGCGAGAACTGCACATGTGCGCACGCACGTGCATGCGCAGTTCTCGCAAGACGTACGTCCGACGTAGAGGTTTGCAGGAGAGAGATGGCGAGGAGGAGGAGGGCAGCCTGGAGACGCCACAGTAGAGGTAAGTGTGTTTTTTTCTTTTTTAATTCTTTTTTAAATATTTTTTATTAGGGAGGGTGGAGGCGGGGAGCAGAGCTGAGTTCCACAGAGTTTTTTTCCAACTCTGTGGAACTCCACGTAGGGGCACTACGCCAGCTCCGGCTGGGGTTACTATGAACCTCACTTGATATTTGTCAGAGATGTTGACTTTGGTACTGGGGCACCAGGTGCGAGTCCAGGCATCTGTTCAGCTTCCTGGGATTCTGGCAAGCCAATCTCCACTGGCTTCATGTACAAAGTCAATTAACAGTCGCAGAACCTACAATTCAGCAAATGTGAGGATTTGCAGTCGTTAAATTCCTTTTTCAAATTTACTAAATTCATTTAATAATCTGGAAATGATTTTCCGAATCTTTAAATGGTTTTAGAAAACATTAATTCATCGGTATTTGGAAGGGGTGTTTTTAGGGCTTTTTGTCCAAATACCGATTCCTTAAGGTATATATCAAGGTTTTCCGAATCATGATGATGTAAAACATTAATATTTCACCACCAACTCAAAGGAGGTAGTAACCCATTAGCAAACGGAAACTGGTTCCTAATGGGTCACTGCCTAATCTTGAAACAAGTTTGTAAACATTTTAATTTCTGTTTTTTAAACACATTCCATTTTCCTTAAAGGAAAAGGCCTGCTTTCAAATAAAACATTGCTTTATTTAAAAGCAGTCACAGGCAAGGTAGTCTGCTGACCCCAGAAGGCCACCATACCTGTAACTGTAGCCAATAGTAGTGAGTCGCAATTTGCAACCCACCTCATTAATGTTTATGAGGTAGGTCAAATTGCAATCCACTACGATTCTGTATTTTATGAATCAACCAATTAGTATATAGGTTGATTTGCAAAATACGAATGCATTCCGTACAAATTGATGTGCAAATTGCAACCTCTTTTACCAAATGCATTCTTTGTACATGGGCCTCACATGCTTAAAAAAAATCTGACCTTCTGTAATATAATCTGGCCCTCATGCACAATTCGGAGTATAATCTGGGGCTCATGTATAGCTCTTTAATGCCTATGGGCCAAGTTTGTACTATATATAGAACCAAAGAAGCCCAACCCTGAAAAACTGCAATGTAAACAGTAACACTGGCAACCCAATACGTTGTTTTGGTAATAATGTGCTGATGTGTGTCTAGGTGCTGATGAATGAACAGGTGGCTTTCTAATAGTGGGTGCAAATTGCAGATTGACTTTTTGCTGCCTGTACATGACATATGTACAGATAAGTCGCATTGCAAAATATTCATTTGCGTGGGGTTACAGAACACCCTGCACATGGATATTAATCAGCCAGCCAGCTATTTGAATTTGTTTGTTATTGACTACGAACATGGACATGGTGGCCTGAGAGACACATCAGACCACCATTGCTGCATTTGCACTCCAAATAAACATTTGCAAAACCAATAGGTCTGACGTTGGTTAAAAAAAAGAATTTGATAAAGGCAAAAAAGTTTTTGGTTATCAAAAAAACACATTACCATAATACTCCCTGGCACTGAAGGGAACTACTAAAAAAGACAATCAGCCTGGCATTGGCCGAAAGACTCTTGCCTTAGAGAAAGAAAGAAAGAAAGAAAGAAAGAAAGAAAGAAAGAAAGAAAGAAAGAAAGAAAGAAAGAAAGAAAAAAAAAAAGATGGAAAGAAAAAAAAGATGGAAAGAAAGAAAGAAAAAAATATGGAAAGAAAGCAGGAAAGAGAAAGAAAAAGGGAAGGAAAGAGAAAGAAAGAAAGAAAGAAAGAAAGAAAGAAAGAAAGAAAGCTAAATGCAGACACTCAAAGTGAAGTTAACCAGTGGCTTACGTAGGCTGTCCCACTGTTCCATACCATATGATGTAATGGGCAGAAGCAAAATTTGAATGACACAACAAAAGACCAATGTATGAAGAGAGGTCGTTAAAAGCCCCCATATGTAAGCATACATAGTTTAGTAAAAGCCAGACCTAAAAAGGATACATTATCTTTTAAAGCTGCTCGCATTCCTAACAGAAATAGGTGCTCCGTTAAAAAAAATAATGTTTCCTGTTTGGAAAGACATTGAGGGGAGCCTCGTGCCATTGTGTTCTGAGAAGGACCTAGCACTGTTCCTTAGTGGCTATCCTTGTTCCTTGGCCAGTGGACACAGACCTGGGTAAAGACAAGCAGCAAAGCGCTGTTTCTGTGACAGCACACCTCCCATGGACGGTCAGTTCCTAGGGTCACCTGGGTGGCCTGAAACACAGTTGGGCAGGGGTCACCATAGGCTTACCCTACCATTCCAGCACACCAGTTGGAGGACTCCCTGTACCGGAATGGGCAGTATGAATTTCGTCGGTACATTGGGAATCTTCCAGCTGGAAATCTATCCCGGCCTCACCTATCCTGATTTCCCTACTTTAAAAAAATTCTGAACGAAGTGTCAGTTTCGTCAGCAGCTGCCTGGGTGTGGACGGGCCTCCTCCCTGTAAGGCGGGTGTACAAAAGAAACAACAAAGCAGCCTTTAAACTCCCAAGGAGGGAGCCTGGCACAACGATCAGACAAAGGTGCCTTCTAGCTGTGGGAATCGCAGGCTTCCAAAGACGTGGGAGGAACACGGCACAGCAGAACGTGCCCTGTAGAAACCAAAAAAGAAGCCACAGCCAGTGTCTCTGCTTTCTTGGGACCCCTGAAGAATCGACTAAAGATGTCCACCGTGGGAGCTCTGTGCTTGCAAAAGCAGTGACTTGAATAAAGAACCACAAAACAAGACCAAGCAGAGGGTGGGGAGGGTAGCAAAGACTGCCTTTAATATTTACCAACTTGAAAGAGGCCCATATGTAGCATCTGCCCATGATGGGGTTTCTGTCGTTTATAGCATTACGAAGAGCACCTCTGTTATTATAGGTCCTGTCCCGATCGTGGTGTTTTTTTAACCTTCGGGCATTAATGTGTTTGTACTCCTTAGCTCTACTTCATAAGGAGACAAATCCATCTTTAAGCATTTTCTGTAGTCTCTGTCTCTCAAAGAGGCTTTGCGCCCAGTGTCTCTCTTTAGGACTCTATGGTTGCTCCTCCTGTCTTACTGATCCATTCTGCCCATTACCCCCTTTCAGACTTTAAGGCTGGTATCTGTCAAGATCAGTTGTGCCCAGTGTCCAGACCCTGAGGGTGCTTCTCATTACTTACTGTAGTCCACTGTGTGCGGTGCCCCTCTTATAGACTGTTGGTGCATCTCATGTCCCGCAGAGATCCATTGTTGTCAGTGCCCCTCTTTCAGACCATATGGGTGGTTCTCGTGTTGCTTAATGCTCCATAGAGCCCCGAGCCCAAATGTCAGATTTTGTGGGTGCTTCTCCCTCGTTTTTATGATCCTCTGAGAGTCTGCCGTCTTCCAGACTCTGCGGGAGCACCTCATATCTGTCAATGATCCCTTATCCCAAGTGCCCCTATTTCAAACTTTGCAGGATTCCTTTGTGTCTTTTAATGGCTGGTTGAGGAAAGTGTCTCACTTTCACACTCTATGGTCTCTCAATAATCCTTTGTGCCCAGCCCCCCTCTTTCAAGCTCTGCAGGAGCCCCTTGTGTCTCTCATTGACGCGTTGTGTCCAGTGACTCTCTTTTAGACTTTTTGATTGTTTCCAGTGTCTCTCAATTATCTATTGTCCCTGATGCCCTCCCTGCTCGAGGCCCTTGTGTCTCTCGGTAACTTGTATACAGTGCCTCTCCATCATACTCATTGGCTGTTTCCAGTGGATGATCTATTGTCCCTGATGCCTCCCCTTTTAAACTCTGCAGGAGTCCCTTGTGTCTCTCAATGGCTGGTTGAGTAAAGTGCCTCTGTTTACGACTCTATGGTTGCTTCCCGTATCTCTCAATAATCCATTGGCCCGGTGGCCCCTTTCAAACTCTGCAGGAGACTCTTGTGTCTCTCATTGACTCGTTGTGTCCAGTGACTCTTCCAGACTCTTTGGTTGTTTCCAGTGTCCCTCGATAATCTATTGTCCCCGGTGCCCCCTTTAAAACTCTGCAGGAGTCCCTTGTGTCTCTCAATGGCTGGTTGAGTAAAGTGCCTCTGTTTCCAACTCTATGGTTGCTTCCCGTATCTCTCAATGATCCATTGTGCCCGGCACCCCTCTTTCAAACTCTGCAGGAGACCCTGGTGTCTCTCATTGACTCGTTGTGTACAGTGACTCTCTTTCGGACTCTTTGATGGCTTCCAGTGCCTCTCAATGATCCATTATCCCCGGTGACTCTCTTTCAGACTTTGTCGGCGCTTCACATGTCTCTCAATTGTCAGTTGTGCCCAGTGTCCCTCTCCCTAACTCTGCAGGCATTTCCGTGTGTCCATAGCACCCAGTGCCACTCTTTGACACTCTGCATGTGCAGGAAGGATAACACATCATGCATATGCTTTTCCTTGATTAGTTCAGTGTTGGGAGTTACATTTTTTGGCACGAGTGCTTTCATCTCAAAGTCATCACTAACCCTGGACGTAGTTCGCGTAGTAGCGCTACGCGTAGCTGCGCGAAGTGCACTTCACACTACGCGAGCTACGCGTAGCTACGCGAACTGCGTAGTGCACTGTGAAAAATGCTGTTCGCACTGATTGCACAGTGCCGGATGCTTGTCCGCACTGTGCAATCAGTGCAAAGCGCATCTTGCACAGTGCAAGCGGTCGTTTTCTGCCGCTCGAGTAGATTTCTAGTCGAGCGGCAGCTTTCTCAACGCGGACTGGTAGTTTCTCATCGCGAGCGGTCGCGAGCATACGCGACCACTCGCAATGAGAAACCTGACCTCCCGCGTTGAGAATCTCACCGGAGGTTTATTTTCAACGCTCGCGATCGGCAACTTGATGTTGCTGATCGCGAACGAGGAAAAAGTCTCGCCGGATGTCATTTTGCTTGCTCGCGGTCGCCAACTTGACGTTGAGGACCGCGAGCAAGCAAAAATGACCGCTACGCTACGCGTGTTTGCACTGTGCTACGTGCAATTCGCGTATTGCGAAGTAGCGCAAACTTCGCAAACTACACGAGCGTAGCGTAGTACTTCGCCCAGGGTTAGTCATCACCTCGAGTTCAGTACAGGCCAACAGCGACCACAAGTCATCCCCACCCTGTCTTTTCGGTGACCCTTGTAAAACGATTTGGTGACCGAGCCCCACAACTAAATCGGATGACTTCCTGGCAGTGTCTCTGAGAGCCATCAAAGGCTTTCATAGGCGCTGGTCTGTAAGGAAAAGTCCACTACTTGCTGCAGCTTAGACTGTTACTGGTGGTTGTCACCTCCCCAGCATACAACTTCCATCTCTGTCAAAAATAAAACTGTGACTTCAGAGAGGCGAACAGTGATTAGTCTGAAATTTGCCCATCAAACTCTGCCCAAAGAAACAGATAATGCAGAAGGGAGAAGTGCCAGCTGTCTCTTGCCAGGTTGCACCCATGAAGAGGCCTATAGGAGCCACCTGTCTCATACCAGGATGTACCAATGAAGAGGCCTGTAGGAGCCACCTGTCTCTTGCCAGGATGCACCCATGAACAGGCCTGTAGGAGCCACCTGTCTCTTGCCAGGATGCACCAATGAGCAGGTCTTAGTGGCAGCTTACTACAAAGGGCAGCAGGATGCAGTTCAAAGCCTCTACACGTGGGGGCATGTGTGGAGCATGGCAGACGAGGGCATCTCTGCCAGTCTGTCTGGGTTGGTTTCCTCATCCCTGGAGGAGGAAGGTGTGCCTGGAGCATCCATCCTAGGTGTGCTCGGTGCCAGTATCCAGGGCACTTTTATTGCACGGGCGCGGCCATGGGCAGGGCTCGTCTCATGAATGGTTTAAGGTGTAGCCCTGCACACTGCTGTCTGAGAACTGAGACTGTAAAAAGATTTCCTCGTGTTCCTATTTCATATGTAAAGCCGGCGGAAAGTGATTCGTAACAGAACACGTTTATCCCAGGGCGGCTCCCCGTCAGCTCTGCCTCTGATGGCACCAGAGTTTCACAACACCCCATCAGCCTGCAGAATTAACCCGTCTGCGAGCACCACCTGTCCCGAGAAGTCTACTCATGAGTAGTTTCCTAAGTGAACCAGAGTAAACTGAGGCACGGCTCGCTCGTTTCATCTAGAGTACGCTAACTTTCTCTCCCTTGGGAAGCAGCTTACTTCACTTTGCGAGAGTGTCATTAATCGGTGTTAGCAAAGAACTCATGAGCTACCTTCTATGTCCCAAAAAGTATTTCTGAGAGAGAAGCCGGTGCATCCTACCCGGAGTCACTGGAGGTTTTTGCCGCCCAATACATTGTGATATTTTACTGCCATCATACTTAGCGTAGCGGTAATGGAGGTATGAGTTAAAGTATTGTAGGAGATTCAGCTAAGGTGCTTCGAATTGTTACCTAGCCTCTTTGCGCTTCAGTTTTTCAGGACAACCCCCGGTGCTGACACAGTGCTAACACGAATGAGGCCCTGTGTGTAGACCGGTCTGCCAAGTGCGGCTCATGACGGTGCTGCTTGCCAGCCTTGCATGCGAAAGTGGCTATTATTGATAGACTGAAGCAGACTCTGTAGTCCATGCCTTCCAGCACGCTGTGTATCGTTTAATCGTCAGTAAAAGTTGGTCTTAAATGTGTCTGATTTTTCAACATGTCACTGTTCAGTATGTCTACAACTCAAACTTAGCTTGAGGCCTTTCGACCATATTAATCCCATCACCACATATACACTAGTCTTTTCATGACTTTTTGGGCTCAACATGGAACACAGAGAGACTAAGAGGATATTCACAAAGACTTATCTCCGAGTTATCGCCACCTTAACGCAACAAAAGTGGAGAAACATTTAACGCCCCATTCACAAGCGGTTGCAAACTGCAGACAACGCAAGTTTTCCCGCGATAACTGCCTCAAAATTTACCTCCACGGGTGACACCACCAACTAACCCTAATGAGATGCAGAGTAGGCGTTCCCGTGCAAAAACTCACGAAAACGCCACTTTCACAACGAACTGCCAGATCTGCGATGCGAACCAAAAACAGGCGATAAGCCGCGGTAGCAGCAGGGAATTAACACCTGCCTTTTGCTGGTGTTAAGCAGGACGACTACCTGCAGCATGAAAGGGAGCCCAACCAAGAGCCACATCTGAAGACCCACAGATGCCATGGAGACAATGATCATGCAGCCCGGAGACCCATGAGGGCCACAACACCCACCGCCACCACTCCCAGGCCCCCCCGGACCCTCCCTAGACAAACACATACCGCGCACGACACAAGAGCCACAAAAAGCGCATGACGTCGCACAATGACAAAAAGAAACACACATGTGTGGTCAGAAGAACGAGAAACAGTCACTCATCATTGAAGTAACAACCAAAAACTTTATTGAATACAACACAAAACACCAAAGCGGAAGACTCCTGTCGGGTCCGTCCGGGACAATCCTGATGTCAGCCTGGAAAATAAAGCACAAAATCAGAATGTGTGTCATGCACACATCAAAGGAGCGAGACACAGAGAAACAGAGAAGGAAAGAAAGGCAGAGAGAGAGAAGGAAAGGAAGGGATAGAGAAAGAGAGAGAAGGAAAGGAAGGTAGAGGGGGAAAGGAAGGGAGAGGGAGAGAGAGAGAGGGAAAGGAAGGGAGAGGGAGAGAGGGAGAGGGAAAGGAAGGGAGAGGGAGAGAGAGAGAGAAGGAAAGGAAGGGAGAGGGAGAGAGGGAGAGGGAAAGGAAGGGAGAGGGAGAAAGAGAGAGAAGGAAAGGAAGGGAGAGGGAGAGAGGGAGAGGGAAAGGAAGGGAGAGGGAGAGAGAGAAGGAGGGACACTGCCGCCCGCGCACCCAGGCACCACTGCTCACCTGCTGCCATCAGTGTGTCTCCAACCACGTGCCGGTATACACTGAAAGCCACCAGGTCTGCAATCTGTAATCGAGGCCAGAGTCAATCATGGCAGAGTCCATCTCACTGCACACAGCAACAACGCCTGTCCATCCTGCGCACACATGCATCCGCACCCTACCCCCTCCCGCCATCCAGCGCTGGCTGTCCGCACTCGCGCACCCAGGCCCCACTGCTCACCTGCCTCCAACGGTGTGTCCACCAGTGGGCACACCACGTGCCCGTGCAAGCTCCAGGCCCAGGTCCCGCCACCATGGCATGCTCCACATCATGCGGACCCGCACCGTTGCCCAGCAGGTCCCACACATGACGCTGAGTCCTGAGGCATCAATGGCAGAGACCACATCAGTGCACACGTCATCATCGCAGGCTGCACACCCGCTCAGCAATTTCGATGCCACTAACCCTGTGCAACCCCAGTCAGCGCCACGTGGTGGTAGGCCCGTGACGGCCACATGGCTCCGGGTGCCACTAACCCTGTGCAACCCCAGTCAGCGCCACGTGGTGGTAGGCCCGTGACGGCCACATGGCTCCGGGTGCCACTAACCATGTGCGCAACAACTCATGGGCCCTTTATGATTGAGTATCGTGGAACGTCCGTCATCCAGTCACCACCGGCAGTGGGGAATGTGACGTTGTCGGCCCCTTATATTGGTGGGGTCACATGGCCTGTGACGCCTGTGCCGGATGGGTGTGGTGTGCGTGCAAACCTGCCCTCAGGGAGTGGCTGTGACATGCTGACAACTAGACCAGCGACCTGCAGACCACTAGCGTGTAAACCTGCGACTTGTAGCTATGTGGCCCCCCCCTCGGAGCGTAAGCGGAGTGGTCTGGCCTGGCGTAAGCCGGACCAGCGCAGGGCTTGCAACAATGACTCAGGGGCTCTGGGCATGGTTAAGTCCATGTCCGGACAAGGAAGTGAGTAATGCGTGTGTCCCTGTTGTAGTGTCTACGGCACCCGTAACGCAATCGGCAATGTAGCACACTGTGACTGGAATCCCACTATATGAGCATCATTGACGTTGGGGGGAATCACTGAGCCTACATTCATCCAAACATTCATACATGAATGATGAAAGACATGACACAGCAGTGCGTTTCTGAATGTTTAATGCACATCCAGTGGAGTTTTGCAGCTGGAGCAGTACAGGGCCATGCCAACCCCACTTCACAATATGGGCCCATGGAGGGCCAGCCAGAGTCCACCGGGGAATGACAAGTACAGCGGAAGAGGAAGAGTACAGTCCGCAGTCTGGTCGCCGTGTCATTGGTCACCAAACAGGATATGGCAGTCCATGTCGCGGTCCAAGGTGAGTGCAGCAGAGTGTATCGGCGGTCAGTGGAAGGTCATGGGGCCATGTGCGGCACCAAGCAGCAACAGGCCAGGTGGCGGACATGAATGCTAGTGCCTCCTTCTGAACTCAAGCCCATCCACGTCCTCGGACGTGTGCTCTGCCCCACCTGTGGGTGGTGCAGTTCCGGCAGCGGCACTGTGTGCCACTGACACATCAGGGGCCGGAGGTGGATTGTCGGCCGCACTGTGTGGCAGTGACACATCAGGTGCCGGAGTGGAAATGCCTGCCGCACTGTGAGGCACGGAAACACCAGGGGGAGGAGATGTGGATGGTGTAGGGGCAGCAGCATTCATCTGCGCCACGCCTCGTGGCAGCAATGCCATGATGAGGACATGCAGGGCATGGTAGATCCCAGCTACATTTCGCTGATGTGCAGCGGTGGCTGCCATCCTTTCCACCTCCATCCCCACCATGTCCTCCATGAGCCTCTGCATTTGTGCCATCTCACGGCTGAGATCGCTGGAGCCACTCTGAGCGGACAGGTGTTCTTGTCTCCGAGTCATGACTCCAGCGATGTCAGCCAGGGCTCGTTGGAGACCATGGAGCGGCGTGTGGGTGTCCGTTAGGGACTGGAGGTGGTCCCTGATGGGACTCAGACACCCATGGATGGTGTCAAGTTTGGTAGCCATGAGGTCGAACCCCACCCGCACCTGCTCAGCCATCTCCCTCTGGACCTCCAACACACGGCGTTGGAAGGCCATGTGATGTTCGGGGGTCTTGGGAGACAGCCGGGGTTGTGGGTGCCTCCTGCTGGGTGGTTTGTGGAGTGGGTGGGGTCTCCTCGATGCAGCTGGGCTGCCCTGGTCCTGGAGGTGATTGGCGGATGAGTTCAATGATGTCTTGGAGGGCTTGGGTGTCGATGCTGGTGGTGTCCTCCTCGTCATCAGTGAAGAGTGGCTGGCACTGCTCTGCAGGTGTCGTTGAAGGTGCCCCTGCAATGTGAAGGGGAGATGCTGTGTTACAATGTGTCCACATGTATGTGGCCGCATGGTACATGTTCACATTCAGACAGCATGGCAATGTACATTGTGACAGTGTGTAGATCATGGCCATGATCCAGTGTCATTGTGGGTGTGCACTGTGCTCTGCTTGGTTGTGCATGTGTGCCATTGTGGGCATCTCCCTCCCGTCCCTCCCGTCCCCCCAGTACCTGGTGGTTACTTACCCTGTTGCCGTTGTGTTGTGTCATGTCGAGCAGTGTCCGGTGCCCCGACTCCTGCCACGGTCTCCACACTGATGACTGTCGACACCAACTCCTCCATGTCATCCAGCTCCAGCTGTGGCACTGGGCTCCCACCTCCAGTCTGCATTGCTGCCTTCTGGTTGCCTGCGAGTTTCTCCTTGGTCTTGCGCTTGATGTCAATCCATCGCCTCTTGACCTCGTCCATTGACCTCTTGTGCTCTCCGACGGCATTCACCTTGTCCACGATGGACCGCCATAATCCATCTTTGGTGCCCAATGACACATTGGAGGCGACGAACAGTTGTTGATGGTGTTCTATCACCTCCGTGACCAGGATCCTATTCTCCTGCGGACTGAGCTTCGTCTTCCTCTTCTTCTTGTCCTTGCCCTTCCCTGTCACTGAGGTCCCAGGCTGGTCGTCCGGGGTGCTTGTGGGGTTCCGCTCGTCCTCTGCGCCTGCTCCGGCTGCCTCCATGGTGCTTCGGTGTTGGTTATTTTGTGTTTGTGTGTTTTTTCTCCTTTTGTAGTGATTTTCCCACCTGCCGTGTGTGTATGGCAGGCCTGGCACTGCTTATCGCTGATTTCCTCATCGCGAATGGGCTCATCGCACGTTTTTTGGTGTTGAGGTTTGTGTTTTTGACTCCGTCGCGGTGGTTGAATCGCAGACATTGGCCGCGTTTTCGGAGGACTATCGCATGGTACCGCAGTGTTGTGAATTCCGGGTTAACACAGGGTTATTTTCCCGCAATGGACTGCGATGTGTAAAGTTGCGTTAACATTTTCTGGAGATGTTTAGCGCACGTTCTTGTGAATATCCCCCTAAGTGACAACTATTTTTTCTAGAGTGACATTTTTGAAAACAATTTCTAAAAGGATTTAGTTACAATTTGTTTTTTTCCAATTCTCTGTAGTATCTGCGTATGTGAATCACTGTCTGAAAAAAACCCTCTAAGTGTAGGTGTGGCCCTTTGGAACTTCCCCAGAAGCAGCCTTTTGATTTAACATGTAATGGGTATGTTTCTTCTTAATGAGATGGGATGGTTGCACACCTTTGCCCCCAGACAGGCTGAGTAAGCAACAAACATGAGTTTAGCCTTTGCAGTTCGCCAACAAGGGAAAGCAAACAGGTGGGAAATTCGTAGCTCAGAAGGGCTTATTTTACCCATTTTGGAATCATCAGGTGTGTGACATGAGAAAAGGGAATAAAGAAACTTCAATTGTTGCTCCTTGTAATAATTCTGCTGTTAAATGTGGGTGGCTGAAATAAAACGAACAACCAAGAGGAGTCCCACTGTGTTAGCGTTGGCTATCTTCCCAGTGACCCTTTTAGTTCAAAGAAAATAGTGAGTTTTCTTAGAATAATAATAGCCAAGGAAAATCATGATAGTTTACGTTGAGTACTTAAAATATCTACTGATCAAAAACCCTGATTTCTCTGTAAAATGCCAGTAGTGAGATGTCAAAGCAAATCAAATTGAGGCCTGATTATCTCATTGCATCAAGAAATTACTAAGGGCTTAAAAGGTTTTGCAAAAACCCTTTCAGAGGGCCACAGAGAAAGCAGGGGTTACTATGGATTCTGAGTAACTGAGCCAAGTATCCGTTCTGCACTGGACTCTGAGGGTATGCATGGTCCAAGCAGTCCAAGGCCCAAAGTGTGGATACAGGATAGTGAACACTGGCTCACAACTCAAAATGTGCACTACAGCAGCAATAAATTATTGTCCAGCCAAATGCTGACTTTTTTGAAAAAAGGGAAGTATTTTATTTCTTCCACTAACTAACACAAAGGAAATATATGACATTCAGAAACAATCACACAATTCTCCATGAGGTCAGGGGATCTAGTATTTCTTTGGCGATTCCCTGTCCCACTTTGTCCTTGCATTAGCAATAGTAGTTATTCCCCATTACCTATTGGTAACATTTGGGGTATACCCCACTACATTCCACTTAAACTTTGACTCTAAGTTAAAGTCAACAGTTTCCAGAGCCACAGAGCTACTAGCAGCAAGTTTCCCTGGAGCCAACAGGCCTGAAACCAGTCTTACCCGCACTGGCAGGCCTGAAGCATGTAGAGTTCCTAAGTGCGTCCCGTCCACGGGCACTCACAGTGGCAGCAGCTGAGTTCAGATGAGTTGGCCACATGCAGCCCAGTCACCTACACTCAGTGGGTGCAGAGTCTCTCACTCGAGGTCACGCTCCCAAAGTGACCGGAGGCTCTCTGCCGATCCTCCTGTGGGGTAAGTGTCCAGTCCCTCTACTGTGGGGGGTTGGTTGCAACAATCCTGTCTTGGGTCCCTCGTCTGGGTGATGTTACGCAGGTGCTCCCACAGCATCCTCACTTCTATGGTGGGAGATGACAGGTCAGGTCGCAGTACTTGATACTTCCAGTGACCCCCTCTGGCATACGTGGCCCAAATCTCACAGAACACGGGCTCCTGCCCAATCAGCACTGTGAAATCCTTCACTGCAGCCCCTCCAGGCATATGGGATGGCTGGCTGCGACTGCACAAGGCTATGACCCTTACAGCATGACAGTCCATTTTCCTGGTGGCTCCTCCTGGCATACGGGTCAATACATGTGAGTGCACAATATTACAGCCCTTACCGCACGGTAGTCTTCTTCACAGCGGCCCCTCTTGGCATACAGGGTCACCGGCCTGGCACTACGCAGGGCTCCGGCCTGATTGGTGCAGCACGACACACGGCTCAGTTCACGACGGCCCTCTCCTGGCATATGGGGTGTTGACTTTCTCCTGACCATGGGCAACGAGCAGATCGGTGCAGTAGTCATTCTCCTACACTTTGCAGGGAGTGCACTCGATAGAGCAACCTACTGGACCTCACTCCCTCCAACGCTCTCCTCTTCCTCACAGGGCACACTGGTGTTGGCAAGCAGGCATGCACTGCTGCTCCAGGATCCAGGGCAGGTAATCTTGGATTCCCTGGGTTATGTCACCTCACCCAGCAGAGCTTCCCCTTCTCACACAGGCCGTCCGTGATTTAGAGTCTAAGGGGCCGATTCCGATTCAGGCCGGAAATCTCCCCGACCGAGCCGGACCCGGAGAGATTTCCGACCGAATCGGACCCTAGCAGTCCGACCGAACGAGTACGATGCGTTCGCATGCAATCGGACTCGATTCGGTCGGACTCCCATTGAAGTCAATGGGAGCGGTCGTACAACGCATACGCGGGCTCCCATTGACTCAATGGGTGCGAGGCGAACAAGGGCGCCCCCTACAGTGGGTACGCGTTGAAGTGACTCGCGCCGTACAAGCACAGGTAGGGGGGACCCATAGGTCCCCCCTGTGTGCGACTCGCGCGGCTACGCGTACAGGGGGGTCCGACACAGACCCCCAAAGTGCGGCTCCGACTGCTCTTTGGAGCCGGCCTGCGCGAGTCGGTCGGACTGCTCGAGGCGCGCATCGTACTTACCCAGCCGGGGAACGTCTCCATTGCACGGTGCGAGTCGTGTCCGTGCGAGTCGGTCGGTGCGGTTGGGTCCCGCGAACGAGTCGGTCGGCGATTTCGCGAGCGCTCGCATCGTACTCGCTCGCCCGGACGCACGTCCGAATTGGGGTTCTGGTTCTTTTGAAGTGTCCACTCCTCTGCTCCCTCTTCCTCTTGAAAAGCAGTCTGCATGACAGCCGTGTCTCCAAAGCTGATAGTCCAACAACACAGGTCATGGGAGTGACTAGAGTTCACACCTGAATGTCAGCAACAGTAATATGTGCATCAAAAGGATCCCTCTCACTGAATCAAAGAGAACCCTTGGAAGTGGGAAGAAGAAGCCTGGCTCTCCCCTCGTCAGTGTGGGTCCCACCCAGCTTACAAGAATTCTGCAATACACAAATCTATCTGGGGGATCTTTCTACCTCCTCTCCACGTTTCACCATACAGATCTGAGTCCCAAAATGGAACACAGTGCCCTCCATTTATTGTATCATCCACAGGCACACATACATCGAGTGCATATATACAACATACACACACTGCACAGTACTGCATCCTCCATGTACTGTACCACTCACAGGCACACATATACCAAGCTAAACAAAGAGTGGGGTGCACCAAATGTTATCTCCAGATAAATAAACAATCCAAGCAGCAAGGGTTCCAATTTATAAGTAGATCTTCTTTTTATTTTATGCGTTGTTTCAAAAAGTTCTTTTAAATACGTGATAGTAAAACAGCCAAACAGCCAACGCGTTTCGTCCAACACCATGGACTTCTTCAGGGCAAAATACAGTTTCAACAAAGTCTTCTATTTTCGTACCCAATTTGAAAAAGAATTCCAACCTTCAATATCACATCAAACGTGTCCTATATATCAAGTGGTCATGATGTGTACCGCAATATAAGGTGATGGAAACAAAATATCCCCCAATAACCTATTGTAAAGATTTCAAAAATTGTGTCAAATGGGGTACCATTGGTCTCAGGAGGCTTCCTGAAATCAGTTGACTGCTGTGCCGGCGTCTCGGGTACTGATTCTGGTGCCTCTTCTGGGGTTTGATCGATACCCCATTTCACACAATTTTGGAAATCTTTACAATAGGTGATTGGGGGATATTTTGTTAACCAGAGCCTTCCTCATTTCAGCTCAACCATGCTAACAATCATCCAGCCTTACCTTCCTCAATATTTTGCCTCATATTCCAACCGACAGAGACTGCTCACCAGTTCACCATATCACAACCTAGTCTCCGATATGATTTCTACACTTTATGTTCCTGCTGCTATTTCTTTATTCAGATCCACTAACTTCTTTTCAAGGTTTGTTATATTCTCTTTTAGCACTTTTATAAAACCACAAGTAGTAGTGATATACCTGCTGCGTATATATGCCTTATATGAATCCCATTCAATATGTGTATTTGTCACCAGATCTTCATTTGTGTCAAAGTATAGGATGCAAGAAAGCTATACTACCTTCCACTTCTATTTGGCCTTTTTATCCTTGCACATTGATAGATATTATCCCGGTCTCCATAATTCAACAGTCTTGCAACAACAGGGTGTTGCAGATGTCCTGGTTTCTTGGCATCGACTGCACTCTATGCACCCGTTCAATTGAGAAAAAAATTAGATAGGACCCAGGGGCCTCTCGTTCTTCCAGCCACTGCTCCAAAAATAACTCTAATCTAGGTCCCTCTATCTTTTCGGCTAGACCACAATCCTAGTGTTATTCCTTCTAGAATGACCTTCTGCATTCCCTGTGCTCAATTCTTTTATTTCCATTCACTTGCGGAAGTTAGTAAACTGTTGTCATTTCTGTATGGTGGGTCTTTTGCTTGCAACAGCTGATTCCACATCCATAACTCTTTCAGCAAGTTCCGATCAATTGCCACACAGGCAATTTTGATGCTAGTGCTTCTCAAGAGGCTCCTATTGCCTCGAGTATTCCATCAAATTTACCCCAATCTCTGAGCAATACACCCTCCATTTGGTCTACATCAGGAGTACCAGTGCAGCCGTCTTCACTTTGTATTTGAGTGGCCCCCCACTCTGTAGTGGCAGCTCTGCCACTCCTTGAGGTTGCTCTATTTTCATGCAGCTAGTAGATGTCTGTTTTAGAAGAGATCAGCATCAATGGCATTTATTTCACACTCACCCTTCACTACCCAACCAAGAAACAAATCAATTCCTGAATCAATTCAAGTCCATCAGGCCAGATCCATTAGTTCCATCCGTTATGGCCAATAGCGTGCACGAACAGAATGGGAGAGGGGGCACACAACCAACAAGCTCTCTGAAAGAGAGTCTGAATAGCAATCTAAAGCTGCATGTTCAAAAGCCCCACCTGCTCCTTTTCCAGCGAATCATGCTGCATAGGTCAGTCTTTGTTCTTCTTGGGCCCTATATACAACTGGGGATCCCGTTCACAATAGAGCTTCAGTTGCCCCCACAAATCACAACAATTTCGGCGGTCTGGGTTCACCTCGGCCTGCCAGTAGTCACAGCCACCAGGAACTGCTGTCACCTCTCACACAGTTAACTTTCTCAGCACCCACGTGTAACATGCTTGCTAATGCACGTGGTGCTGGGTCAGGATCTTTCATCTGCCAATCTCTCTTAAAGTGTCCCACCTTATGGCACTTGAAGCAAGTCACCACTTTGAACTTGTTAGGATGTTCCTGCCCTCCCTTCTCCTGAAGCTCCTTCCCGGACATACCATTACCATTCCTATGTTGTCTGGATCCTCCTCGAGTCCCATGAGAATCACACTGGCCCTTACCCTCCTATTCAGGACCAGTCTGTGGAGAGTTCCTCTCCCCCTTTGGCTTAGCACCATGCTGCTCTAGCCCTTTGTGAACCCTTTTAGCTAACCACTTGTCAGCCAACACTGCAAGTTTCTCTGGATTCCTCTCTATCAAATCAGACAGGTATTGCCTAAGTGGGGTAGAGCACTCCTCTTTGAGTCGCTCTGTCACCATCATCTGGATAAGGGAATGACAGTCCTTGGCCTCCATTTCTCTTACCCACTCATTTCAATTCCGTAATACACCATGAATCCAAGTTCAAATGGAACACCATCCATTCTCCTGCAGTCACAGAATCTCTGAAGGTACTGAGCTGGCTTCAGCCCAAACTGCCTAATCAGAGCTTCCTTCATTCGCTCATAGACCATTTGGACTGCCACAGGCATTCTCCCAATGATGGCTGTGCCTTCCAATGGCATGCGCCCCATTAAAGCAGCTGACTTAGACACCTCATTTAAGACCTGCACCTTACAAGTGACCGCAAAGCTCACCAACCAGTCCAAAATATCCTGACCTTCCACAGACTACTTTTGTCTACAAATTTTTCGAGAGCTTTGTCTTTTGGGAAAGAAAACCCTAACGTGAATTTAGCCTTCCCAAACATGGAAAGTTCGGATCCTGTCTAGTTTCTGTTTGCAAAGCTTCCAAGTTGCACAGAAGTTTGTTTGCTCTGCTTTCCCATGACTATTTGTCTTGGAGACTGAGAAGTCTAGTTTGGGATCATGTCCCTTCCAAGCCGAAGGCAGTGAGAAACCTTGCAAGTGCAGTGGGACAATTACCCTCGCTTTAGAGCCATTACTCTACAATATCAAGAACAATAATTTAATTTCCGACGTCGCTTTCAACAACATTACAGTAAAGATGGCAGCATATCTTGATTATGACAGAAAATGCTCGCTCCTCTATAAAATCGCTCATAAGTACAATCTGCAATTATGCTCTGTTAGCAGGATACAGCCTCAACAGTAATAAAACGAAAGTCAGAGGTCTGAATAATATATGTTCTAAAGAGCTAAAGGAAGACACGGGATTAGCTTGGCAAACACTTCATCTGAAATATTTAGGAATCGAGGGCCTCATCACAATTCCGGTTGACGCCGACCGTCCGACCGCCATGGCCACTGTCTGATTCCAACCGCCAAGGCTGCGAAGTTACCCCCGCCATATTATGATGCATGCAGGCCGAACCGCAGCAGTAAGAGTGTTCTCCGTATGGGCAGGGCCGGTCGGAAATGTTGCAGAAAGGGACTCCAACACCATCAGGGCTGTGGTACCACAGCCGAGCAGATTATGATTAAATCATTGTACTGACAGTCCCTTGTCATCTGTTTCACGACAGCGCCAGACCAACTTGCTACTGCTACCGCCAAGAATCATAACAGTGCATATTGGATGCATAAAAAATCAAAACAGCTGATGGCCATTGCCAAAGTGGACACACGTACAAATCACACTATAAAACACACCCCATCCCAGACCAAGATCCTTTGCCTCTCCACTGCAGGACAGCAAGTCAGAGCAGCAATATTGGTCAGATAAGGCAGACCTTTTCACACAATGCCAACGCACACACCTTTTCTTTGTTGTTAAGCCATTTTCCATTTTCTTTACTGTCACTTACTTTTTTGTTTAATTAACATGTCACCTGCCAAAAATCTGCGTTTCTCTGAAACTGATTTGTCAGTGATGGTGGATGAAATCATTAGAATAGAGTCACAATGATTTGGAGCTCAAGTCCAACAAACCTCTATCGCTAGGTAGAATGAAATGTGGGACAGGATAGTCAACAAAGTGAGTGCTGTAGGTACCACCATGGTCACACAGGAGGACATCAGGGTAAGGTAAGGTAAGGTAATACTTTATTGTACAGTTAATTAAAACCATTACAAACCATCATCAATAAAAACAGTTTCCTGTTTTAAGACAGTTATAACAAATTACGATAGTGCTGTGATAAACCATAAGTAAAAACTGCTATTAAAATAATAAAACTAAAACTATTAAAATGTGGATAGAGTATAACATTAACTGGCTCGATTCTCTTCTGCCAATAAAAACATTGCGGGGTTGGCCCTCTGCATAGGTTGGGCTAGCTTGCATTCCCGTTCAATCCAGTTAGTTATTGAAGCCCTTGGTGCACCTGGGCCACAAGAGATGATCCACCGCATAAACTTATGCTTACTTAAACCAGCCCACGAGAAAATTACCACGTGTACACAGAGAGAGCAAACAATAGAGTAGGAAGAAAAGAAAAAATAAATAAATCCCAATAATGCCCTTGAAACAGTACGTAGAATTGGTTGCTTGAGGAACAGAAGGTTTCAGAGAGGCATCTAAGCCGTAATAATTTAGGGGCCTATTACGATGGCGGTCAGGAAACCTCCCTGACCGCCATGGTAACGGGAAAAGACCGCCCGCAAGGCCCGCGACATAACCGCCGGTCGTATTACGATGTTTCTTGCTCGAAATCCGACCGCTGCGGTCGGATCGCGGGCTATAACATTGCGGCGGTTGCTGATGCACGCAGCACCGCCACGATGTCAAAAGGAGCATGTCCTGCATTTCCCTGCACTGTGTGGCAGGCACTGCACAGTGCCTGCCACCTGGTACAGGGAAATGTAGGGGGGACCATGGGTACCCCCAGTGCACCCACACCCCCCCAAAACATTGGGGGCCCGCAACGGGCCCCCGGAAGACAATCTCCGCATGCCTTTCAATGGCGGTCTGACCGCTGAGGAAAGGCTGGCTACCGCCGGCATCATAATCCTGCCGGCAGAGCCTGCTCTGAACCACCACCATTATCCCGGTCCTGCTCCGTCCGCCAGGCAGGAGTGCGGATGGCAACCGGCAGAAAAGCGGCGGTCGGATTTTCCCACCTCTGCGGTCACCACCGCCATCCTAATTTGACCGGCGGATTTCTGGCTTGCGTTCGCGGGCGGAAGTCCACCGCCGGTATGGCGGGCACCACCGCCGGCCCGGCGGTGGACATCCGACCGCCATCATAATAGACCCCTTAGTTCTTAAACTCTAACCGTTAACTCTTCAAGTTTTAAAGTTTTAAAGTTTATAGCAGTAAAGCTCAATGAGGACCAAGTTACCGACTAGTCCCTTGTTACCATCCGGTTACTTTGGCTCCTAGGGTACAAAGATTACGCTGGATTCCGACACTGTCCCTCCTGCTTCTCCGCTTGTGCGAGGCGGAACCTTCTCCATGAGGATTTTAGCGCTAGATTCTGCTCTGCAACCAGACCAATTTGACTTTTTATTCATTCTTTCACTTTATTAAGGTGAGCTCCTACAGCTTCAAGGTATTTTTCCAACCGGCAGCTCAGTTGGACTTCATCACCGGAGAAGCATGCCAGGACTGCTTGCCTGCATGACCTTATCCGGTTTTATTAAATAGCGGTCTCAAAAGGGTCCGGCGTTCTTGTAATAGTTCCTTGCAGATGGTGATAGGGTGTACAACATTTTCTTCGCCGTTGCCACAGAGGCGGCACTTTGCTGGAGGACATCAGGGAGAGGTGGCATGACCTTAGGGCAAAGGTGAAGAACCTGGCCTCCAGGGCACCAACCTGCGGCCCAGAAGACTGGCATTGGTCCTCCGGGCCCACCATTAGAAGTAGCATCCTGGGAGGAGAAGGTGCACGCCATCCTGCATTCTGAGGGCTTGACAGGAATACCTAGGGGAATGGAATCTGGTAACAACTACCCAACTGTCACAACATATCATTGTTCTGTTTAAACCCATATCAGCTCTTGCTATGATGTTTCTCATCTACCTTTCCTATATGCAGCGGACAAGGTATCAGAGATGTGTCATTGGCAGTTACAATCAGTAGCTCTGCCCATTCGATCACATGTATCATTCTCCATTACATCCCACATGTGGTAGTGCTGCCTGATCCATAATATGTGCAAATGTCTAATAGTATGGCTCAGCACAACAGCATTTTGCAAATAGCTACGTAACACAAACCAGTTTTGCTAGTATTGGCAAGTCGAAATTTAAACAATTACCATGAGGCCCTGTACCTGTAACTCTAAACAATAGCCACCAGTGCTGTTTGTCCTTACTTGTCAGCTATGTGATTACTGAGGTCCACCACACATGGAGTTAGCCATTTGTCAAGTGTGGGGTAGGAGAGATTGAAATGACTACAACTTCCATGAGGCCCTGTTGCTTGAACACTTAACAGGAGGCACCAGTGTTGTATGTCCTTACTCACTTGTCAGCCATGTCACCACTTATCCCCAGGTCATATGGACTGAGCACTTTACACACAATGCTCTGCTCAGGCACATGTCTGCCTACTCCCCTGGTCTCCATAACTGAAAAGAATGAGGCAATGAGTGACACCATATCAAGTGGGTACCTGAGGTAAAATATTAAATAAACATATATTAAATACTAACATTAATTTATAAAAATAAAATATATTTAAATGTTACATTTTAAAAAAGATAATATATAAACTTACTTTTAAAAATGTAAACCCACATATATATATATATGTTAATATATATTTATGAATATACATATATAAATAAACTAATATTTTAAATGATAATATAATTTAAAAAATCGTAAATAATATATTATCAAAAATATATGTATTTAAAATATATGTATACATATTTAAATATACCAAAAACAAAAAATATTAAAAAAGAAAACCAATTTAATTTAAAATAAAAAGTAAAACATATTTTTTTAATTTAATTATAAATAATTTACAAACAAATAAATATTAACATTTTAAAATATTATCATTATAAGTCAAACACATAATTATCTAAATTACAACATAAAATAAATTATAACATATTAAAATAAATACATATAAATTTCCCACTACATTAAAAAAACATTTTTATACTAAATAAATATAAAAATAAGTACTCACACCTAACACAACACAACAATTAAAAAAATCTTACATTACACAAAAATAAGATTTACTACTCTAATTACAATAAATATAAAATTAATTAAAATATAACATTGGAAAACACTATCATTTACTATTCCCAGTACAATCAACACAACAATAAATATTATAATAAACAAAAAAGAAAATTAACATTCCCACTCCAGTCAGTGGAACATTAGGGAAAGTGTTGGATTGCGGAGGAGTAAAATGTTCTATTCCCACTCCAGTCAGTGCAACAGCACGGAAAGTGTGTGGATTACGGAGGGGAAAAATTTAATATTCCCACTCCAGTCAGTGCAACTGTAGGGAAAGTGTTGTATTGCGGAGGGGAAAAATGTACTATTCCTACTCCAGTTAGTGCAACAGTAGGGAAATTGTTGGATTGTGAAGCGGTAACATTTACTATTCCCACTCCAGTCAGTGCAACAGTAGGGAAAGTGTTGGATTGTGGAGGGGTAAAATGTACTACTCCCACTCCAGTCAGTGCAACATTAAAAATAAGTAAAATATCTTAAACAAAATTAAAATGATTTAAAAACAGTAAATAAATTGTTGAATACAAAATAGAAAAATATTAAAAATGTAAATATAAAATTAATTTACTTCCCCATACGCCTACAAAACCCACAACCCACATCTAAATTTGATAAAATGTACTTGCAATATTAACATAATTATTTTTCAATTAAACAAATATTATTTTTGAAAATCTAAATTTAAATTCATTAAAATGAATTACCTTTCTCCGAATAAACTCCACAACCCCAACCTAAAATTAAACTAACAAAACAATTAATTACACAATTAAATTAATTAATTTACAATTAAATAATTATTAGTATTTCACAAGTAATTACAAATAAAATAAAATAATTTACTCCATGCCTTTTACCCCTATAAACCCCTCAACCCAAACCTAAAAAAATGTAATTAAACAATTAACAAAATTAATTATCAATTAATTAATTTATATTAATTGAGAATTAATTATTAATTATTAATGATTAAAAAATAAATTACTTCCCACCCTTTACCCCTATAAACCCCACAACCCATAACTAAAATAATAATTATATAATTAACTTAATTAATTATCAAATAATTAATTAATATTAATTAACAACTAATTATTAATACATGTAAAATAAATTGCTTCTCACCCTTTACCCCTATAACTCCCACAACCCACACCTTAAAAATTAATTACACAATTAACATAATCAATTATCAATTAATTAATTATTATTCACTAACAAGTAGTTATTAATTAATTAAAAATAAATTACTTCCCACCCTTTACTCCTATAACCCCACAACCCACACCTAAAAAATTAATTACACAATTAACATAATTAATTATCAATTAATTAATAATTATTAATTAAGAACTAATTATTAATTAATTAAAATTAAATTACTTCCCACCCTTTACCTCATAACCCCACAATCCCCACTTAAAAAAATTAATTACACAATTAACATAATTAATTATCAATTTAATAAATAATATTAATTAAAAAATAATCATTAATGTATTATAATTAAATTACTTCCCACCCTTTACCCCTATAAACCCCACAACCCACACCTAAAAAAAATAATTACACAATTAACATAATTAGTTATCAATTAATTATTATTAATTAACAACTAATTATTAATTAATAAAAAATAAATTACTTCCCACCTTTTACCCCTATAACCCCACAACCCACACCTAAAAAAATTAATTACACAATTAACATAATTAATTATCAGTTAATTAATTAGTATTAATTAACAACTAATTATTAATTAATTAAAAATAAATTACTTCCCAACCTTTACCCCTATAAACGCCACAATTCACAAAAAACCCGTACATACATTTTTTTATAACACACTTAACAAAATTAAATATTAATTAAATAAATAATATTAATAAAAAAATTATCATTCATGTATTATAATTAAATTACTTCCCACCCTATACCCCTATAAACCCACAATCTGCTACAGAACAAAAAAACACAAAAACGTAATTAATATAGTAAGAAACATAAACAATAATTAAACAAAAAAATAATGTCATATACATTTAAAATATAAACTAAAAAACATAACAATAATTAAAAAACGATTAATTTGAGGCTGATTACGATGTCGTCAGGAAAGCATTCCCACTGATTCGGGTTAGGAATGCTTTCCAAACGATTCATATTCGGGGAGTCCTACCAACCGATTACGATGTGTCCGGATGCTTACGGACTCGGTTCGGTCGGACCCCCATTGCCTTCAATGGGAGCCTATGTTGCGAACGAGAACACAGTCTCCCATTGGAAAAAGGGTTGGGGAAAACCTTGCACCCTGTGGCGGGCACCCCATGATGCCTGTCACATAGTGCATGGCTGGGAAGGGGTGTCCCTTGGGTACACCCATGGGCCCTATCCAGAGGCCTATGGGTGAAGGGGGGCCTGATACGGGCCCCCAAAGTCCAATTCCCACAGCCGTTTCGTCTTGGTCAAACCGATTCTGAACGGCTGTCCGAATCGGTCATCGTACTCGCTCGTTCGGAAACCGTCTCGATTGGGCTGTACGATTCGGCTCCGAATGACTTGGGCTACCTGAATCCCGTTCGGAACCGATTCGGACAGCCCGGCGGCTTCCTTGCATCATACTCGGTCATCCAAGAAAGGTGACCCATTCGGTCGGGAACAGAGGTACCAAATCGGATTCACAGAATCCGAATCCCGTTCGGAGCCTTTCCTGACAACATCGTAATCGGGCCCCAAATTTTTACAAACGATATTAATGATTTCTATATTTTTAAAATCAATTTACTTACCTCAAATCGATATTCTTGTACTCGATATTTCCATTCCACGACACTTCTCGCTCAATATTATTGTAGTTCGAATTTTTTGCCTCGATATTCTGTCTTATTACTGAGTCCGCAGAATAAAACACTTTGGCCTCCCAGATACAGTTTTAAAGCCCCCCCCCTTTTTTTCTCTTTGCGCTCTGCCCCTCACCACCCATACTCTTGGTCGATTCCCCAAAACACCTCAGCTCCTCTTTTAGCCCAGAAGAGTTGTAGCCCTCACCAGTGACCTTGCAGCTCTGGTGTGAGGAGGGAGCCCTATGAGGAAGCATGTCACCCTCGGGTGAGTGCAGGTTCTTGTACTGACAGAGGTCTCTTCCAAAGCAACAGGGCACCTTTTGGGGCCAGTACCTTCATGGTATTATAATCTGGGAGTTTTCCTTTCTCCCCCGTCCCTTATCTCTCCCCCCCCCCTTATTCATGATCTGCAAGGCATACTTTTAGTGATTTTACCTTCTACATCTGTAGCAGCCACGGGAAGGGAGGTCGTGTCAGTGGATGAATCATCAGACACCCCTGACCCTGCAGCAGCCAATCCTCCCTCCATCGTGGGTCAGGACATCCAAGAAAACATCCAGGAGGTTTGAATGGTAAGGCACCCACCACCACCAGGAAGAAATGTTGTACCTGATGTTCTCCTTTGTGTGCAACAACTTCACTTTGTTGACTATTCCTGTTCATTTTTTCCTTTGTGATGGTAGGAGTATGTTGGAATTTGGACTTCAGTCAATGTGGCTTCTACAACAATGGTTTCATCCACCAACACTGACTACTATACTTATGTGTTGTCACTATTTGTCTGTATATTGTTTGTTTTATTTCTTTCACATTGTGCACTGCAATAAATTCACTTGTCACAAAATCATTAGCTCATGTAGTATCATTCACATCTAGCAAGATATTAAGTTATCCTCTTGTGAATTGCCAAATGTAAGTAGAAGCTACTTGTGTAAGCAGGACATGTGGAATGTCAACAATGTGCAGCTGAGTATCACATCCTTGTCACCCCAACACAGACATACAAGTGTACAGTCTCATGACATCTTTATTACATAGTTCCAACCTTAGGCAGGCATGATGTCAAACACAGAGCTAAATGATGCATCACTGACATGATCTGTGTCAGTGACCCCAAATGTCATGTGCAGACCTCAACAGCATGGTCGGAGGGGATACATCAGACAATGCCAAATAGAATTGTCAAATGACAATTGTTTCATAGAATCAGCTGGAGCCACATCGACAACCTCACAAAAGGTATCCATATCATTGGATTAAAGAGACCAAAACATCGCAGTGCAACAGTTTCTTGGCACAGGTTCATTTCAATCCAGTCTTGCTGCATCAGGTGGAATGTCACAAACATATGACAGTGGTGTGCCACAAGCACTGTGGCATACAGTGATGAGACACATCAACAGCTACATCCAGTTCATGCACATTGAGGACTTAGCCAATGTGAAGGCAGATTAGCATGATTTGGCCAAACAACCACATTGTGTTGGAGAGCATGATTGCATTCATATTGCAATAGCAACACCAAACGACAGGGAATAAGTCCAATGGAGTCTTAGCAACTTCCATCCTTTCGCTGTGCAAGCTGACTTGGTATCAGAGTAGTCCACCCAAAGTCTGAGCCAGACATTCCCAGGAACAATCCATGTCCACTTCGTACTGAAAAACAGCATCATATGCCTACTGATGTCACAATTCTCAAATGTCCAAATGAAGATGACAAGGTGAAGGTACCCACAACCGACCAATATAAAGAGATTAGCTAGGAAGCCTTACATATGACAGCAATCACTGTCAACTTCTGGAGTATGCAGTACTTGGGTAAATGTCACCTAAACAAAGCAACATCAACAATGTGGGCATGTGTCAAGACCTTCATCCACAAACAGCTGTGTACAGAGTTTGCCACAGCTGTACATACCTAACATGTATCCAGGAACGTCCTCCTCACTGTATCACAACAACAGTCACTGTAACAGTCAAAGTCATAACATCTCACAGCATACTTACACTCATGAGAAGAAGTTGTTGATGACTCCTTGACGCATGTCAACTCCTTCCTCATCATCATCATTTGACATTTCAGGATCCTTACCCGGTGGCTCCTGCTGGTCTCCATTCTCTTTGATGAGAGGGATGTTCCATCGCAGTGCGAGGTTGCAGAGCATGCAGCAGGCTCCGGTCATCTGACACACCTTCCCAGGTGAGTAGAGGAGGGCTCCCCTTGTCATGTCCTGACATATGAATCTGGCCTTCAGGAGCCCAAAAGCCTGCACCACTGACTGCTGTGTTCTTCCATGGGCCTCATTGAATGGACCCCCCCTGGAGTTGTTGGAATCCTCAGCAGTGTCAACAATCATGGGTGGTTGGGATACGCTGAGTCTTCTAGATGGAAGACACACGTATGTGCAATAATGAGTCACACACTTTCAGAAGATACAATCTGACATCACACACAAAAAGGTTGGACACATCATATTCACCAACAAGACAGACCCTCTCCGGTAGTAGTTGTGACATCAGGTGGGGTGTGATGCTGTTCCGTACTACGAAGGAGTCATGGGCAGATCCTGGGTATCTAGGACAGATGTGTGAAATGCATAAATCTGGTAAACAAACCACTTGCACGTTGATTGAATGGAAGTCCTTCCGGTTCCTATTAACCTGTTCTCTGGCTTGTGTGATCCTAAGGCAATATGTGTGCCATCAATAGCTCCAACCATATGCGGAATTCGACCAAATCCATAAAAGTAACCCTTCACAATGGCCAAATCTTCACGTCTGGGGAACTGGATGTAGATGTCCATGTGCCTCATCATTGCTGAACGCACATCACATAGTACCCCACTGAACACAGGTTGTTACATTCCACCAGATATAGCCACAGTGTACTAATAGGAACCTGTGGCCAGGAAATGCAGTGCTGCCATGAGTTTCACCATTGGTGTCAGAGATATGGATAGTTTCTTTGAGGTCCTAAATGAGGCTCCAACTGGTAACATAAATCTTGTAATGTCTGCCTATTGAGACATAACTTCCAGATGACATCTCTTTCTTCCATAGTTTGAAGGTCTGGAAATGGCTGGTATACTGGAGGCTATAATCTCCTCCCTTTGCCAGGGTTCCTATGTGTGGAGTGCACAGACATATGGATATTGGTCACAGTGTCCACACTAACATTTATCAAGACACACCCAAAAGTCATGTGACCACACATACCAGCATATGTTAGCAATGCACAGCAATTCACATCATTCTTGTATGATATACAATAGCATACATAGCAACTTCTTTGATGAGGAAAGTGGAAGAGATGCCTGACAATGATCTGGATGATACATTACCTCCATTGACCACTGTCATTCAGATAGCCTCAATAATTACATGAGTCATCTGATTCATCCAGGTGACTCCCGTCAGATAAATACGGGAATCACCCGGATGAATCGGATTGATTGGTATTACTGCAAGTTCCACCTATCATCCCCAATCTGGACTCCACATGTGTCTGTAACAGCACTGTGACATCATACAAGCTTCAATTGTATGGTGGACACCATCATGCTGTGGAATCTTCATTGCACACATACCTACTATCACCGCCGGTGTACAGTGCACTGCTGTAATCGTGTGTTCAAGCACAGCAATGTACAACACTGACTTTTGAGCATTGGTATAGGCAGAGGAATGGTGTCATACATCAGGTGACATGTTCCAACATATTTGTACTGGTAGAGATGCACTTAGAAGATCGTTTTCTACGTGGTTTTCAACACTGACATGGTGGATGCCTGGCCTCACTGATGGGACATGTTGAATCGCCGACTGCTGGCGGATTTAAACCGCGTGGTACGCGGCTTCCTCCATAGGAAAATGTTGGATATTGTGACCACGGAGTTCCAAGGGCTGAGTCCGTCTATATAGAAGACCGCCTATGTGGATGCCTTGCCTCACTAATGGGACATGCTAAATCGCCGCCTGACGGCAGATTTAAACTGCGTGGTAGGCGGCTTCCTCCACGGCGATCACAGCCATAGGCTAGCATTGGATATTGTGACCACCACGTTCCAAGGGCTGTGCCCATCTACATAGAAGACCGCCTATGTGGAGGCCTAACCTCACTAATGAAAGATGCTGATTCACCAACCACTGGCTGATTTAAACCGCTTAGTAGGCGGCTTCCTCCACGGTGGTCACAGCCATGGACTAACATTGGATAATGTGACCGCCGCTGTCCAATAACTGTGGCCGTCTACACAGAAGACTGCCTATGTGGCGTATGTGTTCGTTGCGGTTTGAAAATCAGATCACTTGTCTCCAGACACTGCTGCTTACACCTCCTGCTCAACATTAGCCATTATTTGCCATCTCTGGGAGCTGTCATGGCATGCTGTACAGGGAGCAGGCCCCCTGCCTTCACTCCAGAGGAACTGGAGACCCTGGTTGATGAGCTACTTCCCCTGTATCGCCAGCTCTGTGGCTCACCAGAGGAGCAGGTGAGTACTGCTAATACAGTTTGTACGCGGCAACAAAAATCCTTTCCAATCCCATAGGCCACAAGGTGGCTCAGAGTCCCAGACTGGCATCAGAGTTTTGTAAGTCAGATAGTGTGGCCCCTACATAGGACAATCATGTCATGGTTCATATGGCACTGAACTTTGTGGACTTAACATTACCATATTGATGTGTAATCAGTCCTAAATCCTACACAGGTTGCATGCACATATCTATGCATGTATACATTTTATTTTGCCTATGATGAATTTGCTATTCAGGTCATGGCAAATGTGCTAACAAATGTATAGGCCTTACACCCTAACTTGTGTTAGCACACATGAGGCCTCACCAAACTGTTGTCTGGGAGATACCAACACCTCACAGACCCCTTCAGAGTGACTCACAGCGATCATGTCAGATAAGGATGGCCACAAGATGTACTGTTAGGTATGGAAAATGTGGGCATATGATGGTCATGTGGAAACAATATGCTCAGCCTGCAAAGAGAAAACCCTGATAATGAGTTGTGCCCTGTATGGTCCTAGTCCCAGGCTGTAGCTGATGGAACTGATGCACAGAGTACTCTCCCTGTAGATCTGCTGATCCTCAGATGTAGCCTAAATTAGTGTCACAGGACCATGAGTTGGCCTAAATGCGCCTAGTATTACTACAGTTGGTATAGTGCATGATGAGATCCCCAGATCCCAGACAACTGTCCATTGACCCATATTGTCACTGTGTGTCATTGCCTTAGGGCAGGCACCTTACTCTCACGTGTCTGGGATTTTACTGTGCTATGAGTAATGCTAGCATTGTACAGGAATATTGCTCATTTGAAACATGTCCACTGCAGATAGTTGGTTACATCTGCAGTGCAGTTCAGAAGTGCATCACCAGCTGTAAGTGTAAGAATGAGCAATCATGCAGTATGTACAATGGAATGTTGATGACGTCCCGTATACACTGCCACATATGGCATATGGTGTGTCCCGGGATGCCAAGACTTCCCACACAAACATGCAGATGTAGTATGATGTCCAAATGAGTAAATCACATGTTCAATGATCCTCAGAGTGGGAGCTCTCAGTTACACACATGCCAGCCCTTTTATTGTGACAGAAATCTTAGAAGGTAGTCAATGCAATGGTAGCAGTGATGTCTTGGACTTTTGAATAAAGTCATTTGTCCAGACTGTTCAGGTGTCTGTCCAGTGATGCACTACTACTGTACCCTTCAGGAGGACACAATGGTGTGCTGTGTTACATGATAACTAAATTCAGTTCCCATGTTGTGTGGCCTAGGGCTCCGTGATGTCGGTGGGCTGGCCTAGTCAGTATAGGCATAATCAGGATTGAGGGTAGTCCTCAGATGACTTAAACAGTATGTAGTAATGCTTTTTGTAGTGCTTAGCATGTGCACCTTATACATGTATAGTGTGCACTATTGATCGATGGTTATGCTAGCCGTCTACAACCTCTGTGTCACCCTAGCATATAAACTATATCTTGCATGTCTACTCAGTCTCTTCATCTATTGCGTCTATACAGGTCAACGCCCATCAGAAGGTGTCCATGTGGAAAGCCATCGGCCGGAAGGTGCGGACCCTGGGAGTTGCTTGTTGGTACATTTTTCACTGCAAGAAAAGGTGGGAGGACCTGAGATGCTGGAGCTGTAAGATTGTGGAGGTCCAGATGGGGTTGTCCTCTCAAGGCAGAAGGGACACGCACTGGACCCTGACCCCCCTAATAGCCTGCATACTGAAGATGGCATTCCCGGACCTTGATGGGCAGTTGACTGCCTAACAGCAGCTAGGAGGGGTGAGTATTGGCCTGAGTGAAACATTATGCATGACTATCTATCTTTTGTTACAATCAGCTAGTTCCCTATCAAGCTTGATGGTGACTCAAGTCCCATGCAATGGGACAGTTGTTGCATGAATAGGTCTGGTGCATGGAGTTAACCATAGACTATTGTACATGTGACCAGGAACTAAGCAGCGCCAAGTCAAATGTGAGTTTCCAGAGTTGAACAGCCACATGGCTGCCTAATGTCTCAGATAACCTACACTATGTTTTGATGTCGTGTGTGACAGTGGTCCAAAACAGGCCACTTGTCATCCTTGTGTCAGGAGTGATGCCCCCTCACTACCGTGTCTTATTTGATGGTGGAGCACTTACTTGTGCCATGGCATACATTGAACTCCGGATGCAGTCACTACTTTCCTTTGGTAAGTGGGGAATGTACAGTATCATGATGTGGCAAACACCACTGGTGCCATCTGTTATGATGCCTACATGCTGGCATGTGTACCTTTACGTGTTGTACTGACACTTGTACAACTGTTCCATACATGATCTGCAGGTCTACAAGGTTTTCATTCAGATTCCATCATATTTGTGTGTGTTGGCCAAAGTGTACATGACAATATTATTCAGTGATGGGTATACAGAGTTGGTGTAACCACACACAGGGGGGTAGACATGGATGGTTGAGTCACACATGCCCAAAGACATTGAGGGATGTCATTAGCAAGGTCAAATTGTTGAGGCAATGACACACATGGTAGGATGGCTTCTGGTACTTTCTGGCAATGTGAGTTAGCATGTCATTGAGAAGGGGATATTCAGTTAGGTGTGATGCACATGTGAATTTGTGGAGGGTCATTCACTGGCTGGGTACATGCATCAGGGAGTGCCATGCTGACATGTTGGGATCATATTTTTGTGTCAGCACTCAGTACTGCATTGTATTTGTGTTTATAAGACAAGGAAGGTACAGTGAATGCCCTTCCCTTCTTGACATAATTAAGACATCTTTATGGACTAGATATCTCCTAAGCCTCATGTACTTTCAGTGTTCTAATGGCACTGAGATTTGCAAAGTGAAAAAGGTATGCTCATATGACCCAATCTTGACTGGGGATGTTTCTAGCCAGACTCATGTACAATGATTCTTTGTGCTGAAATCTCACTCCACTTGGAGCCACATTGTCTCCATTCTGTACTACATGTGACACCTAGCTAAGCTATTATATTATTATAAGCATCATTAATATATAAAATTAATGATATAAAATCATCATAAAATATAATATATATTATAACTTATAATAAGCATCATTCAACTGCATCATCTGGCAGTGGACAGATGTGAAAGCGTCATTTGGGAAGTGTGAACAGTGTGGAATGGGCACTTCTGTGTCACCTTATTCTTGGTAGTCACATATAGCTGCAACTAAGCTGTAGCAGTTTGTTGTGGCTTAGGGGCGCCTGACCATTTGCTGATTGCAGGGCCTTGTGTGGATAGGTAGTAATGATTCCATGTGGACATACCATTTCATGACATTAGGTAACTATGGTATGCTGAAAAGGCCTAGGTTGACAGGGTGATGATATCTCCTGCTACACACACGAGGGTGGTCTTGGGACAAGGTCAAACATGCAGTTGGACCTGACTGTGGTTATGACACCATTATGTGTGACTGTGCACAGGTCATGTAGCATTTATGCATGTGCCCATGCCAATGTTGGAGCCAATGTGTTATGTCCCGTATAGAGGTCCTAATGTAGACCCGTTCATACATGCCCTAAAATGGACGTATCCATATTTGCCCTAATACGGTCATATTCGTACTTGCCCTATTATGGTCAAAGCCGCATATGCCCTATTACGGTCATAACTGTACATGTCCTATTATAGTCATGATTCCTTATATAGGCATGATCTTTCACCTACATTGGTCCTCACTAGTACAGAACGTGCTCTGAGGGCTGAACGTTATCTATACTGTGGTTTTGAATACAGCAGGGTTTTTCCCAAACACAGGCCCACACTGTACTCATCAATTATGCATGGCTTTCTAGGAATACACCACCTGCATAATATGTATGTACAAAGTTCACCCCTGACGTCTTCCTCATGTCTAACGACAGACCAATACAAACCATACTGAGGACCGAGACTCTTTAGGGTATAAATACACCACATCTTGCCCCGGTAAGACAGAGGGAACCGAGACTTCCATTCTGACACACTGACCAGAGACGCTGAGGCTCCTGCATGCAGTCGCTCCAGCTGACAGTGGTCTGACACAGCCCTTGCGGGGTGTCCAACTCGAGACCAGGACGGGGTCCCACACTCTCTCTATTCAGGTATGGGGGTTCGACTAAATCCTAGAAGGATTCTTGGCTCTTAGCTTTTAGACCTACACACATATGCTAGGTACACTCAGGTACATCTAGTTAGGCATCGTAGGAGTATGCGCACTTGCATAATGCTTTTATATTCATGTATGTATTCATGATTATCGCAATATGGTAGAACTGTTCTATCCCTTTGCTTTTATCGTACTGCTGATAATATATCTCTGCTAATGTCTGCTGGTTGCCGCAGTACATATATTTTACACTAGAATAACATCTGTTCAATAAATACTTATTGAAACGCCCGGACTGTTTATTCTGTGTAACTCTCTGAGACAAACCGAATAAGTAAGCACGAGTGACTGAGCGAAAGGTAGTACATTGTTTCCACGATTCTGAGGAATTTGGGTTGTCATGATCTAAGGTTGCCAGAAACTAATCTCTCCCCAATAAGAGGAGATTCTAGTGGCACTGTGAGCTAGCTAATGCAAAACAATCTAACATATGCAGTGAGGGTGCACAGAGCCAGTCTGCCACCAAGCCCACAGCTTATGTTATACAAACGCGCAGGTCCTGCATGGGTACTATAGGAACTACACGACATGGCGCCACCAACGTTAGTTTGGTACTTATTTAACAGTAGAATCTGAGTAGTTCAGTCGTGCTATTCTCAGAGAACCTACTCACAAAACCCCAGAGACGTCTGGAGTGGGTGGGCACAAAATCTGCCGCAGCTGAGTAGTACGAGAATACTATTTATTGGCTGTTGGTTATTCAAGCTTGAAGGACATATAGTTCCTACAAATTGTGCATTTACACCTTTTCTTAAAATTTCCTTAAACACCCTTCATCCACTTAAAAATGGTTGAAAAAGCAGAAGAAACAAGGTGAGTTGCAACAGACCTCTTCGGTTTAGGAGAAGAGGACCCTGAAGATGCAATACAAATTGCACCAAATTTCAGAAGGGCAGTCACCATAAAACTTCTAGAACATGGCTTAAGAGCCAGGGGTGGTAAAGTAATTTTCGTGATTGAGGCACATGAATCCAATAAAACAGAGGTGTTCTATTCATGGGTTACATTCCCAGCAGCCAATGCAGTTACAGATGTATTTCACTACTACCTAAAAGATGAAACACCAGAGGACTATACTCCTTTTGAGGAGTTAGAGATTCCGCTCACTTACCAGGAGCATAATTACTGGTTTAAAGGTGCCCTACCCCACGTACGAGGAAGAGCAAGATTAGGCCCGCTCGGAGGATCAGGAGCCACATGGCCCATATTAGCGGCATACACACCGCATCCTGACATTAACACAATGCGACAGCCAGAATTACTAGTACAACACAAAGATTTAATTAAAATCTACAGAAACCTCACACAATTTGTGATGAGGACTTTAACAGTTCAGCCTGCACCAGCTGCAGCACAAGATACTCCAGTCCAGAGTACAGTTAATAAAATGACTCCACAAACATTACACGTGGTAATGGGCAAAATGCCAGCAAAACGCGTACAAATCCCATTCTGGATAGCTCAGAAAATAACTCAGCTTGAGGCAGTATTCCCGAATACTACCACCTATGATAAACACAGAATTCTAACAATCTGCTTGCCCATGGGTCTCACACCACAAGTAGAGGACTGCACCTCTTGGGGTTCAGTCTTTGCTGCCATATATACCAGAACACATGGTATCCCATCCTTAGCAGTAGTACCTGACGTATTGAGACAGATACAAAATGAGTATGGAGCAGAGCCTGCCCTTAACTTAGGGATGAAGTTACTAAATAACTTTGACCAGGTATCAGCCATAACACTAGCTAACATAAAGGGGGAAGCAGCTTCAGTGGCGATCCGCCAATGCCTAAGGGAGTTCGGTCCAGAGGATCAACAGCACGAACTACCCAAAATAATTTAAACTGCATATGCAGAACTAGGCAGAGACAGTTTGGGTGGGAAGGCATTAAAACCACAACTGGTGGGCAGTCCTGAAAAGGACACTACAAAGCAGACACCTACTTCTTCTAAAAAGAAGTGGGAAAATAAAAAACAACAAAAGTCTAAAGACAGCAGATCTCAGTCCAGAGGTAGGTCTCCTCAACAAGAGCCCTCTGAAAGTAGGTATAACCTCAGGAATAGGGATAATATTAAAAAACCTGACAGGTATCAGGATACTGATACTCGTTCCTCTCGTTCCTTTCAGGGTTCATCAAAAAACTCCGAGAGGGAAGGACGGTCAAAGGCGCGTACAAAGTCCAGAGACACGCAACGCGCTGCGGACTACGCACCTAAAAAAGAAGATGAACTCAGTTCAAAAAGAAGAAGGTAGCAGGTCTCAAGATCAGACATGCCCAGAATTCTGAGGACACAGCTTCTGAACGGGGAATGGGCTCTGATGATGCTAGACAGCGCGGCAGAAGTAACGATAGCTCGCCAGAACCTGAAGGAATTTCTGGTGACAGCGGAGTTGAGTGAGTATATCACGGTGGAAACACCTGATACTCGGGTAAGTGTCCCACATAAGTTACATGAGATAACACTCCGGATGGAGGGGTACAAGCCCAGAAAAGTTAAAGGTCTCTTTTGGAAAAATCTGTCATCTGGTTATGACATTCTATTAGCAGAACAAGACTGGCAGCCAGCATTCGTCATGGAGTGCCCTAGGGGAGAAACTGTAATTTTTCCAGCCTTTTCCGACCTCGTTCCCATTCACCTAAAACATGCATATGCGCAGGAGTGGGCGGTTGCCCTAGCTCCAGCATTGTATAAAAATCATGTTGGTTGGGATGAGGATTCAACCCATCACGTAATCCCGTTAAAAGTTTCCCCAAATGCTCAAAGGCAATACCCTATAAAGCAGGAAGCTAAAAAACAAGTCAGGGAGATTCTAGACCAACTAGAATACCAGGGGGTGATAGAAAATTGCACTTCACCTATGAACAATCCTTTGTTTCCCATAATGAAACCTGACAACACATATCGTTTAGTTTTGGATTACAGACATTTAAACACTTGCACAAAGACATTTGCAGTTCAAAATGCACACAGTGCCGCATTAATAAATAACATTGTGCGCAAAAAATACAAAACAACGCTCGATATCTCAAATGGATTTTTCTGCCAAAATATAGCGCCTGAAAGCAGGTATCTGACCGCCTTCAGTGCGTTAGGGTCCCAGCGACAATTTTGTCGCCTAGCCCAAGGGTATAAAAACAGCCCGGGGGTATTTTCAGCAAGGGTAACAGAGTTACTCCAAAATTTGGATGAAGAAGTATTGTCCTATGTGGATGATATTTATCTGATGGACAATGACTTAAAGAGGCACTTGACCAGGGTGAGCACCATTACACCATTATGGGATTCGCCTCTGAGTGCTACAAATTTAATTTTTAAAAATCAAAAATTGCCCACCTCAGTGTCCTATTTTTAGGATACGAGCTGTCAAGTGAGGGAAAAAGCCTAGCAGCAAACTTTTTAGAAAAGTGTGCGCTTCTCCAACCTCCAAAATCATTAAAGAATTTACAATCAATTATGGGATTCTTAAATTTTGGCCGGACATACATTTTGGATTACGCAGAAAGAGTAAAACCTTACTACGACTTAATAAAACTTTATTTTTCAGTCAGACAATGGACACAGGAACACACAAATATCCTGCGTTCCCTACAGGAAGACATGATAGCTTCTAAACATTTACAGACACGCGTAAACGCACAGAACTTAGTGATCCGAGTCATAGCGGGTCAATGTGGGTACACTTATTTAACTTCAACAGAAAAAATTCTGACAGCAGTGCAGACCGCTGTAGCAAGAGAAAGAGCTCTGGCTCAGGGAAAACGCATAATTGTCGTGACCCCAGTACCAGCTTTAGAAGCTGTTACAAAAGCTAGCATTCCAAATGCGAAAGCCTTACATCCGAGATGGATACAGTGGGCTAATTCTCTTACTGCAACGGATGTTGAATACAGATTTGATCCATGTTTAAAAACACAAGCATTCCTGCAATTCGAACAAGAATATCCTCTACCAAATGAAATTTTGCCTCTAGATCAGTATGAATACATTATTTACACTGACGGTTCTGCTCAACCAGCCATAGGGAGTAAGCAAGCTTACAGCGCGGCGTGTGCGATTGTTAAAGGTCGCATGCACGATGGAAAGTTCCATCCGAGTTGCACTAAAACGCAATCTCTAGGGGACTGCACGGCTCAGTTGGCAGAACTCAAAGCACTTATACTGGCCCTTATAAATACGGATCACGAATTCCCCACACTTATTGTGTATGATTCCTTTTACTGTGTACAGTCGTACAATGAATATCTACATCATTGGGAACAAAACGAGTTCAAAGATGCAAAAGGTGGCACAATTAAGCATAAAATGCTATGGGAACAGGTAGTGGAGTTGAGAAACGAACTACCAAGGGCTCACGTGATACATACACTGAGTCATCAGCGTGATGGCTTTCACGTTGAAGGGAATTCAATGGCTGATGAAGCCGCAAAGGGGGCTGTTTGCATAGCCGCCGTAGCTGCAGTTACTTGTTCAAAGATGAGGGTAGACGGCGAGATAATGGTAGCTGTCAATGCTTCACGCAAAGGCAGCACAGCAGTACCTAAAAAATTTCCACTCAAGTACTCCTACAAGTTAGATGCACAAAACATTCCATATGCTCAGATTCCTGGAGTGGGGGATAGAGTAATACCAAATATGGATCGTAGGCAAGGCTTAATTCTAGCAGTACACGAGGGTTTGGGTTCTGCGCATACAGGCGTTTCAGCGACTATTTCTTTACTGAAACAGCGCTACTGGTGGCCAGGGTTAACCAAGCAGACCAAAGACTATGGGGCCGATTCCGATTCGGGCCGGAAATCTCTCCGACCGAGCCGGACCCGGAGAGATTTCCGACCGAATCGGACTCTAGCAGTCCGACCGAACGAGTACGATGCGCACGTATGCTATCGGACTCGATTCGGTCGGACTCCCATTGAAGTCAATGGGAGCCAGTTGTACGACGCGTACACGGGCTCCCATTGACTCAATGGGCACGACGCAAACAAGGGCGCCCCCTACAGCGTGTGCGCGTCGATGCGGGTCACGCCGTACATGCACGTGTAGGGGGGACCCAGGTGTCCCCCCTGTGTGCGACTCGCACGGCTACGCGAACAGGGGGGTCCGACACGGACCCCCAAAGTCCGGCTCCAACTGCTCTTTCGAGCCGGAGTGTGCGGCTCGGTCGGACTGCTCGCGGCGCGCATCGTACTTACCCAGCCGGGGAACGTCTCCATTGCGCGGTGCGAGTCGAGTCCGAGCGAGTCGGTCGGTGCGGTTAGACCCGGGAACGAGTCGGTCGGAGCGGTCGAGATGCCCGGACGAGTTGTTTGGCGATTTCGCATCGTACTCGCTTGCCCGGACGCGCGTACGAATCGGTCGGGAAATAGGGCTCCGAATCGGATCCGGTTAAGCCGAATACGATTCGGAGCCCTACCGGCCGAGATTGGAATCGGCCCCATAGTCTTGAAATGCGACATCTGTCAGCAGATGAAAGGCTCCACAGTAACACGCCCAGCTCAGACACCATTGCTGAAATCAGACAAACCTCTCGCATGTGTGTATTTGGACCACTGCGGACCCCTACAATCTGATGGGTCCAAGAAATATATCATGGTTGCAGTGGATTCCTGCTCTAGATTCCTATGGGTTTGGCTCAGCGCTCGGCTGACCCTCGAACTGTTATAAAAGATTTGCGAGTCTTTATCGGCACATACGCAGTTGGCACGTTACATTCTGACCGTGGTCCGGCGTTTAGCTCTCGGGCTTACAGAGAGGCCATGGAAGGAATGGGCGTAGCATTGCGGTACTCCTCTCCGTACCATCCCGAGGGAAATTCTGTTGTGGAGAGGAAAAACCGGGACTTAAAGCAATCTTTAACAGCTAGGGTATTAGGCAAGGGCGGTAGATGGGTCGATCACCTTTATGGGGTACAGCGCACGCTCAATAATCAGCCAAGAAACTCTCTAGGGGGTGTCACTCCTTTCGAGGTCCTATTTGGGACAAGAATGTGGGTACCTGATCTTGATTGTGAAGGCACAGTGGCGGATGAAAAACCATTTGATATCCATGAGCGTTTGGCTGTTTTACAGGATCTAAACAAACCCAGAACACAACAAAGTAACGTGCTCCAGAAACAGGCCGCCACTGAGGAAGTCAAGGCAGTAACGGCAAGACCTGTCTGGATCCCAAAAGTCGGGGATCTGGTCAGAGAGAAGATTGCTGACAAGAAAGAATTGAGGCCATCTTACAGAAAGCCTGTACCGGTCCTAGCAATCCACGGCACAAGAACTGTACTTCTGCCACCTCTTGCCAGAAAAAAGGAGAAAAGATTTGTCTCAATCGACTTAATCAAACCACACTATGTGGCCGATACTAAACAGTAGGCCACGTGGACTCCACAGTAGCAGACGCCCTCCTCTCGCTACAATCCAAGAAGTCCAAACAGAAAGACTCATCACGTTTGAAGAGCCACCTGTACGGAATGAAGGACTAAGCAACAATGCTATGGAACTCGTTCCACTTCAACAAGAAATTCATATTCAAAATGAAAACCAACTTAACAGCCAAGTTGCAATAAGACCGACTACAGACATCTACGTCAACATGCCTCGTCAAGAGCAAAATCCAATTTCAACAAATCCCGATGCAATTCCAACAATTGATCGAACTGCTTCTGGCTATTTCATGAACTTTGATACGTTTTCACTGGACCCAAGTGAGCCGGAAACGACGCCAGCCAACAAATCATTCACACAGAAACTCACTGACTTTTTGAACTTTTTTAGAAAGACTTACCTGGTGTCACCTTGGATAGAACTATGGTATATCACTGGGATTTTATTTTTCATTTTCTGGCTAGGTTTAATTATAACTTTTAGTATGCTTATTAATGGACGATATCTCCAGCAGAGCTCTACAGCCCAAAGAGTCAATTTGATTTTAAAACCACACCAGTCTTCACATTGTGAACCAAGAGACTTGTCTTCAGTGAACATCACAGCAGTTCCTATACTGGATGGTATAGTATGGGACAAGATTGATTATGATATATTCGGTCCGACTGAACTTTTAAAGCTAAAACATGTATTTAAAATTTCCCTAAGTGATATCATTACCTCCAGTACATTTTCTGATGATTGGGACACTGAAACTGTAAATGCTATGATGTCTGATTTAGAAAAAACTGCCGCATTTCCGAACAATGAAATGTTAGAAGGTACTTCAGACTATGATACATTGTACTCTTACCAGCAATATGGTCATCATTTCTTACACAAATCTATAACACCTAGAAATGTATTTGAGTACCACCAGTGGGAACACTGCCCAACACCTCCAAAAGGTAGTTTGCAAGCATTTGCACAGAAATTCACATACTTCTCAGGGTTTAACACATCCGACCCGAAGTCATTTTTTTATAAAGTGGCGAAAATTTCAGCTCAGAAAATTATGTTAACAAACACCAAACATATTTACTCTGCATCCTTTTTGAACCAGTTGTCTACAAAGGGTTTCGACCTATGGAAGGACACTATAGATTTAAAATCAATCTGGGGTTCTAGGGACTGGCAAGTCCAGGGAACAGAAGCGCTATTTAGAGCATGCCTCATTCCACAGCAGATCTTATTTCTGAATGAAACTGTGCAACAAACAACCTGTCTTGGATTAGCCAAAGGCAAGGAAATGAACACACCAGGGTTTCCAACACCATCGCAGATGGGTGGGGGCCAGAATTCAACTACACATGGGGTGAGATTAGATGACATTTTCCAGTACAACAGATCAGATCCTGATTGGACAGAATGGCTGGTTTGGCCCATTGACACGAACAAATGTCAACAGAGATTTATGAATACAACCGCAGGGTTTAGTATCCATAGGTCAGACCCACGCTGACATCACCCGGGGGTAGTGACATCCTATAGTGTTGGGAAGTTGTGCCTTGATTGGCTAGAGACCTCAACACTCACAGAAGTAAAATATCACTTGACCTTACTCACACCTGATGTAGACCTTAGGGATTTCCTACCAAGGAAAGCACGTCAGAAACGTTTCATATATGCTGGCATTTATGCCTATTATAATGAAAACTGGAAAATATCCCAACAAGAGGCCGCAGAAAGGATACGGGAGATAGACCGTATTAACTTAGAAAAGGCATTAGCTGTAGTGGATAATGGGTTAACTACTTTGACCTCCAGGATTTACTCCTTAGGCAACATTGTGTCTTCGGCAATCGACATATTACAACAAGATCTGGCCTTGTTACAACACGGGCAATCTCAGCTACGTTCTATTATGATGTTAAGCTGGACGCTGCAATCTTTGCGTGCAGGCTATGTGCCATGGCGTTTTATAAACACCACGTCTCTGTTTTCAGAATACAATCTGACTGATAAACAGACAGAAATGGCACAAAGGGGAGCCATATATACAATGCAGCGTATTGAGAAACTAGAAAGATTACCATTCACTGTAGCCGAATCACCATCAACAGAATGGCTAATTCATGGCCAAATCACTCTGCCGGTCACTACATTTCAGTTTCAATATTGCCTTGAGCAAAGGCAGGCAGGCAAATATGAAAAGATGGGTAAGGGTTACATTAAGGAAACTTGGGAGTTACCTTATAGATATCGATGCCGGAACGGGGATCGAGAAGTGTATCTGAGTGGTACAAACTGCAAGAAGGCTTTAAGCGGTTCTCTCATGTGTCAGGATATTTCACTACACGGAGCCTGTAACGGTTCAGAGTGCGAACCTATCGTGTCACATGACTGAGACCCCAGCTGCCGTGATCACGCCAGTTTTCGAGCTGCTCTCGAATGGGAGTTACTTGATGCTAAATGGTCAACGTTGCTGTGGGATGCTTCCGGGCGTCGCATATCTGGTCACTGTTAACTCCAGGGTTACTTGCTGTATGCAAGTATTGTTTCCACCACTGAACACAGTCAGGGAAGCGTCGTTATGGCCTTCACTGAACGTTTCTTTCATACAATTTGATACTCTGAGAAGACTGCAAGCCATGCTTTTACAGCAACCCGTGCCCTTAACCTCCGCTCGAGAAACCTATGAACTTCAAGTGGCAAGGACCTCGACTGAGATACAGGCGCTTATACGTACAAACTGCCCCTTTCATTTCGTACAAATGGTGGGACATATCTTCAATATGTCTGATACGAGCGGTATTGTACACCTATTTAAGACCATAGGGTCAGGACTGTTAAGCACCTTTCAGACAGTCCTCGGAGTAATCCCAAATTTTATACACTCCGTATTGGGAAGCGTATTTGGAGGATTCCCGCTTATCCTATTGCTGATTGCAGGGGTCCTATTCATAATACTGCTGCTACGAAATGGACGGCCCAATTCCCGAGGGAATGTCGAACATGCTCCAGGAGCAGAAATACGTGAACGCATGGTACAACTTCTGGGCATTTCTTGCCTACGAGAACTCAATGCCTCCTGGTTTCTAGCCTTTCGACCAGTCTGGGTAGACTGCATCTTACCTGTTCTTCGATGCCTGTTTTGCGGAGAAGAACGCACGTTGGATCTTTGTCTAACATTCCCATCAGATGTGCCTCCGGACACGGATGCAATGCTGGACCCCATAAAGGCCCATGCTCTGCGTTGTCCCCAGCGGCTTCCGATTCTGAGGAATGCATTCCTGGAGAATCCACAGGTGCCGTTTGCTCCTGCTGGGTTAGGTGACTCCTCCACAGGCGACCAGGTAACAACTGCCGCACAAGCTGCCGCAGCACCAACTGCTGGCAGTGCTACGTTCCATCTATGTGCGATTGACGTTCTCTGTGAGGCGTTGGATTTGTCGTCTGCAGCAGCTAACACCGATAATGTTGTGCTTCCCAGCCAGGACGCTTAATCTTGAATTGGCTCATCATGTCCTGGGAAAGAATTCGGCTTCTTCACTCATTTCAAAAGAAACGAGCAAAATTGGAACATTTCCTAAAAATTGACACTTTCGCTTGAGAAAAGCATGGCCTTCTTCCGCTTTGAGTGAGGCTGTAGTGTAGCTCCTATTTCCCTAATAGGCTCTGCGCATTGGAATAATATCCCCTATAGGTTTGACATAGGACTAAGGTCAGTATGTCCCTATCGAGTATATTAAACTTAATTACTTGTGCCAGCTAGCTCAGAGGCCACTAGAAACTCCTTGACGACAAGAAGGGAGTAGTTTCTGGCAGCCGCAAAACATGACAACTTTTGTTTCCCTTTAGAATCAGAACGTGTCCCAGAGTCGTGGAAACAATAGATAACTATTTCACTCAGCTCAATCGTGCATGCTTAGTTTTCCTTAAAGTTACACAGAAAGAATAGACGGGCGTTTCAATAAAGGTTTATTGAACAGTCTTGTTTCTCGTGTAAGTAATATGTGCAGTTACGATCACAAGACAGTATGCAAGATAAATAATGTACAGCGTAAGCAGTAGAAATAAATAATACTGCGATAGCATTATCTCTTAGTAGATATTCATTCACATAAATAACACAGACTAAAAATGCGAGTACTCATACGATGCGTTTCTAAGCTAGTTCTACCCCAATGTACCTAACCTAACCTAGGTGTAGGGAGAGGTATGAAGTAGGTGAAGTATTCCTTACTATGGTATACTAAGAGTATGTTAAGTCTAGTATGCCAAGTATGCCAAGTATGCCAAGAGTCCCTCTAGGTTCTAGTCAGCTCCATACCTTAAGAATGAGAGAGGTGGGAATCTCTTGCCAGACTCGAACTCCAACACCCCGCAAGGGAAGTCAGATCACTGGAAGCTGGACTCTCTGCGTGCAGGGATGACAGCGTCTTCTCAGTGTGTCAGGCCGGGAAATGGGCTCCTCTGAAGTCGAGGTCTCCTCTAGTTTACAAGGGCTAGGGAAGGTATATTTATACCTGAGAGGTACCTCAGAATGTTAGCATTGACGTGAATCGGTCAGCGGAAGACGTCATGAATGAACCCCTAAGGTATAACGGTTCATGCATAATAGATGAGTCCTTGAAGAAATCAATAGTCCTGTGCTAGGGAAACTCCCGAAGCCTAAGGGTCTGTTCTTCAAGAACTCGTTGTGACGTTAGGGTGGACGGATGTCGGAGACCATGCCTGTATTTGGAGTGCACGGTTTATTGCCTAAATAAGGACTGAGATTTTATGCCTATATAAGGGCAGGGCGAATTGTGCCTATATAAGGACATGATACAGGAAAGCCCGTGTATGGACACCCTAAGAGGAATACAACACCCACTCCACTTTCGTGTATACGATAATACTAAAATGCTAAACATTTAAAATGCTAAACATTAAATGGAGTACCGCATATTTCTAAAATATTTCTTAAAACCATTTAAAAAGGCATTTAAAAACTCATTAGAATGCAAAAGGTACTGTACATTTGAAGCATTGCTTTTCATTTCAGGCATATATTTGAAAATAAAATGCAATTCGAATGAAATAAGCAGTAATATTTACATGTGACCAAAATAAAAATGATCGATGAGTTGTACAAAATCAAAGTCATTTCATGTCATGGAAATTAATGAACTTTTTAGACTAACACGATGATAAAAGTGTCTGAGGAAGTACCGTGAAGTCTGTACTATAAGGCTAGTTCTACTTTAAGCAGATTGAAGTGCCATTTTAGTTCGAAAAAATGGGAAAAAGTTCAATTGTTGGAAGAATTCCAAGTTTTTGAAGTGTGAAGGCCAAATTGTTACAGCATCTCTGGAACATGGGGGCCGAATCAGAGTCAGTTTACGGGTCTGGTGTAAACATGAGATCATCTATTTCTGTAGACAAAACATCGTCCACTGAAGTTGGTGTCAGTTGGAACACCTCGTTTAGTAGATTAATTGCATAGAGATGTGAAGCATCGCTTTCAGCATAGGTTGCCGCAGTAATGTTTGCGTCCGTTGTTACCTGTGTGCCTGTAGATCTTTCTCGTACCTCAGCAGCAGCCGGAAGCGTCTGTGAGATCTCAATGAATGCAGACATCAGGATAGGCAGCCTCTGGGGACAACACAGAGCATGGGCCGTTATCGGGTCCAGCAGAGTATCGACATCCGTTGGCATAGCTGATGGAAATGTTAGACAGGTTTCCAACACGCATTCTTCACCGCATAGCAGGCATCGTAGAACAGGTAAGATGCAATCTTACCAGATTGGTCTTACCAGATGACAGGAACCACGTGGTATTAAGTTCCCGTAGACGAGTCATGCCCAAAAGCTGTACTATTCGCTCACGGCACTTTCGTTCAAGGAGAGCTTTCTCCATTTCGCTCGGAGTGATGTCTGCGAATAGGCTGGCCATAGCGTAATAGCAGAAAGAGAAATAAAATTCCGGCAACAAGTGCTAGAATTAATGGTATGCCACCAAACACCGAATGTGCAAAGTTCGGGATGATTCCGAGTATTGCCTGGAAAGGTGCTAACAGACCGGTACAGATGCTCTTAAATACATGTACAATTCCTGTTGTATCAGACATGTTAAAGATACGTGTTATCATTTCTACGAAATGTATAGGGAAGTTTGTACGTATTAAAGTCTGTATCTCAGCCGAAGTCCTTGCTACTTGTAGACCATAGGTTTCTTTGGCCGAGGTCAAAGGCACTGTTTGCTGTAAAAGCATGGCTTTCATTCTGCTCAAACTATCAAATCTTATAAAAGAGACGTTCAGCGAAGGCCATAGAGGCGACTCCTGACTGTGTCTATTGGGGAAACAATACTTGCATACAGCAAGTGACCCTGGAGTTGACCGTTACTAGATATGGGATGCCTGGCAACATGCCGCAGCAACTCTGATCATTCAACATGAGGTAACTCCCATTCGAAAGTTGTCCAAACGCTGGATTAATCACAGCAGCTGGTGTACCCTGCAGATGGCAAGACAAATTTGCCACAGAACCATTACAAGCCCCGTGTAAAGAAATGTCCTGACATATAAGTGAACCGCTCAGTGCACGTTTGCAGTGTGTACCGCTCAAAAACACTTCACGAGCCCCACTCCAACATCTATATGTATACAGTAAATCCCAAGATGTCTTAATGTATTCCTTACCCAACCTTTCATATTTGCCTCCTTGCATCTGTGTGAGGCAATACTGAAACTGAAAAGTAGTCACAGGTAGTGTGATTTTGCCATGAATAAGCCATTCTGTAGCTGGTTTTTCTGCCACTGTGAATGGTAACTTTTCCAGTTTTTCAATGCTCAGCACTGTATACTTTGCTCCTCTTTGTGCCAGTTCGATCTGTTTATCAGTTAGATTGTATTCTGTAAACAGAGCTGATGTGTTGATGAAACGCCAAGGCACATAGCCCGCTCACAAAGATTGCAGCGTCCAGCTTAATAACACAATAGAACGTAATTGAGATTGGCCTTGCTGTAACATCGCCAAATCTTGTTCCAGTATGTCGATAGCAGAGGATACAATGCCATCCAATGAATATATTCTGGAGGACAAAGTTGTTAACCCATTGTTGACCACAGAGAGGGTTTTCTCTAAATTAATACGATCAAGTTCACGTATTCGTTCTGCAGCCTCCATCTGTGATACTTTCCATGCTTCATTATAGGCAGCATAAATGCAGGCATATATGAAACGTTTTTGACGCGGTTTTCTTGGTCCAAGCAAGAATTCCCTAAGGTCTGCGTCTTCTTTAAGTAAGGATAAGTGCTGTTTCACATCCTGTAGTGTAGATTTCTGCAGCCAATCGAGGCATAATTTACCTACACTGTATGTTGTTACTACCCCCGGATGTTGTCTTTGGACGTATCTTGGGTCTGGCCTATGAATAGTAAAGCCCTGAGTTTTATTCAGGAATCTTTCCTGACAGTTGTTCGTGTCTGTGGGCCAGATCAACCATTTTTTCCATTCAGGATTAGATCTGTTGAGTTGTAGTATATTGTCAACTGTCACCACTGCCTGTGTATTATTATCAGTTGCAGGTGTTGGTACAGAAGGTGTGTTCATATCTTTGATCTTGGCTAGTCCAAGACAAGATGTTTGTTGGACAGTTTCATTCAAAAACATTATTTGTCCAGGGATGATGCAGGCTCTAAATAAAGCTTCTATCCCTTGCACTTGCCAATCTTTGGTACCCCAGACAGTTTTTGTGTCTATTGTGTCTTTCCAAAAGTCGAAACCCTGTCGAGACAGTTGGGCATTAAATAATGCAGAATAAATCTGTTTTGTATTCGTTAACATAATTTTCAGTCCTGTCTTGTTTACATTTTTATAGTAAAACATTTCTGGATTAGATGTATTGTATCCTGAAAAATATGGAAACTTGTTAGCAAATGTTTTGGAACTACCGTGTGGTGGTGTAGGACAATGCTCCCATTGGTTAAACATAAACTCATTTCTAGGATATGCAGATTTATGCAAATAATGATGAGCATAATGGTTATAGCAATACAGCTCTTCGTAGTCTGTTGAACCCTCTAAATATTCATTTTTAGAAAATGCAGCAGATTTTTCTAAGTCAAACATTATGTCATTAACAGTCTCAAAGTCCCAATCATCAGAGTAGGTACTGGACGAAATTAGATCACTTAGTGAAATTTTAAACAAATGTGAAAAGTTCAATTGTTCCATCGGACCGAATATATCAAAATCTGTTTTGTCCCACACTATACCATCCTGTATAGGAACAGCTGTGATGTTCACTGTTGACAAGTCTCTTGCTTCACGATGGGAAGATTTATGAGGTTTCAAAAGTACGTTCACGTCTTTTCCTTCAGTGTTCACATGGATGTATCTGCCACTTATAAGCACGCTCACAGTTGTAACCAAAGCTAGCCAGAGCAGGAAAACAAAAAGTCCAGATGTAATCCAGAGTTCAATCCATGGAGAAACCAAATAAGTCTTTTTCAGAAAGTGAAGAAAGTCTTGTACTTGCTGCTTGAATTTCAATGATGCTGGCGTCGTTTCAGGTTCACTCAGATCTTCTGAGAACGTATCAAAGTTAATGAAATAGCCAGAAGCAGTTCTATCAATTGTTGAAATTGCATCAGGATTTGTAGAAATCGCTGGAACCAGTTGATCACTTGCTACGTTGGTGTAGACAGGTGTATTTGGACGAACTGTTACTTGATTTTCAAGAGGGATGAGTTCCATAGCGTTGTTGCTTAGCCCTTCATCTGTTACTGCTGAATTTTCGATTGTTATCAGTCTTTCAGTCTGAACCTCTTGGATAGTAGCGAGAGGAGTGTGTCTGCTACTAGGTCGGAGTCCACGAGGCCTACTATTTAGTATTGGCCACATACTGTGGTTTGATGAGGTCGATGGACACGAATCTTTTCTCCTTTCTTCCAGCAAGGGGCGGCAGAAGTACTGTTCTTGTTCCTTGAACTGCTAGGACAGGTACTGGTTGTCTGTAAGAAGGTCCAAATTCCTTCTTGTCCGCAATTTTTCTCTGACTAGATCCCCAACTTTTGGAATCCAGACAGGCCTTGCTGGGACCGCCGGTTTTTCCCCTGTGGTGGTTGGCTGTAGGGATACGTTGCTTTGTTTCGTTCTTAACTCATTCAGTTCCTGTAAAACAGCCAAATGATCTTTGATATCAAACGGTTTATTTTCCACCACTGTGCCTACGTGATCGAGATCTGGTACCCACATTCTTGTCCCAAATAGGACCTCATATGGAGTGACCCCCCCTAGAGAACTTCTTGGCAGATTATTCAACGAGCGTTGGACCCCATTAAGATGTTTGACCCACCCATCACCCGAACCTAATACCCTAGCTGTTATAGACTGCTTTATGTCCCGGTTTTTCCTTTCCACAACCGAATTTTCCTCAGGATGGAATGGAGAGGAGTACCGCAATGCAACGCCCAGACTGGCCATGGCTTCTTTGTAAGCCCGAGAGCTAAATGCAGGGCCCTGGTCAGAATGTAGCGTGCCTATTGCGTATGTGCCGATAAAGACTCGCAAATCCTTTATAACAGTTCGAGCGTCAGCCGAGCGCTGAGGCCATATCCATAGGAACCTAGATTCAGTATTTGTGGGATTGCATTTGTCCAGAAGGACGCATGCGCGTAGATAGTCTAATGCTGTCTAACAGTGGTGTCTGTACTGGGCAGCTACATGTGTAGCATGGTGTCCGGTGGCTTTCTCGCTGTATTTTACAGTCTAAGCAGTTATTGATGAATATGTGAATTTCTGTATTCATTCCAGGCCACCAGTACATCTCTTTTAACGTCAAAATTGTTTTAGAGATCCCTTGATGTGACAGACCCTCCCTCAAATGTGTTTAATAAATCAAGGCTGCTCTACGTTCCATGTTTGGGATTACCCTATCCCCCACTCCAGGGATTCGAGCAAAAGGAACGTTGTTCGCATCAATTACATAAGAGTACTTGAGTGGAAACTTTTTTTGTAACGCTGCACCACTGCCTTTGCCTGAAGCATTGACAGCCAACATTATCTCACCGTCTATTTTTGTTTTTGAACGAGTGATCGCAGCTACGGAAGCCGTCTGAACAGCCCCCTTTGCGGCTTCGTCAGCCAATGAATTCCCTGCAATGTGAACGCCATCACGTTGATGACTCAGTGTGTGGATCACGTGAGCCTTTGGTAGTTCGTTTTTCAACTGAACTACTTGTTCCCAAAGCATTTTATGCTTTATTGTGCCACCTTTCGCATCTTTGAAACCATTTTCAAGCCAGTTTTGTATATAGTCATTATACGACTGAACACAGTAAAAGGAATCGCACACTATCAGTGTGGGGAATTCTCTATCTGTACTTTCAAGTGCCAGTTTGAATGCTTGTAGTTCAGCTCGCTGAGCTGTACAATCCCCTAGAGATTGAGTTTTTGTGACCATAGGTCTGAAGATGCCATCTCGCATGCGACCTTTAACGATTGCACACGCTGCACTGTAAGCTTGCTTACGCCCTGTTGCGGGTTGTGCGGATCCGTCAGTGTAAATTATGAATTCGTACTGATCTAGAGGCAGAATTTTAGTAGGCAGAGGACATTCTTGTTCATATTACAGGAATGCTTGTGTTTTTAAATCAGGATCAAAAACATATTCAACATCTGTTGCAGCAAGATAATTAACCCATTGTATCCATCTTGGATGTAATGCTTTAGCATTTGGAATGCTCGCTTTTGTGACCGCTTCTAAAGCCGGTACTGGGGTAACGACAATAATGCGTTTCCCTTGGGCTAGGGCTCTTTCTTTTGCTACAGCGGTTTGAACTGCTGTTAGAATTTTTTCAGTTGAACTGAAGCCCATTTCCGCTTGTGTGTACAAATGAGATTTGTATGCGATTGGTATTTTTTCACCCTCATTAAATGTTAAGTAGGTGAATCCGCATGGACCCGAAATTATTCGGATCACCAAATTGCATTGACTTACGCGTGTTTGTAAGTGATTTGTTGCTAACATGTTAGCCTGGAGTGAACGCAAGATTTCTGTGTGTTCTTGTGTCCAATTTTTGTTTGAAAAATCAGGTTTGATTAATGCGTAGAGAGGTTTAACCCTTTCTGCGTAATTTAGAATGTATGTTCTTCCAAAGTTTAGGAAACCCAGGATGGATTGTAAGTTTTTTAGCGTCTTTGGAGGTTGGAGCAGCGCACATTTTTCTAAAAGTTAGCTGCCAAGCTCTTGCCTTCACTTGAAAGCTCATATCCTAGAAATAGGACATTGAGATGGGCAATTCGAGACTTTTTAAAGTTGAACTTGTAGCCCTCAGAGGCGAATCCCAGTATAATGGTGCTCACCCTGTTCAAGTGTTTGTCCAGGTCATCGTCTGTCAGATAGATGTCATCGACATAGAACAATGCCTCATTGTTACCCTCGCTGAGAATAAACCTGGGCTGTTCTTGAACTCTTCTGGGAGTCGACAAAAGTGACACTGGGTCCCCATTATGGAGAATGCTGTTAAGTACCTGCTTTCAGGTGCTATGTTTTGACAAAAGAAACCATTTGAGATGTCTAATGTTGTTTTGTATTTTTTACGCACAATGTTATTCATTAATGCTGTGCTATGTGCATTTTGCACTGCAAAAGTTTTAGAACAAGTGTTTAGGTGTTTGTAATCCAAAACTAGACGATATGTATTGTCTGGTTTGGAGACAGGAGACAAAGGATTGTTCATTGAGGAGGTGCATGTTTCAATCACCCCTTGGTATTCAAGTTGATCTAAGATCTCCCTGACCTGTTTTTTAGCTTCTTGCTTTATTGGATACTGCCTTTGTGCAGTTGGTTCATGTTTCAGATGTATTTTATGGTGAGGTGAGTCCTCATCCCATCCTACATGATTTTTATATAATGCTGGGGCCTGGGCTACTGCCCATTTCCTGGCATATGTGTATTTTAAGTGTATTGGAATATTGTTGGAGAAGGCAGGCATAATAATGTCCTCGCCGTGTGGGCACTCCCTGACAAATTGTGGTGGCCAGTCTTTTCTGCTAGAAGTATGTCATAGCCCCTTGAAAGTTTTTCCCAAAAAAGTGCTTTCACCTGTCTAGGTTTGTCTCCCTCCATCCGGAGTGTTATTTCATATAACTTTTGTGGAGTACTAACCCTGGTGTCTACAGTCTCAACTGTGATGTACTCATTCAAGTCCACTATCTCCAGAAGTTCCTTCAGGTTCTGGCGAACTATTGTGACTTCTGCTGCACTGTCCAGCATTGTCTGAGCCCATTCTCCGTTCTTGAGTTGTGTTCTCAGTATTCTCGGCATGTCTGATCTTCAGACCTGCAACTTTCTTTTTGGAGAATTGAGGTTTTGTTTTATTTTTTGGAGGGTGTTTTTCTTCTTTGGATTTCACGCGTTCTTCTCTATGTTCTGATCGTCTTCTTCTTTCCAAAGTCTGTGATGAGATCTGAAAGGGACGAGAGGAACGTGTATCAGTATCTTGATACCTGTCAGGTTTTCTCAAATTATCCCTATTCCTGAGGTTATACCTCCTTTCAGAGGGCTCCTTTTGAGGAGACCTACCTCGGGATTGAGAACGTTTCTCATTTGAATTTTGTTTAGTAGACTCCCACTTCTTTTTAGAAGATGTAGGAGTTTGTTTAATAGAGTCCTTCTCAGGACTTTTAGATAGTGTCTGCTTCACTGGTCTTCCACCCAAACTATCTCTGCCTAATTCTGCATAGGATTGTTCAATTATTCTGGGAAGTTCAGTTTGATGTTCTGTAACATCGAATTCCCTTAATCGTTGGCGGATCGCCACTGCTGCTGCCTCTCTTACCGCAATTGACGGAATGCCATGTATTTTAGTATAGATGGCAGCAAAGACTGAGCCCCAAGTGGTGCAGTCTTCCAGTTGTGGTGTGATCCCCATTGGTAAACTGATTGTTAGGATTCTGTGTTTCTCATACGGGCTAGTATTTGGAAATACTGCTTCTATTTCAGTAATTTTTTGAGCTATCCAGAATGGAATTTGCTCACGTTTTGTGGCCATTTTACCCATGACTGCGTATAAAGTCTGTGGTGTAATTTTTAGTGTATTCCCCTGTTGGGGAGTTGGATTTGGAAGTGTCAATGGTTGCTGGACTGTGAAAGTCCGCATGACATATTGAACCAATTGTCTGTATATTTTTATTAACTCTGTAAGTTGAATAAGTAATTCCCCATCTGACATTATATCTAGTTCAGGATGAGGTGTGTAGCCGGCTAGAATCGGCCATGTTGCTCCTGGTCTACCTAGTGGACCGAGCCTGGTAATGTTTCTGTGATGTTTTAGGGCGCCTTTAAACCAGAGCTGATGCTCTTGGTATGTTAGTGGAATTTCAATATCCTCGAAAGAAATGTATTTCTCTGGTGGATCATCTTCTTTGTAGAAGTGAAACATGTGTGTTACTGGATTGGATTCAGGAAATATTACCCATGAATAGAATACCTCTGTCTGAAAGGATTCGTGTGCCTCTATCACGAAAACTGCTCTACCGCCTCTTGGTGGTAGGCCATGTTTTATAAGTTTTAGAGTGATGGCTCTTCTTAAGTTTGGAGCAATGTCTATAACAGCCGCCTCGGTTTCAATTAAACCTGTAATGTTAAAAACTGCTGCTTGGGCTGGATCAGCCGTAGCTCCACCGTTTCCGGTGGCATCGTCCCCGTGTATGGACATTTGTTTTTTGAAAAATGTAGAACAAGTTTCAAGGAAACAAAGATAAGGTGCACAATATTTTGGAACACTGTATCCTTCAACATTGAGCAAACCAAACAGCTAATATATAGGGTGTTTCCCTATGTAGCCGTGGTGGATACTTAACCCTGCCCACTCCAGACGTCTTTTGGAGTATATGGGTAGGGGTCTCTAAGAGAAAAAGCACGGCTGAGTTACTCAGTATCTAGCGTTAAATTACCGCCTTACCAAACGTTGGGGGCCATGTAGAGTAGCTCCTATTTCCCTAATAGGCTCTGCTCATTGGAATAATATCCCCTATAGGTTTGACATAGGACTAAGGTCAGTATGTCCCTATCGAGTATATTAAACTTAATTACTTGTGCCAGCCAGCTCAGAGGCCACTAGAAACTCCTTGACGACAAGAAGGGAGTAGTTTCTGGCAAAACATGACAACTTTTGTTTCCCTTTAGAATCAGAACGTGTCCCAGAGTCGTGGAAACAATAGATAACTATTTCACTCAGCTCAATCGTGCATGCTTAGTTTTCCTTAAAGTTACACAGAAAGAATAGACGGGCGTTTCAATAAAGGTTTATTGAACAGTCTTGTTTCTCGTGTAAGTAATATGTGCAGTTACGATCACAAGACAGTATGCAAGATAAATAATGTACAGCGTAAGCAGTAGAAATAAATAATACTGCGATAGCATTATCTCTTAGTAGATATTCATTCACATAAATAACACAGACTAAAAATGCGAGTACTCATACGATGCGTTTCTAAGCTAGTTCTACCCCAATGTACCTAACCTAGGTGTAGGGAGAGGTATGAAGTAGGTGAAGTATTCCTTACTATGGTATACTAAGAGTATGTTAAGTCTAGTATGCCTAGTATGCCAAGTATGCCAAGAGTCCCTCTAGGTTCTAGTCAGCTCCATACCTTAAGAATGAGAGAGGTGGGAATCTCTTGCCAGACTCGAACTCCAACACCCCGCAAGGGAAGTCAGATCACTGGAAGCTGGATTCTCTGCGTGCAGGGATGACAGCGTCTTCTCAGTGCGTCAGGCCGGGAAACGGGCTCCTCTGAAGTCGAGGTCTCCTCTAGTTTACAAGGGCTAGGAAGGTATATTTATACCTGAGAGGTACCTCAGAATGTTAGCATTGACGTGAATCGGTCAGCGGAAGACGTCATGAATGAACCCCTAAGGTATAACGGTTCATGCATAATAGATGAGTCCTTGAAGAAATCAATAGTCCTGTGCTAGGGAAACTCCCGAAGCCTAGGGGTCTGTTCTTCAAGAACTCGTTGTGACGTTAGGGTGGACGGATGTCGGAGACCATGCCTGTATTTGGAGTGCACGGTTTAATGCCTAAATAAGGACTGGGATTTTATGCCTATATAAGGGCAGGGCGAATTGTGCCTATATAAGGACATGATACAGGAAAGCCCGTGTATGGACACCCTAAGAGGAATACAACAAGGCAACTTATATGGAGAAACAAAATAGACATTCTTTTAGTGCCAATTGAAATTAGCTGAATTATTAACATTTTAGAAGAAATTTTTTTTAAAGAGATTTTAAAACCATGTTTTTATTTGTTTTTAAGTATGATTTTAAATTGTCCAGATTTTTAGTATGGTCATTGTTATCCAATTCGAAAGAGGAGTGGGTGTTATGTCCTGTATAGAGGCCCTAATGTAGACCCGTTCATACATGCCCTAAAATGGACGTATCCATATTTGCCCTAACACGGTCATATTCGTACTTGCCCTATTATGGTCAAAGCCGCATATGCCCTATTACGGTCATAACTGTACATGTCCTATTATAGTCATGATTCCTTATATAGGCATGATCTTTCACCTACATTGGTCCTCACTAGTACACAACGTGCTCTGAGGGCTGAACGTTATCTATCCTGTGGTTTTGAATACAGCAGGGTTTTTCCCAAACACAGGCCCACACTGTACTCATCAATTATGCATGGCTTTCTAGGAATACACCACCTGCATAATATGTATGTACAAAGTTCACCCCTGACGTCTTCCTCATGTCTAACGACAGACCAATACAAACCATACTGAGGACCGAGACTCTTTAGGGTATAAATACACCACATCTTGCCCCGGTAAGACAGAGGGAACCGAGACTTCCATGCTGACACACTGACCAGAGACGCTGAGGCTCCTGCATGCAGTCGCTCCAGCTGACAGTGGTCTGACACAGCCCTTGCGGGGTGTCCAACTCGAGACCAGGACGGGGTCCCACACTCTCTCTATTCAGGTATGGGGGTTCGACTAAATCCTAGAAGGATTCTTGGCTCTTAGCTTTTAGACCTACACACATATGCTAGGTACACTCAGGTACATCTAGTTAGGCATCGTAGGAGTACGCGCACTTGCATAATGCTTTTATATTCATGTATGTATTCATGATTATCGCAATATGGTAGAACTGTTCTATCCCTTTGCTTTTATCGTACTGCTGATAATGTATCTCTGCTATTGTCTGCTGGTTGCCGCAGCACATATATTTTACACTAGAATAAGAACTGTTCAATAAAACCTTATTGAAACGCCCAGACTGTTTATTCTGTGTAACTCTCTGAGACAAACCGAATAAGTAAGCACGAGTGACTGAGCGAAAGGTAGTACATTGTTTCCACGATTCTGAGGAATTTGGGTTGTCATGATCTAAGGTTGCCAGAAACTAATCTCTCCCCGATAAGAGGAGATTCTAGTGGCACTGTGAGCTAGCTAATGCAAAACAATCTAACATACGCAGTGAGGGTGCACAGAGCCAGTCTGCCACCAAGCCCACAGCTTATGTTATACAAACGCGCAGGTCCTGCATGGGTACTATAGGAACTACACGACAAATGTAGTCATCCTTGTACATATTGTGATCTGTGCAGTTGCGTAATGTGTTCTGTTTGCCCAGTGTGTTCACATAACTGCAATAAACGTATTTCTACAATCATTTCAGCATCAACCCAGAGCAGCGGAGGAGACAGGGCCAAGACCTTTGGGGAAGTAGCTGGCCACAGTGGGTCCCATCACGCCAGTGACACAAAGGGAACCAGTGGCTCAGAGGGTGATGGGAGCACCATGGAGGAGCCAGACTACACATCTTCATCTTCATCATCTGAGTCAAGCTCCAGTGGCCACTCCCTAGTGGTGGTGGACCCCCCTGGACCTGCATCCACAACATCCATGTTCACCACTCCCTGTTCCATCTACACCCTCCCTGCTGCTCCCCAGCTACCTGTCCGGACCCACTCCCCTATAAAGGGAGGAGTCTCCTTTGCACTAGAATCCTCACCCCCTGCCCCTGTCTCACCTGCTGCCCTGAGTATGGAGGCAATTGACATCCTGAGGCAGATCTCTGTGGGTCAGACTGCAGTGCTGAATGCCATGCAGATGTAAGGCCTCCAGCTGACGCAGATGGTATCATACCTAGAAGGCTAGAGCCGACATGTCTGCACTACAGAGATCTTTTCAGGCTCCGGCTTCCACGTTAATGGCAGCCTTCCACCAATTCCTACTTTCTACCCCACCTCCTACCTCTCCACAATCCACAATCCATATTCCCATACCTACCCAAAGCACACTCACACAACAGCATGCATTCACCTCAACATCCACACACAGCACACGCAAAGAGAAACATATCAAGAAAAAGCAAACCGCAACCACTCAACACCCTCACCACCACATCCAGTGGCATACGCTCAGACACCACATTCCCATACCCAGCCACTACATACATACATCTAGACACCGCACCACCAGACACAGCCACTACCCACATCACACTGCCAGACACCACACCACCAGCCACATACACATCACAAATTTCAAAGGACCACACACATTCAACAGCCAAACATACATCATGCACATGCATGTACAGCCACACCTCATACTTCACTTCTCTCTATCTCAATACCCCACCCCCTGTCTCACCTCCTCCCCAGTGTCCCAAAGAATTTACCCTGTTTGCCCTTGACCTCTTCCCTGCCACAGCTGCCCTCCTCCCTCCCTAACCCAGGACTGGTTTCCCACCCTTACTCATCCCTTCCACTGCACAATCTACCCCAGAAAAACCTGCCCCCCTACTAAACACATCACTATCCCTGACAAAAGAAACGGGAGTAAGCAGAAAGGAGGGAAAGGTCCCAAAACGGACCCACCACTTCCCAAAACCCAAAGGACCTCTTCCCCACCTCAACCCAGATGGTCTAAATCCAGAAAAAGTAAAACACCTGTTCCCCCCTCCTTATACCTATTTACTACCCTTCAGGCATGCAAAATACCCAACATGGTCAGACCCAGCCCTCCCCATCTCGAGACCAGCCCTCCCACAGACCAACCCAGCCCTCCCCATCCCAAAACCAGCCCTCCCAAAAACCAACCCCGCCCTCCCAATCCCAACCCCAGCCCACCCAAGTAACATCATAGAGGTGCCTGGACTCCCCACTAGATGCCTTTTCCTGGGGAGGTATCCCTGGCAGTATTCTGGAAGGCAATTTTGCTGGCACAGCAGTGTGCTTGCCCACACAATAAAACTTGGACTGGCCATTGGCCTTTGTTGTTCGGACACCGATTTGTTGTCTCAAATTAAAACTTTATTGGTTTTGTAGACCTTTGTCCTGCCATTGCTAGTGATGCTAATTGTTGTTATTGGATGGTTTGGGATGTGTGACTACAGTTGTGTTTGTTTCATCATGATAGATGATCCTTTTGCAGAGGTAAGTATAGTTAGACCTTAGGACACGTTATGGAGTTACAGAGGCCGAGAGTCAATGTTCAATGGATGCATATGTGGGATGAGTTCAAATTGGGGCACAAATTTCATTGGGTAGTGTCTGATATGGTAAGTATTTCATCTTGCCTTGGCTAATGTTCACGTCTTTTGGCTTGCTGTACTACCTGAGATGCAGGGTGGATATGTGTGTCATGTGTGCAAAGTAGGTCTTTCTCCACACATTGGGGTGTTGAATTGTCATACCTAATTGTTCATTTGGATGCACATGTAACCCTTTTCATGTGTGTTCTTTCCACCTACTATTAATAGATTTCGGGACAACTGCAGTTTGCTGCTGTTTTTTTTTTTAAGGAATTGCACTTACACTTTAGCCACATGTGCATGTCACTTTGTGACAATATTGTTTGACCCTGATATGCCTCATGCCACAGGCCCTGTGCACATGGAGACTTTGAGGCAGGTGCAATATGGAGTTTGGCCTTATCCCGTAACTTTCCAGGAGTCCCCCTAGTTTGGGAAACCCAAATCTGAAGGGAGTCCTTACATTTTGGACTTCAAATGTGTTACACTGTGGTTTGTGGGAATCCCATTTACTTGACCTACATTTTTCATGTGGGTGATGTCTGAAGGGCCAATACAGTGCTTTAGTAGTAAAGGTGTGTTTTATCTTCCTGAAACATCCATACTGATGTATGTTCAATGTCACAACAGGACATAGCTTATGATCAGTGTGAGGGTGTCACAGAAGTTGATTGTTATATCATTTATGAGGAGGTGCTGTTTTGTGACACTGGTTCTTGCACACATTAGTACACCAGCTTCTGAGATGTGCACACATGTAGAGTTTGTAAGAGTGTGCCTGTACATTGTCAGTGACCTGGACGTAGAGGGCATCATGCAGATGTGATAGGAGCATACATTCTGTGATGTTGCTTACAGGGACCCACAAAATATGTTTGGACCAGGGATTCAAAGCCACCAGCCTTATCCTCAGTCTTATGGCTCCGGGGGTGTATATAGTCTCACAACCTCATAATAGGTGTATCATGTGGGATGTAGTTCGTTAGGAGTTGTTTCAGTCAGGTGATGTGAAGAGTGTGTAGATTTTCACCTGGGATGTTTTACCTGGCCACACTGACACATACATACACTCTCTGTATTCTATGTTGTGGTGTATTTGAACAATGTAGATAAGTTTGTGTTTAATTGTATTTTTTGTGTTCTCCACAATAGGACATTGAGTTCGATGAGTGTACTATGGGTGGGGGTGGGGGGTGTTCCACGAGGGTGTGGCTTACAAGCACTTAAGCTACACATCTGTGATTGGCGTAGTGTCTTACATGTATGGCATGTTACTACTTCTGTCATTGCCCAACATCCAGATATGTGATACGACAAGTTACATTGCACCTAGAAATGTCAGGACTATTGGATTTGCCAATGGTTCTTAGTTGCAATAGATATTGCAGCAACAACTTGTGCTTCATTTTCATAGGTGTATGATGATGCTTCAATTCTGACATGACAAGACTGTGAAAGGTCTTTTATGAGTCTCTTTGCAGTTACATCTGCAGCAGTGGATGGTGGCACTGCTGCAGAGTTCAATTTATGTCTCACCCTTAGGGTGAGGGCAAAATATGGAGAGTCTGATGGGACCCGTCTCAGCATCTGCTGTTTTGACCTACCGGTGCTAAGAACCGGCAGGCCCCGGGCCACTTCAAGCCTTGCTACGCAACTGGAACTACTTGCTTTTTCCACTGCCCCTTCCTAATCCTTCCTGTTTGCTTCTCATGATATGTGTATTGATTGGCAAGATGTCCCTGACTGATGATTTGTGTACTGGTTGCTAACACCCCCGCTCAAGTTGACCAAGCTATGCCCTTGCTTTTCCATGGTGGGACATCGATTTGCTGAGGAGTCTATGTACACGGTTAGGTGTGTCACTTACCGGTGGTTGCATCCACGATGGTCTCCATCTCGGGCATCATTGAGCAGCGGCAGGACGTGTGCAATCGGCTCCATGGTGGCACATGATGTGGGGAGCTGTTTACAGGTCTGTGTTTGCCTTCTATGCCTCCCTTTCTGCCAGCTCTGAAGAGGTGGTTGGACAACCACGGTCGTCTCATTGGAAAGTCGCATTGTAATTGTGCGGGCAGTTCGTAAGGTGGTCCACTCTTTGACTAGCTCCATTGGTCCTTTCAACGCCACCATTCCTGGAGGAGTCGGAAGGACCACCGCTTTCAGATTTCTGTGTATTCGAATGCATCATAATCCACCGGTCAAACCAACCATTTCCAACAGGAGCACGGAGGCCAGTCCGACCAGCATCATAATGACCCCCAGAGTTCGGTTCAAATCTGATCTCAAGTAAGAAATTTCAACTTCCCGTAACACTGAGGGGGATATTCACAAGAACGTGTGCTAAACATCTCCAAAAAATGTCAACGCAACTTTACACATCGCAGCCTATCGCGGGAAAATAACCCCGTGTTAACGTGGAATTCACAACACGGCGGTACCATGCAATAGTCCGCCGAAAACGTGGCCAATGTCCACGATACAACCACCACGACGGAGATAAAAACACAAACCACAACACCAAAAAATGTGCGATGAGCCCATCCGCGATGAGGAAATCAGCGATAAGCAGCGCCAGGCCTGCCATACACACACGTCAGGCGGGAAAATCACAACAAAAGGAGAAAAAACACACAAACACAAAATGACCAACACCGAAGCACCATGGAGGCAGCCGGAGCAGGCGCAGAGGACGAGCGCAAACCTACAAGCACCCCGGACGACCAGCCTGGGACCTCGGTGACAGGGAAGGGCAATGACAAGAAGAAGAGGAAGATGAAGTTCAGTCCGCAGGAGAATAGGATCCTGGTCACGGAGGTGATAGAACACCATCAACAACTGTTCGTCGCCTCCAATGTGTCATTGGGCACCAAAAATGGATTATGGCGGGCCATCGTGGACAAGGTGAATGCCGTCCAAGAGCACAAGAGGTCAATGGACGAGGTCAAGAGGCGATGGATTGACATCAAGCGCAAGACCAAGGAGAAACTCGCAGGCAACCAGAAGGCAGCAATGCAGACTGGAGGTGGGAGCCCAGCGCCACAGCTGGAGCTGGATGACATGGAGGAGCTGGTGTCGACAGTCATCACTGTGGAGACCGTGGCAGGAGTCGGGGCACCGGACACTGCTCAACATGACACAACACAATGGCAACAGGGTGAGTAACCACCAGGTACTAGGGGGACAGGGGGAGATGGCCACAATGATACACATGCACAATCAAGCAGAGCACAGTGCACACCCACAATCACTCTGGATCATGGCCCTGATCAACAGCCTGTCACAATGTACATTGCCATGCTGTCTGAATGTGAACATGTAACATGCGGCTACATACATGTGGACACATTGTAACACAGCATCTCCCCTTCACATTGCAGGGGCACCTTCAACGCCACCTGCAGAGCAGTCCCAGCCACTCTTCACTGATGACGAGGAGGACACCACCAGCATCGACACCCAAGCCCTCCAAGACATCATTGAGCTCATCCGCCAATCACCTCCAGGACCAGGGCAGCCCAGCTGCATCGAGGAGACCCCACCCACTCCACAAACCACCCAGCAGGAGGCACCAACAACCCCGGCTTTCTCCCAACAACGCCGTGTGTTGGAGGTACAGAGGGAGATGGCTGAGCAGGTGCGGGTGGGGTTCGACCTCATGGCTACCAAACTTGAAACCATCCATGGGTGTCTGAGTCCAATCAGGGACCACCTCCAGTCCCTAACAGACACCCACACGCCACTCCATGGTCTCCAACGAGCCCTTGCTGACATCGCTGGAGTCATGACTCGGAGACAAGAACACCTGTCCGCTCAGAGTGGCTCCAGCGATCTCAGCCGTGAGATGGCACACATGCGGAGGCTCATGGAGGACATGGTGTGGATGGAGGCGGAAAGGATGGCAGCCACCGCTGCACATCAGCGAAATGTAGCTGGGATCTACCATGCCCTCCATGTCCTCATCATGGCAGTGCTGCCACAAGGCGTGGCGCAGATTAATGCTGCTGCCCCTACACCATCCACATCTCCGCCCCCTGGTGTGTCAGTGCCTCACAGTGCGGCAGGCATTTCCACTCCGGCACCTGATGTGTCACTGCCACACAGTGCAGCCGACAATCCACCTCCGGCCCCTGATGTGTCAGTGGCACACAGTGCTGCAGCCGGAACTGCAACACCCACAGGTGGGGCAGAGCACACATCTGAGGAGGAGGACGTGCATGGGCTTGAGTTCAGAAGGAGGCACTAGCATTCATGTCCGCCACCTGGCCTGTTTCTGCTTGGTGCCTCACATCGCCCCATGACCTTCCACTGACTCCCGATACACTCTGCTGCACTCACCTTGGACTGCGACATGGACTGCCATATCCTGTTTGGTGACCAATGACACGGCGACCAGACTGCGGACTGTACCCTTCCTCTTCCGCTGTACTTGTCATTCCCCGATGGACTCTGGCTGGCCCTCCACGGGCCCATATTGTGAAGTGGGGTTGGCATGGCCCTGTACTGCTCCAACTGCAAAACTCCACTGGATGTGCATTAAACATTCAGGAACGCACTGCTGTGTCATGTCTTTCATCATTCATGTTTGAATGTGTGGATGAATGTAGGCTCATTGATTCCCCCAACATCAATGATGCTCATCTAGTGGGAATCCAGTCACAGTGTGCTACATTTCCGATTGCGTTCCGGGTGCCGCAGATGCCACAACAGGGACACACGCATTAGTCACTTCCTTGTCCGGACATGGACTGAACCACGCCCAGAGCCCCCGAGTCATTGTTGCAAGCCCTGCGCTGGTCCGGCGTACACCAGGCCAGACCACTCCGCTTACGCTCCGAGGGGGGGCCCACATAGCTACATGTCGCAGGCGTACACGCTAGTGGTTTGCGGGTCGCTGGTCTAGTTGTCAGCATGTCACGGCCACTCCCTGAGGGCAGGTTAGCACGCACACCACACCCATCCGGCACAGGCGTCACAGGCCATGTGACCCCGCCAATGTAAGGGGCCGACAACGTCACATTCCCCACTGCCGGTGGTGACTGGATGACGGACGTTCCACGATACTCAATCATAAAGGGCCCATGACTTGTTGCGCACAGGGTTAGTGGCACCGGGAGCCATGCGGCTGTCACGGGCCTACCACCACGTGCCGCTGACTGGGGTTGCACAGGGTTAGTGGCACCCGGAGCCATGCGGCCGTCATGGGCCTACCACCACGTGGCGCTGACTGGGGTTGCACGGGGTTAGTGGCACCGAAATTGCTGAGCGGGTGTGCAGCCTGCGATGATGACGTGTGCACTGATGTGGTCTCTGCCATTGATGCATCAGGACTCAGCGTCATGAGTGGGACCTGCTGGGCCGCGGCGCGGGTCTGCATGATGTGGAGCATGCCATGGTGGCGGGACCTGGGCCTGGAGCTTGCACGGGCACGTGGTGTGCCCACTGGTGGACACACCATTGGAGGCAGGTGAGCAGTGGGGCCTTGGTGCGCAAGTGTGGCGGGAGAGGGTAGAGTGCGGCTGCATGTGTGCGCAGGACGGGCAGGCGTTGTTGCCGTGTGCAGTGTGATGGACTCTGCCATGATTGACTCTGGCCTCTATTGCAGATTGCAGACCTGGTGGCTTGCAGTGTATGCCGGCACGTGGTTGGAGACACACCGGTGGCAGCAGGTGAGCAGTGGTGCCTGGGTGCGCGGGGGCGGCAGTGTCCCTCCTTCTCCCTCTCTCTCTCTCTCTCCTCTCTCTATCTTCCTTTCCCTCTCCCTCTCTCGCTTCCTTTCCTTCACCCTCCCTCTCTCCCTCTCCCTTCCTTTCCTTCTCCCTCCCTCTCTCTCTCTCCCTTCCTTTCCTTCTCCCTCCCTCTCTCTCTCTCTCCCTTCCTTTCCATCTCTCTCTTTCTCTCTCTGCCTTTCTATCCTTCTATCCTTCTCTGTTTCTCTGTGTCTCGCTCCTTTGATGTGCGCATGACACACGTTCTGATTTTGTGCTTTGTTTTCCAGGCTGTGACATCAGGATTGTCCCGGACGGACCCGACAGGAGTCTTCCGCATTGGTGTTTTGTGTTGTATTCAATAAAGTTTTTGGTGGTTACTTCAATGATGAGTGACTGTTTCTCGTTCTTCTGCCCACACGTGTTTCTTGTTTTCATTGTGCGACATCATGCACTTTTTGTGGCTCTTGTGTCGTGCAAGGTATGTGTTTGTCCCGGGGCGGGGGGGCCCGGGGTGTGGTGGGGGTGGGGGGGGTGTTGTGGCCCTCTTGGATCTCCGAGCTGCATGATCATTGTCTCCATGGCATCTGTGGGTCTTCAGATGTGGCTCTGGACTGGGCTCCCTTTCATACTGCGGGTAGTCGTCCTGCTTTACACCAGCAAAAGGCAGGTGTTAATTCCCTGCTGCTACCGCGGCTTATCGCCTGGTTTTGTTTCGCATCGCAGATCTGGCAGTTCGTTGTGCAAGTGGTGTAGTGGTGTTTTGGTGTGTTTTTGCACGGGAACGCCTACTCTGCATCTCATTAGGGTTAGTTGGTGGTGTCACCCGTGAAGGTAAATTTGGAGGCAGTTATCGCGGGAATACTTGCGTTGTCTGCAGTTTGCAACCGCTTGTGAATGGGGCGTTAAATCTATCTCCACTTTTGTTGCGTTAAGGTGGCGATAACTCGGAGATAAGTCCTTGTGAATATGCCCCTGAGAGGGGTAAATTTGGTAAGTTTCAGAAACTAACAGTCTGCATTTCTTGTGAAACAGGGTTCCATGTGGTTCTCTATGCCACTGGAATATACTCCAACATGGATTTTGGTCGAACAAGCAGTTCTGGAAGATACACACCCCTTCATACTACTGTCCACTAAAATTGAGGAAAATACATATTTAAAAATACCAAACCGGCCTTATTGAAAATATACAAGCTCCTAGACTTTCCAATAAAATCCTCTAACATGACCTCTCTCTGGAGTAACGCATTATTCAGGATTGATGGCAATTCATTCTTTTGGAAATCATGGTCCTCCAAAGTTATCCACTTTCTTAAGCAATTAGGGTCAAGAAATGACCCGTTCACATTTAAGGAATGTCAAAGCCAATATGAATTAGAGGACATAGACTTTTACGGTTTTCTTAAAATTAAGTCCTGTATATCTGAATCGAAACACTCTTTACAGGATTCATCCCTCCCTACACTGTTCAACTTAACCAACAAAAATGGACACCAGGGGGCATATTTACATGAAAATGGCGCAGTGCATTGCTACAAGCAATTTTGCTATGCCGAGCTGCGTCATTTTCAAAATGCAGGGATGTGCCAAATTAACAAAAATACGGTGCAACACTGTGCTCACCCCTGCGCTGGTGCTAAAAAAGCTGCTTACCGCCAATGCAGGGATGATTGTGTTTGTGCAGGAAGGGACACCTTCCTGCACAAAAACTATAATTAATGGTGTTTTGCTCCTTCTATGTGTGCTGCAGAATGCACAAACATAGAAAGAGCAAAAAACGGGGAGAAGTAAATGTATTTCTCCTCTGGGTGCCACATTAACGCCTCCTTTTGAAAGGCATACGTTTTTGGAGCTGCCTCAGATCGACAGATATTTGTAAATCTGGAGCAGTGGGAATGCCCACAGCAACACCCATTGCACATCCCTGTGCCGCAGAAAACTGTGTTGCGGAGGGCCATATTTACAAAGCTGTGTTAGGCCATGCAAAGTGGCTTAGCATGGCCTTGTAAATATGTGCAAGCATAGAGCGCCACCGGAGCGTCAAAAAAGTGGCATTCTGTAGGTGTTAGGGGCTTGTAAATATGCCCCCAGGTTTCAACATTCTATAAACTCTTACAGCCTTCAGCCACATGTTTAAATCTTGCCACACAGGGTAAATGGAGCGAGTCTAACTCCTTTTCCCAGGAGGAATGGAATCTGATTCGGAAAACAGTTGCCTCCCACAAAATCATCCCCACCCTGTCCCAAACCAAATATTGGCTTCTACACAGGACATATTGGACTCCCTCATGACTCCATAAACTAGCCTTCAAAGAAAAACCAATTTGCTGGAATTGTAGAGAGGAAATGGAGGACTTACCACACGTTCTTTTTCATTGCCGCTCATTTGCTATATTTTGGGACAGAATCTTGGACTTTCTTTTAACATTATTCGGTTTTCAGATTAACCGGGAATATAACTCCCTCATTAAAGGGTTTTTAAACCATTTGGGTTGCTTGCCCAATGATGCACTAATATTAGACATTCTACTACCTGCAGAATATAGGTCAGTACTTATTAACTGGAAGGACACTGCTTCCATTTCTTTCAATTCTTGGTTGAATTAGATCACACACGTAAGAGGGGCAGACAATATTGCAGTTAACCACTCCCCTTGAGCCACAACAAAGACCCTTGTGGGTTACTCTTGAGACCTACTTTGCAAACAATAAACCCTCACAAGGCTCCTCCCTTGTTCTTCACCTTACCCCTCTTCCCGTACGTTATTTAAACGATTGTGATGTCTAGTTCCCCCAACACTATACATACAGTGTATCCATATTCACTTCTATATATTGGACTGGCTCCTTCAAGTGTTGTGAGCCACTATCTTCCAAATACTCTCTGCAGAAGTGTTAATTTCTATCATAATAAGCTATGCATACAGGATGTATATTCCTCTCTCTATAACCTACTCTCTTATCATGACGATGATTTGCCATCCTAACAGTGCACAAGGCTACCTATAATCCTATTTGATTGATCTGTATTTTTGGTATTTTCAATTTCTCTTCTGGTATTTATATTCTTTGAATCTTCTTGTGTTTGGATTATGCTAAAAATCCCAATAAAGATTTTGAACTCAAAGAACATTCATAATTGTGATGCAGTGGACCCCTGAGCAAATGTGTCACTGCACCTTCTTAACAAATCATAGCTACTTCCTTGCTGCCGCCTCTGACCAGGGCCACTTGAATTATGTGGTAGGGGAAGGACAAATTAAGTGGCAGGGTTGACAAACTTTTGCAGCAAGAAATGGAAAATTATTCAGGCGTCATTTTATGATAGTATTACTTCATTATTTTGTTTGTTAGTTTTACACTTGTTAACAATGTTGGGGCATATATTGCACCTCATTAGTACCAGTTTAACACCCATATATAGCAACCTTTGCAAAGGGCCTTCCACTGTGTGGCAACGAATGTCGCTACATTTTTATTAACTTTTGAACCGTTTGATCTAGAAACAAAATCCTTTTTATGAAAATCTGGAGATCATACAGCTGATAATGAATTATGTGGCAAATTAGGAAAATCCATAAATATATGAAGAATACCGCAGCCGCACAATCGCATTATTCAAGTGGCCCTGCCTCTGACCTTTATTAACAACATGGGCCCCCATCTCACACCATCCCTCTCCCTCCTGTCTCTCATCATCTCTTTCCCTCTCACCTCTCTGATACCAAAATCAATTTGTCTCCTCTGCTTCATTTTCCCCCTGCTTTATGCCATTGCTCCAAGGCTCAAAGAAACACTGGCACAGATAGATTATCTACAGCTCTGCAAACAGGCTGTCTATTCTGTCCACTCAACAAGGCTATGCCTACTCAACAAGGCCATCACGTCTAGACAAGATGCCCAAAGCATGTTTTCTGCTGCTTTGTGTAACAAACAAAAAAAAAAACATTTCCCCCCTTTACCCTCTGTTGCTTGGGCCCTGTTCCGTGCACAGCAATGGTGACTTGGGCACTAATGCTAGCCAGGAGAATGCACCCCCACTTTCTTTTTTATAGTAAGAATGCCATAACTGGGGTCCGATGGCTACTTACTAAGGGTGGTGGGGAGGAGGGTGACTCCTGTGCTATGAAGCAGAGAGAGAGAGGGATAGGGAACTAAAGAGGAAACATGCCTTCTCACCAGCGTGCCTGCTACCTGAAAGAAACGTAAAAGTGTGCAATTAGTTAATCATCAAATATAAAGGCTGCTTTGGATCCAGTGTAGGTTTTAATTAATGGAGTCACTTGAAGCTTCATGGTGACAAATGTTTATTCTTTTTGAGAGATAATACATGTGTCCATTAAAAGGAGTGCACCCTTTTAATGGACACATATAAAATATTTACACTAGCTTTAGGGCCTTATTACCAGTATGGCGGTTTTAGGACCACTGTACTTGCGGGGGCGGTCTGACCACCACCACCCCGGCAGTCCGACCGCCATATTATGATGGCGGTGGTGGGACTGCCACAAGACCCTCGCCTCCGCCAGGATCCTGCGGCAGTGGCAGTGTGGAAAAGGGCAGAAGATGTTGGTGGTGCTGATGCCGGCAACACCGGTCAAATTCCGATCTGCATTTCCACTGCCTATTTCATGGCAGGGACCACGTCATGGAAAGGGAGACGAAAATGCAGGTAAGGGGGCCCTAACAGGGCTCCCAAGTGAACCTGCCCATGGGGGTGCGTGCGGGGGGGCACATGTTATGCCCCCCTAGAATTGCACCTTCATGCATGCACTGTGCGGCATGTACGACATGGTACATGCCACACAGTGCATGAACATGCTGTAGGCACTGTCACGGCTGTGGTATGCTGTTTAGGCTCTCCTATGAGCCTAACATACCTGCTGCCATGACACTACCACCGCACCGCCCGCTTGCCCTAGACGCAACTTGCAATCCGACGGGCGGTTCACCACGGGCTTGGCGGTCTTCCTGGGACCACCATGGTGGAGGTCCTACAGGAAGACTGCCAAACTCATAATAAGGCCCTTTGTCTGAATACTTGTCACTAAACTGTATATTTGTAAAGCACTTTGTTTATCTTAAACAGTATTTTGCAGCAGCCTATTTTATACTGTGTAATACAATTTTGAAATAATTTACAGTGCTTTCTGTCACAGACTGGGACCTTGTGCCACTATAAATAAACAAGTCACTGTTCCTCACTGCACCAATCAGGATTTAATTCTGTGACTCTCTGGTCACACACAAAGACACAGTGATCGCATTAGCCAACTGAGGTTTCATAAGGTAAAAGAGTATATTTCCCTTTGATTGGTTTAGCTTTCAACTATTTTTAGTTTGAGGTGTGTGCATGTTATTTTATATTCAGTTACCTGACAATGAAAAAAAAACAATAAAATGCAGACATTTTTCTTCTTTTTAGGCATGTCTTTGACCCCATTTTCACACTCACTGACCCTTCCCTATGCCACTCAGTTGTACAGTCCTCACACTCTTTTTATGGACTTTAACAGCTGAATGTAAATGAAGCCAGCCTGGCAACGTGCCTGTCGCACATCCAGGCTACCTTCATTTACATGTAATAGGAGACTTATTTACACCAACCCGGAAACACATTCACAAACTCCCAGGAGGGGCACGCCCCACAATTTGAAGACCTCTGGTTTAGATAGAAATGTTGAGATATACAATGCACATTTATCATTCATTGCATAATGATAAACAAGTTTGCTTAAATATATTACTGCTATTTCCTTTGAATTAAATTATTTGTTGAAATGATTGTTTTAAATGAAGAACAAAGTTTCATGGAAGCTGATAACTTCAGTATTCCACTAAAATATCAAACAAAAAAATATTGTGCTAAAAGAATATTGTGTCAAAAATATTGTCAACTCAAAAATATTGCACAAAGGATATAGCAGATCCGCTCTGCAACGGACTACTCCTGGTGCTTTTGCGCTGTCCCTGGCCCCTAACCTGCACTAGCGCACTTTAGCCCCGCTCCCTGGAGGACGCTACAAGGCACAGAGCCGGGACCGCGACGGCGGGATCCGCTCTGCAACGGACTACTCCTGGTGCTTTTGCGCTGTCCCTGGCCCCTAACCTGCACTAGCGCACTTTAGCCCCGCTCCCTGGAGGACGCTACAAGGCACAGAGCCGGCACCGCGACGGCGGGATCCGCTCTGCAACGGACTACTCCTGGTGCTTTTGCGCTGTCCCTGGCCCCTAACCTGCACTAGCGCACTTTAGCCCCGCTCCCTGGAGGACGCTACAAGGCACAGAGCCGGGACCGCGACGGCGGGATCCGCTCTGCAACGGACTACTCCTGGTGCTTTTGCGCTGTCCCTGGCCCCTAACCTGCACTAGCGCACTTTAGCCCCGCTCCCTGGAGGACGCTACAAGGCACAGAGCCGGCACCGCGACGGCGGGATCCGCTCTGCAACGGACTACTCCTGGTGCTTTTGCGCTGTCCCTGGCCCCTAACCTGCACTAGCGCACTTTAGCCCCGCTCCCTGGAGGACGCTACAAGGCACAGAGCCGGCACCGCGACGGCGGGATCCGCTCTGCAACGGACTACTCCTGGTGCTTTTGCGCTGTCCCTGGCCCCTAACCTGCACTAGCGCACTTTAGCCCCGCTCCCTGGAGGACGCTACAAGGCACAGAGCCGGCACCGCGACGGCGGGATCCGCTCTGCAACGGACTACTCCTGGTGCTTTTGCGCTGTCCCTGGCCCCTAACCTGCACTAGCGCACTTTAGCCCCGCTCCCTGGAGGACGCTACAAGGCACAGAGCCGGCACCGCGACGGCGGGATCCGCTCTGCAACGGACTACTCCTGGTGCTTTTGCGCTGTCCCTGGCCCCTAACCTGCACTAGCGCACTTTAGCCCCGCTCCCTGGAGGACGCTACAAGGCACAGAGCCGGCAACGCAACGCGGGACGCGCGCGGGCTCGGCACGGGCGAAGACCGGGCCAAGACGGGCCCGTCTTAGCCCGTCAGAGTCCGGAGGAGGCTGGGCTGGGCCCTTCCTCTTAGTAACCTGTTTGCAGTAGCAGGGGTCCACTGAAACTTTGGCTTGGGATTGTGCCTATTTTATATTTGCACCTTTTGGCGGTCCGATTTGAGAAGTGTTTAGGTGTAGTACTATACTATAGGGGAAGTATTATTTGAATGGGACCTTTCTTTGCAGGGGCTTGTAATGGTTTATTAGGTTAAGATTGTTCTTTACATTTTAACCAGGGTATTGGGTGTTGTGTTGCTTTTTCTGTTTAAAACTTGGGGGACGCATTGATATTGTGATATGGGGAGGCGGAGGCTCCAAGAGAGCCAGGAAGGGACAAAAGCTGTAACGAGGGCTAATGTTACAACCATGGATGCCTTTTTATTGAGAGCTACCTCTGTTATTGATAAGGAGATCGAAATGGTGAATAGGCGTCTCTCTAGATCTCCCTCTAATGGCTTATCCTCCCTATTGGCTGGCTCTATTAATCCCATAAGGCAAGGTGTTATGGAAATATCGAGTACACCCACGCCCCTCCTATTGAGTATTAACCGAGAGATTATTGTAGCTTCATCTCCTCTGCAAGAAATTTCTTGTGAGGTACCTCATAGACCACTCTCTCCCGCTGTAATTATTGAGAATAACAAGGAGGGTGTTTCTACACAAGCGATAGAGTCTGGCAGTATTATCAATTATAGGTCACCAGAAATACATCGTAATGTTGGCCCCTCACAACAACCAAGGGTGGCTCCAAGGTCACGTGGGAGTATAAAAAGAAATTTGAAGTCCATTGGGAGTCAAGCCAAAAAAACCAAACTAAATGTATCCACCAAGTTAGCTCCTAAAATCCCGGTACCTGTATCATCGGTAGTAAACACAGTTCACCCGGCCTTGATGGAAGCCTTTAAATCTACCATGAGTTGCATGTTGGATGCTAAGTTGAGTCCCATTTTGGATAAATTAAATTTTATTGAGAAAATTTTAGCAGAACAGAATAGGTCTGTTCTACCTGTCCAATCTACTCAACCTATGGTCCCTAACTCATCTAAGGACAACATAATCCCAGGTATTACATCTACGCCTGGGTTAGTATTAGCCCCGTGGCCTGCCAGTGGAATTCAGCCTCATGGTGTAAATATAGTGCCTAAAGATCTGGGGGGTTGGCAAATACCTCAAGCGAAAGACAGGCTCCTAACTTTCATCCCCAGGGTTTGATTTCTCAAACTTCAGGAACATCAATGGAGGGGGTACAGGGTCATCAGGTAAATGCCACAAAGAACTCAGTGGTTATCAATCTTCCACCTCAATCTACACCCCTCGTAATAATTTTGGGAAATGTTCCTCCACTTTCGCCAGGGTCCAATGAAGATTTCAGTCAACTCAAAAATAAGGTTACTCATTGGCTGTCGAATAACACCTCTGTAGGTCCAATGGTGGAACGTAATATTATTATGGTGCGCCGCGTGGGCTGGTTGGGGAACAGGAGGAAACCCGGAGGGGGGATTGTATTGTTGTGAACTTCAATGGATCTCCCCTTGTGGATAGAATCTTACGGGATGCTTATTTTGACCGTGCACATCGTGATTCTGGCATCCAGGTCCTCCCGTTGGGTTTCTTCTACGAGGTTGACCCTATAGGGCCCCCAAACACCAATACTTTTTGTGATGGGTGGTCTCATGGACCCCGTGAGGTTGCGGGTGGAGGTTATCCGCGGCCCCAGGGGGTACAATTTCGATCGACCGCGCACCAGCCTACTACTCGGTTAGCGCTATCTAATAGATTTTCAGCTTTATCAAGGTTGGATGAGCAAGATTGACTGAACATGAACACAGAGCCCGTTGGAGAGTTATCGCATCAACAGGGGTCCCCATCAATCTCTATGCGAAATATAGTGCCCAGTGTCGGGGAGCCGTCTGGGAGGATTAGCCCTCAGCAGCAGGTGCTTTCATTGATTGTACAACAGGGGATGATTGAAAGGGCAGACATTTATAATATCTTGTCTTGGAACATCGCAGGGTTGTTAGGAAAATTTCAGGATCCCGTATGGATGCAGTTCATTAGACAATTCTCCGTGATTTGTCTCCAGGAGACTTGGCTTGTGAACTGCAACCTGTTTCTGGAGGGATATAAAGCATTCTTTGTCCCTGCAACCCCGTCACCTTGTGGTAGAGCGAGGGGTGGTTTAGTGACCTACATATCGTTGGCTGTGACCTGTAGGATTCAGCAACTTCCTACTGCTAATAAGGACTCTCAAGTAATTGTCCTAGGGAGAGGAAATGATTGTATGGGCATTATTAATTTTTATAATGCACTAAGTGTGCTGGGGGAGTGTAAGATTGCTCAGCTAGGCTGCCTTATAAGACAGTCCTGTGACTCTGTTGCTCATAATCTTATGGTGGCAGGGGATTTTAATATTCATCCTTGTGGAGACCCTAAAATAAGATGTATGGCTGAGATGGGATGTGCCAGGATGCGGGGATTCCATTTTGAGCATTCCGTTCAGGGGGATGCATTGAATGGTCTGCTTAATGAATTTGATTTGGTATCATCTATGTCTCTGGTTAACCCCCTTAGCACACAGTCCGTTCCTTCTTTTAAAGGATGTAGTGATGGTTCATTTATAGATTACATCTTGATTTCCACCGGACTCCAGTCTAGTTTACGTGGGTTTACCATCATGGATAGCGCTTTTAGCGATCATAATCCCATCTGTGTCCACCTTGGAGGTAGGCTGTTGATAACACAAGCTAGGGTGACATTCCCAGGCATGCTGAGACCGGTGGATGGTAAACGCCGCCTAAAATGGTCACAGATATCCCCAGACTCATTTTTTGGCAAGGTACAAGTTGCGTGTGCTACCGAATTAGCTTCTTGTGTGTCACTTGGTTTCCACCCGGGGGGGTTCTTGGGGCTTTTGATGTTATTGTTTTAAAGATAGGGGCACTTTTAAGTGCCCCCTCTCATGGGACGGTGTTATCTGACCCTAGATGGTTTAATCCACAGTGTTCTAAGGCAGCTAAACTTTTGAAAGATGCTCTAAAAGCTACCCCGAGAAATCAGTCTCTGATATGTGCCCGTCGTCGTGAATATAAACGGGCATTGGTTAACCGTAAGGGCGAACTGAAGGAGGAAATGTGGAGGGACTTACTGGAGGCAAGCACTTTGGGGAACAGTGCAAGGTTTTGGGGCATAATTAATCGACCTTTATTTGAAAAGGCTAGGGATGGAGAAGTAGGCACTAATATATCTGAGGATGAATGGGTGTCTCATTTTAAATCTATTTTTAGACGCCCCATGGAGCCTCATCAATCCCAAAGTAGGGTTAATATCACTGCTCCAATAGTGTTTGAGCAGAAAGAGGTGGAGAAGGCCATCTTAGGGCTAACGTGTAATAAGGCCCCAGGTCCGGATGGTATACCTCCAGACCTTTTTAAATCTAATCCATCTTTTTGGGCCCCAGTATTGATGGCTGTCCTTAACGCGGCGGCCAGGATTGGTTGTCCGGACTCCTGGAGCATCTCAACCATTGTGCCGGTATTCAAGAAGGGCGATCGTAATAGCACTTTGTGTTATAGACCGATCTCCCTTCTTGACTCTGTGGTCAAGGTTGTGGGTGGGGTATTACTGGGAAGATTATCCTCTTGGGCGGCAGAGAATGAGATCATCTCTGATATACAGTATGGGTTCCGCCCAGGGCGCTCCACCTTGGCCCAATGCCTTAATTTATATCTGATCCTGGGAAAGTATACAATTGCCCGCCAAGGTACAATTTACATGGCCTTCATGGATCTTTCCTCTGCCTTTGATTGTGTCAATCGGGGAAACTGTGGCAATCAATGCGGGCCATGGGGGTGGAGGAAAATTTGGTTGACTTCCTGGAGGATCTGCACAGGGATACAAAGGCTAACATCAGATATGCACAGGATCTTCGTGTATCCAGGGATTTTAAAATAGAGAGGGGGTTCGGCAGGGGTGTATCTTGGCCCCCTTTTTATTCAATTTATATATCAATGACCTGGAAAAATTTTTGATAAAAACAGGGGTTGATTTTCCATATGTGGGGCAAAGAGGTCTGCCCGTCCTGCTATATGCGGATGATGCGGTCCTCATTGCTAGGACGGCAAGGGGACTTCAGACATTGTTAGACACCTTTCGGAGTTTTATGGAAGCCCGCGATTTGGCAATTAATAATTCCAAATCCTATATTATGCAGGTTGGGATTCGCCCGAAGAAATCGTTCCATTTTAAAGTAGGTAATGAGAAAGTACCAACGACTTCGGTATTCTCTTACCTGGGTGTTCTAATAGATGACCGTCTGAATTGGGGTGCCCTGATCCAGAGGAAAAAGGGGAGGTTATAAGGGCGAATGCGGCAATCTTCAACTTTGCAGCGAAGATGGGTAAGCGCCCAATTGCCGCAATGTTGAAGATATTTCAGGCCAAAAGTGTTGCTATAGCTGGCTATGGGAGTGAAATCTGGGGCTATGTAGCAACCGATGCTCTACAGGTGGTGGAGAACACCTTTCTAAAACGTCTCCTAGGAGTGCCCACTGGAACATCAAATCTGGTGGTACATGAAGAACTGGGGTTGCCATTTTTATGCGACACCTTGGCCATGCGCCCCTTGTTGTTTTGGCTCAATTGTTGGTTAAACAAGGAGTTAGTTCTCAACCATCAGATTTTAAGAGAAATTATGAGTCTTGATTACATGTCTCGTATCCCATGGTTAAAATATATTAGGGGTTGTTTTGAAGAGCTGGGGCGGCCGGACCTTTTTTAAAGCCTGATTCTATTACCATGAAGGATGTGGAATTTGTAAAAAAACCTTTATTACCTTAAAAAAGCATGGTAGAGACGATTTAGAAATTGGGAAATCAAGCGTCCGTAAATATGTGATGCTTAAAACAATCCCATCTATTGAGCCTTATCTTCTGTGGCCATTGTCGCCCCATGAGCGGTTTTTATTAACCAGGTTTCGATTGGATTATTTTCATTTGTTATTAGCTGTCCCAAAAGGGAGCCGCAGAGGCCAGGTGCTAGCATCCTGTGGCTGCGACGGAGTGTCTCCTCAGGATTTGCTACACTTTATGTTTTTGTAAATTTTATGATGTACCTCGCAGATATTTTTTAACACCCCTTTTAAAGAAGTTGAATTTTACTCAGGTCCGCCCAGCTCTTTTTATTTACAACTGTTGAAATTAGACTGTGTGACTTTTATAGTAGGCTTTCTGAAATCCTCTCTGAGATCTAGGATTTGTATGGAGAGATAGTAAACATCTAACGTTGGTAGGTACCCCCATTACTATCCATATTGATGTAATTTGGTCCTCTGGTGTAGTGGTTCCCCCCATATAATTTTATTTATTAGATGTATATATCTCTGTATTTTAGGGGACAATTTGTTTTAACATTATTGTTATGAATTATATGTCTTAACTGTTATATGGAGTTGTGTAACTTTTATGGTTTTAATCCTAAAACCGAATAAAGTATTTTGATTGATTGATTGATATAGCAGATAAGAATATAATTTATTAGGTGAATAATATCACTTTTATATATTGTTCTATATAATATAATTGTTTTTGATACACTTGTATAAACTATTATTTTTAATTAATTTAATATTTATCTATTATGAGGTACTAGTATCATGATATTTGTTTTTTTTACCTTGTTAGTATACTTTGTAATTTTTAATTTTAAATGTAGTTTTTAAATTAGCTACTACATTTTAATTTAGTAAAGTCTGTTTGGTTTATCGGGGCTTAAGGCAGAAAAATTGTGTTTTTATTATTTTTTATGAATATCTTATTTTAAATAAAATATTAATTTATTATAAGTAACGTAAATTATTTAATTGATCATTGTTTAATTATTTTATTACAGTTTGTAATTTTGAATGTGAAATGTTCTTGTTTTAAATTTAATTAGTAATTTTTAACCTAGTAGTCGGTTGTGAGATTTATAAGAGATTATGGATGGAAATTATTTAAGCCTAAATTATTTTTTTAGTTGTAATTATTTTTGTCTGTTAATTAAATTATTGTTAATTCATTATATAAATTATTTAATTGATTGACCATTATGGTATTTATTTTTTCAATTTTTAGTTGGTTGTTCAGTTTACAAAATGTTCAAAAGTTTTAGATTTGTTTGAATTGTTCTATTTAATAAATATTCTTATACTAATAATGTTTACAATTTAAAATGTATTTTTAATTATTTTTATTGTTAGTGTTATGGGTAGTAGGGAAGAAAGTGTATTTATTTTAAATATTTTTAACTTTTTACATATTATTTTTATTTATTTTGGAATAGGAAATTTTTAATGTTTAGGAGTTGGGACACTACATTTATATCCTCCAAAGTCAAACACTTTTGCTATCGCTGTTTAGATTGGAGTGGGAATGGTAAATCTAGCACCTCCAAAATCCAAATTTCCCTGCATTTGCTCACATTGGGTTGGGGATATTAGATGTGACCCCTTAAAACGTTAACGCTTTTCCTACTTTTGCTTATGGTGGAGTGGGAATATTAAATTTGACCTCTCCAAGTCCAACATGTTCCCTACTTTTGCTTAGATTGGAGAGCGAATAATAAATCTCATACCGCCAAAGCCCAACACTTTTTCTACTATTGTTTAGCTTGGGTTGTTAATATTTATTTTATTCTTGGGACTATTTTTTTTCATGTTTTTATTTATATTTTATTTTTGTTTTTTGTCTACATTTTCATATTTAATTATTTTTGATATTTTTACATAGCTACTTTTTAAATTGTAATATTTCTATTATGAATAATTCAATGTAATTTTGTTAATGTTTTATTTTTTAAGATATATGTATAATAATATTGCAATTGCTTTTATATTTATTTTTAATTATATTATTATTTAAAACTTTAATGTTTTAAATAAATTACATGTAATGGCATATAATGCCATATATACTAACCTTGTTGAGATGATTTTCTGGTTCACATTATTTCCTTCAATGTTTTTGTAGTTTACATACAAAATATGTAAACTCAATATTTTTGATGAGATTTTGGCACAATAATTCTGTGTCATGATCTTTCTGAAGACAATCTTTTGTCATACAACCAATAACGTCCCTTCTTGTTTATTGTTTTTAAACAAAGGTCATGGTTCCCCATAATGTAAGTAATTGAAAGGGTACAAAGGCCTTTTCTGCTAATTATTTATTCAACAATGATCACATATGTTATATAAGCTAAGAACAGAGTGCGAAAGATAGAGTGGAACTTTGTACCAGAGCCTCGAGACAGAGGCCATACAGAACTGTATCACCTTCTTTTGCTGAAGGCTACCTGGATGCAGTGCAAAACAGTGGTCCCTGCATATGAACAAATTTAAACAATCTTGCCAATCAAATGATCATTTATTCAGGTTAACATATATTTCTTGCTAAAACCAGTATACATCAGCAAAGTGTCTGGGGTTCGAAATGTTGACTTGAATTGCAGACTGTTCTTTGTATTATATATTTATTGAAAACTGGCTTTGCTATTTTGACTTTTTAGAAGCGTACATTTGACTATAATTTTCACGTACGTGTATCGCTGTTGTTGAGAGAGCAATAATCATGTTTGATTCACCCACATCCACTGCACCAATGTATACTGCTGTTAGAAAGGAATATATGTTAACTTGAATAAATGATCATTTGCCAGGCAAGATTGTTTAAATCAGTTCATTTTCAGGGCCCACCAGCTATCTACCCAAAGTCCCTGATGATCCTTGGGTCTCCCTTGTTTTGTAGAAACAGAAGTCTACCTAGAAGCTCTTTACTCAATGGGCTCATCAGTCTGTCTACCAGTTCAGACAAGAATAGTAGACACTGCTATTTTACTGAACATTGCCTCTATTGTTAGAAAAGGTATGCAGGTGAGATCCATCTTTGAAACTCAAATTTGGCTCTTTCTTTAGAGCTAAGATCAGTTTAGTTAGACAATGAGGCAAGTGTGAAATTTAAATATTGACCTAAAAATCTATTATTATAACATTATGTCACAATCTAATTTGCCATTCACACTTATAGTGAATTTCTTTGCCACTGTATTTTTTATGATCATAATAGTTACTATTCACATTGTATGTAGCGGGATAGGGTTTTAATTTTTAGAAATATAGCTTTAAAATATATCCATGTTTTCCTAGTGTTCTCGAGAGTGCCTATCAATAATGGAAAAGGGTTTGAGTTCCACTTATAATCCCTGTGATATTTTGTAGGATCAATCATTACCTGTGGGCTGTGGGTTAGTTGCAGCCAAGTTGGCTTTCTGTCTTGGGTTGGTATAATGACAACGTCCTTACTACCAGGGTGTTAGAAATCCTATTTCCTGGTTATGTTCTGGACAAAAACCCAGAAAATGTATGCGGTGTATCTGAAGAAAAATATAATAACTGCAACCGCTTGATGAGTGTTGAATAGCCCTTAAGGAAAAGTGACAGGTCATATATTTTCTAATGCTGATAACTCATTAAGTATATCTTCAGAAGTGAACATTCGATGCTACCACTTCTGGGGTTCTTCACTATAACATTGAATACCGTCCATTTCAGTTGACTCTCCCTGTGTTATTTTTTTCAAGAATGCTGGAACTGAGGGCTGTCATTTTATGACAATGTGTATCAATTTATGTTAGCCACTCTGTGAGACTTCATTTACAGGGACAGAGTATGCTGTAAACAATGCCCTTAATCTTGCAATTTGAGAACATTTTATGTACATTCTTGATATCACTGTGTGAGATGTCTGTGCCCTCAACTGTCTGTTGACAAACTGAGCATTCTCAACATCTATGAAGCTCTTGAATCAGCTGCAACTTCCAATTTTTTCTAAGGTCTTTCAGTGTAGCCAAGTCACGTTCAATGTAAGTCTTCACAAGATTGTTCCTCCGTCTTTGGTTCTTCTGTAGGCCAAACAGTGACTTTTCCAACTGACAGCTGAGTGTGGAAAGAATATGCTAGTTTTGGTTGACAGTTCGTTTGAATTGGTTAGTACTCAGACTTTTCTTGTGACAAGAAGAGGCTCCGAGGTGTAAACTAAGCTCTTTTAGATGATTTTTAGTAGCTTCTTCACATATCCTTTTGAAATTATCTTCCTTAGTAGTGCAGATAAGGCATATGTGTAGGAACTGTCTGCCTGGGAGAATGTTTTGGAAAGTTCTTGGTTGAATACTGTCATATAGTAGTGCCCTATTTCTATCAGTATATTTGATGTATAGTAATGTTATGAGCATGTCATCCTGTCTTTTGATTGAAATATCCAAGAAGCTGATTTTATGTTGGTCATAGGTCATGTTAAACTTCAAATCTATGGAACGATCACTAAGCCAGGTGACAAAGCACTTAAATTCTTCTGGCACCCCTGACCAGATACAAAATGTATTGTCAATATATCCATACTAGATGGTAATATTACTCATAAATGGATTGTTGGTGAAAATGAAAATGAAGTATTCTTTGACCTAAACCATGAAAGGGATTGCTGCCCAGGGGCAAAACAATAGCCCATGACTGTTCCTTTCACTTGTAGGCAAAATGCTCCATCAAAAAGGAAAGAGCTTTTCAAGTTCTTTTTTGACCACCCTCATAGCAACATGCCAAAACTGTATGCAGAAGATTATCACCTCCAAATCTGACTTCTGGTCAAAATGTATTGTTCAGGGCCACAAAGAAAGCAAGGCACTGGTCACATATGTGAAGCTTTACTCTACGCCTGTTGTCCCCTCTTTTGCTTCTCATTGCAAAGGAACTCAGGGGCTCATTACGATGGCAGAGGGACCGCAACCGCCGGGCCGGCGGTGGCAGTCCCTCCGCCATCTGGCTCCCATTTCCCCCCGCCACATTAGGATGGCGGGGGGAATCGTTCCACAAACGTGGCGGGCGCAAAGATCACCCGCCACGCTTCCACCACAGGCAATCGTTGCAATTGCCCGGCGGAGCGGTTCAGACCGGGGATATGGTGGCGGTGCCTATCAGGCATCGCCCGCCCGATCACAATGCTGGCGTCAGCCAGCCTTTCCATGGCGGTGGAACCGCCATGGAAATGCTGGCGGAAGCTGGCTTCGGGGGGCCCGTTATGGGCCCACTCTGTGGTGGGGGGCCAGTTGTGCACTGGGGGGTACCCATGGTACCCCCTACATTTCCATGCACAAGGTGGCAGGCACCGCGCGGTGCCTGCCACGTTGTGCAGGGAAATGCACAACATGGCCATTTAACATTGCGGCGGGTGCTGCAGCCAGCAGCACCCGCCGCAATGTTAAATTGCTGGATGCGACCGCCGCGGTGGTGGTCGCATCGTAATTAGATGTGCGGGACCGCCGCAGTACAGGCGGGTGGTCCCGATCCTGCTACGATGGCGGCGGACCCAAGTCCGCCCGCCATCGTAATAGGCTCCTCAGTCTTTCTTTTGTTAGGGAAAGTGTTATATAATAGTTGGGCGACTGTGTGTGTGGTACTGACAGCATGAAGAAAATGTTATAAAGAAAATCTCATAATGATGCAACAGCTTGGACAAAAACAACGTTGAGCTTGAGAGAAGGGCACTTTTGATGTACAGACATTTGGAGAAGAGGTAACCCATACCCTTACAGAAGAATATTTTGAAATAGAATTAAAAGGGGAAGTCAGTGCTGTAAGTGGTGAACCTAAAAGGGATACACAGCAAAACAAAGTACAATAGAAACTTTTTTTCAAACTGCCATCTAACATGGCCCTCACATGAAATCATGTGTACATGCAATGGAAAGAATTTTGTATTGATGAAACACTGTATGGTAAAGAATTGGTACCAAAAACATTGAATGATACAGTGCGATAAATGAATGTTATGAGCAAGATGCTGGAGTTTGAACCAGGGCTGGGTCCACATTGTCTCTGCAACTGATTTAGATCTTGGAAGTCTTACTGCTGTCCCATCACAGCGACGGTCCCAAGTACTCCACCAAGTTGATGTCCTTTCGCCACCGTATTGAGACGCATGCAGGCTGACTCGCCGTCCGCATCGACAGAGTATTTCCTGACATGGTCGCAGGTCTCTGCTGCCGATGCAGTGGACTCCAATGCTGGTGTATAGTACTTCGTCGCCGTCAGGGCAACGTGTTCCTACCGAGCAGATTTAGATTTCACATTTGTGCTGGCAGTCTCCTAGCAGAGGGTCTCTGATGGAGGCAGTCCATTGTGGTACACGCTCAACAGTGGACCCTCACTGAGTCCATTGGATGGATGCTAGTAGAACACACCTGATGTCCATTGCCCAAATTGAAACACCTGCAATCCACACTATAAAATGCACCCCTTTTTAGACCATGATCCTTTGCCATTCCAGCTCCACCACAACATTTTCTACCAGAACCTTTTTGTAGTCAAGTGAGGTGATCTTGTTGCTTTTCCCTACTTTTGTCCCTTTATCTTCTCTCATTTTTTTCCCTTGTGTTTAATTAATTTGAGTACATTATATTTATTTTCACAATGCCAGGCCCCAAAAATCCCCGTTTTACTGAGGGAGAATCGTCAGTCATGGTGGAAGAAATCATAAGACTAGAGCCACAAATGTTTGGAGCCCAAGTCCAAAATACCCCCCTATCACAGAAAAGGCAAATGTGGTCCAAAATAGTTGGCAAAGTGAATGCTGTAGCAAACAACCTGCGCTAGCATAAGGAAATTAGGAAGAGGTGAAACGACTGACGGGGGCGGATGCCTTTCCTGCCCTCTAAGCATCATAGGAGACGGCAACGCATATTCCCAGAAGGTGAGGATAACAATACCTCTGCAACCACCAGCATGATAGGCCGATACTATTTTGCTCCAGTGTGTGCCCAAAATTCACTCTGTGGACTATTTCTAGACGCATTTGCCTTTCTGAGGCAAGTAGTATTTTGGACATTGGACTGCAAACAATTTTGGCTCTCCAACTACGGTTTCATTTACCATGACTGACTTCTTCACTTTTTGATTTGTGTTTGTTATGTTCACCCTCTTTATTTTGATCACATTTAGTAGAATAAATTTACAAGTCAAAAACTCATAAACTGGTGTTGTATATCTCAACTCTATCAATGCATTTGTTTTCTTCCATCATAATTTGACAATGACAAAAAACACAGCCTGTTTTCCTGCCCGCAACCAGGTTATGTGATCTCTGCTGTATTCACTGGGGTGGGACTTCACCCTCCAGCTTTCCAGGCAGTCAAATGGGGGCCAGCTGAGCGCCAGAGCACTACTTCACCACCAGAGGCGTCCCGCAGCCCAGGTGCCTCACAGCCTGTTTTCCTGCTCGCAACCAGGCTACCCTTATCACTGCTGTACTCACTGGGGTGGGACTTCATTCCCCAGCTTTCAAGGCAGTCACGTGGGGGCCACCTGAGTGCTGGAGCACTACTTTAACGTCAGAGGCATCCCGCAGCACGGGATGTGCACGGGTCACGCCCGGGTGCATGCCTGGTCAAAGACCAGGCCAAGAGTGGGCCTGTCATCAGCCGTAAGAGGCCAGGCCGGACCTCCTCTCTTGGTCCCCTGGTTCCGCACTTTACTCCTGCCCCTTGGCTTGCTACCTCTCAACCATATTGGCCAAACAAATCTCCTCCTGCATTTCAACTATGAGGAAAAGGCAAACTGAACCTGGTGCCACAAGGAGTGACCTGACAACCGCAATCAATTCTTTTTCGGTTAGGGCAGCGTGTGTCTTCTCGAAGGAGATTGCACTTACTGAAAGGCATCTGTCCATGGCGAAGGTAAGGAGCAACGTGATATTTTTGAATAGTCCCAAAAGTCAGGTTATTCACGAGGGGCCTAATGAAGGAGATGCTGAACCTTGGCCACCTGCTCCCACAATAAGTAGGGAGACTGCATGTTATTCCCATGCATAGAACTCGCCCATCATGGAACCTCCAGTGAAAAAGAAGAAGGGTGGGCCCAGCGCAAGAAAGGAACACTAGACTATAAGGGGTCCAAAGTGAAGGAGGATGATGTTATTCTGCAATTCACTTCTCCCAACATGGACGAACTTTGTGCTAGGACAAAATGTTTACTTAATTTATACTTACAGCCTGTCTATGATCGTCTTGATAAAGTAGAGAAAAGTGTGTCCCAATTTCTAGCTTCAGCCAAAAATCCATTCCACCCCTGGGGTCCCTATAACTCCCCTGCTCCCTCCTAGTGTCACAAACCATAAGGACAGTAAGATACATGGTAACATGCCTGCACTAGTCACAGCTCCTACTGGCACTTATTCAAGACCCGGGAGGCAGTGGCGTAGCTAGGGGGGGGCGATGTTGGCGGACCGCCCCAGGCGGCATGAGTTTTGGGGCGGCAGCCGGCCCCCCTTCCCCCGCTCTTACCTGCGGCCGTTGCGGTCGCTACCGCTCCCCCGCTCTTCTATCAGTTTGCCGAGGGCGGCAAACGCAGGGGCCGCCACGGGCAGCCTAAGGCCTAGCTACGCCCCTGCCGGGAGGAGTTATGCCAGCCCAGGTCCAACTGCAACAGGCAATATCTACCCAGAACCAAGACCCTGCACTTACCTCTGCCTCCTCCCAGGTGCAGCTACTTAGACACATAGGTGTTAACAGGGCTGGGGATTCACCCATTAGGATGGGCATTGAAGCAAAGGAGATGCATAGGGGTAACTCCTTTAGGGAAGCCCAAGCTTTGAACCTCCCCCGGTAGCATCCACCTATGTTTTGAAGCTGGTGAATGTCCCAATCTGAAACAAAACCTGACAGAGAAGACAGCCCAGTTGATCTCGAAAGTATCTCACTGGTTAACAAAATTTAGAAGTTATGATCCTCCTACATGCTCACATTCTGATCGCATGCAAAAAGAACAATTGATTGACAGAATGCAGAACAATGTCATACATTCACCCCAGTACAGAGATCTGGGCCTAAATCCATCGTTTTTTTGCTCACCATGCCATTCCAGTTTGGACCCAGCCATATGCAAATCAGTCTTGACCCTGCGCCCAATGGGAACAGTCCAGCCCGAACTGCCAGGCCAGGTCCTCCCTGGACTGGAAACAAGCATCCTAGGACCGGTTTCGGGGTTTCACCCCTCTTCAGCCAGGATAGCTTGATTCCGGTGGCATGGAGAGCACGGGACCCACGTCTGGGCATACCCGTGCCACTCGGGGTGACAAATGCAAAAAGAACAATTGATGGACAGAATGCAGAACAATGTCATACATTCACCCCAGTACAGAGATCTGGGCCTAAATCCATCATTCTGATCGCAAGGAGGGTTGATTGGGTAGGTCCATCTTACAAAACAATCCCTAGTGACTGTGTAGTAGGTCATTTTGACGATCCAAGGATTTTTGCAACCCTCCTACGGCAACGTCCCTCTTTCACACCATGGGCCATATTATCAAGAAAGGCGCAAACATTATCGCCGCTTTAGCGGCAGGAAACTGCCGCTAAAGCGGCGATAAGGGGCTTGATAATATGCCCTAGAGAATTCCAATAGAAGCCCAGGTTTGATGTCCTTGACACCAGAACCTGGGCTTCTATTGGAATTCTCTAGGGCATATTATCAAGCTGCTTATCGCCGCTTTAGCAGCAGTTTCCTGCCGCTAAAGCGGCAATAATGTTTGCGCATTTCTTGATAATATGGCCCCAAGTGTCTCCCAAATATCCACTGTTACATTAGGCATTTTCTATAAACTTCATTATCTCCCCCCATCTCTGGCGCAGGCAGATTAATGCAAAGAAAGTACAATGTGCAAAACCGCCCACTTGACCCACCCGGTGTGAGGTTATGTAATAGATTTTCACCCCTAGAAGGGCTGGATGGGCGCCACTGACTGAGTACCATGTGCAAAGAGGAAGTTTCTGATAGTGGGAGGGGGGGATCTGTCAACCGAACATCATGTGTGAAGAGGAGGCATCTGATAGTGGCGGGGGGGCTTGTCGATCCCAGGCCCCGGCAGCTGCTTTGGCAGATGTTGATGCCGGTGCAACTGTTGTCAGCAGTGAATTAGTTAAGATCCTATCCTGGAATAAAGCAGGTCTACGGAAAATATTGGGAGATCAGGACTGGGCTAATGGAATGACCATATATCATGTGATCTGCCTGCAAGAAACATGGGAGATTGAGCCTAGTCATCTGGATGGGTTTCGTTTATTCCACACCCCAGCTGTTCCTTCAAACACTGCCTCATGCGTGAAGTCGCTAGGGATTGGAGTCTGATAATTGTTAGCTATTATAACACCTGTTTTATTGGAAACACCTTGCAGCTTTAGAGTCAACTTTGCAATATATAGATAAAGACCACATCAATCCCTTGAAGTTATTGTGGGTAGATGACTTCAGTGTTCATCACTGCCCAAAGATCGGAAAGCCAGTGTGTGGGTTAGTAGACAATAAGAAGGACATCTTTGTACATTTTGAGCACAGCGAGTACGGTGACGCCCTTAGCGGCCCTTGGTGAAGTTTAACCTCACAATGATTAATGAGGTGGTGGACCCTTAAGGACGTCTCGCCCCCATGTTTAGGGCTTTTGACAGGGAATCCACTATTGACTTTAACATCGCATCAGATGCATTTGGTACTTGGCTGGGTGTTGTGGAGGGGTTTACAGGGTAGGGTCCATGCAATGCTGACCTACTCCTTGAGAGTAGAGAAGGTGATTAAACCCAGGGCAATGGTGGGTACCAAGCCGGTCTTAGGGAAGAAAAATGGCTTTACAATCAAATGGGAAAAGGTGGACAAAGCACATTTTCTACCAGCTACACTTAACTGCAAACCGGCAGTGGTCTCAGCATTCTTGGCCCCGGAGGTGAACCCATCAAAGGTAATCCCGGCTTCCTTAGATAATATATCTAAAATAAAGCAAGCTCTGACACTGGCATGTCGCTCTAATAGGCAGCATACCCAGGGTTAGTTTGATTCGACCTGCACAAAAGCCCTGGCTTATTTACATCAGGCCTTACGCATAGACTTGAAATATAGGTAACTTATTAGAAGATCACATGCCTCATATAAAGAGGCTTGAGCGACTAGGACAAAGGAGCTGAAGGACAGGGCCTGGGAGGATCTCCGGATAGCTAGCAATGGCAAGGATGGCACGGGCTTCTGTAAGGTATTAAATGCCCTCTATTTTAGGGATTCCACTGCCGCTTCTACAGATGTACATATATCAGAATCAAAGTGTATAGGGCATTTTCAAATGATATATTAGAGTTCTGATGAGCTGACTGTATGCAGTGACACCGATGACCAAGGTTCACAGGTTACCCCTTTGGCTTTTGATTTAGGAGAAGTACAGAGGGCCCTGGGGGAGTGTAGCAGTGGTAAGACTCCCAGCCCTAACAGGGTACCGGCAGATGTTTTTATGTATTGCCAGACATTATGGGCCCCTCTGCTTACTAACGTGTTTAATGCCATTGCAAGGGGGGGGTCTTCTATTGACGTGGAAAAAATCCATCTTTGTCCCAATCTATAAAAAAGGTGATAAGTCACACCCAAAGAACTACAGACCAATATCATTATTTGATTCCATTGCCAATGTCATGGGTCATGTTCTGTTGCGTAGGTTAGAGGATTGGCCTGAGGCCCATAACATGCTGGCAGATACCCAGTATGGCTTTAAAAAGAGGTTAGGCACGGTCAATCAATGCCTAAACCTGAGTATGTTAAAAGGCAAATATGCCATAGCCAAGAAAGGTTCCATGTTCCTGGCATTCATGGATCTAGCGGCTGCATTTGACTTTGCTTCCCACTCCAAGTTTTGGGACCTGATGTCTGAGATGGGTATAGAGGAAGCCATTTTAACCTTTATTGGACACCTGTACTCAGAGGCAAGTGCATGTGTGTGCTATGGGTGAGAGGGAGAGTGCTCAAAGTTGTTCCTGATTGAACAGGGGGGTGAAGCAAGGTTGCGTCCTCATCCCCTTCCTCTTTTTCCTGTATACCAACAGAGTGGAAGCATCCCTTTTAGGGAGAACCAGGGATGTCCCATATGTAGGCACGTGTCCCCTTCCAATACTACTTTAAGCAGATGATGCTGTGCTCCTGGCAAAGACTAGACAAGCAATGCAGGGGCTAATCGAGGACTATACTGTTTTTATGAAGGGGTTGGACCTACAGGTTAACAAGAGTAAAATGTGTATCTTGACATGTGGGAGTAGGCCAAAGAGGCACTCTGTTTTCTGCTTCAATAACTGTAGGGTGGATGACACCACAAGCTTTTCATACCTGGGCATCCTTTTCGAAACTAAGTATTCATGAAAGCAAATGGTCTCAAGTAGAGCGGCAATGTTAAAGGAAACAATTTTGGCTTTGCAAACCTTCAGCAAGTAATTAGAGATGAAAAATCAGTGCAGGAGTTGTTGCACATCTACGCAGCCAAATCTGTTGGCAATAGCTACATATGGGGCTGTCATCTGGGGCACAGGGGATGTTCATGAGATACAGCATGTTGAGGATGTTTTATAAAAAAATCTCCTAGCACGCCCACGCAGCTGTTCTAGCGCCATGTCTCATGACGAGTTAGGACTCCCCCATATTACTGATAAGATCAAGATAGCCCCGCTATTGCTTTGGCATTCAATCTGGACAAGGTGCCGGGGTACCCCTTGATTTGATACCTTAGCGTGTGCTGTGAGCTTCCCAAGAAATCTCATTGATGAGGGGAAATTTATGTTATTCTCTGGGGGCAAAATAAAAATTATTTCAAACTGTATTTTAAACCTGGCTTTTATGGAAATGATTTTAAATTGTATTTTAAAGCCTTTTTTATTATGCACTTTTATGCTACGGAACCATAGCAAAATAAAGTTTATTGATTGATTGACTCCCAAAAATGTCGGACCATTCAATCACATACTACTATGTTTATTCCATTTGACCAATACTTGTCTGTCAGCATTTGCACTAACATAACAATCCACACATTACAGAAATACTCAAGGCCAGTTTGCACAGTTCCAGATCTTGCCAACAAGTAAGAAAGGGATATCTCCCAAATAATCAAATTGGATAGGCAAATTAACATTGACTCATGTCATCATCTGGAGCCAAATCTTCTTGCTGCCATAAGCATACCACATAAATAACACCAGTAGACAAAAACATGGCAGTACTACATTTTGTAGACCCAGGATCATTTCAATTCCCTGTTCCAGTATCTGGTGGAATGTCACAACCAAGTTTCAGTGGTGTGCCACAAGAAGTATGTCCTACAATGATGAGACACATGAACAGCAACATACACTTTACACACAATGTGGATTTTGCCACTGTGAAGGGAAAGTAGCATTTTTTAGTTCCACTACCACAAGTGCTTTGAGCTAATGATGGCACACATATTGCCTTAGTGCCAACAGACGGCAGTGAACAAGTCCAATGTAATTTTCACATCTTCTATTCAAGCACAGCGCAAGTTGCCTTGGTACCAGATTTGTAGACCCAAAGTGTGTGTCTGTCTTTCCCAGGATCAAGCCAGGTTACCTTTATACTACGAAACAGCACCATATGTCTGCAAATCTGAAATCTCCGACATGATGAAGGAACCTAAAACAGATCCAAACAAAATGATTACCAATCAAGCATAACTTAATAGACACGTTACAAAGTCAACATTTGGAGGACAGTTTCACAAAACAATCACAGAAGAAAAATTAACTGAACACAGTAGTCAATATGTCAAAACTTTGCTCAACAAACACCTTTGGCCTGAACTTCCCTGAACTTGCCCTTCTTACCAAATGTCCACCACAAACTTCTCTCATCATCACATCAATAGTGGGGTAACAGTGAAAGTTATAACATGTAAAGATATGCTTACAAGCATGAGAAAAAGTTGTCAATGACATCTTGATGCAAGTCATCTCCTTCCTCTTCATAGTCCTGGCCCCTTGATATACCTCCGTGAAAAAATTGTTGCCCAGAGATTTTCATTTTTCATTTGTGTTTTTGTATCATTAGAGATGTAATTTATCTTGGGTAGACATTGCTAATCTGTGCCGAATGTTTCTGGCCGACATTTTTTAAAATTGCAGATGTGTTGCAGTGATGATGTATTATTTCAGGAACCATTATTATATTCCTGTGTTAGGCCCATGTAGCGAAGCAGCTGTCACATGGCCCATGGGGACATTTTCGTCTTCGCTAAGTAAGCATGAGCATGCTGCAGATTGTTCGCTGCTTTGCACACGTTACTACACAAGTTTATTTTGCAAATGGCACTTTTGCCATTTACACATGAGAACCCTACAGATTCCTGGGATTTAGTCTGAACATTGTGAGCAAGGTCGATCAACAATGTCCCTTGTTATTCTCTTCTGGTCCGGCCTTAGCACCTAGACAAAACATACAGATGCAGCTGTTGTTTGGGAATACGTACTTTGGTCTTATTGGAATACACGAATAGGTAGGACACATTTGGAGATGGACCTTTCCAGGGAGAAGAGCAAGACAGCACCTATGATGTAGATCTACCATCTATAGACTGAGGTACGGGGTCTGCAGATAACACCCAGAGATCTTCTGATATATAATCATTTTGCTTCTATACAAGGGGAGGGAGATTAGTTTTTTTATAATGACAGCTCCTTTCATGATTTATGGAATAATTGCTATGCTTACCATATTTGTGTTATGCATTTTCCTGCTTATTGTGGCACGTATACTGCATATTAGAGCACGTTAGTTAAAATAAATGTTTTAAACTTGTTTGTGTCTCTGTCAGATCTTATTGTGGACCAGTACAAGAGCGCGAGTGAAAGGGTGTGTCTTGCAACTGTGATTCCTGAGAGAGTCAGGAGTGAGGTTTTCTGGGGTGTCCAATCATTTGTCTCTCTGTGAATGAGTAGGGGAGCAAGTAAGACACTTTAGCTAGTCGGTCCTGGGTTCATGGGTACTAAGGTGGTAGGATGACTCAGTCCCTATACACTAAGGTCCCATAATCCTACGCATAGTTCTGTTTTTGCGCAGAATCCCTGCAACGCAGCTTATTTCTTACATTATCCTCACAAATAACATTTTCAGCTGTGACCTTTTGCCCATATTTGCATGCACAACAATGTTGGATTTGTTTCCCTGAAACTAAACTTGTTTACACATCTAGCTTCGCACATCATTATCACAATGCCCTGAACATCATTTACAAGGTCTCGTTTTGCATGATGTACAAATGTCATCACTATCTTCATCCAAGGGGTGACTGGGCTATCTACATATCAATAACATCACTAATATATACGTACAATGCAAGGCTGCTTTCTATTATAAAAGATGAGCATCCAGATAGATTGGTAGAGGAAGCACTTCCGCAGACACTGAAGAACCCTATATGCTGAGAAATAACTACGCAGCGGTCTGACATCTTGTGAGGGGTGTCCAGTTCGTGACCAAGACGGGGTCCTTCACTCTTTCCAATCAGGTAATGAGGTTGGATCATCCCTTGTGGGGAGTCTTTGCTTTACACCTACACACTCTCTAGGTACACTTAGAGTAGGGTCTGCATAGTTTGAGTACGCCCGATTACTGCCTTGTTTTATATGCTTGCATGTATACATTGTTTCACCACCATGGTAGAACTCTACCTACTTTTTATGCTTTTGGTACTTGTAATCATGTTTATCTGCTTCTGTCTCCTAATCATTGCAGCACACGTATTTTATGCAAGAATAACATTGATTCAATAAATATTATTGAAAACGTCCCATTGTGTATTCTCTGTATGTCACTCTGGGAATAAGTAAGCACGAGTGACTGAGCAAAAGGTTCTGTACTGCTTCCACGACCCCTGAGGGGACAGGATGGTCATGTTCAGTGGTTGCTAGAAACCATTCGCTGCCTGATAGGTTATGGGGGCTTACGGTGGCACTGTGAGCTAGCTGGTCTCTAGGCCAACATATCCTGCGGGGTGTCCGGAATCGGTCTCAACACCAAGCCCCTAGTTTATGTTGTCTGAGCAATGAGCAGATCCAACGGATTAGTAGGAACTACACGACATTGCACCACCAACGTTGGTTAGGCTCTTATTTAACTGACATTCTGAGTAGTTTGGTCGTGCTTTCTCAGAGAACCCTACTCACATTCTTACCAGAGACGTCCGTGGTGGGAAGGGAAACAAATCTGCCTCAGCTGATTAGGTATACCCTGTGTATTGGCTGTAAGTTAATCAAGCTTAGAGGATCAGACGTTTCATCATTGTGCAAACAATATCTCCTTAAAAATTGGTTTAAATAAAAATATCTTTTTTCTCACACAATGTCCGTAAACAGAGAAGCCTGTGAACAGACAGTTGGACTAAATATTTCAGAAAATTGAAGACAGGCAGTTACTATGAAACTACTACAACATGGCCTCCCGGCAACAGATGGAGAGGTTAACTTTGTGGCTGAGGCACACGAAGCATCCAGAATAGAGGTATTCTATTCATGGGTTAAATTCCCACCTGCAGATGCACACGCATGGTTGTTTCATGAATACATTGAAGATGAACCACCTGCGGAGTATTTTCCATTAGTGGACTTAGAAGTCCCAATAACTTACCAAGAGCACATAAATTGGTTTAAAGGTGCCCTACCCCAACCACAGAACACGTGAGACCCAGTCCGCTCAGCAGAGAAGGAGTGACTTGGTCGGTCTAAGATTCATATACACCGCATCCAGGACTTGTTGCTTTATCAGCAGCAGGAATGCGTACACTCTACAGAGACCTAGTAAAAATATACAAAAATCTCACACAATATGTAATGAGGACATTAACAGTCCAACCTGCAGGGGCTGCTCATGCTACACAACCACACATGGCTACTACAGGTATTAGCCCACAGACACTAAATGTCATTATGGGAAAGGTTCCTACCAGTTAGGAGCAAATCCTGTTCTGGATAGCACAGAAAACGGCACAGCTTTGCCTAAGATTATCGAAGAAACATATGCAAGGCCAGACTGGCCGTAGCGGACACCAGGCGTTTCCCCGGTGGGCCGCCAGGGTGGGGGCTGGTTTTAGACCCCTGGGGGCCGTTTTTGTCATGGGGGCTGGTTTTGCAGCATAGCTGCAATATCAGCCCCCAGTAACAAAAGCACCAGCTTTACGCTAACACCCCCGCACCCTTCCGGGGGCGGCCAAGCTCATTGCCAGGGCCGGTTTCAGTTCCCAGTCCGGCCCTGAACATATACTTCACTTGGAAGAGATAATCTGGGAGCCAGACCTGGGAAACCAATAGTTAAGAGCAATTCCGATTCTTCAAAGAAGAAATGGGATAATAAACAAAAGAATACACAAAATAAAACACGGTCACGGGGTGGTTCTCCACAACAGAAACACAATGAAAGAAAATATAACCTGAGAAACCGTGACAATATTAAAAAACCTGACAAGTATCAGGATACTGATACACATTCAACTCATTCCTTTCAGGAGACATCTGAAAAGCATTCGGAGAATGACGGACAGTCAGAGTACAGATCGGAAGAGTGAGTCAAGCCGAAAAGGGAGACACATCACACTTCAGACTACATCATTAAACAAGAAGACAAACAAAAGACTTCAAAATCTCAATTTAAAAAGAAAAAGGTAGCGGGGATCAAAATTAGAAATGCCCAGGCTACTGAGGACTCTGCTTCTGAATGGGGAATGGGCAGAGACTATGCTAAACAGCATGTCAGAAGTAACCATAGCTCGCCAGAACCTGATGGACTATCTGGGGGTAGTAGCGCTGAGTGAACATATCACGGTGGAAACACCTGGTACAAGGGTAAGTGTCCCACATCATTTATACAAAATAATGCTCCAAATTGAGAGGGATATACACAGGTAAGTAAAGGGTCTCTTTTGGGAGAACTTGACCTATGGTTACAAGATTCTTTTGGCCAAATTGGATCGGCCACCTGAGTTTGTAATGGATTGCCCAAAGGGAGTAGAAGTCATTTCACCTGCTTTCTCTGACCTCGTACCAGAATCAGTTAAAAATTAATACGCGCAAGAGTTGGCGTTAGCATTAGCTCCCGCATTTTGCTGCAATCATGTTTGGTGGGATGATGAGTCACCTCATCACGAAATCCCATTAAAATCTATTCCTCAACCACAGAGACAATACCCAATTAAACATGAGGCAAAGAAACCCGTCAGGGAGATCTTAGATCAACGTGAATACCAAGGGGTGATAGAAATTTGCACCTCTCCAATGAATAATCCCCTGTTTCCCCTAATGAAGCCTGATAATTCATATCATCTGGTCTTAGATTACAGACATTTAAATGCATCCACATGTACATTTACAGTACAGAATGCACATAGTGCCACACTAATGAATAACATCGTGAAGAAAAAATACAAAACAACACTAGATATCTCAAATGGACTTTTCTGCCAAAATTTAGAGCCTGGGATCAGATATTTGACAGCATTCTCAGCACTAGGTTCTCAACACCAATTTTCTCTATTACTACAAGAGTAAAACAATAGCCCTGGACTGTTTTCAGCCAGGGTAACAGAGTTACTTCAAAATTTTGATTAGGAGGCATTGTCCTATGTAGATGACATCTATCTGATGGACGAGGAATTAATGGAACACTTGTCTAGGGTGAACCACATAATTCTTGGATTCGCCAACCTGGGATACAAATGTAATTTTTTTAAATAAAAAATTGCCCACCTAAGTGTTCTGTTTGCTCACCTAAGTGTCCTAGTTTATGTTGTCCGAACAATACGCAGATCCTACGGATCAGTGGGAACTACACAACACCATGAGACCTATATACTTCATTTTGGTGTCAAAACAAAGTAGTCTTATAGAGACAGAAAATGACTCCTCAGAACAGCAGATAATAAGACATAAAATTAATACAGTAGCCTAACCGCCATCCACATAAAATGTTTTAGATATGATATACTAGGAGAACCTTACTTTAAGGTGCTGAAGATTGAATAATGTACCTTACTATAAATTAAAGTACTTCAAAAAGTGCAGAGTGCATTAGATTAAGTAACGTGTCTTACTGTTGTTAAAGTACTTTGATAAGTACCTCAATTGAGAAAAAACTATAATTTCCTGAGATGATATTCAAGCCTATGCGTGCAGGGTTCCTAGTAGAACTGCACCTTCTAGGTCGAAGAACCCTACAATATATTAAAATCTAGACCTATTCTTGACCATAGCAATCCCTAACCATCCTAGTTGCTAATTGAATCAAAGTATTGCCAGGAGGCGTTGAATCGCTTTAACCTTCCTATCCGCTTAGCATATGCTTCCTCAAATTGCTTTGTTCTAATCATTTTACTAAACCACTGTTGATACTCCCGGACCCTACAGTTTCGCCACTTTTGAAGAATCAGCAAACGAGCCATAGCAAAGGCTATAGCCAAAAACGTCTGACCCGATTTAGATACTTTCCAAGATTGTCCACTATGTAAAAAAATGAAGGGGCAGATTTACAAGCCCCTTGCGCCACTTTTGCGCCGCCGTTGCGTCACTTTTGTGACGCAGCGGCGACGTAAACCATGCGCCACGTTGCGCATTATTTACAACGTGACGCATCTAGGGAGATGCGTCACGTTGTAAAGCCCTGCGCCACATGAAACCTGCGTCAGGTTTCATGTGGGCGTTCCTCCGCAGGGTGGGCGTTCCTTCGAAGGAATGCCTCGTAAAAGTGACGCAGTGAAATCTACAAGATTTCACTGAGTCACTTTTCCGACGCCGCTGCGACGAATCCTTACGCCTGCTTCAAGCAGGCGTAAGGAGTGGCGCACCACGTTAGGTATGGGCGGCCCACGAGCATTGCTGGAGTTGCGTCGCGCTTGCGACACGACTCCAGCAATGCGCCGCCCTTGCGCCACAGGATGCGACACGCATCGGCCTTTCCTTGCGCCACGGTGCGCCGCATTGTAAATGCGGCGCTCCGTGGTGGCGCAAGGAGAGTATTGCGTGTCGCAACTATTCTGGCGCATCCCTGCTGATTTGCAGGGATGCGCCAGAAGTTGTAAATCTGCCCCGAAGAGTCCAAATGCAGGATCTAATTTAAGAGCTAGACCAATAGTCATATTTAAAACTACGACTAGCTTGGACCAGAAGGCGCTTAATTGCGGACATGAATAAAAAATATGAAGCCAGCCCCCCTCACCCTGCTGCTTACACCAGAAACAGCAGTTTTCAAGAGCCAGGAACATTTTGTTTCAAGCCTCAGGTGTATAATAGGCCAACCAGCATGAGAAAAACAACATTCTTTTCAAATTTGCAGCTCTCAAAGACTTATGGCCTAATAGCGATATCGTCTGCCAATCCCTGACTGAAAAATCACAGTGCGTTGTTAAACGTATTTTATTTAAAATGTTGTTAATGCCATTCAGATGTGTTGCTTGAGCATGTAATAGCTGATTCCAGTTCCCTATTCCATCCATCTTTACCCTAAACAGGGTTTGATAAAAATTCTGTCTCTCCTGACCAAGATCAAAACGATAATCTTTACAAAATGAGATTATCTGATAATAAGACAGAAAAAGCTGCGGGCCCAATTCAGTATTACGAGCTGAAATTTCGAGCCATGTCATACATATACCCTGGTGAAAGAAGTGGCCAACCTCATTGAACCCAGCTTGCTCCCACAGTGTAACAATAACAGATGGGATTATCACACCTAGATATCCAAACTCCCAAAGTGTAAGAAACACCCAACCCGAAGAAACTTTATTACGACCACATAAACTCAGAAGCCTGGCACTGCTAATACCTTATATCTAGTTCTCTTTGGAAATTTAGGAACCTTCATAAAAACTGGTAAGTGAATGCTAGCGTCCTGCATCATTCTATCTAAAAAAAAGAATCTACTACTCACTTACTGTTCAAAACTCTAGCACAGAAATCAAGGACTACCGCTTGATAATAATCTTGAAAATGGTGAAGCGCGAGCCCTCCATGGTGAATATTGAGCTGAAGGGCCTCAAATTTTACCCTAGGTGCTTTACTATTCCATATAAAATGCTTAAGAAGCACATCCAAATCTGTAAAAAAGAATTCTTAACTTTAAAAGGGATGTTCAAGAATAAGAACAAGAGGAAGGACAGACATCTTGATAAGGGCTACTCTACTACTAAGGTCAAAGGAAGCAAAGTCCATCTTTTGAGCAGACCTTTTATCTTAAAAAACGTTGGAATGTAAGTTAACTGAAATAGCTTAGAGTCTGTTGACTCTCTTCATAAAATTCCAGATGATGAGCCCTAGAGCTAGTAATTTCCTGTAGTATAATTTGGCAATTTTTTGGCGAAGCTCTTTATGGAGGAATGCCTTATAAGACATAATACGCCCCCTGGCGGTATCTTTAATTGCCTACCATATCGAAAAGAGAGAGCCTGTGAACTGATTTAATTGGAAAAATTCCTTAATAAACCCCCTCATCTCGCAGACCAATTGTTGGTCTTCTAATAACGAGCAGTCCAGCTGCCACCTGAGCCTATCGTTCCAATTAGCCTTAACCTCGATAGTAAGAGAGACCAGGGCATGATCAGAAAATGAATTGGCCCAAATATCAGAACCGGCTCTAGTCAACAAGTGTGAGATTAAGAAAAAATCAGTGCGAGAAGCAGTACGATAGCAGCTAGAAAAACAAGTAAAATGTGTATCCGTGGGGTGACCCACCCGCCATGGGTCAATCAAATGAAGATCTTGCTTCAAGGTATCGACAATCTTTTTAGTTTGAGGTTTTAACTGTTGTTTGCTCTATTAGAAGTATCCTGACTAAGTTCCTCAATAAAATTAAAATCCCCACCCCAAATAATCAGACCCACTGCACCCAATGAAATTTTATGTATCTGCTGTAGCAGTTCAGGTACATCAGTAACTGGGGCATAATAATTTACAAGGTTAATTGGAGACCCATTCACTAGAGCCTTTACCCAAAGCCAGCATCCCTGCGGGTCCCGTATTATGTTGCTTAAAACCCAATCAAGGGCTCTGCCCAAATAAATTGCAACACCCCTTACTGCCAAGCCAGCCGAAGCGAATATTGCATGTGCATACTGCTTTGGTGTACCAAACTTTGGATAGTTATCTTTAACATGGGTCTCTTGGAGAAATAATACTTCCGGGCCAAAGGAACCAAGCCAACTAATCATTGCACCTCGCTTTTGTCTATTCAGCATCCCATTCACATTAAAAGATACATTTTTATTTTCTAAGCCATTTTGTTTCCTATTTCTAAGTGCTCTAAAGAAGAGAAAGAGGAAAAAGAAGAAGAAGAAAAAAACTCCTGCTTTCTACATAAGTATCAATTCTGACCCCCTCCTCTTTCCCCAATTATATGTAAACAAGGCGAATCTGCTCATTTTCTGAATACTGCTACCCCTTCCAAGAAACCCTCCCCTGTGCCCCACACATAGACCCACCCCTTATGGGAGGGGAAGAGCCCACCATACCCCTCCCAGTGAAAACCTATATAAGATTGGTGCCATGACATTGCACCCTTGCACCCTCTGCCCCCGTCCACAATCTAGAAAGATATTAGCAATGATTACCTACAACAAAAAACAGTATGCAAGACGTATTTTTTTTTAACTATGTTTTAGAAATCTGATGCAGAAACTCCTGAGGCTCCAAAACCTTAGAAAACAGATGAAACTGCCCTTTTGAGAGAACCTTAAATTTGGATTGCTGGGCAATACTCGCCTGTACCCCTTGCGCTTTATATAGATGGAGCATTTTAACAAAGTCCTTTCTGCGTCTGGCTGTGACAGCAGACAGATCAGAAAAAATTCAACACAGGGGCACTTCCGGTGAAGAAAACTGTCTCTGCTGTATTGCCTTGGACAGTACCAGCTCTTTAATTCGAGAATCCCCAAAATTGACTAGTATTGTATGTGGAAATTTCGATGTAGCAGAGCACTGCGCTGGAACTCGATGAGCTCTCGTTAACGTAAGATCCCAGTAAAACCTGGCAAAACTTGAGACTTAATAAATGACTCCACCCATGGAAGTGTTTGTTGGCCCTCGCAGCCCTCTGGAACTCAAACAATACGAAGATTGGAGCAACGTGATTGATTTTCTAGTGCTTTAATCTTGTTTTCTAAGGGTGACTGCTGCTTGAGAAATTATCCAATTTCCTTCAGGGTCGCGGTGAGCTGGTCTTCTAGCTCAAAAATCCTGAATTCGGCCTCCTTTACTCTCTCAGGAAGCTAACCTATTAATTAATCAATTTTGTTAAGTCTGGCATTGAGGGCAGCAGTTTCTAGTGCTTGAAAAACCTTCAATTCCCTAATCTCCTCAAGAATAAGATTGAGCATATCCTTAACTTCCAGTTGGAGTAAAGGGACTTCAATAGGCTGCTGAAAAGCTTGGTGCTGAGTCCTAGCCCCTTCCACACCGCCCATCTGCACATCCAGACCTTTTGGCTGCAAAAATCTAAAAGCCGCCGCCTGAGGACCCTGTGGAGATAATTGCAGGATTTCCTGTTCGCCTGGTAAAAAAGAAGCAGGTAGCGACGGGGGAGTTAGCAAACCCATTGTCTGAGAAGCCTCTAAGATATCCGCAGTGACCACAGACTTCAATTTTTGAAACAAAGAGTATTCCTTAACTGAGGCCGTCTGAGGTTTTAAATCTGCTTCATGATTTAGCAACGGTGCTGTTGTGTCTTCACCAGTCCCTTGCTTGAATTTGGAAGCCTCTATATCAGTCAGATTTTTATGATCTGTCTGACCAAGAGATTCTGGAGACTCAGGATCAGACTATTCGGCAGCATCAGGTGATGTCAGATTATCCTCAATATCTCATGTGCCTGGGCCTGTATTTGTAGCCATTATCAATTCCTTACGTAGCAGGGAGGTATAATTAGCCCGTGCTGCTGCCTGCCTGCCACGTTTTTTAGCCCTTTGGGCCAACGCTGCAGCCTCAGGTTTGGCCAAGGCACCTGACGCCTTAGAGTGGTTCCTCATAATTATTACAGTAACTTTGAGAACCCAACTAGCGACCCCAACCGGGCGATAAACTTAGTGCTTCTCAGAAAATACAAGTTTAGATCAAAAAGTACTTGCCATCCCAGTTGGAAACCTGGTGGTCCAATGCTTCTGCAATCCTTCCAAGCGTAGCCTCTGGTTACAATGAGAGTCCATAGTGTCCTTTGTCATTCAAATGACAAACCAGTGTGGCATTACCAGCCCTCGATCTTTGAGGGATCTGAAAGCCACTGGCTACAACTGCAAGTCTCCAGGTAATAGTTGTGTTTTTTCTTTCCTTTTTAGGTCGAGCCTATACAGCGCTTGCACTGTTAGGCGATCTGTTGTATGTGCTTTGTGGGGTCTGACTCCTCCCACGCTTTGGGTTGGCTTTTTTAGGTGTCATTTAAAAATTGCAGCCTCCATATGGCTAGTGGGTGGTGCATGTCCCACCATTTTTTTAAAGTGTCCTCCCCTGTATTGCCGCAGGAACGAGCAGGGACGCGCACGCAATCCCTGCCTTTCCATTTCCAGCGCCATGCGTGTTTATGGCATTGTGTGCATTTTACAGTGCCCCTGGGGCACAGGCAGGGACCGACTAGAGTGCGCCTGTATCAGCATGCACTCTACGGTCCCCCTGAGGCATAAGCAGGCATCTACTCCAGGGCGCCTTTCTTGTTGCAAAATTCTTGTGCTGAGGTGGTTTCCCAGAGACAGGTGTATTTTTGACAGACTCGTGCTGCACTGATGGTGCGCGCTGAGAAAAGGGGAAAAGGTATTTTTTTATTTCGTTTTATGCGCTTCCACAGTGTGCTGCTCGTCTTGTCATTTAAATTCTCTGTGTGCTGTATAGACGCCACAAAGTAAATATGCCTATCAGCGTATGTAAGTTGCCACTGAGACAAACATGTTTGTGATTTTCCACTGCAGAGAGATAGTTCTCACTGTCAGGTGATCATGGGGTTTAAAATGTATGGTACACGGCGGCGACCCTACCAGAGGCTACCCCACAAGGCAGAAGGTGACCACGTCGGACACTACGGGAAGGCATGGGGGCCCATCTCTCTCTTTCCAGATCAAAGATCTACTATGGAGAGTGGTGGATGCTAGGTGACTGATATCCGGCACGACTTAGGTAGCACATCGGTTCGAGGGTGGGGGGGGGATAGTTGGGGTAGATTTAGTAGTTTATGATTCTGTTAAGGGATCACAGGGGAGAAAACCGGAAGACGGAAGCTTCTTGCAGTCACGCACTACATGGTTACGCGGCCGGCCTCCGGGTTGTGGCAGACACGCTGTGTACAAGGTACAATTTTACGCCCTGCCGGCCTTTGGGATGTAGGCAGTTGGCTGTGTATCATGCATCAATGATCCGATAATAAAATGATTTAACCTTAAAATGTATGTTGACACTGCTCACTTCACTTAGCTTCCTAGATAAGGGCTTGTCGAAAAGAATTGGATTTCACCTCAGGCGGAAGTGCAGGCTTGACCACCTGATATTTAAACATAATTCGCCACATAAATAACCAATTTCCTTGCGCTTTCTGAGTTGTGCCCCCATCCTTCTTATGGCGAGAAAAAATACTCCCATCAGTGGCTGTGCGAAGCAGAATCAGCACCATATTTTGACAAATTGCCAAGAGGAGCCCACGAGGACTGAAGTCCATCAAGATTATGAATGTTATTGTGACATATTCTTACAGTAAAGTCAAAGAAGTGTCTTCGTATTTATCTCTATATTCTGTATTTATGAAAGATAAAGAGTTATTTTGAAATTTCAGTCCTCGTAAAATTAATATTCGGCAATATTTTACTGTTTATAAACTTATTTTTGTATGCAGTGTTTTATTGCGTGGACCAGGCCCAGGAAAGATCGCCAGGTTGCTGAACATGATGGAATAGAGAATTAGCATGAAGAGATTAGTGGTTCGTGGAAACAGGCAAAATAGGTAATATGTCAATAGCCGAGTCAAATACCAGTATTTATAAAGACATACAGGAAAAGAGACCTGCAAGGGTTCTAAACATGCCTATTAATTAGCAGACCCTTCAGCCCTTACTTTAAGATGGTAAAAGCAGGCAGCTCGGACACCCATGGGGCGGGGAGTTGTAGACTTTGGTACGCTACATCGTGCAAAGAATATGGGCGTTTTGTACTTTATAGGTTTCGCCTGCACAGCGCTTGAGCTGTGCTTGAGAAATCTATTATTTTTAGGTCAAGCCTGGGCAGCGCATGCGCTGCTCTGCGAGGCATGCTGTATTCCGGTAGGAACTTGTAGCTCCGCCCACTCTCTGCCCATATTTTTCAATGGCTTTTGTCATTGTCCACTCTAAACTGTGGCTGTTCATTGGTCAGTAGGCTTAATAGTCCCTCCTTAGTACCGCCTTGTCTCATTTTGTAACCTCCCATGGTGACACCCCCTGTTACGTGTGTTGTTACTCAGTAGGCTTTAAATACAGCCTCTGAGCGCTATTTTCTCAAATAGCTTTGTCCAGGCAGGACATGCTCTCTTCTAACGCTTTTTGTTTTGTTTTATAGCACGGGTGCTGAACGCATTTGCAATGCAATAGGTCTCGCATTTGCGAGAGTTTAAGCTATTGGCATTGTAAATGACAATGCCTTTTTTTATCTGTTTTAAAAACAACACATAAATAAAAGGCATTGTCATTTACAATGCCCATAGCTCAAACTCTCGTAAAAGTGAGACCTACTGCATTGCAAATGCTTGTTTTTCTCTTTATTCCCTGCCTTGTAGAAGCTCACCAGCAGCAGTGGATGTAGAGGGAAAACTCCCTCTGCTGAAGTGCCCCTCTGAACGCCCTAAGAAGTGCTCCAAAATGCCTATGAGAGCTGGAGGTGATCCAGAGCAGCCACACGCCACACGTCAACACCACTGCAAAAATCCCCAGATTCGCGATCTCCCTAGTCCACAATACACCCTGAAGTCTATGGAGCCTAGGGTGTGGGCTTCAAAGGCTAGAGATAATCACAAGCGGGCAGTAGCGGCAACCGTATGTCCATCAAACACTCCGGTAGAAAAATTCCACCTGTGCAGCTCGGCGTCCTGATGGGTAAGCGAGCATCAGACGAGGGAAGGGGCTGTGGTACTCAGCAGCAGAGTATGTGGGACCCGCCCGCCAGCCGGCCCTTTTAGCCATCATATTGGTAATTTATTTTAATGTTGTTTTTGTTTCAGGTTTTTCATTGATTCAAATTTGTAAACATGAGCAAAGCAGGTGGTAGCAGAGTATCTTTACCTCCTCACAGAGTATTGCTAACTATAAAATTTGAGGACTCCTTCAACAAAGAAAATGCGTCATATGACAAACTAATCCACAAGAAAAGCTAACATCAACTGCGGTTGGACAGAAGAGAGTTTGAGATGCTGCAGAAATACGGCAAGACGAAGTTCACAAAAAATTGAAACTGATGGGTGAAGAGGATCAAATATGTTATCATTGTAACACGTGCTGCAAGTTATATACAATGGGCAAAAGCCTGGGAAAAAATTGTCAAAAAATAGCAAAAACCAGTGAATCACAACAAGAATCCGAGGTTTCTGAGAAAGAGACGACAACCAAACCCAATGCCCATCCACTTAGAAGATCGATGGCTACCCCTTATCCAGAAAGCAGAGGATCTTCAATGTGTTATCTGTGGTTTAGCCAGAACAAGGGCCAAAGGGATTGACGAAAGAGCAAAGTACTGAATATGTGAGTCTCAAAGTGCAAACATGTTTATTTCTGCAGCTAGTTTCTTCCAAGATGAAGTTTTCAGCCAAGTAGCTGATCTAAACAGCTGTATTGCAGCAGATTTGTAGGTCCACCCGAACTGCATGCATGCGTGCATACATTCGAAAATATGAATGTACAATGAGCTCCCAGCAGCAACTTAACCAATAGCCTTCTGTTAAGTTTACACTCTTTGAAAAAGCAAATGAAGTTTTAAAGCCACTCTTGAGTGCTGGCTGTGGGTTCACACTCAGTGAGATAAGAGAAATAAAGGTTAACATTGATGAAACTGTACTGATCCATAATTAAATTAAGATTTTTTCTGGTGAGAATGTACAATGACAGAATTTGTTTTTGTCAGTCTAACAAAAAGAATGAGTTACTTAGGGTGTTCTCAGCTGATTTGACTCCTGAAGTTCTTGCTGCCAAATAAGATCACAAGATGCAGTAGAATCAGCAGAAACCATATTAGGAAACGTCCTGAGAAATTTAGATTTTGGGGTAATGCCACATTTTGTGATGCCCCAGAGCTCCGCAAATCATGGGAGTCAACAAGAATGCCTGATATTGTCTTAACATTTTATATATCATTTTTTAATATCAGCAAAGCAAAACTGTTGCAAACTAAAGTTCTTGAGTTCGGGACAGAAGTCAACAATATTGATGATGGCTTTGAAGATATAAGTGGAGAAGTGGAAGACAATCCCATGAATCGACAGGCTTATGCTGTGCAAATGTACTGTCTTTTCCAAATCATGTTTTATGAATTACATCACGGCAAGACGAAAACTCCGCTACACATGGTGACTGTTCACGCAATCTATGACAAGTGCAAAAGTAGAGAGCTAATCACTTCAATGAATAGGATTGGTGTATTAACAAGTTATAATGACATAGTACGAAGCAGGTACTTTTTCGCACCTCATGCTGTAAAATCTTGTGAATCCGACAGCACACCACTTACAAGTCACTTTACCAGGAAAAGATTTATAATTGCTGCTCTTGAATTTTGATTTTGAAGACAGCTCTTCTTTGTTGGGAATTTTCAGCACACATGATACTGCCATGGTGCTTTTTCAAGACTGTACCAATGAAGTAGCTGCTGGAATACAAGCGATGTCAGCTGTAGGCATAAACAAACGAAGCTGCAAACTTATAACCCAACTGCCTTGCCAACGTGTACAAAATCACTACAAGCAATCAACACGTCCAAGTCTACCAGAAAGTTTCAAAGTGGCTGAGGACATGGATCTTCTTCGACCTGATGCTGCGGTCCACAGAGCTGATTTAACTGAATTTATCATATTGCTTATTCGATGCTGACTGAAGGATGAAGAAAAGTCAGTTCCTCTGTGGGCTGAAATTCATGCTCTGATCTCCCAGAATGCCATCCCGCAGGAGAAGGTTGGGTTTTTACCAGTAATACCATCTTCAGTCACAAACTACGCAACAGTATGCACAGCTCTAAACAATTTTACAAAATGTGCATGCTCAGCTTGAAGACCAGCCTATCCTGCCAACTCTCTGCGATGAAGGGGTTTTCCATATAGTAGCTGACTTTCTATGAGCAATCCGGTAGAATTTGATGATCTTTATCCAATAATGGGCGTTTTCCACATGACAAACGTTGTGTTTCAGCATGCAGGAAGTTATATCAGTGGATGTGGCCTTGACGATGCACTTATTGAGGCTGAAATCTTTGGAACCAAAACTATCGAGTCAGTATTGAGCGGAACTCAGTATCGTTACAAGGTATGCTCATCATATCGAACCATTGTGTTGGAATACTTTCTGGATTAAGAATGTCAAATTTGGTTTTGCATATCTTCTCTCAGAAGTGAACAAGGCACAGGGTGCACTTCATTTAAAAGAAATAATGCAAAGCCAAGTAATGTTCAATAAACTCAATTAAAAATCAGAAAACCTGAAAACCAAGTTTGTAGAGTTGTCAAAGAATATGAAGAAAACTCAGAGCTTTGCAAGTACTGGGGAAATGTTTTACACATGATAGCTCTAATGGAAAACTTGGTACATGCTGATTGGGAAGGTGGTTGGAGCTGCATGTGAAGACTGTAGAGTCACTAATTACCGTGTTTCACTAATTCGATTGCATAAACCTGAGATATGGGTCCTACTATTTGGAAAGAATGAAGAAACTAGGGAGCATATTTACAAGCCCCTATCGCCACCAAAATGTCACTTTTAGTGACGTTCTGCTGGCAATACGGGCTTTGCCTTATTTACAAGGCAGTGTTAAGTCACTTAACGTGGCTTAAGGCTACCTTATAAATAAGGCACCCTTTCACGCTATACTTGAAAGGGTAGGGCAATGGGTGTTGCAGTGGGCGTTCTACCACAACACCCTTGATTTTGATGCTGCCGCATATTGACAAGTGTGGCGTAAGTATGGAGCAGCGCCAAGATCAAGACCAAAAAATACCAGGACTTACCCTGGTGAAATGAGGAGAAATACTTTATTTCTCCTCGTTTTTGGTGTTTCTATGTGTGCTGCACAATGCACAAAACAGCAAAACGCCATTGATTGTTTATGTGCAGGAAAGAGTCCCTTCCTGCACATAAATAATCTTTTAAAAAAATGGTGTGTTGCAACTTCTATGTGTGCTGCATTCGGCAAGACACATAGAAGTTACAAAATGCCATTGGTGATTGTTTATGTGCAGGAAGGGACACCTTCTTGCACATAAACAATCTTTCCCTGCAATACAGGCACCCTTGCACAATGGTGCAAGTGTGCCTGTGTTTGTGCTAGGCAGCTGCAATTTGCGCCAGCGCATGGAAAACCGCAGTGCTGCACAGCCATGCATTTCTGAAGTGGCAAAGAATGGTGCTAAGCCAGCAAGGCTAACACTGCGCTCCATCACTTCATTGTGAATATGCCCCTCGAGGTTGAAAAACCATTCATCCAGAAAGATTTTGTGGTGAAAGACAGAGATGGAAGGTTCAATGCTGTGGGTTCAGATATGAAACTGGAACAGATCCAGAGATCACAGAAAACCTCTAAGGGAATTGTTGGTCAGACAGGTAAAAGTGAATATGTTGCTAAATGGCAGCTAGTTTACCATAAAGACCTTTTTATCTGCAATTTGTTTTGGAGAGATGACAAATTCAATATTAATGGTTCATCGTGAAACTGTTCCTCACCACAAACTTGTGGGAAAGAGAGGAGAAAGTTTTAATGATCATGTTGACAGCCTTCTTCATTTCATGCAGAAACAGTGAAACCCTATGAAATCTCTTAGCCTGTGGGTCTACAAAACTTCATGACCAAACAATGTGTGGATAACGATATAAAGACACGTCTACTAGGTGTCTTGGAACATGGATTGAAACTATACTCAAAACTGAAGCAAAAGAGATTTGTATTGAAAGAGAAAAAGCTGTTTGACATAATCACTAAAGCGAAACTTCCACGCATTAATTGCCATAGTAAGAGTTTCGTCCAACCAGCCACTACAAAACAGGTTACTAAAAACAACTTTTGCAAGCATATAGAGAGGTGGATGTAACAAAAGAAAGGAGTGAATTTATCAAGGAAATTACATTGCATGATCTTCTTCCAACAAACGCATTATATGATGGAGTGCTGCAACCAAACTAGTGAAGCACAAACTCATACAAGAGCTCGAAAAAAACTTTCACCTGAAGAATTTCAGCTCGAAAATGTGTCTTCATTGAAAACTACTGTTGTTGTGGACTATATGTCACAATTGCGAATGGTCAAGATTTCATCCATGCAAAACTTCAGAGAGGTAATTCAGAATGTTCTGCAGATATCAAAGTTAGTGTGCACCTTGCAAGAACTGCACATTGTCTTTGACAGTTATCTTGAACTATCTGTCAAAGAATGTAACAGAATCAAACAACCGTCCACAGGTGGAACAATTGATGTTGCCTGCATCAAAAATTTGGCACCTATACCTGTGCAACTTGATAAATTCTGGTCATCAACATCGAGCAAGATGAACTTGGAGATGTTAACTCACCAAAACATTGCTGATGCTTCAGTGAACACTGAATTTCCAAATATTGCAAGTGAAATGATTGTCAATGAGGAGCAAATTGGAGGAAGCTGAACTTCATGTTGTGCCACATGTTTATTATTTATTTATTTATTTTATTTGAAACGTTTTATATGTTGAGTTGGCTGTTCGAAATGGTTCCAATCGAATCGTTGTACTGTCAAATGGCACAGATGTTATTATTGTGTTACTTAGATTTTTGCAATGTTCATAAGTCAAGGATTGTCAGAGTTATTGATACGTTATGGAACAGACGAGAAAAGACATTTAATCCAGCTTCATATTCTGTACAAGAAACTTGACCCAGAGATGCCCAGTGTTCTTATCAGGTTACATATTCTTACGGGTGATGACACTCTGAGCAAAACTGGAACAAAGCTTGAAGCTTTAACTGCTGAATTTGTTTCTAAAAGGATTTGCTGAGACAGTAGAAGAATGTGACTATGAAGACGTAGAAAAATACCTTGTGCTTGTGTGAAAAATGAGTTCTGACTGTCACACGTGATGATCTTCGGCACAGTGAGTTCAAGAGCTAAGTGACCTTCCACCGACATCATAATCTGTGCGTGGACACATTAAAAGAGCATTTTACTTGATCAGAAGATGTGTAAATGTTTTGGATCAAGCATATGTAGAGAAAGATCCATGTGAATTTGGTTAAGAAGATATTGATGGGGTGCTAAAACCTATGAAATTTCTAAAGCCTCCACCCACAGAACTTACACGTGCATGTACTTACAAACCCTGTGCTACAAAAAGATTTGCCTGTTGATATGCTCTTCTCAAATGTACAACATTCTGCAAATGTACCACAAGCGATAGCCAAAACATGTGTCTAAAAGAGGAGTGATAAACAATATTTTGTTTATATTCTGATCATAAACATTGCTTGGTGTATGAATAAAAGGTTTAAAGAGATGTTTATTTCATTTCTATATATGTCTCTTCTCCCTCTATTGTAGCTGCCATTTTGGAAAATGATGGAAGGGTTGCCCTGATGAGTTATTTTCACTCTCTATGAGACTACTTGACCCCCTAAGCCTATGTTTTGACCAAAATGAAGTATATAGGTCTCATGGTTCCTGAAATATTGCATCATCACTGCAACACATCCGCCATTTTTAAAAATGTCGCCCAGAAAAATTCGGCCCGGATCAGCAATGTCTACCCAAGCTAAACTACTTCTCTAATGATTCAAAAACACAAATCAAAAATGAAAATCTCTGGACAACAATTGTTTACTGAGATATATTTGGCGCCAAGATTATCACTACTATCATCTTCTTTTGGCATTTCAGGATCCTCACCGGGTAACTCTTAATGCTCTCCATCCTCCTCAATATAAGGGATGTTCCATTGCAGGGCGATGTCGTGGAGCAAGCAGCAGGTCATGGTGATTAGGCACAACTTATCGGGTGTGTAGAAGAGGGCTCCACTAGTTTTGTCCAGACAACAAAATCTGGACTTTAGGAGCCTGAAAACCCGCTCCCCTGGCCACTGTGTCCTTACATGGGCCTCATTGAAGCAGATTTCTCCTGGTGTTGTCGGATTCCTCAGCGGTGCAAACGCACTTCATATACATGTTTATTTATTTTAAAATAGAGTGTATATCTAAGCTTGACCATGTACACAAACTAGCCCCCATTCTGAGTGGTGGTGACACACTCAACAGTCACAAACACACTATTTTGACCATCTAAATTGGCGGCTGACTGACCTCGCCAATGGGACATTTTCAATCATACGGGCACAGCAGAAGTTGACCATGTAGTGAGTTGTAAACTCCACAAAGGACACAGCTATAGGCTAACGTTGGTGAAAGCAATGTACGAAGGCCAATGGTTGTGTCCGTCTCTGCTGAAGATCACGTATATCGCTTACATGTACGCGGTGGTTGGAAAAAGAGCTCACTTGCCTCCTAACACTGCTGCCATCAAGACCTTCTGCCCTTTTGCTGCTGTTTGTCACCTCTTAGAGCAACGATGCCAGGTAGAGCAGGTGTCATGGCCCCTGCCTTCTCGCCAGAGGAGCTGGAGTTGCAGGCCAAGGAGGTCTTGTCTCTGTACAGCCAGCTCTAGGCTCACCAGAGGAACAGATACATGTTTGGAATGTATATGTCAATCTGTCTAACTGGTTTTGTCCCCTTTAACACAGGCTACAGCGTCCCTATGAGCCTATCCTGCCAACTCTCTCCGATGAAGGTGTTTTCCGTAAATGTAGGGATAGAAGTGAAGTGTCATATATCATTTACTATACATAGGACAATTATGTTTTTGATTTGTAAGAAGTTTCCCATTTCAAATAAAACCACAACATTAGTATGTGTTGTGTGTAAATCACTAGATTCCATTTAGTGTGTTTGTGGAGAGACATCAATGTATCTGTTAGAAATACATGTGAAATTCATTGGCGGCCGGTTTCATTTGAAAGTGCTGAGGCGCAAAAGTTAGGTATGACTTTTATGTAGCGTGTGACACGAGCACGCTTAATGGACAAACATGGGGCCCATGGTGGGTCCTCCTGAGAAATAATTTTAAAAGATTGGCAAATGGTGCATTTTAAAGAAAATGAATTTTGTAATAAAGCATGGCCAATAAAGCAGTGGAAACATACAGGGGCCGATTCCGATCTCGGCCGGTAGGGCTCTGAATCGAATTCGGCTTTACCGGATCCGATTCGGAGCCCTGTTTCCCGACCGAACCGTACGCGGGTCCGGCCGAGCGAGTACGATGCAAAATCGCCGACCGACTCGTCCGGGCATCCCGACCGCTCCGACCGACTCGCTCCCGGCTCGAACCGCTCCGACCGACTCGCTCGGACTCGACTCGCACCGCGCAATGGAGACGTTTCCCGGCCGGGTAAGTACAATGCGCGCCGCGAGCAGTCCGACCGAGCCGCGCACTCCGGCTCGTAAGAGCTGTCGGAGCCGTACTTTGGGGGTCCGTGTCGGACCCCCTGTACGCGTAGCCATGCGAGTCGCACACAGGGGGGACCCATGGGTCCCCCCTACCTGTGCGTGTACGGCGCGAATCGCTTCGCCGCGTACCCGCTGTAGGGGGCGCCCTTGTCCGACTCGCACCCATTGAGTCAATGGGAGCCCGCGTACGCGTTGTACGACCGGCTCCCATTGACATCAATGGGAGTCCGACCGACTCGAGTCCGATAACATACGGACGCATCGTACTCGTTCGGTCGGACTGCACGGGTCTGATTCGGTCGGAAATCTCTCCGGGTCCGGCTCGGTCGGAGAAATTTCCGGCCCGAATCGGAATCGACCCCACAGTCTCGAAATATTAAACACATTAAAAAATGCCTCATATCTTACTGCATTAATATGTTCAACAATTTCTGCAATGTGCAAATTGCACAGCGCAACAACTTCAGCCCATTAAAGTGTATGCTTGACCAGTGACTTCCACTGCATGCAGCATCAACTTTGGAAGAAAATAACCAGGCTTCGAAAAGCACCCACCCCTTTCCTTTTGCCTTGTAAATATTTTGACATAAATGTTCCCCATTCACACACATTTCTACAATATTTCAATTGCAACTGGAATACATGACCGTTGTTCTGTGTGCTCTGCAGAGGGGCCAACCAAACTGATAGGCACTTTGCTTTGCCTCAGCAACAGAGATCTGAGTCAAAGCACCTCATAAACACCTGGCATGACTCAAAGTATGCACTATGCAAGAGTAATAAGATGCACTGAAAAAATACAGAAACACAACATGATGAAATAGCTAACACTTGGGAATGCAAGATTAAGCAAAATGTGAAAGAGAAGAGGAACCAAATAGCTGACATGCATTACCTTAACGTTTTTAAAATTCATTATTCGTAAATCAATCCATGTTTTTGGCATTAATGTTAAGGGCATGAAGATAGGACCAATTTTATCAACATACAGCGGATAACTGTCTTTACTATATGCACATTTGTCTCCCTTTGCACTAGACTCAGATATTTGGATCAACTTCTCAAGGGATTGATGTTCGGTATTTCACAATACAGCAAAAAACATAAAGCTAAATTTACATATAGGAATATCACTTCACACAACTTACAATCAGAGCCATAACATGTGTAGATACATGTTTAAGCTGACAGAATGAAAACTACAAGTACCAGAAAGCAATACACAAGTCCTTCATGAACTGCTAAATAGCGTCTCCATATTTAGGAAAGAATCTTCCAATATTGATGTGTTTTAGGTTGCTTATAATTTCTCTTGCAATTTCCACTACTCTACTGTAAGACAATGGACTAAAGAAAGCACACATCTGTCTCATAATTTTGTTTTAAGCTGTGTCCAAATATTTTTTTTTTTTTTTTAGTTCAAAATATTTTATTGAATTTTCATAATAAACAAGTAACAGACAATACAGAAAATAATATTCTAAATCGAAAATACCTAGTTATAGTAAGGAAGATAAACAGGCATATCAATTGAATTACATTAGGTAAAATAAAATAATTATTCTTAGGGAACATAAAAAGGAGAGGAAGGAAAGGGATCAATAATGATTCAAATTACATTGTCTATAAATAGAGCTACAATATGAATCAGTAAATATACTATATGATCAATAAAAAGCTAAATTAGTTATACATAAACCGTTTAAGAAGATATATATACATCAACAGGAATCCAAAAAGCATGAAAAGAGTTGGAGTTATGATTGAGCCCAGTCAAGGACAATTGAGCTCCTTTTCTTGTAAAAATAACCCATGACCACCAAGCATGTACTGATAATAGCGAGACATCTTTCCAGCAAAATGTAATAGATTTTAAAGCAGCCGATATTAGGAAATTAAAAAGTTTACCTTCTAAGTCATTTAAACTATGTGAAAGAAGAGCAGATTTGCAAATTAACATATTGTAAGAAACATCCTCATGAATATTTAATATCTTTTTTATAATATCCCAAACATCAGTCCAAAATTTTAAAATTAAAGGGCATTTAAAAAGCATATGCTGTAATGTACCAGGGTGTGATTTACAGTGCCAACAAGAAGCAGATTGAAGAAGTTTAGCTTGGAAGAGACGTAATGGAGTCCATAAACAATTAAATAAGATATATGAGTTGGTTTGATAAAGTGAAACAGGCAGCCAACCAGAAATACTATTAAGCCAAATATCCTTCCATATATCAATGGATAGTGAAAGTGAAAGTTCATTATTCCAAAATACTGAAAGCAAATTAATGTTGCTACCTAGAGAATTAGATAATTTTTTATATAAAATAGAAACACCATGTGATGAAGTAGAGACAGTTTGAATGTAAATTGATAAATCAGCTTTAACATTAGAGGGAATATCTTGAGGAAAAGAATCTAAAATGGAATTACATAAATGTTCATATTTAGAAAAATCAGCTTGAGGTAAATTAAATCTTGTTCGTAAAAACTCAAATGATAAAAAAGCATTGTTTGAATATATATCTTTAAGATAAAAAATACCAGCATTAATCCATGAATACCAGTAACTAACATTCCTATTCAGCTTGATAACATTGCTATACCATAGTGACATGTCTTCAGTAATAGACATAGGAGATAGAAAAATTGAATCTATATCATTAAAAATCATTTTAGTGGACTTTAGTATAACGGATTTATGCAAAACTGATGACCTATTAGAAATAGTTAACAAAGTGGGGAGTGGAAATGGATTTACCAATGATTTCTCAATATCAAGCCAAATAGGAGAATTGTTTAAACAGGATTGATTAAACCATATGGAACTTTGCTTTAAAATAAAGGCTTTGTGGTAGAGGAAAAAGTCTGGTAATCCAAACCCAGCATTACATTTAGGCATTTTTAATTTTTTATAACTGATACGAGGCGGTTTACAGTTCCAAAGAAATCTGGATAAAATTCTATCAACATCTTTGTAAAACTTTAGTGAAAATTGAGTAGGAATCATGGCGAGGGTGTAGAAAATTTTTGGAGCAATTGTCATTTTAACGGAATCCATTCTACCCCACCAAGAAAGATGTAATGAAGACCATTTAGACACCTTATCTTTTATATAATTTAAAATAAAGTTACAGTTAAATGTTATTGTTGATTTTATAGAGGATGAGAATAAAATCCCAAGATATTTCAATTTATCCTTTTGCCAAATAATATCAGTCATAGGTATCATATCAGGGGTACAGTAAATGTTCAAGGGAAAAAATTCAGTTTTGTTAGTATTTAATTTATATCCAGAGACTGTAGAATATTTTTTGATAATCTCTAATAGGGAAGGGAATGAGATTATAGGGTCACTAATAAATAGGAGTACATCATCTGCATAAGCTAAAGTTTTTATAGTAACATCTTTAATATTAATTCCTTTAATATCATCACATTTTCGTATAGCATTGAGAAATGGTTCAATACCAATAAGGAATAAAAGTGGGGAAAGAGGGCAACCTTGTCTTGTACCTCTAAAAAGTGAAAATTGATTTGAGATTTGGCCATTGATAAATAAACGAGCAGTAGGGGCATAATACAGAGCAGAAATCATGCGAATAAATGCCTCACCAAAATTAAATGACAATAAGGTATTAAATAAGAATTGCCAATGAATTTTATCAAAAGCTTTCTCAGCGTCTAAGGCCAGTATTCCTGAAGGTAAAGTTAAATTGGGAGCTTGTTCAATAACATGTAGCAAGGCTCTTGTATTGTTTGCAGAGTACCTGTTTTTCATAAAGCCAGATTGATCTGAGTGTATAATAGAATGCATTACAGGAGCTAATCTAGATGCCAATATTTTAGCATATAATTTACAATCTTGATTAATTAGAGATATAGGCCGGTAATTTGACACAATGGTGGGGTCTTTATCTGGTTTGGGAAGCACGACAATTAAAGCCTCTGTAAAAGAGCCTGAAGTAATTCCTGAAGAACCAAAAGAGGTAAAAAGTTGAAATAAAAAGGGCAAAAGTTGTACTTGAAATTCCTTATAAAACTCAGCCGAGATACCATCTGGACCAGGAGACTTATTTTTTTTAAGAGATTTTATGGCTAACAAAATTTCATCTGTAGTGATGGGAGAATCTAACCCTATTTTATCTGATTGAGAGATGCTGGATAAACCACATGTAGTTAAAAAGGAATCAATTAAAGAGGCATCCTGAAAATCAGGCTTATTATATAGATTCGAGTAAAAATCCAGAAATTCATTAACAATATCATTGTGAGATAAAGCAATTTTGCCACTAGGTCCATGAATAGAGTTTATTTGAGATTTGCTCTTTTTTATACGTAAATAATTGGCTAGGAGTTTCCCAGATCTATTGGCATTAAAACGAAATTTGGCTTTAGAGTTAGAAATCTGAATGCCAGCTCTTCTGCTAAGTATTGAATTAAATTCATACCGAAGCTTTTGCAGTTTAAGTCTATATTGAGGATCATTAGACGTTATGAAAAGTCTCTCAAATTTCGCAATTTGTTTTTCTATATTTTTAATATTATTATTGAAGGATTTATTTTCATAAGCCATAATGGAAATAGTTACACCTCTAAGGTATGATTTAAAAGCATCCCATCTATTAACCATAGAAGTGGTACCTTCAGGATTAAGTAGGAAATAATCTTGAATTGCAATTAAGAGTTTTGGTTTATTACGTTCATTAAGAACAATATCAGTATTCATTCGCCATCTGGATTTATTTGTAAAAGATGAATTCAAATTCAAAACAAAAGAAATTAAAGCATGATCAGAAATATCAATGTTGCCAATGTTGGGAGAACTCACGGATTGAATTAATTGTCTAGAGACCAATAAATAATCAATTCTAGAATGAGAATTATGTGGGTTTGAAAAGAATGTAAAACTTTTTTCTGTAGGGAAATGTAGGCGCCATATATCAACCAATTTAGTGGTTTGAATAAATAATCTGAAAGCATGAAAAACCTTAGGAGGGTGAAATTTAGTACAGGATAATCTATCTAATAGAGGATCAGCTATGACATTAAAATCGCCTCCTACAATTAACGGAACTGTACCCAATTTCAAGACCTCAGTAGTAAGGTTAGACCAAAAAAGAGGGTCATCCGCCGTAGGGCCGTAAACATTGAGTAAAAAGATGACTGAATCATGTATTTTAATTTTAACTATAATATATCTCCCCTCAGCATCTGAAGTTTTATTCAGAATTTGGCAGTGTAATTTTTTGCAAAAAAGATAGCAACCCCATTTTTTTTCCATTAGCAGGAGATGAAACAATAGTATCAACCCATTTTTTCTTCATATAATCTAAGATTTTATCATCTATATGAGTCTCCTGAATAAAACAAATATCAGCCTTGCAACTACCTAGATAATCTAAAATTTTTGTGCGTTTAACTGGATGACGCAAACCTTTAACATTTAATGAAACTACTTTAATATTATGTAAGCTAGCCATAATGAAAGAGAGAAAGAGAAAAGATAAAGAGGAGGATAGTGAAAAATACAAAGAGGTTGTGAGAAAGTAGTAGCTCTAGAACAGGGAAGATGAAAGGGAAAAAATAAAACATGGAAAAAACGACAAACAGAATACATTAATATCAGGAGTGAAACGCACACATGCTCAACAAGCATGACCGATACCGTTGGAGCCCGATGAAGAATAACTCAGTAATTTGTCAAAGAGTACATAACTGGAAACAATCAAGTAGTAGATTCATGAGTATCCATTAAAGGCTGTGACTGTAGATCCAGAAATTGTCTCAGTTCCTGAGGACGCTGAAAGGATTTCGAAAAATTATCTTTCCAAATACGCATTGTTGAGGGATCAAAAAGACCATACTTGAAACCAAGACTTCTTAATTGAGGACGAAGAGCAGTGAATTCTTTGCGAACAGAAACAGTCTCTTTGGCGAAATCTTGATGGATAAATATTTTATTCCCATTGACCATCAACGAAGGAATTTCTCTTGCTGCTTTCCTAATCAAAACCAAATGGTGATGACGGAGAACTTTAAAGATCATTTGTCGAGGTTTGGTGTGTTGAGGGTTGCGGTGAGAAGGAATCCTGTGAGCCTTATCAATTTCAAATTTTTCTGGAAAACTGATTTTCAACAGGCCAGGAATCAAAGTTTCCAGATATAATCTGCAGTTGGCCCCTTCAACATCTTCTGGTAGATTGAAAATGCGTAGATTATATTGTCTATTGCGGTTTTCCATATCTAAAAGGAGTGTAGACATGGGTGATATTTTCGCCATAAGTGGAGTAAAAGCATCTATTTTAACCTTATTATCCTGTATCTTAATTGAGTTGTCAGAAATTTTCATTGATAAGCAAGCCATTTCTTTGCGTACATTTTTAATCTCTGACGCAATGGTATCGGTATTAACACGAAGTGCTTGAATTTCTTCTAAAATTAAAGATAAGGAAGGTTCAGATGACTCCACCGCTTTTGATTTGATAGGTGGAGGTGAAACCTGCTGTCTCCTTTTATTATGTAGAGAATTTTTATTTTCCATTTTGACGTAAAAAGGAACCAATTTGCAGTTAAATATAATGTTTGTAGGAAGTTATAATATTCTTGGTGTTCAAATCCTTCAAAAAACTGGTGCAGCAGCTAAAATGGTCTGTGGGAGTGGCTAGGCCCAAGCCAGGCCCTTTCTTAGGTGCTTACTCCGCCCCCTGACAGACAAGCCTGGCAGTACCTGAAGGCAGACTGGGAGCAGGAGCCTGATTGAAGAAAACACCACTTCCGTCGTCCAGAGGCACTGAAAAACGACCCACAGCACAGGTACCAGCTTTACTACTTCAGCGACCTCTTTACAGCCATAATCTGACTAAAATTTCGTCGTTTTTTGCGAAAAACGGGCGAAAACGCAGAAGAGCTCACCGGGAGGCGGCCATCTTGTTTCGCGCGCTCGCGCGAGTCCCTGTGTCCAAATATTTTAAGTAAGGACTTATTGCTGACAAGCAAGACCTTGGCTGCTGGTGTAACTGCGCCTCCTTTCCTCTTCCATTGCCTGGGTAGTAGTGCGTTTGCGTTTACATATTACATTTTGAGCACTTCCTCTTTTTAAAACAGCAGCTGCATGTTGTGCATCCGAGCTGCAGATGCTTTACGCTTATGTCTGCAGTATTGCAACTTCTCATTTTAAAAAGGCGATTGCTCCCACTTTGAGCATGTTAAAAACTGCAGAAGATGCTGGCTTGATGTGAAGTGACCCAAATCCACCAACTGCAAACATTAATGCGCTGGCTGTTGAAGGGTTACCAACTGTTTGGTCCCCAATTATATGGCAAAAGAGAACCAAATTATGAGGCAGCATTGATTGAAATATGTGGCGTGAAAAGGCTAATTATGCAGCGTAATGCAGCACTTTTGGTATTAATATTTTACTATTTTATACATTTAAAGCACAATAGTATTACCTGTCGAAATGTTTCACCGCATTGTTACTAATTTAACATCATTCCACAAAACTCGGCAACCAGAAGTTAGCACAGTAAAATGCCTTGCATTCTGGACTGAGCTTTTTTTATGACTTCTCTAGCCGTTGGAAAAGTTCTTTCTGTCGTATTTGAATTTGTCTGCTGTAACGCTGCAGTTTCTGCTCTTTGGTTTCACAGTCACAAATCACAGTATCAGCTCAGCTGCCTTGATTGTGTGATGGAAACCAAGGATCCTGAGTAACATTTATTTAACTCCTGTAACATGGAAATACATTAGTCCAATGCCCCAAGAATCTTGGAAGCGGAGGGAAACCGAAAACAAAACAAACCAAAGTTACACTTGCCTGAATGTCTTCAGCGCTAACCATTCCCAGAACACTTTTTGAAAATAAGAAACAGACAGACATTGCCTCGCCTTGGTCTGTTGAAAAAATATTGAAATCCCCAAGTGCCTGCCTTCTACTTGCGGAGGCAAACAGGCTACCTTCCCCACATCCACTCCTGCGTATGACGAACAGGGCCGGACTGGCCGTAGCAGGCACCGGGCATTTCCCCCGTGGGCCGAAAGGGTGGGGGCCGGCTTTGGGCCCCTGGGGAGCCGTTTTAGCTACAGGGCCATTTTAGCAGCATAGCTGCAATATCGCCCCCTGTATCAAAATCGACCAAAACCGGCCCTGGCAAACAGCTCGGCCGCACCCCTAACCCCCCAGGGGTCCGGCCGAGCACTTTGCCAGGGCCGGTTTTGGTTCCCAGTCCGGCCCTGATGACGAACTGGAAAGGGTGGGCCTATGCCTATGAGTGATGGACATCTGGCATCACGCAAGGATGAAGCCTCCAACGCCCAATATCATGATGCTAAAAGCGTCACTAGCCTACAGTGGATATACTATCATGGACTTCAATAGCAGAGAAGGGCTTTAGAACGGTAAGCCCTGCGTGAGTTCAAAAAGTTAATTACTGCCTGGTTTCTGTCTCCTGCTTCAGAGCGAGGCGGAGCAGGCAGCCCGGGACAGACAGCCCAGACTTAAATACACAGATCTATTTAATATTTGTGCATGGAATCTGTAAGAATTTCAGCAGGGAGCAGGCCCAGAGCCCTAACGGAGAAACCGTCCCTGGTGAAATTTAGAAAATACACATCTTGGTAAATTGAAATCACATATTATTGTATTTATAACTGTGCATGGATATATATGTTTGACAAACCAAATGGGGAATAGGGTGGGAAGTAATTTAATTATATAATATTAATTGATTATTTTTAGTAGTTAGTAATATTTTTTTATTTGAATTTTGCGTTTTTAGTTTTGTAGCAGGTTGTGGGTTCATAGGGGAATTGGGTGGGAAGTAATTTAATTATATTAAATTTATTGAATGTTTTATTTATTATTATTTGTTTAATTGAGATGTTATAGTGTTAAATGGGAAAAGTAATTTATTATTAATTAATTAATAGATGGTTGTTAATTAATTTTAATTAGTTAATTGGTAATTAATTATGGTAATTGTGTCATTAATTTTAGGTGTGTGTTGTGGTGTTTATAGGTGTAAAGGGTGGGAAGGGTGGGAAGTAATTCATTTTTAATTGATGAATTAATAATTAGTTGTTAATCAATTTTAGTTAACTAATTAGTAATTAATTATTGTAATTGTGTAATTAATTTTAGGTGTGTGTTGTGGTGTTTATAGGAAAAAAGGGTGGTAAGTATTTTGTGCTTAATTAATTATTATATAGTTGTTAATTAATGTTAATTATTTTATATGCATTTTATGTAATTGTTTATTTTTATGTGTGTTGTTTTTACTTTTAAAGGGGTAAAAGGTGGGTATTAAATACATTTTTAAATATTTAATTATTAGTTAATAGTAATAGTTTTTCTTTTAAAAATAATATTTAATTGTGTTTTATTATTTTATAGTTTAATTTAGGTGTGTGTTGTGGATATTATAGTGTTGAAGCATGTGTACTCAATGAATGTTTATTATTTTTTTAATTGATTATTAATTATGTTAATTATGGAAATAAATGTAATAAAAAATGTTGAAGTGTTTAGTTATTGGTGTGGTGTTATAGGGTAGGAAATAAAATAAATACATTTATGTTTTTAATAATTTTTTAGTTTAATATTTTCTACTTTTAAATAATTATTGTTTATAAATGTATTTATTAATTTATTTTATATATTATTTGTAGGTTTTTCTAATATGTAATTAATATTATAATATGTTTTCTTTTTATATGTTTTATATATTTAATTTTATATTTTTAAAATATTGTTAATTTATTCTAATGATTTTTAAAATTTTGTAATATTTTTTGTTTTTTTTCAATTGTTTAAGTGTTATTAGTAATATTTGTTTCTCTGCTATCCAACACTTTCCCTAATGTTGCAATCACTGGAGTGGGAATAGTAATTTTTACCTCTCCGCTATCCAGCACTTTCCCTACTGTTGCTTTCACTGGAGTGGAAATAGTAATTTTTACCCCTCCGCTATCCAGCACTTTTCCTACTGTTGCACTCACTGGAGTGGGAATAGCAATTTTTATCCCTCCGCTATCCAACATTTTCCCTACTGTTGCACTCACAGGAGTTGGAATAGTAAATTGAATCCCTCCGCAATCCAACACTTACCCTACTTTTGCACTCACTGAAGTGGGAGTAGTAATTTTTAACCCTCCGCTATCCAACACTTTCCCTACTGTTACACTCTTTGGAGTGGGAATAGTCATTTTTACCCCTCCGCTATCCAACACTTTCCCTACTGTTGCACTCTTTGTAGTGGGAATAGTAATTTTTCCCCTCCGCTATCCAACACTTTCTCTACTGTTGCTATCACTGGAGTCGGAATAGTAATTGTTACCCCTCCGCTATCCAACACTTTCCCTACTGTGGCACTCACTGAAGTTGGAATAGTAAATTTAATTATTCTGCTATCCAACACTTTCCCTACTGTTGCACTTATTGTTTTGGGAAATGTAAGTTTAAATATTTTTTAATAGTTTAATGTTTTAATTTATTATAGAATTTTTTTATTTTAAATTATTGATATATATATATATATATATTTTATTTTTATATAATTTTAAAGTTTAAAAATTAAATAAATATAATAGTTAAATTATTTTTAAGTAAATATATGTATACATTTTTATGTTTGTGTGTTTATATATATATTTAAATTAAGTTTATTTGTTATATTTAGTTAAAATTTATATTACATTTAATTTATTTTCTTAAAAATAATATTAATATTTAATATATTTACTATATATTATTTTATATATATTTTTAAATCGATATTTTTTACATCTATATTTTTTACCTCGATATTTCTGATTCAATATTTTTGAACTTACCTGTTAAGGTATTGGAGTCGATATTTTTGCAGTCGATATTTTTTATTTTTATTTAGAACATCGATGTTTGTTACATCGATATTCTATCAGCAGGCGCGGTCGGTGGTAGGAGTGCCGGTCGGGCGGTGACGTGGGGCGGGGGAGGGGCAGGGTGGGGGGTAGTAAACTACGGATTAAGGCCGAATACAGGTAAGTAAACATTTAAATAAATAAAACGAATTTCGTTGTGAACGCTGCATCGCCAAATGCGATGCAGTGCGCGCAACGAAATTCGTTTTATTTATTTAAATGTTTACTTACCTGTATTCAGCCTTAATCCGTAGTTTACTACCCCCCACCCTGCCCCTCCCCCGCCCCACGTCACCGCCCGACCGGCACTCCTACCACCGACCGCGCCTGTCTATCAGTGAACCGTAGGAGGCATCTGTTTGGTAGCTTATGAGTCATGCTTGTGCTAGATGTAGTGCTAGATGTAGTAAAATTGTGTGACATCAGCATCCACTGCCAGAAAAGGTGGGAAGACCTATGATGCTGGATCCGAAAATAAGCTGAAGTCCAGCTGAAGTCCAGCTCGGTCAGTCCTCCCGACGTGAGAGGTGCGTGCTCCCCACCCTGAGCCCTCTAATGGCCAACATTCTTGTGGTGGTATATCTGGCGCTTGATGGGCAGTTGAGGGCCCAACAGCAGCAACAAGGGGATAAGTTCTAATCAGAGTTTCACATGTTACATGATTGATTTTTTGTTACAGACAGGATTTTTCCCATAAACATTAAGGGTGGCCCATGTCCAACACACAAGAAGTTTTAAGTTTTGCACAGTGTGTATGATTATGTGCTTTGTCTATTGATATGATGGCAAGGATCCCACCTGATTCCAGTTCACCACCAATGGACTGTTCTTAGCAGACCCATGGCAGACCCATGAGCAGACTGTTCTGAGCAGACTCCACATATACATCATGTTGTTGGATGTCATGAGAGACAGTTGTACCAAAAAGGACAATAGTGTTTATTGTGTCTGGTGTGATGCTCCTTCACTATTGCTGATGATGTAATGGTAGCCCTATAAAATATAACATAGCATACTTAGGGGTCCATTACGATAACCGGCGGTAAAAATACCGCCAACCGCCATAGCTTGAAAATACCGCCCGCCTGCAACATTGAAATACCGAACGAGCAATTATGATGACGCTAAGCAACCACCGCCCGCAGCGGAAAAAAATACCAGAATACCGCCCGTCCATGACAGAGTCCAAGACAATCCGTCCGCCACGGATGCAATAACGCCCGAAAAAGCCAAATACGACCGCGCGGACGGACTACACACCGCCCGTCAAATTATGATCCCCCCGACATGAGGGCGGGAAACCAACACATTTCCCACCCGCAACGGTGAACTACAGAAATGAATAACTGACAAGGCGGAAGGCCTGGCGGCCACGTCCGTGCACGGAAATCAGTGGCGGCACAAACAAATACACACAACACGGCCAACAAGTTCACACAGTAAACGACGCCAAAATACCCAGACACAGAACCCATCCCAAAGACACATCCCCCTGCCAAACAAATAATTGGTATAAATTCCAGGACTCCACGCCCAACACACCTGAAAACGATAGACCATCATGACACACCCACATAGGTGAGTACAAAAGCAGCCCCCTCACATACCACAAACCCTTGCACCACGACAAAGCCAACACTACAGCAGAGAACACAGAGAGCCACAGAGGAAAGCAGTATACCACACGCACACACACATCACATCCATCACCACAACCACCACCACCACCACCACCTAAACACCGGCACCACAAACCCCCTGCACATCACACACCAAACACACCACACCAGCACCACAAAAACTACACTACGCACCATGGCAACACAACGAATGCCCAAGTTCACTGCCACAGAGTTGACGTTCATGGTCGACGAGGTCATCAAGGTGTACCCACAAATCTATGGGAACCAGGTCCAACAGACACCAGTATCCACCAGAAACAGGATGTGGAAAAGGATCGTAGACCAGGTGAATGCAGTTGGGGACGTGCCACGCAACCGGGGGGAAATAACAAAGAGGTGACAGGACCTGAAAAGCGTGGTAAGAAAGAAGGAGGCCAAGAACCGTGAGCTGGCTGACAGGACTGGCAGTGGAACACCCGCGCCATTCAAGACCTTCAAGGCGTGGGAGGAGAAGGTGCGAGGCATACTACATCCGGAGAGTCTCATCGGAATACCAGGGGGAATGGAGGCTGGTAAGTACAAACAAATGCATACCAGCACACCGCTATGTACTGTCATGCACTACCAGAATGCCATAGCACCGAGGGCCAAACACCCCCATGTCCAGCACACAATACACCAGACATCTCTCACACATGCAACAGACACTCCCACACACTCAGCCCAAAGGTACCAACAAACAAAACCATGGGGGCATGTGTGCAGTCAGCCAGCACCACAACTCCCACCAGGTCCCTCTGTACCCCAGATGTGCCAGAAGGAGCACTTCCCACACCCACACCCATGTGTAAGCCATAGCTGCACTAACCAACAAGTAACAGGTAAGTAGCCGTACCACAATCTCCGAGTATCGGAGGGGGGACTGCAGAAGTCCCCCCCACCCAGGCCCCCACTCCTACAGCGCAGCAAGATGGAGCACTCCCCACACCCATGTGTCAGCCATTGCAGTGCACACCTACACCCGACAGGTAGATATGTTACCCTACATGGAGGGCTGTCTGTGGATGGTAAACCATCACCACGACTCACAACACGGCCCCCACACCCACAGACCAGCAAGATGGAGCACCCCTCCCTCCCACAACCATGTGGTAGCCATTGCATTTCACCCTCAAAACCAACAATTGGGTAGACTACTGTACAGGGCGGGGTGTCTGTAGGCATGAGGACTGTACTACGACTAACATGTGGGACATGTCACCTAGCAGAGCAACAGGTAGCACTGCTCCCTGTCACAAACATGTGACCAATGTGCACCCGGACATCAATTACAGAGTCATATCCCACATGAGCCATCTCAAATGCAGAAACACGTAACGAGTCACGTCAGCATGCACAAGTCTAACTGGAGTACTGACCCACATGGCGTGCACTGTGCCAGTCATCACACACATCAGCAACACCATCCAAGTCTTGTCCATGTAGTCGTGTCTGCTTTTACCCTTGACATAGTACAACATCACCCATGTAAGTCTATCTCGTCCAAATGAAACATAGTGGAACCCCAGTAATGTCACATACACCACTGGACCCATGAACCACACAGCTACACAATGCACATTCTAAATCTCATCCATCCCATCATCCAGCCCCAGTGTCATGAAAGGTATATCATCTAAACAGTTGCCCCATAGACGGTAGTACAGCAAAGAGTCCTGCCGATGACCAATAATGTGTCTGCTGTGTCTGAAGCGCTCGTCACACTGTGAGTAACAACATACAAAATGTACTCAACACCCCAAGAGCACTGCATTGCTGCACATGGGTGAGAGTAGCACGCACACCAAGGAATTGTACCATCTGCAATACGTCGTGTGGCATACAACCATTACTCACTCACTACAATGCCTGCTGTGGAATGCCCATAAATGACAACAGTGAGCAGATATGCTGGCTAAGTCAGACATACACACACCTTTGTCTCTGTAGTGTCGTGTGGCCAAAACACATGTCCCCTTCTGCACCCATATGTCACTGTATGTACCACAGTACCACATTCCAACACTAAACCGTCCATGGGGATGTACCCCGTTCCCACCAAAGCCACAAAATGTAGGGGTACTGCAACACACACCAATTGGCATTTCAAATCCGTACCATGCCAGATGCACCCATCACACTTTTCCATTGCCTTGATCACGCACACACATTGTAGAGACATACACACGCATCCGGCAAATCAGTGCACAACTGTGCACAAACTGTGCATGTCAGACATCTAACACAAACCCTGCAAGGTGCAACACAATAACTTTTCGTCTCCGCCCCACAGGTGACGACCAGCATGATGCTGCGGATGGAGACACCAGCCATCACAGCCAGTCCACAAGCCCCCCACACGGACTCGCGGATGTGGAAAGCCTGGACACCTCTACGGACGAGGACCCCTGAGCTGGCACATCTGGCGCGGCAGGGCGCAACAGCACCCCAGGACCCCTCCTACCCACCAACCCATCTCACAGGGCTGGTGACCAGTCCCAGGCCCCTGCTGCCATGGTCATTGCGGCCAACACCACCGCCGCAACCACCACCACCATCACCACCACCACGGCCTCCCTGACCACTCAGCCATCCCAAGAGGTGGCACGAACCTCAACATCTACCCTGGGAGCCAGGAGGAGGCCCCGGGTGACCAATGTGGCGAGTGGGCAGGTCGGTGGCAGCAGTCCAGGTGGGAGGAGCAGGGTCAGGCCAAGGCCAACAGAGCCTGGGAGCCAAGCCCTGCCGCAAATAGCCAGAGTCCTTGGGGCCTATGAAGAGGCCCAGGGACAATGGGCCAGGTCAGCTTCTGACACGAGGGAAGTCCTTGGGGTGTTGAGGTCCATGGACGCCCACATGGGCTGACTTGTGGACCTCATGGGCCAGCTAGTGGTGGAGGTGAGGGCCCACTCAAGGACAACCACACCACCTACGCCACCACCTGCTGGGGCGCAGGGACGTGCAACATCCAGTTCCCCTGCGTCCACAGCGAGTGGGCAATCCTCAGCCACCACCAGCAGTCCACAACCACGACCCCCTCCTTCCAAACGTGGAAGGGGCCGTCCGAAGAGGCAACAGATGTCCAGGGAGGACTTTGCACGCTCCAAACACCAGTGAGTCAGCCAGCCATGGTGGCCACCCCCTGCATTCACTTGGACTACCATCCTACCCCACACTGCCAGTCGAGTGGCAAATGTCTGTTGGACTGCGGACCCAGGACAACATGGGTACACCTTGACCATCACGCGGACAGGACCGTCCACTTATTGTACAGCATGCACCACTGTCTTGATCACCTTTCCCACAATCACATGTCACCTTTTAAATAAATACGCCTGTATCACATCCTATGTCATCTGCTATGTTTATTATCAATGGTGCACAAACGTCAGCATGTTCAGAAATTCATCTGTAGTGTGTTCTGTCGATAGGCCAGGAGAGGCTGTAGGGACCTAGGGGAGACAAACAGAACAAGAGTCCATTGACTGTGTGTGTCACACACTCATCACACAGTACTTGTCATCAGGCCTAAGCAATGTACACACATCTCACAGAGCAACAGGTCACAATGTCACAGCCACTCTCAGTGGCATACTACCCTGGACATGGACCATTGCCACACAGCACTCAGTGAACAATAGGCCGCCCTGACAATGCACACATACATCTACACAACTATAGCGACATCAGCCGTCGTACATGGTCACTCACTGTCAAGTGAAGTAGCGGGCGATGAGCTGCTGACGCTCATTCACTGCTTCCTCCTCTCCACTGTCCTCATCACTGGACACGGCTTGGCCTGCAGGCGGGGGCCCTGGCTGATCACCGTCATCCACTATCAGGGGGATCTGCCTGCGAATCGCAAGATTGTGCAGCATGCAGCATGCCACAACTATTTGGCACACCTTCTGTGGGGAGTATGCCAGTGCACCCCCGGTGCGGTCCAGGCATCTGAATCTGGACTTCAGGAGTCCAAAAGTCCGCTCCACCACACGTCTGGTCCTCCCATGTGCCTCATTGTATCTGACATCAGCTGGTGTACGAGGATTGCGGAGTGGACTTAACAGCCAAGGACCATTAGGATATGCAGAGTCACCAACAATCCATGCACGGGCCGGTTGCAGATTGGTCATCAGACGTGGGAGGATGCTGTGGCGCATGTTGTGCGAGTCATGGGTGGAACCGGGAAACTTCGCACACACGTGTGTGATTATCATGTCCGCCAGGCACACCACCTGCACATTCAGGAAGTGGAAATGTTTCCGGTTACGATAGATGTGCTCCATGGCCTGTGGTGCAACAAGGCCAACATGGGTGCAATCAATTGCACCAACAACCTGGGGGATGCGTCCAAGTGCATAGAAAGCACCCTTCACCGCTGGCAAATCACGAGCCCTGGGGAATCGGATGTACCGGTTCCTGTACAGCATCAGAGCTGACAGGACATCCCGTAACACCTTGCTGAACATGGGCTGGGACATCCCACCTCCACTGCCCACCGTGTGTTGGAATGAACCGGTTGCGAAGAAATGCAGTGCAGCCATCACCTTAGCCGTGGGGGTGAATGCTGTAGGATACACCCTGCGAGGACGAAAGTGGGGTTCCAGGCACATAGGCGATGCAGGGTGGGCCGGTCCAGACGGAACTTTCTTATGACCTCCACATCCTCCATGGCTGCCAGCAATTGGTAGGGGCGATGTATGTTAGGTCTCCTCCTAGGACAGATGGAAGTGGACACATGTCAATGCAACACACAACATGGTATTTACACATACACAAAACAAAGATCACTGACAAAGCAATAGTATCAACGAACAGCTGTCAAGTAGGGACAGCACAGCAACATTACTCTTACACAGGTCCCCTTACCAATAGCAAGGACCACTGACACATACCATTGATATGAGCATGCACATGGGGATTAAGGCCATATTAGCTTGATACGCATGATGATGGATACAGACTGCATATGTGGGTAGCGGCAACACCACGGCAATATACCTAGCTGCTGTGCCTGACACCGCTTCCGAGGCTGGGTGAGTATGGCACACACCAACAACACAACGTACACAGGCTGAGGGGTACACCAATCGCAGCAGCTTGGACACGCAGACACAGCCCCAAGGGGGCTATATCAGTGTGGGAGGGTGACAGGCAGTACCACAGCTTCCAGGGACTGCTGATTGCCACCCCTCAACAACACCTGCTGCTGCTGCCACCTGTCCACCTAAATGTCGACGACTCTGATGATATGTCCAGCTCCACTCACCAGCGAGGAGCTGCAGTTCCTGGATTCCGAGCTCCACGCACACTGCCCAAGGCGAATACCGGAAAAAGTCATTTGTGTGTAAGACAACTACAGTGTGTGTGGGAGTGCATGTGGGGGACACACATGTCGTTCATCCACAGCACTATGAGTCTGAGCCTGTGGGGTTCCAACATGCACCGCTTACCATGCTAACAACAGGTGGAAGGGGTATGTAGGCTCTCTGGTGTATCCCCATGCATGTCCCTCCCGAGTGGTGGTACATGGCATTTTCATGTCAGACACCCAGTGATGCAGACACTTTGCAATGCATGTTTCTGGGCAGCTATTGCTTGTGTGAATGGCTGGCTGGCTCCCTGCTGGCCTTCTCAGTCTCGGCAGACCTGGGCTGCACATTGACCGCCCAATCCTAGAAGGAAACTACACTGACTGTACAGTGGGTTACATGTGTCATTATTTCACTACTCACCTGAAATGCGCTAACTCAGCTCTGTCGATTGAACACTCCAGGCCTTGTGATAGGGATGTGTGTGAGAGATGGTGGCACTGATTGTGTCCTCCATTGCGGGGTGAGCCATTCACAGGGCGAGTACGTTGAGGGCTGCGCAGTGTTGGACACAGTGAGTCCACCCACAAAGATGTGTAGCCTTGTGAGCCATGTGTCGGTCTACCTGACAATGGACAGTAGATGTGGGCAGACTACACATTGCTCAAAGTGCTGGCATCCTGAATTGAATGGGATGGACAGGTACTGTGTACACACTCCCACCAGCATGCATTCACGTGTGGTGTACACATGCTGTTATGCCATGTCCCATACCGTCTTGCCTCTGTTACACGTCTCTGTTCATTTAGGATGGGTCAGCATCATGCCACTGTTATTGGTGGATGTGGGTGATGCTGTGAAGAGTATGTGTGATATTCCAACCCTCATGTGTACCATCCCTGCAGTTGGAAGTCCACCAGCCCAAGGCCTTGTGATGAGCCATTGCATCCACGTTGATGCTTCTGTGTACGTGTAACCGACAGTGCAGCCAATCCCACGAAGAGGGTGACGTCATCTGCCGTATGTGTGACCATGTTGCGGCGACTAATCGGGGGATGCTCCCTCGTATTGTCAGGTTGGCACGGCGCTGCATTTCACCACTAATGGTCTGCTATTGACAGTCACACAGCCTGTGGTGGATGGACGTTTGTAGGGGCATCAGCAGCAGGCAGGTGTACAGTACTGTGGGATTGTGTCCTTTGCAGCGAGAGGCAGCATGTGTCCACAGCCTACCCATGTTCTGGGTAATGTGATGTTAGTTGTGTGATGCAGTGGGTTGTGAGTGTACTCTGTGCTGGGTGCATCTTACATGCATAGGCGATTCTTGAGGGTCAAGATGTAATTTGGGCACTCAGCATAGTCAATGCGTTCAGAGTCGTAGGCCTCAGGAACAGCCTGTAGTCAGCTGGAGTGGCAATTCACATGTATGTGTGTGGTACTGTGCATACTCTGATTTCGTCCTAAACACATGTGTGCGATGCCTCACCACACATTCCTGATACTCACACTTCCGGCACACTGTGCAACAGTAGTTATGCCCGTGCGATGGACAGTTGTCTGGCATGGGCTCATGACCATTGTGGACTGTCATGTTGCAGTCAGTGTGTGTGGTGACACATTCTGCTCCATGCAGGTATGTCCTTGGCCTTATTCTGTAGTGGGTTTTCTGAGAAGACAAGGGTACCCCAATATGTGAACCTGGGGTGGCGAGATATTAAGGAAACAGTGGTTCAGGTGTGGCCTAAATGGTCCAAAGCGAGAAAGTGACCCAGCAGGGAACACTTGGTTCTAAGATTTTGAAATTAATTCATGAGGGAGCAAAGGAAAGATCAGAGGAGAGTCATGTAGGTCAGATAAATGATAGACATTTATTTTACAACTTTTTGTATAGTATTCAGGTGCTCACATACATTTAGGTGAAAGGAAGCGTGACATGCAGGGTGATAGTGAGGTTTAAAAAGGCATCGCATTGACAACAGTATAATGAGCTCCACAGTTATTTTACAAGGAGTAATAGGAGTTCATGTTGTATGGTGGTCGACGGCGTTTCGAACCCAATAAGTGGGGTTCATCTTCAGGACAAGGGTGAGCAAGCTGAATTAGAAGAAAGGAAAATCATCCTAGGCCCATTCGTCTGTTAATGATGTGGGCAGCTGGTACTGATTTTTAAAATGAACTGCAGGGCCTTTAAATGGGAGCCTGGAGCTGTGCAGACGGGAGCGTCCTGCTTCTGCCTTTGCTGCCATCGAATGAGCATACGTTTTCTAAAAAATACAAAACCAATCATCCCGGCCAGCTGCCTTTCCATCCCGGGTTCCCTCCAAATAAGCAAACATAGTCCTGGACAGACATTCCCACTCAGTTCTTTGGCGCCATTAATTCACGCCTTCAGCCCATTTTAAAAATCAGTACCAGCTGCCCACATCATTAACAGACGAATGGGCCTAGGATGATTTTCCTTTCTTCTAATTCAGCTTGCTCACCCTTGTCCTGAAGATGAACCCCACTTATTGGGTTCGAAACGCCGTCGACCACCATACAACATGAACTCCTATTACTCCTTGTAAAATAACTGTGGAGCTCATTATACTGTTGTCAATGCGATGCCTTTTTAAACCTCACTATCACCCTGCATGTCACGCTTCCTTTCACCTAAATGTATGTGAGCACCTGAATACTATACAAAAAGTTGTAAAATAAATGTCTATCATTTATCTGACCTACATGACTCTCCTCTGATCTTTCCTTTGCTCCCTCATGAATTAATTTCAAAATCTTAGAACCAAGTGTTCCCTGCTGGGTCACTTTCTCGCTTTGGACCATTTAGGCCACACCTGAACCACTGTTTCCTTAATATATCTTATTCTGTAGTGGTCATCCTTAACACCATCAGGAGAGTGGGTGTGTACACAGCGATGAGTGGCTATGGCCGCAGGGTGACAGTCCGGGTGTTGTTCCATGTGCACAACACATGTGTCACTTATTGGCGGGTTCATTACCTGTACGCCAGCCATTACGTGTTGATTGTGGTTGCTGTATACATTTGCACAGGTATCATGCAACATGTGCACTTGGGAATGTTCTGTGCTGGCTCCCTTGCACATGTCTGTGGATTTGATGCCAAATGAGTGAGTCCACCTCGCTCTCCCTCATGTGTCAACTACCATGTGTGCTGAGGGACAGGGGACGGTCAACAGTGGTGAGGCATTGGATGGTGCAGCTGCACAGGAGCTGGGTGAGACTAATGTGACCGGCGCATCAGAGGGGGCAGGCGTGTGCTGGATGACTCACAGGCCCATACGACAATTGCAGCGTCATCTGAGTACAGAGGTCATGTGTCCATGTCTGCTAGCACAGGGGACGTGCACTCTAGCTCCTCTGCAGCCACGCGGAGGCCAATGCCCGCCCTCCCAACTACTTCCACTGGTGCAACACGTGTCGGCACTAGGATGACGGATAGAGTGTCTTTCACACCAGGCACAGCTGCCCCTGCGACCCCTGCTGCACTCAGTGCCGGGTCTGTTGGGCATGTGCGGCATCTGTGCGTGGGTCAGTCAGCCTCCCTCAATGACTTTGTTGCCCATGGCAACACCTTTCCGCAGTTGACATAGTTCATGGAGGGCCTACATTAGCGCGTGGGTGGGCTACACCAGTATGTCCAATAGTTGTCCCCCAGTCAAGGTGGTCCTTGAACTGGGCCACTGTCAGGCTGACATACCTGACCTTCCCCCACCCCCAGACAGTGGCGCATCTGACAACAGCAGGGCACAAGTCCTGACAGAAGAGGTGGTGGCACGCAGAAGTCATGACAGGTAGTGACGTCACGGAAGATGGCTTGCACCATCAGACTCATTGCCTCCCCTCGCTCACCCCACTGATGCGATTGCATCATGGGAGCACGCGCGTGTGCAGCAGCTCCAATCTCTCCCCAGAGAGGCCAAATAGTGTATGGGTGGCTCCATTCGCTCCAGTCACCGAGCTCACGGTACAATAGGTGGGGGGACGCCGTACAGCCGCATGGTACCCCGACTCGTGCCCTGGACAACAGTGACGAAGCATGGCTGTCTCCGGAGTCCGGATACACCACATGCAACACACAGTAGCTGTAGCTGCCCTAGCGGCCCATGCCGCAAACACCATCCCAGACGACATGTCGACACACCCCGGCGCGCATTGTCATAGCATCCGCTGCCATTGGCAAGGGACCCATGGTGTGTGATATGGGCCTCCTGGTGAAGAGCCTCCGAGCCATCCACCGCCAACGGGTGTCATGCAACTCACACACTTCGCTAGAACATTAGGTAGCTTTGCCTGCACACCAGGGCTCGAGTCCGGGTACCATGTGGGTGTACGGCATCCCACCAGTTATATTGCCGTGAGTTCGGTGACTGGAGCGAATGGAGCCACACATACACTATTTGGCCTCTCTGGGGAGAGATTGGAGCTGCTGCACACGCGTGTGCTCCCATGATGCAATCACATCAGTGGGGTGAGCGAGGGGAGGCAATGAGTCTGATGGTGCAAGCCATCTTCCGTGACGTCACTACCTGTCATGACGTCTGCGTGCCACCACCTCTTCTGTCAGGACTTGTGCCCTGCTGCACACTGAGAATGTATTGCCTGCGAGATGTGACCAGGAGCAGGGTGCCATGACCTCCCACCCACCAAGCTCCACTGCCATCCCATGCCCTGGGTAGCCTGTGCAGGTGGACGATGTAGGGGGTACACCTGAAGGCCAGGGGTGTACATGTCTTGGCACGGGCCTGGCTGACGCACATCAGTATCCAGCATGTCCCCAGAGGGAGGGCCAACGTCCACACCTGATGCAGCATGGGTCGTGTGCCTGCCTGTTGTGCACACACTAGTCCCCATTCATCCCCAGACAGCTGGTCTTTCCACATACCCAGAACAGTGGTAATGTACCCCGCCGGGTTCGTCCCCACACAGTCTGTATCGACACTGCATGTGTGCACCCACCCGTGCCACAGACCCACCTGTGCCAAGAGGCCCTCCCGCTTCACATGCCACATGTGTGTATTCCACAGTTGTGCTTCTCTCTCAGGGGTGGACATCCAACTGTCCCGTAGCATGCAGACTGCACCCAGTCGGACTGGCATCCTGTTTGTATGTTAGGCACCCTCACACAACTACCTGTGCCACAGTGCTGGCTGTGCTGGCTATCGTGACTGCCATGGCAGTGTTGCTGTCCATGGCAGGGTACACTCACACACAATGCATACGTAGCTTATCGTATCACTACTCTGCACATCGGACTGGCCACTGTCCCTGGTGTTGTACATTGTTGCCGCCTGACTATGTATTCTGTGACTGGATGCTTTTGTTCCTGTAGTGGGTTGTGTCTGTGCAGTTGCTGCTTGCAGTTGTTACTGTGTGTGCATAGTTAAGTGAGGCACATGCCGTGAATGGTACCTTAACAATTGCAATGTCTGGTCTCACATTCCTATGTGTATGATACGTGGCTGGGACTTCACTTTTTCAGACTCTGCTACTTGTGTGTGTGATGAAGACGTGTGTCTGTAACACGGATTGTCTGCATATATTTGGTGGTATTTCGGTGTTAATGTGTACGTGTCATGTTTGCATGCATGCAAAGCACAGGGTGTGTGTCCAGCCACAGGATGACAGGTAGCATGTGCAGAGTGTGCGGGTATGTGTGAGCTTACTTTCTGGCTGGCCAGCAGCGTAGGTGTATGTGTATCTTGTGATGATCATCGAGCCAGGGCACATGGTTTACTTACAATGTGTGCATTTGGGAGGTGTAGGTGTGTGTGGTGTGTGTGGTGTGACTTTGGGGTAATGTTGGTGTGTGTGTGTGTGCGCTCTGGCAATGTCGACTACACACATGTGTTACCCAGGGGCATGGTCAGTGTTTGTATCCTTGTTCGGGTCTGTTAATGTGAGCACATGTGTGTATTGTCTGTTGCACAGTGTGTGGGTGTGTCCTTGCAGTTCAGGATGACTCCTACTTGATGTGTATTGGCCATTGTGGGTCTGCAGGGTTTCTGAATGTGAAGATTGTGCCTTGTTCAATTGAGCATGTATGTACATTTCTGCGGTTCGTACTCACTGTGCAGCCCTGCCCACCCACACTGATGTCGTGTGTGTTTTGGCATGCATTGATGTGGCGTGCAACTGGCGTGGCTCCTATATTTGCTTGTTGAGTGTGATGTCAGACTGTGAAGGTGATTGTACACATAAGTAGGACTGTGCTTTGTAGTGACCAGGCCGTCAGTGTTGATGTGATGATCTGTTGGACCACGTCAGACACTGACATGCCAAGGCCCACGACCTGTGATATTTTACTGGGTCCACAGTGGCAGCAACTCATGTGCATTGACATCCAATGTCACTTGACTACATGGTAATCTCACGAGTCCGTGTACTTCTCACACTCTCATCCTCTCTCATTCGTACTTGTCTACGATCAATAATTCTCCAGAGTCAGATATTAGCTTTAAGGCATGTATTTAAGCTTACTTCCTCTGTGATGCAGGATGTGGACACTACTGGCAGCGTAATGCATGTGGAGGATATACTTAGCATGGTTACACATTCAAAAGGGGGTACAGGTAGATGTGATAAGTCGTTAATTGTGGAAATAAGGCTGCAGAGTTAAGAATGCCCTGCCCTTGCTATGCTACAGTACATTAGCTCATTACTGAGGTGCCCTAGACTTTGACACAGACAGTATTGGTTTACCCTACCAGACAGCTTGACATCATGAGCACAGTACATCTAAGTCCCATGGTACAGGTTTACGACAATAGTGACTCCGACACACCTGCGTCAGAGGTGACATCAGAGCATGAGCCGACATGCATGCAGCATAGTCTCACATGTTGTTGCGATATGGTGGCTACTGTACATGACTCAATGCCCGGGGACATGTTGTGGGGTGTTGCATTTGTTGTCCATGCAAATGTCCTTGCACGGAAGTTCAGGAGAAGGTGTGATGACAGTTCTCAAGTTATTCAGCAGACAGATCAGCGTGCACTTACAGGTGCATGTGTTCAGGTGCGCGGCATGCATATTGTAGCAATGTGGTTCGTGCAATGTTGGCCATGTGGTCACTGTACACAGGTCCCAATCCTCAGCCTCCCCGTGTTCATGCAGGGACACGGGATATGGTGATGGACAGGGTGCATGTCCCAGAAATGTCAGGTGTCATGACGGTGGAGTTGATGGTAAGGTGTTTGTTTCCGTGTGCATGGTATAGTTGTTGCACAGCTGACTGGCCACTGCGTGCGGACGGCAAGCATGGGTACGGTGTTGCACATGAATGTTCAATTGTGGGTATTGATTTGGGGACCCATGAATTGACAGGTTGTCAGGTATGCGATACCTTCCTGCAGTGCATCCCTCGCATTGGTGGTATTTGTGGTTGACATCCAATGAAGCGGATGGTGGGTTGCAACGTGTTCCTCGTAGGTTGCCCCTTGTATAATCCTGATGGGACATGTCGGGTGACATTCGATGAAACTGTAATCCAGCATACGTTGTGCGGAGGCACACTGGTTCCATTGCAGTGTGTGTCCTATTGCAGCCACAAACGCCATGCCCCCATACACTGAACAGTTCCTGTCGTGGGCGTCCAGGGGTGAGAACAGGTGTACCAGGTCCCCAATTGGACATGCCGGGTTGGAGAGACATAAATCCACAGGCCAGTGGTACGGGCACCTCCGACAGTAGAAAACGGGGATGACGCAGCTGAACATTTCAATGCGGTAAGTTACTCGATAACTTACATTCAGCATAGCCAGATTTGCACAGCCCACTGTCTGTATCAAGCTATTGCTGTACAGCTGCATCTGTCTGGCGTAGGTGTATAGTACTGGTGCCCCGTCCATTTTGCTGCTGGGTGCTGTGATGGCGTGCTCCGGCTGCCTGGGCTGTCTGCTGAGTGCGACCTCGGATGGTGCTGGGTGTTCTTGAATGGATGTTAGGTGGCAGGACTTTGTGTATGGCTTGGGAGGCGGCCACAGGCCCTCATCCCACATGCTCCTATGAATGGTCAAGGCCAGTGGTGTCTGACTCCTTCCTGATTACTTGCATTTGAGCCACAAGGAGCAGTGGTATAATTGTATTTTGTGGTTTTATCTTTCTTTCATGTTCGGCGTTATCTGCCAGGGGATGGTTGACTCAGCATGGCTATGTTTGGGTTGTGGTTGTTCCAATGGCTCCGTTCTCCTGCAGGATATGTTGCAATGTGATTTGGCTGTGGGAATAGAAGGACATTCACTGCTATTTGCTCTCCCGTGTGTGGGTGGGTCACTTCTTTCCCGCTGTACATTGGGACTTGTGTGTGGGTGTCGTGATTGTGAACACATGTTCTCAGCCAGCAGAGTTTCTCTATTTTGGACATGGCATGGCTTGATGTTGCGTGCAGGATGGTATAGATATTGTTTGTTGTGACTGGCGTGCCTTTTGCGGTCAATGTCCATTGTTTGTGCAGTTCTGTCGCAGCTGCCATGTGCTTCTCCATGCTTTGCACACAGGTGTGTGTCCTCTTCCGACGTCACTTTGCTCCCCTGTTCGGCACACTTGTGTGACTACGTTTTGGCAACTGTGAGTTGTCGGTTGTAGTCATGATTGACGCAGGGGGACCACGTGACTTGTGCCTTCAGGGTGGGGCTGGTGTGTGTGGTGTGTTGTTGTGACCCTGGGGTGTTTGTGTGCAGCCCATGCGTGGTGTTGTCGTTGGCCTCTGCGTTGTGCGCATGTGCGTCATCGCCGGGGCGCTGCGGTGCCGTGCCGGGTACGTCACCTCCTGGTCCGGGGTATTGGGTGCCCAAGATGTTGCGGGTTGATTATATTTTACAGGTGGGATATGTGTGGGTACAGTGTTGGATGTGTCCTGTCCCCACAGGGGTGTCTAGGGGGCCCATGTACAGTTTTTCCGCCCTTGCATTGTGTGCGGTATTTGCATGCCCTTGTTGTGTGTCTGCCTACCTGCGTCTTCGTTGCGCGTTCACTCCTAGCTGCTGCATCAGGTACAGCATTGGGATGGCCTGGAGTGCAGGATTCATGTCGGAGTCAGCCGGGTTGGTGTTTCTGTGGTCGACAATGTGGTTTCCGCCTCCTGTTCTCGTGCGGTGTCTCTTTGCCGGTGAGGCTGTTTGGTTGTGTCATCGTAATTTGTACGCCGGGCGGTACGTCATTTCGTCGGACGGTGTGCCTCCGTTGGCTGGCGCCGCAACGTAAACGGGCGTACTTTGATGGTGGGCGGCGTCGCAGGCTTGCGGGCGGTATTAGCCTGACTTTTCACATCCTAATTTGGCGGGAGTGCGGGCAGTTGCTGGCGGACGGTAACTAGCGGTTTTTACCTCCGACGGCACGGCGGTAGTGTTTCCGCCCGCCATCGTAATGACCCCCTTAGTATGATACAGTGGATGTTCCAAGCATCACATTGGTAAGTTGGGATTCTACACAAACAAGAGTGAGCATCTCATCCAAAATGACTAGTGACATCAGTATTAATGGCTACATTTAGGAATCAAAATATATCCAAATTGTTTTTTGCAACAGAAATACTGTTTCATACATGTTCAAAGTGACAGATCAGCATGATGTCTCACTCCTTCACAAATATAAGTGTAAGCCAGTCTGTTTTTTGACAAACTATTGTAATAGGCATACACTTTTTGTGGAAATACAGACAGGAATCTGTACTCATTGGTGACAGAGCAATACATACTCTAAAGCATTTTGCAATGTCCTTTGTCATGTCCAGGTGATGAAGCCATGATGGAGATAAATGGCAAACATTAAGGAATTTTGTAAGATGAAAATTTCCTTCACATATTTGTAGGAGTATCCCATCAGGAAAACACAAAATCAGGCCAAACTCATCACTCATTAGGCAACTGTTGAAATGCATCAAGGTGTAATATGTTCCATATTGTAATTTATATGTGAATGTCTGAAGTAGGTATTATATAGGAATTAGTGTATGTAAGAACTACTGTCATGTTCATAAAGAGTTTGCACTACAGTGAAAGCCAGCATATTTAATGAAACAATTTCACAAAGACACAACAAACTTCAAATAACTATTGGTATTTAGGAGTGAAACATGAAAATGTTTTTGCTGTGTTCTGAAGTGTATTAGGAATATTTCAAGGGCTATGTATTTACTTATGCTGTATAATTTTTTTCCAATCCCCCAAAATCTTTGTTTCTGACTCTCTTCAACAGCCTAGGTATATACATAGTATGTGATATGTTGCTAAGCTACTTCAGTACAGAATTGTATACATTTTAACAATTGACATGGACTTTAGTGACGTCCCCAATAACCAACTTTCCTACGGCGTTGTGATAAATGCTTCCTTCTTAAATATGGGAATCAACAAATGATCCTCTGTCCTTTGTCTGGCAAACATCAAGACGAATGGTCCCGATCGGCGTTCATGTGAATAGAAGTATCGCTTGAAGCGGAGTGGCGCAAGGCGCTGAGGATCATTTGTTGATTCCCATATTTAAGAAGGAAGCGTTTATCACAATGCTGTAGGAAAGTTGGTTATTGGGACCGTGGTTCAAGTTTTAAGGATCATCAAGTTAGAGACAATTAACTTTGGATACAAGAGCTCATTGTCGTTCTGAGTCCTGAGGAGAACCCTGTTAAAAGTATATTACATTGGGGTTCGAAATGTGTCGACTATTCACTTTTCAAACAAGTGTTGTTTGGCAGATTTGTACCAAGGTGGCTCATAAAATGAAATGAACTGAATTTAAAAAGGGTGATGAGCCTAATTGGAACACTGTTTGATTTTTGCTCATGCTGGAAAAAGTGATTAAGCAAGGCGTTGTACCGTCAAACCAAAAAGGCGGGACTGTTAGTGTAATTTTTGTTTTTGTGTGTTTCAGTGTTAATGTCTTACAAAATTACAGAACCAGAGCTATCTAATAATTTTTTCATGTGTTTATGTTAGATATGGTGAGACTATCAACATTTTTTTGTTGTTGTTTTGGAGTAAAGAATGTAGGGGGTCATTACGATGGTGGACAGAAAAGCCCTCCGACCGCCGTGGTTGCGGAAAAAAAACGCCCACATGTTCCGCGGCAAAACAGGCAGTCACATTACGATGCAATGACTGAAAAATCCAACCGCCACGATTGGATTCCACAAAACTCCGCCCGCAACGTCCGGAAAACCAGAAAATCAGACCGCGGCGGACGGAAATGCTGCGGAAAGCACCAAAAACGCCGATCCACAAGCGGAATGACCACAAGTGAAATTATGATAAGATGGCGGAGCAAGCGGAATGATCAGTCTTTTCCGACCGCCGCGGTCGCGCGAAAAGATGAATGGCAGAGCTGGCGGAAGGACCATTGCGTTCAGACCGCTGCGTTCACGCGAAAAGATGAATGGCAGAGCTGGCGGAAGGATCATTGCGTTCAGACCACTGCGGTCGCGCAAAAAGATGAATGGCGGTCGAATGCAACCACACAACAAGGCCACCAAGTGTGGCTGATTGTTTTCCGCTGCCTTCAAAAACATTTGACACACCCCAATTACACACCCCCATGGCATGAAAAAAATACAAATCCCAGGTCAACACAGAGAACACACTGTTGCGGGGATTTTGCACATACACAGAGCTATGCACAGGATAATAGGACCTCGGTGTATAGTGGTGAACCAACCATGCACCTTAGTACCCTCAATCCCAATCCGACTAGCTTTAGCGTCTCATTCGTTCTCCGTACTACAGCGAAGCTACCAATGATTAGACAACCCAGAACATGGTCTCTCTCTCTCTCAGGACTCGTGGTAGCAAGAACACTCTTTCATCACTCACTCATACTTGTCCACAATGTGCGTAATAAGAGACACAGTATAGTTTAAAATGTTTATTTCAACTATCGTGCTCTAAGATAAAGTACACGTGCCAGTACTATCAGCATAATGCATAATGATAAAATAATAAGCATGGTTACAATTCCATAGAATACAAACGGGGACAGCATTTTAGAAAGACAGTGGATATAGTGCTAAATTGCCTTACCACCCTCCCGTACTAGTAACTAGTTTATTATAAAAATAGAAGACCTCTGGGCTTTGTCAGGCGGTCCTCCATACCTCAATATCTAGATGCAAGGTTTACATCATCAGACAAGCACAGCTCTTCTCCCTGGAAAGGTTTTTCTCCAAGTCTCGTCAACAGGGAGATCACAATATTAAAAGCACACAAATTTCTCCAATGCAGCTGTACTGCGTGTTATGTCTAAGTGCGAGGGGCTGACCAGATCAGCAATAACAAGGGACGTTGTTTTTCGACCTTGTACGTGGTGTGCAGACGAAACCCACAGGGAACATGAGAAAAGGTGAAAGGCAAAAAGGCAGACAGTTCTAATATAGCCGGGCACAAGCAGAGTCTGGAAAAACAAAGTCACAGAGTAACGTGTGCAAAAAAAGGCATCATGGCAGCCAGGCCTAAGCCAACTTAGCAATGTTGGCCACAAACTACACTACAACACCTGACATGAATACCCCATTTGGACACACCCACATAGCTGAGTATAAACCCAACCCCTTCCCTGGCCAGCATCCGTTGCACAACTCCAGAAGTGAAGGGCCAAACACCACAGCAGAAAGGAGAGGAAAATCATCACACATCACACCATCACAACCACCCACACCAACAACACCAACACACACATCACACATCACCACCACCACCTTCCCACCTGCACTTGTCACCCATTTGCACATCACACACCATGGCACAGAAAAAAATGCCAAAATTCACAGACAATGAGTTGTCAGTGATTGTAGATGAGATAATCAGAGTAGAACCACATTTGTTTGGAAGCATGGTCCAAGAGACACCAGTAGTCAGAAAAAATCAAATGTGGGAAAGGATAGTCAACAAAGTCAATGCAGTAGGGACCACCCTGCGCACACTGCGTGACATTAAGAAAAGGTGGCATGACCTCAAGACCAGGGTGCAATACCGTGCCAACAGGAACCATGAGGCGGCACAGAGGACTGGCAGTGGCCCTCCCATTCCACCACTAACATTCACTGAATGGGAGGAGAAGGTGCTTGCCATACTGCATCCAGAGAGTCTCACAGGAATAGCCGGGGGAGTGGAGGCTGGTAAGTACCAACAAATGTCTCCCATCACACTGCCATGTACTGTCTTGCACAACTAGAAAGCTACACTTCCTAGACCTAAATGCACTTACGTACAACACACTCTTCCCAACACATGTCTCACATATCTATCATTTCCTTCCTCTGAATCACCTCAAAGGTAGCTAGCAATATTTCCATGGGGGCTTGTGTACAGGCAGCCAGCATTACAACTCCCACCAGACACCCTTGTCCCACAGCTGTGCAGGATGGAACACTCGCCCCAACCAGAACCATGTGACAGCCATTTCATTGCTCTCCTCCACCTTACAGGTAGGTAGCCATCTCAACAGGGATGGGGGTTTGTGGCTAGGCAGCCAGCACTACAACTCCCACCAGGTACCCTTGTCCAACAGCTGAGCAGGATGGAACACTCCCCCAACCCAGAACCATGTGGCAGCCATTTCATTGCTCTCCTCAAACTTACAGGTAGGTAGCCATCTCAACAGGGAGGGGGGTTTGTGGATAGGCAGCCAGCACTACAACTCCCACCAGGCACCCGTGTCCCACAGCTGAGCAGGATGGAACACTCCCCCACCCAAGAGCCATGTGTTACCTATTCCCTTCCTCTGCTCCACTTCAGAGGTAGGTAGCCATCTCAACAGGGAGGGGGGTTTGTGGATAGGCATCCAGCACTGCAACTCCCACCAGGCACCCTTGTCCCACAGCTGAGCAGGATGGAACACTCCCCCCACCCAGAACCATCTGGCAGCCATTTCATTGCTCTCCTCAAACTTACAGGTAGGTAGCCATCTCAACAGGGAGGGGGGTTTGTGGATAGGCAGCCAGCACTACAACTCCCACCAGGCACCCTTGTCCCACAGCTGAGCAGGATGGAACACTCCCCCCACCCAAGAGCCACGTGTAGCCTATTCCCTTCCTCTGCTCCACTTCACAGGTAGGTAGCCATCTCAACAGGGAGGGGGGGTTTGTGGATAGGCAGCCAGCACTGCAACTCCCACCAGGCACCCTTGTCCCACAGCTAAGCAGGATGGAACACTCCCCCCTCCCAGAACCATGTGGCAGCCATTTACCTCCACTGTGTTACCTAACAGGTAGGTAGTCAGTGCATGCACCCTGTCATCCTTCTCAAAAAGCATGGAGCCATATGACCACCACATCCCTCACATGTCAGCCAACTCTGTATAGATCCAAATGTTACACCCAGTGTGCAGACAGCTAAGCACATGTAACTGTCACAGAAATTACACTTTGACTCACCAAGTCACATGTGAAGTAAATTCAGGGCCCAATCATGCACAGCACAGAATGCAATGTGTAAGTGCCATGGTTTCAGAGCATGAAGGCCCATATGAACACAAAACATGCACAGTCAATCTGTCAAACAAACAAAAGTACATGATATGAAAGAACATTTAAATATTTAAATTGTCTAGTTTTTGCATAGCTGAAACAGATTCTCTGAAGAGTAAACAAAATCCACGCATAAACCAAAGTTGATGTGCACCAAGTTGGTAGATGATGACATGTCCTTGTAAACACACTATCTGTACGTGTCACATGGTTGTAATGTACATGTCACACTAATGACAAGTAATGTATGTACCTCAACATCATGTCATGATGCTCATAATCTTCCAGCTATACCAAGTGATTGCAATGTAAAATATTTGGAGTATCAAATGTTACATCCAAAAGTCTGACACCAAGCTTGTGGAGTGCACTTTACTGACAATCTAACCTCTGTTCAACAAGAGATCCCCAAGTAACAGCTGCTGAAAACACCACCAACCAGCAGACCCAGTTCCCCCCGGAATGTGAACTCTCTGATGCTGATTCTCTACGTTTCTCGGATGAGGAACAACAACCTGGCCCCTCTGGACTGCCAGGGCGCACTCGGTCTCAGGGCCTCATTGTCCCCACCACCACCACCACCACAATCAATACACCAGTGACAACCACAGCGCTGACCCCTGCTACAACGACCTGTGCTGCAGCCACCTCCACCATCACCACTGCTGCCTGCAACACTGTCCCTGGCTCAGTGGTTAGCAACACCACCACACAAGCCGAGGATGACAGAAAGAGTGTGCATGTGCGTCGACTTCCAACGCCACAGGTCCGTGTCAGCAGGGCAGGTGGGAGGGCAACTGGGGAACAATCACATGAGGACACTGAGACAGAAGCCCTGGCCACCATTGCAAGAGTCCTTGGTGTAAACCAACAGAACCAGGGACAGATGGGCCAAGTTGTTGAAGAACTGCGTGAGCTCCGCCTGTTGCAAAGGTCCATGGACTCACGAATGGGACAACTTGTGGATCTCATGAGCCAGCTTGTGGGTGTTCTGAGAGACAAACATGCTGCTCAAATGACGGCTCAACCCCCCTCCAGTGGCCAACCTGCTGAAACACACACCACCTCAGCTGCGGCCACAGAGATGGGTGAGTTACAAGACACTGACTCCTCAGACACCTCTGAGCCTGCAGCAGAGGCCCCCCCTGCCAAACGCAAGAGGGGCCATCCAAGAAACACCACGGGAGGATCACATGGCAAAGCACCAACCAAAGCCAAGTCGCTGAGCCAGCCATGATGGCACATGTGTTGCCCTGGACATTGACTTTGTTGATTATCCAATCCCACTTTCCATGTTTAAGGCAGGAGTTTGTTGGACTGTGTGAGTCCATTAATGTGGGGACTTCTCTATTGGTCTCCTTTACCATCACTGACAACTCATACACTCACTATGCACAAATTTCCTTACATACACTTTAATTTTAACCCAATCTAATTGAAAATAAACACTATTTACACACCTATGCCTTTGTGTCAGTTCCATGTGTATCACAGTATGTACAATGTCAACTCTGATTCCAATGTACCACAAACTCTGATTGTGACGAGGCATTGATGGGGTGAAGGAACCTAGAAAGACACAAGAGGATGAAATTTAGTTGTCAGGTGATGCCATTACAGCAAAAACACACCACTAGTCAACACCGTACAAGACTCATCACACATAACAATGACCAACACCATCAACATAGACATGAGGTAAGTGGAAAACAATACACTGTGCCACACACATCAGCCATTAGCAGTGAGCCAACAACAGCCAGCATCTAAACACCTCATCTATGCTTTGCCACTAACAGCAAAGCCAACAGACAATGTCATTGTTGTTCAATGTTACTTACACTCAAGGGAAGTAGTTGTCGATGAGCTGTTGACACAGGTCAACACCGTCCTCTTCTCCACTATCATCGTCACTGGGCATGTGTGGATTTGCAGCAGGGGGCATTTTCTGCTCATCATCGTCCAGGATCAGGGGGATCTCTTTACGCAAGGCCAGGTTGTGGAGCATGCAGCATGCAACTATGATCTGACACACCTTTTGGGGAGAGTAGAGTAGTGCCCTACTGCTCTTGTCCAGACACCGAAATCTAGCCTTCAGAAGCCCAAAAGCACGCTCCACTACAGGACGTGTCCTCCCATGTGCATCATTGTAGCGGACTTCCCCCGGGGTCCTTGGATTCCTCAGTGGGCTCAGCAACCAAGGCCGGTTGGGATACGCAGTGTCACCTAGGTGTGAGATACACAGACCAAGTTTGTAACACAAACTGTTGACGAGAACAGCATGTCACACATACAGCACACTACTTGACTCAGCGTACTCACCGACAAGCCACGCACGCTCCGGATGCAGATTTTCCATCAATTGTGGGATGATGCTGTTACAAAGTATGTAGGAGTCATGTGCAGAACCCGGAAATTTGGCACATACAAGGGAGATAATCATATCCGCTTTGCATACCACTTGCACATTAATGGAATGGTAATGCTTCCTGTAACGGTAGATGTGCTCACGTGCCTGTGGTGGGACTAGGCCAACGTGTGTGCAGTCAATGGCTCCAACAACATTAGGTATGTGTCCAAGGTCATAAAATTCACCCTTCACATCTGCCAATTCATGTCTCCTTGGAAAGTGGATGTAGCGGTCCTTGTAGGTCAACAGTGCGAACAGGACATCATGCAGCACCATGCTGAACATAGGTTGAGACATCCCACCGGCGATGGCCACCGTGTACTGAAACAAACCAGTGGCAAAGAAATGCAGGGTGGCCATCACCTTCACCGTTGGCGTCAAAGCTGTCGGATAGATTCTGTGAGGCCTCAAATGGGGCTCCAACTGAGCACATAGCTCTTGACGGGTAAGGCGATTCAGACGGAATTTCCTTATGATGTCCTCATCCTCCATGGTCCCCAGCACTGGGAAAGGGTGATGTACATTTGGTCGTCTCCTACGTATTCTGAAAGAGGACACATGTAAATGTAATTCACAGATGAGATGTGCCAAACATCTTACATAATGACTAACACAGCACCAACATTGACAGGACTGTAACAACAGCTTAATGCACAAGTCACATACACAGACACCTTGATCTCATGTAGTCATTCATGTGGTCGGTATGTACATACTAACTACTTCCAAATCAGAATCCGACTATGTGAATGGTAAATGGTACACTCCTAAATCTTGTGTCACCAGCCCTCGGTGTAGCTGACACAGCACATGTGGCAAACAGCAACACTGCTGAGTTGTACATAGCTGCTGTCCCTACACAACCTTCTTGCTTTAGTCTCACTAAGCACAACATTCTTACACAATAAGCACAGTGAGTGTAAGCTGGACAACTATCAAGATAAATACAGCACTGTATACAGTGATGTAGGCACATTATGTGTTCAGTCCATCATGACTGTGGGATGAGTTGCCATTTCACATATTGACATGTTCAGAAAAATGAGACTCCATTACACCTCAAATCTGTATACATGCACACAAATATCAAATTTTACATGTGAGTAAGTACATACCAATGCATGTACTCATGTGTACTGACATGACATGTGTGGGCATCATTGAGTTAAATGTCACCCTCTCATTTCTCTTTACAAATAGGTGCAACAATATAGTGTAAATGTATGTTGCTCAGTGATGAAATTTGCCAAGTGGCAATGCAATAGCACAATGTGTCCATAGGTGCGGTAGGCGTGCTCCTCCACTGCGGTCACGGTCATTGGACACACTTGAAAGATGCCGGATTGCGGTAGAGACCACCTGGCCCCCGCGGTGTGACACCGCCTATGCCAATGTCATTGCAGCCAATGGGAATCGCCATCGCGGTAGTGCAATACAATTTTGAAACTCGCGGTAGGCGTGCTCCGCCACTGCGGTCACGGTCATTGGATACAATTGAAAGATGCCGGATTGCGGTAGAGACCACTTGGCCCCCGCGGTGTGACACCGCCTATGCCAATGTCATTGCAGCCAATGGGAACCGCCATCGCGGTAGTGCAATACAATTTTGAAACTCGCGGTAGGCGAGCTCTGCCACTGCGGTCACGTTCATTGGATACAATTGAAAGATGCCGGATTGCGGTAGAGACCACCTGGCACCCGCGGTGTGACACCGCCTATGCCAATGTCATTGCAGCCAATGGGAATTGCCATCGTGGTAGTGCAATACAATTTTGAAACTCGCGGTAGGCATGCTCCGCCACTGCGGTCACAGGCATTGGATACAATTGAAAGATGCAAACCAGGTTGACCAATTGCATCAGCAGAGTACCATTGAAACAACCCTAGGGGCCTATAAATGTCTGTGAGAGAGCCACACATGTCACTTGCATTCAGACACTGCTGCCTGCCATTCATCACCACCAACTGCTGCTGTACCTCTACTCTGGACCCAATCATGGCTCAAACATAGAACATCAGGGCCCGTCCCTTCACCACAGAGGAGCTGGAGGTCCTGGTGGATGAGGTCCTTGCCCAGTATGGGAGGCTATATTGTGCTCCAGAGGTACTGGTAAGTGTATGAATAAAAGTTTGAGAGTGCTCAGAATGCTCACATGATGTTACTGTACAGTAGTATATGCCTGTGAGTGCAAACCAATGTTCATGCATCAATATTTTGCCAACAGCATGGTCCATACATGACCTAGAACTTATTGCACTTGAGTATGTGGGGAGGATGACAACATAGACACTGGTGCAGCTCATTTGAAGCCAAATAACACACATGTTGTTCTGAGACTGGGTAATGTAAATGTGTGAGACACTGCCTAGCATGCTGACTTCACGTCAATGGGGTGTATAGCCTTATTTCCACAGATCCCTGACTGCATTTAATGATGTAAAGGGCATACTGTGGTTTAGCAGTTATACAGTTACACTGCTGATTAGAGACAACCGAACTCTGAACACATATTCCCTGTGCCATGTAATGTCATAGTTCATTGAATGTTCATAGGCTTATTTGTGACATTTCAAATGTAGATTGGCCAGAGGCTACTGACTAATGTGTGTTCTGCTTTCAAAATCACCCTATGGAGATGTGTCCATTCTGCACAGGAGTACAATGCCTGGATCTATCACTATTGGCGGTAAATCACCTCTGACACATCTGCTAAATGTAAGGTGGACATGTCATCCTTCTATTGATTCCATGATGTGTGGAGTCTTGCATGTGTATGCACTGTTTCACCATTCTCATTCTACATGCATGTGATTTCTGTGATGGACCACGTTTATCCTCAGTGTAAAGCCCTCTGGCCTGCCCAGGAACTGCACAATGTTACAAGGACCCATCACTAAAAGGACTTAGATAAACATATGTGTTGTCCACCATCCTATTTCTTAATGAGATATCATAGGCCTGATGAGTACACAAGACAGGACTACACCTTGTCACAAGAGTGTGAGGATGTAAGATCAGGGACCTAAATGTGACGCCATGACACATGTAGCTATGCAATGGTCAAGGACATAAAGGGGTGTGTAGTGTAAGACACAGTGGGGCATATTCTCAAGGACTCATCGCCGAGTTAACGGCACTTTAGCGCAGAAAAAGTGGGAAAGAATTATCGCCCCATTCACAATCTGGTGCAAACTCCCCACATCACCAGAATACCAGCGATAGCTACCGCAAAAAACATCGCCACGGAGGAGAGAGACAACTAACGCTAATGATATGCAGAGTAGGCGTTCCCGTGCAAAAACACACGAAAACACCACTTCGTGAGATTCTCAACGACCAGCCAGATCTGCGATGCGACCGAAAAACAGGCGATAAGGCACGTTAGCAGCAGGGATTTAACACCTGCCTTCTGCTGGTGCTAAGCAGGATGACTACCTGCAGTATGAAAGGGAGCCCAGCCCAGAGCCACATCTGAAGACCCACAGATGCCATGGAGACAATGAACATGCAGCCCGAAGACCCAAGAGGGCCGCAACACCCACCGCCACCACCCCCAGGACCACCCCCCCCTCCGGCTCACCCCCCCGGACTACCACCAAGGCAGTGTAGGACAAGACAGCGGACCTTCCGAAAATGGCATGGCCCCTCAGCCACACAAGTGCAGAATGTGGGGAGAGGTGGGAACCAAGTATGTGTGAAGGAGGCAACTCACCTATGAAGAATAATGTACACAATGCCAAGTGTGGCGGTGATGTGCTGGACAGACCACAGAATGCAGAGCACAGACATGTCCATGTGGACATATACTGCTGGTGTGTGTAGTGTTGTGGACAGTGGACGCAACCATGTCACCTCAGGCAGTGGGGAAGACCTTGGACATGTAGCTGTGCCGTCCCCCCCTGTAAGCGTAAGTGCAGTGGGCTGGGCTGGCGTATGCCACTCCAGCGTAGGAGTGCTGATAAAAAGGCCGGGGCCCTGGGCGTGGTTCTCTTCCGTGATGGGCAACGCGTCTGCCAGGGCGGCGCACCTCACCCTGCCACGAGTCCTAAGCCGTGACCTCCAGACTCTGCGACACAGGCCCCCAGCGCATCCAGTGGCACAGCAACACGGAGTCATGTGTGTGCCGGATACTGCCTTAGTCCTACACTGCGGTCAGCAGGTCCCACAATTCAAATCGTGCCACATTTCTGTCAATGGAGGAAACCACTAGTCAACAGACATTTCCCCCAGTGCGGCCCGCCCGGATGACGCATCATCGTTGGCTGCACACCCACTGAGCGCTCCAGGTGCCACTAACTCAGTGCACCACAAGTCATCACCACATGGCTGTGGGCCCTCGCTGACCGCTGCCTCCGGCCTACACTGCGGTCAGCAGGTCCCCCAAGTCAAACGACGCATCATTGTTGGCTGTGCACCCACTGAGCGCTCCAGGTGCCACTGACCCTGTGCAACATAAGTCATCACCATGTGGCTGTGGGTCCTCGCTGACCGCTGCCTCCGGCCTACACTGCGGTCAGCAGGTCCCCCAAGTCAAACGACGCATCATCGTTGGCTGTGCACCCGCTGAGCGCTCCAGGTGCCACTGACCCTGTGCAACACAAGTCATCACCACATGGCTGTGGGCCCTCGCTGACCGCTGCCTCTGGCCTACACTGTGGTCAGCAGGGCTCACAAACCAAATCCAATCCTGACATGCAAGGACACGCCATCATCGCTGGCTGCACACCCGCCACCACCGCCAGGACCACCTCCAACCAACAACTGCCAGAGTCGGAGGAGTCTCACAGCCAGCATATCTAAGTCGCTCACACCTGTCTTGGATGCCATCATCAGCTTGACACCCTGCTCAGCTCTTCAGGTGCCACTAACTCAGTGCACCACAACACATGGACCCTTCATGACTGAGTTTTGTGCTGTGGACAGCGGACGCAACAATGTCACCTCAGGCAGTGGGGAAGACCTGGGACGATGATGATGAAGATGAGGCAGGTGTTAAACCACAATAAGTACTCCTCTGATATGTGACCCGTCTCAGCGATTTTTTTCAGGTCACTGTAACAATCATGGGAATGCCCTATGTGAAGCTGTTGGTGGGGACCCACTAGAAAGTGGGAAAGGAAATCAATCCTTTTGTTTTATTTACCCTCACACACCCTAGTGGTGTCATGCTTCATCATCGGGTCACCCTGACGCCTAAAAGTCAGGGTGGGCTCAACCATATTCCAGGGAGCTCTTACTGAAAAAAATTACCAGGGGGAATTAAAGATTTAAGAATCCTCTGACAGATCCCAGTTTCCCTTTATTTGGATCTGTGAGGGATATTAAAAATTGAAAACAGTGGGGTCAATCAGGATGTTATGGTCCTAAGACACTAATGCCAACATGTTTCAGTCCACTTATGCCCCCAAAGGGTGCTGGACTTTCTTCAGGGCAATGGAAAATCCTCCCTGGAATAAGGAACAAATGCAGGGGATTACCCTATACTATAGTTTTTACAAAGGGGAGGTAGCTGCTCCTTTTCTGGACACGAGTCATTCGGCGTGTATTTTATTCCATCTGTAAAGAAGAAATTGAAGACGAACATAGTGTATCATTGTATCTATCTAAGTGTGTCCGTGTGGTCATTATGTATGCATGATGGGCCAGGGCCCTACCACATTACATTGTGCTGTGGACAGCGGACGCAACCATGTCACCTCAGGCAGTGGGTATGACCTTGGACACGTAGCTTTGTCGTCCCTCCCTGTAAGCGTAAGCGGAGTGGGCTGGGCCGGCGTACGCCAAGCCAGCGAAGGGGTATGAAGGATTTCCCCGGGGCTCTGGGCGTGGTTCAGTTCTGGCCTGGACAAGGAAGTAACTAATGCGTGTGTCTCTGTTGTAGTGTTGGTGCCACCCAGTCCGCAATCGACAATGTTGCAATGTAGCATGCACCAGGGCGGGCTCGCACGAACGGGCAAATTAAGGAGCGCAAGACCGCTCGGGGTCTTGGCTCATACATGCCAAGTGTTGTGTGTATCTGTATTGCCGCAGCATGAGCCAAATGCCTAGCCTTAATCGCAGCGCGAGTTCAGCCAGGCATGAACTCTACGTCTGTGTCCGCCCTATCCTTCCCACAGGCCTACACTCAAATAGCCGCCCACCTCCAATTGCCAACATCACAGTGTTGTTGTCAGGTTTGTGGACATGCGCAGACAGGCATGACAATGGTGTGCCGTAGGAGTGCCAGTGAAGCAACCGCGCAGCGCACACAAGTAAATAGGCTTGGGGGGAGGGAGGAGCAGCTGTGAGGCACCTTTACACACAGTGATGCCACTCATTTGCCACATGCAAGACATGTCGAACATGAATCCCAAAGTCGCACACATGCCACCCCACCCCCAACAAGTCACTTCACAGTACCTGAATGCAAGCAGATGAGAAACTAACATTAGGGATGAATGCTCCTTTGTCTGAGCTATCAGGCGGAAGCACATCTGCAACTCCGACCTCGGAATTGCATGTGCCCGGCACCCCCTGACAGATACTATGGCAGCTGATGACGACTCCCACACTACGCACTGCCCGACGAAAGACCAACGTATACACACCCCACACACAGAAGTCCTTGCTCGAAGTTATCTTGCATGGAATGGCCTTCACACTTACTCCCACATTAACCCAGGCATACAACCGTTGCACACTAAAACAACTCATTGCTCCGAGCTGTGGCATTTCATCCACAGAACTGGCGCAGGTCAGAACAGTGCCGCTTCAACCAGAGCCACTAACACAATGGCAGACCATCACGGACCCTTGCACAACCCCTGTCACGTGGAACTGTACAGTGCACGTATGCTGCATTTACTGGGGGCACTGCCATTGGTAGTGCTGCGGATCAGTTACCGGCTGAGCTTCCACCTTGCCAACGTCACCTGCGTGCAGCCTGTGTTGCATTGTCACTCGTGCATATTCGAGTGGTCCATGGATGTCTGCCTATCCAACAGGACGGAAGCCGAACTGGATTTCGACATGTATGTGTGCCCCCTGTTGGCCCACGACCATGAGTGTCACCGTGACACCCATCTATGGGATGCCTGGATACTTGGCATACATGCTGGCAGCTGGACCTGGGAGATTTCAGAACTCCTCGTGTGCAGTGAGCAAATAGAGCCGCTCCCCTATTGGGCTGTAGTGCTAATTGGTGAAAGGGGGTGGACGCAGCACATCTGTCCGGACCTGCTAATGGTTAGCCTCGCCGTCCTGTTTGATGAAGTCGACAACGACCTCATGTTGGAAATGATTGCCTACGAAGCTGCACTAGCTTTCATGGACGTGTAACTACGTACCTGCAGACACAACAGTTTGGAACACATTGCACATGTCCCGACACCTTGTTGGAACTTGGGGTTCTGGTCACATCTCCCACGACGACAGTGGACATGGCTGCATTCGCCTGGATTCCGAATACATGAGCGGACAACAACGCGGGTAAACACTCACCTGTGAATGGTGCGGCACTCCCCCGGAGTGGACAGCGGCGCTTGGCAATGTTCCACGTTCTGACATACAGCTGCATTGGTCTGCATGTTGTGGCACTTATCTTGGCCGTACTGACACGCATATGCTAATAAAGTCTACGCACCTTCACTTGTATTCAACTGTGATGAGTGTTGATTTGCATGACAATGTGTGTCTCACTGCCTATCTGAGTCACGGCCATACATGCATTACTGCACCATCAGTGATGTGGGGTTGTACTAGTACATTATCATCTCACAGTTTCCTGCTGTGCCACATGCGAATGGCCATTTTCCACACACAAGCGGCAGCAGTTGTGTCCTCTGTTCTGTTGTGCTGGTGTTGCTGTTTGTTCAACATTGTTGTAAATGTTGCGGTGCTCTGTATCTTATGTGTGTGTGTGCTGCATTGTAGGTGAGTTGCCCCTTCAGCTCTGATTTGGCTGGCCCTTATCCCTTTCAGGCGGTGTGGCTCTCACTTCTGTGCTTATGCAGTGCTGTGATGTTGCAGACTTGGGTAAATTGGGCTCTTGGTTGGAGTTGTGACTCTTGGCCATGGTTTGTCCGCAGATGTGCTCTACTTAATTGTGCATGTGTGCCGTTGTGCCCATCTCCCCCCGTCCCCCCAGTCCCTGGTGGTTACTCACCCTGTTGCTGTTGTGTCGGGTCATGTTGAGCAGTGTCTGGTCCCCCAACTCCTGCCACCGTCTCCACACTGATGACTGTGGACACCATTTCCTCCATCTCATCCAGCTCCTCCTGTGGCGCTGGACTCCCACCTCCAGTCTGCATTGCTGCCTTCTGGTTGTCTGCGAGTTTCTGCTTGGTCTTGCGCTTCACATCATTCCAGCGCCTCTTGACCTCGTCCATTGTCCTCCTCAGCACTCCGACTGCATTCGCCTTGTCCAGGATGGACTGCCATATTGTATTTTTTGTTGCCAATGACACAGTGGAGGTGACGTACAGTTGGTGGTGGTGTTCTGTCACCTCCGTGATCAGGATCCTGTTTTCCTGCGGACTGAACCGCGTCTTCCTCTTCTTCTTCTCCTTGCCCTTCCCTGACCCCGAGGTCCCAGGCTGATCCTCTGTGGGGCTTGTGGGGTTCTGGTTGTCCTCTGTGCTTGCTCCGGCAACCTCCATGGTGCTTCGCAGTTGTTTGTGTTTTGTGTTGCCGCTTTGATTGTGCTTTTTGCAGCCTGACTTGTGGGACTTGCAGGCCTGGCGCTGGTTCTCGCTGGATTTTTTATCGCGGTTAGGCACATCGAAACTTTTTTTACGTTCGGGTTGAGATTTTTATCGCCGTCCTGGTAGTGTTATAGCGGACATTTGCCGAGTTATCGGGGTACTATCGCATGTTACCGCCGTGTTGTGAATGCCACGTTAACACAGGGTTATTTTCCCGCGATAGACGGCGATATGAAAACTTGCGTTAACCTATTTTGGTGATGATTATCGCACGTTCTTGAGAATATCCCCCAGTGAGTCTGACCACTACACATCATTTCCAGTGTATCGTATGTCATGCTCACTCACATAGTGCATCACAGATGAGGCCCATTTTCATATTGGTTTCTGTGCTGGCACTCTGCATGTGTATGAGATGGGCATGTAGTGTGTCCATCATCATAGATGTGTACATTGCAATGATATGGGTTGATCCAAGTGTACTATGTGACATGGTGTATGAGCTCTGCTCTCCATTGATGTATTGGTGTGCTATGTATTTTCATGCTCCTGTACTGTCACACAGTGGTACACAACACAGTGTTACATAAACTTCTTCTTCTTGTCTCCCATGCCTGCAGCTCAAGATCCACCAGTGTAAGGCCATATGGAGGGCCATTGCCCGCAAGGTGCGGCCCATGGGTGTCTTAAACCGACGACATACACAAAGAGGTGGGATGACATCTGCCGCCTCAGCAAAAACGTCGCTGAGATGACGCTGGGGCTGGTCCCTCGAAGTGGCAGGTTGGCGCGCAGGAGCATGATACCACTAATGGCCCGCATCCTGGCAGTGACACAGCCAGAGCTGGATGGATGCTTGAGGGCCCAACAGCAGCAAGTTGGGGGTGAGTATTGTGCAAAGTGTGACTTTGCGTATGAGTGACTGCATGAATCCCAGCCCTGAGCCAGTGCAGACCTCTGTGATGTCTTTAGTGTGATGCAATGGCTTCTAAGTAGCCTCAGTGTTGAGTGCAGAGGTTCTACATTTGTACAACATTTTGTTTCTCATGTGGAAAATCCATGGAAGTTGTCATTGCAAATCATCTTGCCATGTTTTCATCTCATATTTTGTGAATGTTGTCTGAACTGAGACCTTCCTACACAGGAAAATTATTTGTGTGAAGTGTGTAGCACAGTACACTTGTCAGGCTTGTGTGTGCAGTGTGGCTACCACAATAGTGTGCTCAGGTGATGATGTGTAAGTGGCTAGCGACATGCACAGATGTGGACTCAGGGAGCAGTGAGTTGGTAGAGGTGCCACCTGTCCCATGGGTCCTTTTTTCCCAATGATAGAGATGACAGCACCATTGCAAAACATATTAGCCTGATATCAGCAGCATGGCATAACATGATGCAGTTTCCTGCCAAAGTGACAGCAAGTGCACACAGGTGTTGATGGGGTAGATGGTGATGATTGCAGTGATGCATTGGCTGATTTGCATCTGCCATTTGTGCACATGGCAACATGACTGGGATGGTTAGACTCTGGGATTTAAATGCAATGCAGCTGAACCTGGCTATTGTGAAATTGTTTTGGCACTATGGCTTGACATGGTTGGATGTGATCAGTGGGTATTGCAAATTGTGATGTGACTGAGGTGTTGTTCAGTAATTTGAAAGATAATAAGGAGCAAATGTTACTCAGAGTGTCAGTACTCAGTATGTGTGCATTGTGGAGGGGTGTCCATGTGCATCAGTGCATGGTGAAGTTGTGGCTAATGCTTTTAATCAGTGAGTGAATTTGTGGCACATTGATGTGTCCTCAATGTCATCAGTCAGCACAACGTAGGGATGTCATATGCCAGACCCTAGGTATTCTCACACATTAGCTGTCCTAACGGAGGCCACTGACTTCCTCATCGACAGAAGACACTATCATGCCTTGGATCAATGAGGGCCTGTCAGGCACTTGTGGAGATGTTGGTGTGTGACATGTCACAACCTATGAAGGGCTTGCATTAAATTCCCATTCTCATGCTATTGTGCATTGTCTATGTGACTACATTGTTACATGGGTCTTATTTGCACTTCATTAACAAATAAGATGTGTCCTTGTGACATATGCTGCAGTGTGAGTGTCAGAGACCTCAACTGGCAGTGAACAGCAGTGGGCATCATGTTAGTGTGCATTTAGAGATGTGTGCTGTGCACATCAAATAAATTGTTACATCTACACAGCTGACACAAATGAACAACTGTAATTGTGCTTCAATGCCCAACATTGTGGATTTCAGGAGGTGATCTCCCTTGCAAAAGGATATATTTGACTTTGTATTGGTGGTGTTCCGTGAAATATACTTCAAATGTGACTGAGACAACATGTTTGGATGTGTAGCTATCTTACCTACAGGCACGTAGGTCTGTCTATAGACAATTGTATGTGTGGTCACATGTAGGCACATGCCCAGCTATTTGGCTGTGTCAACGCAATATGGAGCATGACTATCAACTAAGCATGTTTCCATGCATCAGCTGATGATTGCATAAATGTGGCATATGCTGAAAGGACATGGAGTAGTTAAACATGGGAGTTTCAATCGAGGATTAGAGTTTGTATTGCATATGATGTTTGTGAGTATGGCACTATACTGAACCTCTGTCTCTTGCAGCATCTACCGAGGGCAGGGAAGGACAGGGGCCCGACACCGTTGGGGAACCTACTGGCACAACTGCTACACAGGAGTTCAGTGACACCGAGTGGACCAGCGCCTCGGAGGGGGACAGGAGTGCCCTGGAGGATTCCCGGCCAGAAACACCAACCTCCACATCTTCACAGTCCAGTGGTGACTCCTCGACGTTGGTGGGCACCGGAAGTTCAAGATCTGCATCTTCTTCCGCCACACCTCGTCCTGTGTCCACCCTCCTGGATGCTCCCCCAAGTGCTATCTGTGCCCGCAGCCCTAAGAAGGGTAGAGTCTCCTTCCCCCCAGGCACCGCTGCCCCTGCCCCTGTCTCCCCTGCTGCCCTCAGTGTGGAGGCCATAGACATTTTGTGGCAGCTGTGTGTGGGTCAGACTGCTCTCCTGAATGCCCTGCAGGATCAAGGCAACAAGTTGTCCCAGGTTGTTGCGTTCATGGAGGGCATTCATTCAGACGTGGTGGCCTACACCGAACTGTCCAGTCTTTGTCCTCCACAGTGACGGCAGCCATTCAGCAGTCCCAAGCTCCCAGTGCAGCTCCTGTCCCTTCGGCAACCACCCTGCCAGTGCCCCCACCTGACCAGAGTACACACACACCAGAGCCCTCAGGCGCCCAGTCATCCACACGCAGTACACAACAGCAGCACTCTAAGTGAACCAGACACCATACACCATCACCACAGCACAAAGAGAGCACACATGACCGCAAGACGAAAAGCCCATCACAGGACACTCATGGACATAAGGCAAAAAAGCATGCATCCACATTACATTCCTCTGAATCATCACCATCCAAGGGAACTCCCATCCCCACACCTGATCCCAAATACACACAAACACTTGCCCTGTCTGCAGTGAACCTGGTGCCTGCCACAACTAAGCCCAAACACATTCCGAAGGCAGTTTCACCCAAAACTTCAACTCCCACCCACACCCCTGTGAAGCATGGACAAGAGAGCAAAGTGGGGAGTGTACCTCCACAATAGGGGATGCAGGGTAAAAGGCAACCCCGCCCCCAGTGTACCACCAGGTCCAGAAAATCCCCACGGGGAGAGCCACCAGCACCTGCTACACCTTTGGGGAAGAGTGAGGCTGTTGTGCCCACCTCACTTCTCACTCCTGCCAAGACACCTGTGGGATATCGGATCCCAAAACAATTGAGACCCAGCCCTCAACATTCACCATCAGCCACTGAGCCTCCACACAGCATGTCTCCACCTCCCTGTGCCACCACTCCACCCGCTCCAAGCAGCCCTCAGGCTCCCACATCCATGGATCCCTCTACCTCAGCCAGTTCTCTCCCTCCCAGGTCCAGTCCTCCAACTGGCTCCGACAATCAGCCCCCTCCCAGTTCAACTTCGACCCAAAGTTGAAGCCAAGTTCCCCTTCCCACACCATTTCTCCCTGAGCGGTGCCTGGACTGCCCATTCAAAGCCCTTATCCTGTGGTGATTCCCATGGCAGTGGACTGTGTTACCTATTTGATGTGCAAGTTTTCATGCACACATGTGCGGACATTAAATTTGGACTGGCCAATGGCCTTGATGTTTTGCACTTTTGATGCCTATACAGAGTTTATGTAATAAAGACTGTTACTCATGTTGTGAGCTTTGTCACTGCCCTTGCTAATGATGCAGTGCAATGTATGTGTATATGTTCATCTGATACATGCTCTGTATGCCACATTCACATTGGCATATACTTGATTTTCTTTTGCAGAGGTTGCCAAAGGTTCCAGCCACTTTTGTGCTTCTTGAGTCAGAGGCTTGAGGGTGCAATGATGGTTGTCTGTGATGATCTACTCTTATCCTAATCATTCTATTGTCAGGTCTCCAATTCTGTACACATGTCATATTTGGATGCTGTAGCACAACAGAAGAGAATTCTATTCACATGATAACTTGCGGGGTGGACATCTATCTTGATGTGTGCACAGCAGTGCAGATGTGTAGTCATCTTGGCTTCATAGTCACATGGGTACATTAGAATGTGTGCACTTGAGTAGTCATACAGTGTGATTGGCCTGTCATTGGCTGAAGTGTTGATGTGTATGTGTCCCTGAACATGACACCTACACACATGTATGATCCAGGTAATGAGTGCCTGTTTGTTTACATTATCAGACACCTGCTTTAGATTGTGGGCACATGTAGGAGTTGTTGGTTGAGCAATGTGCAGTGTGTCGGTATGACCTTGCAGTCCTGGGGTACACCTACTTGTTGTCGCTGTCATTTGAGAGTATGCAGAGTGTGTCACTGCAATGTCTGTGTTGTGGTTTGATGATCAGCCATGGCTCTTGCTTACGTTTGTGCTCACTGTGCTGACCTGCTCAGGCAAACTAAAATTATAAGTGACTTTTCACATACATTGATGTCATTTTACACTTATGTTTGACCACTATGTGGTATTAGGAGTCATATCAGCCCCAAGAGGGGCTTTGGATGCCTACACATTGTGAGTTACTCCTCTACGTGGTTTTGCTCTGTACACTCCTGCCCTGTCCAATACTAATGTACACACCACTTCAGTCTTAATATCTTCCACCCCATGCCTTGCCAGTGTGTGACCCTCCCCACCACTTCATAGTGTGACACTATACTGTGTGAGGATGATCTGTGTCCAAGACCAATGTTCCACTCAGGACTGTTTCACAATTTGTTATGTGCTATTTTCTTCTACTTGATTGTAGTCATGGTTGCTCATGTACAGTGCAGATGTTTTTCCAGCACAGTCCTCTAGTCATGTTCCATGCCTCTGTGTTTTCCAGAGTTGTGCAGCAGTAGGTGATAGCTAAAGTGTATGTCTGTTTGCTGAGGTAATGCTACCCATCCTGAGTGTGATGTGATCTGTGCCCTGTGATGATTTGTGATGTTGAAGTTCATGGTGGAGCACTCAGATATGTGTGATACAGGTTTTGGTGGTGTTCACGCACTGCTTACTGTGCATGCACTGCTGTCAGTGTATGTTGCATTGTCCTTGCCTGGTGTAAGTCCCCTGATGTCCAGCTGAGTTTGCTATGTAATGTTTTTTGTATGTGCATATGTTGTGTATTTGTGGTTGAGGGATGCAGTCTTTGGCCCTGTGTTGGCTCTTTTCTACTGACAGGTCCATGTGTGTGTAATGTTATTTTTGCCTGACATTGTGTGTGAGGAGTTTGTGTTTTGGAATACATTCAGATATGTGTTGAATGTGTAGTGTGCATTTCTTGTGTGAATGTCACATGCAGCAATGTGGAGTCTTGTTCATTAGCTTGTTTTGAGTGCACAACTCTGCTATGGCCTCCTATATTTGTACAGTCACTTGTCAGGATTGTGCATGTGCATGCTTGTGCTACACATTGACACCATGCTCACTTTGTAACTGGTGGAGTGTCTATGTCTGTGTTTGCAGATTTGTCTTATTGCACACAGTTAGTGTTCATGATTGGCATTTGATCATGTATTTTTAGATTGGTTTGGATGATGGTGTCTGTGCAGTTGGCCAGCATAGAAATGTTATCTATTCCGGTGCTGTCTAGGATCACATTGCCTATCCACTGTTTGGCTGCACATGGCTGAGCTTGTTGGACTTCTTTTGATGTAGTTTGTGATACATGTGTTTGGCAATTGGTTTGGGATCAGCATTTGTTCAGACATCCCTGAGTGGGATTCTGACATTTGTAGATACACACCAGGGTGTGCCATTGGTTTTCAGAAAAGTCACAGGACCTTATTTTCACCTTTATCTGTGCTTCTCACAGGTGTTGAGTAGTGAAGGTGGGAGATGGGTAGATGAGGGGTATGTGTGAAGGTCATACTTGGGTTTGACAGTCAGGGAGTGTCACAATGAGCCATGAGTGTTGTGCTGGTGGCATACACATGTCAAGATAGTTGACACAGATGAGGGGCTGGTCACTGTATGGCTTATGACAGTTCCTATCATCCTGGGCCAATGCATTGCTTGCATTGCTGTATCACAGGGATATTGCACAGATGTTACTTTAGTTCAATTTAAATCACTGTGCCACCCACTGTGATTTTATGGCCTAGGTGTAGTGTGATATGTGGTACCTCTTGCATGTCATTTACAAATGGTATCTGAAATATCTCCATGCTTTTCCTGCACTGTGCACTCCACTTTAGGCTAGTTTAGTTATTATCATACAGTGCTGCTGACTTATGGTATGTGTATGAGGCTAAGTTTAAGTGTGTGAGCTGTCTGAAGGACTTGACATGCAGTGTGAACAGTTCCAAGGTTGTTGTTCTGCACAGTGACTCTTCATTTCTTGAATTAGTCACTTTAATTCACATGAGTGGAAGGCAGGTGTGAGGGAGGAGGGTTGTCATGAGTCTCAGGTCAGAGTTTCCTGCTGTCAAGATGAACTCTTCCTGACACTTTGGCATTCATTCACTACTTTGTAGTTGGTGCTCCCTTTGTTGAGGTGGAGTAATGGTGTGTAGGTGTTCTGTGAGTTGGCAGTGTAGTCAGTGTTGTTGATGTCCTGGATATACTCACATGGTGTCATTTATTGCAGCTGTACACTTGTGAGTCAAATGCACAGTGGTGCTTACTTTGAGTTTGCTGTTTGAGTCAGGAATTTCTCACTGTGTTGCATGGTATGGGCTGTCATTGTGTGACATGGTCAGCCATTGTATGTGATGGGCCTATCAATGTCTGCTTGGGGCTGTGGTGATCTGTGATTGTGTGGCAGTGGTGTCTAATATGATTAACCCTGGGCGGTAAAATCCGCTCCGCTCGCGGAGTTTGCGGATTTTTGGCAACTCTGCGTTCCGCGTAGAACGCGGAGTTACCGAAAACTCTGCGCTCCGCAGCGGAGCAGAGTTTTTTTCTTCTTCGCGCTTTTAAAATGCATTTTCGCGCGCGCGGTAGCGACTTACCGGGATCCCTGCGTTCGCCAACGAGATTTCCTATCCGTTCGCGTGCGCCACGAGATTTGGTAGCCGGCCTCACGGTCCCGCAAGAGTGTGCGATCGCGAACACGTCATTCGGACACGCCATCGGACATCCGGCGGAAGTTCCGTGAAGATCGCGATGCCGAACACGCAGAATTTGCAATCTGGAGAAGAATATCTCTCGAGCAGCATAAAACCTTCTCGAAAATGATGATTTGGATTAAAAAAACTCCTCAGATTGACATTTGGCTGTACTTTTTTGTGCAAGGAGTCCTTTTTCTTTTTTTACTTTTTTTTTAAGAGGAAGGAAGTGCCCCAGAGTCTCCAACTTCCTGTTCCTGTCCAGCAGGCTCCTCCCAGTGCTTTGTCCATGTCCTGTTCACTTTTCATTTGGATTTGGAGCTGGAAGGATCACTCTTTGTGCCTGCTGCATCATATATCATTGGATTTGAGGACTTTTGGATTTGAGATTTTACAAGTAAGTTGGAGAATTGGTGTTGTTTGTTTGATTGGGGCATTGCACCTACATTTTTTTGTACTTTTCATCGTTTTTTTAAAATTTATTGTTGTGGGTGGCCTGTAGTTTCAGTAGGGGCCTAGTTGTTTTTCTTTGTATGTAATTTTTCTACTAGTTTTGTTTTATAAAGGAAACATGTTGCAAAGTTCACTACATTTTCTCCAACTTTTGCAATCAATTTGCAATATTTATTTAATTCACTAGCCCAGTAGTCTGGCCCAATAAATAGGCCTTTCAGCCAGTAGGCCCAGAGCTACTCATGGGTGCATGAAACAACTGTTTCTGTGGTGTCTGTTGAATTTAAACATCATTTAGGGCATGGATGGCATTGGATTGAATTGCAAAATGTGTTTTTTGGGGGTATTTCACTTTTTTGGTGTGTGTTAAATAAATGCCTTTGTTGGATGTGTGTGTGTGTGGTGTGGTTGTTGTGTAACTTGCAAACCTTTTTTAGCCCTGTGGATTTTCGTTTTTGCATTTTTGCATTAAAGCTGTGTTGTTTAGCATGCCTCCTTTGTCTGGCCATATAATAGGCCTGCTTGAGTTCATTGTTTTCCAGGCCTCCTGCTTGTTGTGACTGTGAGTGACCATGTGGCTGGTGGCCATTTTGTGGTGGTAGTTTAGTAGTGTGCTGCTTTTGCCATATAGGCCTGCATGTCTTTCCTTTGTTCCTCTTGGCTTATGCTTCTTGTTGTTGTGGCCTGGCCATGTGGCTGGCGGCCATTTTGTGAAGCCAGGCAGTGTGCTTTTGCCATAGGCCTGCATTGTCTGTCTTCCGTTTCTTGTTGTTGTGGTGGCCTGGCCATGTGGCTGGCGGCCATTTTGTGAAGCCAGGCAGTGTGCTTTTGCCATAGGCCTGCATTGTCTGTCTTCCCTTTCTTTTTGTTGTGGTGGCCTGGCCATGTGGCTGGCAGCCATTTTGTGGAGCCAGCCAGTGTGCTTTTGCCATAGGCCTGCAAGCTTGTGGCCTAGTCTGCCAATAGGCCTTTAGGCCAGTAGGGCCAGAGCTACTCATGGGTGCATGAAACAACTGTTTCTGTGGTGTCTGTTGAATTTAAACATCATTTAGAGCATGGATGGCATTGGATTGAATTGCAAAATGTGTTTTTTGGGGGGTTTTTCACTTTTTTTGGTGTGTGTTAAATAAATGCCTTTGTTGGATGTGTGTGTGGTGTGGTTGTACTTGTGTTGTGTAACTTTCCAACCTTTTTAGCCCTGTGGATTTTCGTTTTTGCATTTTTGCATTAAAGCTGTGTTGTTTAGCATGCCTCCTTTGTCTGGCCATATTATAGGCCTGCTTGAGTTCATTGTTTTCCAGGCCTCCTGCTTGTTGTGACTGTGAGTGACCATGTGGCTGGTGGCCATTTTGTGGTGGTAGTTAGTAGTGTGCTGCTTTTGCCATATAGGCCTGCATGTCTTTCCTTTGTTCCTCTTGGCTTACTGCTTCCATCCCCTTTGCCAGCTGCAGCTCCCTGAATGACGTGATACGCAAATTAATGCCAAACAGGTTCCACTTCCATTACATTTGTATTTTTGTTTTTGTTCTTCTTCTTTCCTATCCTTCCTGAGTGTACACAGTATACCATGAAAGCCCTTGTTGTCAAAGTCTCACAAATGGCTACACTGTTGTTATGTTTTTTAATAACTGAGTTAATAAAATTTAATAATATAACACTAACAAGTGTGACCACCACACACTAAGTTATATATTATATTTGTTTGTTTGTACTAGTAGTAATTGAACCACAACAACAAATGCCACACTTCACTGATGTTTTTCTGGCTTCTTTGCTTTTAGGTGCACAAAAGACTGAGGAGGAGGTGTCATCATCACCCGTTGTACTGCCAGACAGAAGTCCTGCTGCGCACGATGTCACATTACGTGTAACCACAGACATCTCTGCAACTTGTGCAACTGCGTCCTGCTGACATCTGAAGAAGATGGCCCCAAAGAAAGGTACCAGGTCCTCCAGTACCAAGAAAGTTGCCAGTGAGAAGAAGGAACAGAAGAAGGAAGTGGCACTTACCATGACTGGTGTGCCGCCCAAGATGTTTTTTGGGAAACAAAAAATTAAGCCTGCAGCAGCGGTGTCCGGGGAGCAAGCTGGGAGCAGCACCTCCGCATCAGTGGGCCCACCCCACCAACCTAGGCCCAAGCCCATGAGTGTCGCAGAGGCAGCCAGTCTAATCGCGAAAACGCCAACGAGCAGTGATGTTGAAATTGACTTATCGTTATCGCAAAGTAGTACCCAAACAACGCAGGAGGAAACTCAGCAGATAAGTGGGCAACAACAGCCGCAACAACAGCCGCAAAAACAGCCGCAACCAGCGCCCACAATATTAGTTGTTCCTCCCAAAGTAGGGGCAGTTCAGGAAATCGAGCTTCCTGCAGACGAAGAGGAGCAAGCCACTCTTTCAGAAGATCCATTGTCTTCCAGATCCCCAGCAAGGCAAAGTAGGGTTAGTCCATCAACTTCTTCTTCAAGCCCCCCTTCTGATGATCTAGATGCCACTTGGAAGCCACCAGCTCAGTCTGAGAGTGAGACACTCCATGAGACAAGGCTGGGGAAAAGGAAGGTTCCAGAAAACCTTAGAGTTGTGGAGGTAGATGTAGAAGAGGAGGATGATGACGAGCCAGTCATCATGAACATCACTCCCACCCCAGTGGAGATGGAGACCGACATTACCCCATCCCAAATTGCTGTGAGGGATGTGGCACAGATACCACCAACACAGGTAACACCAACACCACCTCCAGCTTCCATATTTGCATTTGCAAAGGCCCGGCAGGGACCTACATCCAGCACAACCACCACCTCAGTAGGTAGTGGTACTGCACAGAGTCAAATTCTATGCACACCCTCCAGTTCATCTGGCATTGCAAGTGGCACCTCCAGCAGTGCAAGAAAGTTCACCTCCCCAGTTTGGGACTTCTTTTCGGTTAGCAGTAAGGAGGAGAGCGTTGCTATATGCTCAATTTGTCCACAAGGTGTTAGTCGGGGTAAGCTTGGTACAAACTATGGCACCGGAGGCCAAACAACCCATCTGAAAAAACACCACTTGATCCAGTGGGAGGAGCACCTTAGCGGCCAAAAAACTGCACCCATTGCTGTTGGTGGGGATGAAGAAGTAGAAGAAGATACGATCGCAGTGGAAGGTGAACAAGAGGGAGACATTTTCTCTGGTACACAAAGTAGCCCTGTCCCCAGCAGTGCAGTGGTACCACTACCGCCCACATCGTCATCAGCCTCAGCAACATCTCAGTGGCACCATAGTAAGAGTCAGGCTGAGACACCAAGGCAACAGAGTACCGCAATGAAAAAAAGTGTGGCGTTGAGGCTAACAACATCTGGGTTCAAGAAGTCACCTGCATCAGCAGCACCAGAAAGGAAAAAAATCCAGCCTACCATTCTCAGCATGCTTAGGTCGGAGGGGCAGTACAAACGCAACCACCCAACAGCACGTTTGTACAATGCGAAGCTGGCTAAAATGTTAGCGCTGGACCTTCTCCCTTTTTCTTTTGTGGAAGGGGTTGGTTTTCTGGAATTTGTGACAGCCATCTGCCCAAAATGGAAGGTTCCCAGCTGGTCCTATTTCGCCAGAGTTGCTGTTCCAGCACTACATCACGACTAACCCTGGGTGGAGTTGCACTACGCTGCACTACGCGAAGTGCAAAAAAAACTCCGCCGCACTACGCGAGCGGCGGAGTACAATAGAAAAATGCCGTTCGCAGTGATTGCACAGTGCCGGATGCTTGTCCGCACTGTGCAATCATTGCGAACGGCACCTTGCACAGTGCAAGCGGTCCCTGCTTTCCTTTTCTGCCACTCGAGTAGATTTTTACTTGAGCGGCAGCTTTCTGAACGCGAACGGGCAGTTTCTCGTCGCGAGCATACGCGACCACTCGCAATTAGAAACCTGACCCCCTGCGTTGAGAAATCTCGCCGGGATGTTGATTTTCCACGCTCGCGCTCGCCAACTTGATGTTGACGATCGCAAACGAGGAAAAATCTCTCCGGGAGGTTGATTTTTCTCGCTCGTGGTCACCAACTTGACGTTGACGAACGCGAGCGAGGAAAAAAACACTGCTACGCAACGCGAAGCTGAGTTTTTCGGAACTCCGCGATCTCAGCGTAATGCGGAGTGCAGGAAACTCCGCAAACTCCGCAAGCGGAGCAGAGTTCACCACCCAGGGTTAATCACGACGTGCTGGAATTGCTTGGACAAGATTTGCAGCAGAGTGCTGTTCACAATATCCACCTGACAACAGACATGTGGACCAGTTGCCAAGCCACTGATTACATGTGCATCATTGCACACTGGATCTCTTTTGTGGGGGTTAGAGAAAAGATATCTACAGGTGTTGACACTGCTGAGATTTTTAATGCCACTCGTAAACATGCAACTGTAGCCATGTTCGCCATGGAGAAATCTCATACTGCTGCAAACATTTTGGAAGAGTTTAACAGCAAGGTTTTTGAATGGCTGCACCCAAGAGGGCTTAGCATTGGTTTTGTTGCCACGGACAATGGCAGTAATATAGTTAAGGCCATGGGCACTGGTGGCTTTTTCAGGGTCCTGTGTTTGGCGCACTGCATTAACATCATTGTTCAAGACTTTCTGAAAAAAGAAGACCGAGTCAGCAACTTACTGACCACCTGCAGAAGAATATGCACAGATTTCAGCCATTCTTTTAAAGCCCGGAAGCAGCTGAGGATCATTCAACGTGAGCATACAGTGCCAGTCAAAGCACTCATCCAGGAGGTGCCAACACGTTGGAACTCAACTTATTACATGCTTGATCGTCTGTTTGATCAGTACAGACCAATCAATGACTATGTCATGCAAAGACTAGGGGATGCCACTGTGAAAGGCATGACCGTTGAGATGGACCAATGGGGCCTAGTTAAATGCCTGACAGAGATGCTTCTTCCTTTCGAGCTCTTCACACGTGAAGTCAGCAAGGAGGACTGTACTATGGGCCAAGCTATCCCATTGTTGCACATGCTAGAGCAACAGCTGAAGGCGGTGTCTAAAACATACGCAGGTGTGGAGGAAATAAAAGAAGCATATGAGTTGTTGGAGAGCTTAGCCCTTCGCTTAGCTGAAAATACAAGCGTGCAAACTAAGATTGTGTCAGACAAACATTACATTTCTGCCACAATTCTGGAGCCACGGTACAAATCAGTACTGAACACTAAGACATTAATTCCTTTTTCAGAAGTGGATGTTGCCAAGTACAAAACTTGGATAGCTGAGGTAGCCAGTGACTTTGAAAAAGAACGGCTGGTAATTAGTAACCCTGGGCGGCAAATTCCGTTCCACTCGCGGAACTTGCGAAATTTCAGCATTTCCGCGTTCCGCGCGGAACGCAGAAATGTCAAAACGTCCGCGATCCGCGAGCGGAACAGAATTCGGGTATAAATAAAGCAGGTGCCCGAGTTGAAGCTCAAATTCTGTGAGCGAGGTTGTGGCTAAGCAGATGTGCCTTCTCTCCATTGCCACCCTGAAAAGCTAGCTGTAATCCTTGATGGAGGTCTTTGCATCCTTGATTTTCTCGAGCGCAATCCTCGTGTAGAATTCATGAGCGTGGTTAAGCAGATGTGCCTTCTCTCCATTTCCACCCTGTAAAGTTAGCTGTAATCCTTGATGGAGGTCTCTGCACCCTTGATTTTCTCGAGCGCAATCCTCGTGTAGTTCCTGTGACCAGGAGGTTCCTTCTCCTCGTCTGCCGCTGAGATCCTGCTCTGACCCTTTATAAACAAGAGGCATGTGAACGGGCCTAGAAGCCCCACCCGTTTGGCCTCGCCCCACATACACTAGTGGTATGCACCGTCTTCCCGCCCTTTCCCCACTATGATGGACAGCTTAATCAAAGGACCCCGGTGCTTTCGGGCGCGGTGGCAAAGTTACAGACACACAGGTCACTGGGGAAAATTCTTCAGGTCCTTTACGCAGCTGTAGTGTAGGAAAGGCACTATACATTTACCCAACGAGGTAGCACTTACTGATTAGCCAGTAGAAAGTACTCCAGCTGAGTAGAGGTATTGCACAAAACGGTGGCATCTTCGTGGATAAATATGCAGGGTAGGTGTGCAGAATTCGTGAGCGTGGTTAAGCAGATGTGCCTTCTCTCCATTTCCAACGTGAAAAGTTAGCTGTAATCCTTGATGGAGGTCTTTGCATCCTTGATTTTCTCAAGCGCAATCCTCGTGTAGAATTCGTGAGCGTGGTTAAGCAGATGTGCCTTCTCTCCATTTCCACCCTGTAAAGTTAGCTGTAATCCTTGATGGCGGTCTCTGCATCCTTGATTTTCTCGAGCGCAATCCTCGTGTAGTTCCTGTGACCAGGAGGTTCCTTCTCCTCGTCTGCCGCTGAGATCCTGCTCTGACCCTTTATAAACAAGAGGCATGTGAACGGGCCTAGAAGCCCCGCCCGTTTGGCCTCGCCCCACATACACTAGTGGTATGCACCGTCTTCCCGCCCTTTCCCCACTATGATGGACAGCTTAATCAAAGGACCCCGGTGCTTTCGGTGCGGTGGCAAAGTTACAGACACACAGGTCACTGGGGAAAATTCTTCAGGTCCTTTACACAGCTGTAGTATAGTGTAGGTAAGGCACTATACATTTACCCAACGAGGTAGCACTTACTGATTAGCCAGTAGAAAGTACTCCAGCTGAGTAGAGGTATTGCACAAAACGGTGGCATCTTCGTGGATAAATATGCAGGGTAGGTGTGCAGAATTCGTGAGCGTGGTTAAGCAGATGTGCCTTCTCTCCATTTCCAACGTGAAAAGTTAGCTGTAATCCTTGATGGAGGTCTTTACATCCTTGATTTTCTCGAGCGCAATCCTTGTGTAGAATTTGTGAGCGTGGTTAAGCAGATGTGCCTTCTCTCCATTTCCACCCTGTAAAGTTAGCTGTAATCCTTGATGGAGGCCTCTGCATCCTTGATTTTCTCGAGCGCAATCCTCGTGTAGTTCCTGTGACCAGGAGGTTCCTTCTCCTCGTCTGCCGCTGAGATCCTGCTCTGACCCTTTATAAACAAGAGGCATGTGAACGGGCCTAGAAGCCCCGCCCGTTTGGCCTTGCCCCACATACACTAGTGGTATGCACCGTCTTCCCGCCCTTTCCCCACTATGATGGACAGCTTAATCAAAGGACCCCGGTGCTTTTGGCGCGGTGGCAAAGTTACAGACACACAGGTCACTGGGAAAATTCTTCAGGTCCTTTACGCAGCTGTAGTGTAGGAAAGGCACTATACATTTACCCAACGAGGTAGCACTTACTGATTAGCCAGTAGAAAGTACTCCAGCTGAGTAGAGGTATTGCACAAAACGGTGGCATCTTCGTGGATAAATATGCAGGGTAGGTGTGCAGAATTCGTGAGCGTGGTTAAGCAGATGTGCCTTCTCTCCATTTCCAACGTGAAAAGTTAGCTGTAATCCTTGATGGAGGTCTTTGCATCCTTGATTTTCTCGAGCGCAATCCTCGTGTAGAATTCGTGAGCGTGGTTAAGCAGATGTGCCTTCTCTCCATTTCCACCCTGTAAAGTTAGCTGTAATCCTTGATGGAGGTCTCTGCATCCTTGATTTTCTCGAGCGCAATCCTCGTGTAGTTCCTGTGACCAGGAGGTTCCTTCTCCTCGTCTGCCGCTGAGATCCTGCTCTGACCCTTTATAAACAAGAGGCATGTGAATGGGCCTAGAAGCCCCGCCCGTTTGGCCTCGCCCACATACACTAGTGGTATGCACGGTCTTCCCGCCCTTTCCCCACTATGATGGACAGCTTAATCAAAGGACCCCGGTGCTTTCGGGCGCGGTGGCAAAGTTACAGACACACAGGTCACTGGGGAAAATTCTTCAGGTCCTTTACGCAGCTGTAGTGTAGGAAAGGCACTATACATTTACCCAACGAGGTAGCACTTACTGATTAGCCAGTAGAAAGTACTCCAGCTGAGTAGAGGTATTGCACAAAACAGTGGCATTTTCATGGATAAATATGCAGGGGAGGTGTGCAGAATTCGTGAGCGTGGTTAAGCAGATGTGCCTTCTCTCCATTTCCAACGTGAAAAGTTAGCTGTAATCCTTGATGGAGGTCTTTGCATCCTTGATTTTCTCGAGCGCAATCCTCGTGTAGAATTCGCGAGCGTGGTTAAGCAGATGTGCCTTCTCTCCATTTCCACCCTGTAAAGTTAGCTGTAATCCTTGATGGAGGTCTCTGCATCCTTGATTTTCTCGAGCGCAATCCTCGTGTAGTTCCTGTGACCAGGAGGTTCCTTCTGCTCGTCTGCCGCTGAGATCCTGCTCTGACCCTTTATAAACAAGAGGCATGTGAACGGGCCTAGAAGCCCCGCCCGTTTGGCCTCGCCCCACATACACTAGTTGAATGCACCGTCTTTCCGCCCTTTCCCCACTATGATGGACAGCTTAATCAAAGGACCCCGGTCCTTTCGGCGCGGTGGCAAAGTTACAGACACACAGGTCACTGGGGAAAATTCTTCAGGTCCTTTACGCAGCTGTAGTGTAGTGTAGGAAAGGCACTATATATTTACCCAATGAGGTAGCACTTACTGATTAGACAGTAGAAAGTACTCCAGCTGAGTAGAGGTATTGCACAAAACGGACTCATCTTCTTGGATAAATATGCAGGGCAGGATTCATTCTGGGCTGGCACGATGCTCCTGTCACAAAAATTAAACCTCAACAGGAAGCACTTACAGATATAAAGGGGCGCAGCAAAATCTCCGCGAGCACGCGAAATTCCGCGTGCTCGCGGAGATTTTTTGCCGTTTCGCGGAATTTCGCGGAACGCAATTCCGCAAACTCCGCCCACCCTTAGTAATTAGAGGCCCGCTATTCCAGCCCACAACAAGTACTGCAGGGCATCCGGCGTCAAGTTCAACTTCAGAGCCTGAGGGCAGTGCGTTTGGCTCACAGCAGTCACCAACACTATCTACAACAGCAAGAACAGGATCATCAGCCCCAGTAAAATCGGCACAGGATTGGTATCTACAGCAAGGGCTTGTTAGGTCCAGTGCTGATGCAAAGGCAAAAGAGGCCCAGCAAAGCGGAGCACCCCTGAGCATTGAGCGGATGGTCCAGGCCTATCTGGATGACCCAACAGAGGTCTACATTGATCAAAACCCATTGGTGTATTGGTATGGGAAAAGGCGCAAATGGCCAGTCCTCAGCATGCTGGCGATAAACTATCTGGCTTGCCCTGTCGCAAGTGTCTCTTCTGAGCGTGTTTTCAGTGCTGCTGGTGCCATTGTAACAGTGAAAACGACCAGTCTCTCGCCCAAAAACGAGGAGAGGTTAACCATTATCAAAATGAATCAGCACTTTATACCACCGGATTACAAAATACATGAATCACAGCAGGAAGATGAGGACAGCGACTTAGGTGACGGAAGTAGTATGTTAGATTACCTACTTCTGGTTGAACCACCAGAGTTTGAGGACGAGCTCTACTTCCCTGACAACTAGGCTTTCAACTTGTTACTTTCTTTCTTCCTTATTTACTTTTATTATTTGTGTGTGTCTCTGTCTTTCTGGTTCGAATCACAACAAATCCATCACCACCGTCTTCTCTTTTTATTGCCATATTGGAGTCCTCCGAGTCCTGCTCCATCCTCCTGACTCGCCCTAAATCCATTTCCCTCAAGCCAGACATTGGATGGAGAATAGCACAAGAAATGTTGCCTCGTCGAGTCCCTCCAAAAGAAGTGGAACTTGTTGAGCTATCCTCCTTTCCGAGCCGAGAGGGACTACCCCTTAACTTAAGATGAGAAGGAACAGGTAATGATGGCATGCATTGGACGCTGACTCTGAGTGATTGGTGTTTGTGTTGTTGTTGTTGTTGTTGTGCATGAAGTCGAAGTGTATTAGTATTTAATCTACACACTAAAAGTGACTCAAGTCAATGTTTCCCTTCTTGTTGTTTAATAACAAAATTGTACTTCTACTGCAGACCGATCCATTGCATTTTTGAATATAGAATCTGGACTCACTCGGTACACTACAGACTGAGTTGGACAACACCATGATGATGACCACATAGTATCTTCGCAGTCAGTCAGTTGGATCGGAGATGATTGATGGAATAACTCAAGGCGTTTCATGAAGTGGCATAAAAGGTAAACAAGTCAACAACAACCACAGCAGACCTACATGTCTGTGTGGTGGTGGAGTCGAGTCACGAGTGTAGTAGTGGTATGACTGACAGCCGTGCATTGATTTAGGTACTTACTTTGGAAAATGCTATGTTGCTGAATATGTGTGCTCTGTCTGGCTCAGTCAAAATCTAAGCTAAGTGGAGGTTGGGTGTGCGCCATGGGCCTGCTCTGTCCTGTTGCTGTTGTAGGTTAATGCTGGAAACAGACAACAGAGTAGACATGATTTAGCCATTCCGCCTCTTAAAGTGTTTGCACTCCTCCGTAATTTATGCTTTTTTTTCCTCCTTGATTTTTTAATATCCCTTTTGTTTTTCCATCTACACTTACAGGTTGGCCTTTACCCTGTGCTAAACAGAGAAAAACAACTAACACTCACCTACCAATCTGCATCCGCCAGGCAGGCAGTGGCACCCAAGATTGACGGACGCAGCGTCCATGAAAGGGAGGACCAAGAGGAATGCCGAGATGCAACTCCCCAATTTGACCAGGATAACACACAGTAACTTTAGTATCATTCATCCTCTTTTAAATAATTTGATTTATTTTTCTCTCCAATCATTACGACTGTGTGTTGTTGTTATTATGTTTGCTCTCTGCTTATAATTGATCCCTACAGCTATTTTTTATTTTTCTTTGCTAGCTTTAAGGAAGCCGGGTACAACAGAACATAAAATGTATGTAATTTGGGACTCTCTGAAGGCAGACAGGCAAGGCAAATTGCATAATAATAATTAATAATATACTGCTGACCTGTACTGTCTACTAGTCTAGTTAGTAAGTACTACTTATCATCATTAACCATCAAGTCATCATCATGCATGCATTTCCTTTTTCTCCCTTAACAGATATATGATGGTCGTCTGCCAAGATTGTGTGTGTTCAGTTGTTGTTGTCCATGTGCAGTGTTTGTCTTTGTCAAATCTTTCCCTCAAATACCCCTTCCCAACCATTCATCATCCCCTAACCCTCTTCCCCCGGGCTGTGTGATTTATATTGAGGTGTGACTAAATTAAATTTACACCAATAATTGATCACACACTTGCTGGGGCGGTTGTGGTGAAAGCAACACTAATTCAATTTCAAGGCAGGGCGAGGATCTTCTTCTGCTTGCCCACCCATGCTCAGTATATTTGCAAGTCAATTTTTTTCCAAAGGAACATAATCCATCATAATTAATTGCCGGCATCGATTGGATTCATCATCCTCCTCCTTACAGCACTAAAGGTTACGCTTGTGTCGAGTGACTCGAGTCAACTACAGTTTGTAACTTGTTGTACTAGGCTATCCCCGCCACCATTATGTTTTATTTTACTTTAGCATTGCTAATCATCATTATTATGGTTTCTTGTTTGGCAGTCTTCTTGTGTACTGTACTGTACTTCGTTCTACTACTCCTTCCAGAGTCTCTCTCAGGCGACTGACTGTCTCATTTTCTTTTTTTGCAAATGCTACTGCCAGTGTCTACTACTACCACCAAAACCATGGCATCTTGGGAAACCAAACCATCATCACCATGCAGCCATCGCTGTGCCTAAGTTTAAACATCAATCACAGGTAAGAGAAAAAGTTTGGGGGAGGCATAATTAATAATGGAAATTAATTCATTAATTCACACACCCACACCCTTGAGTCCAGTTGCAGACTGCATAGACTAGGAGGAGAGACTGACAGTACTAGTAGGACAAGTCACTCAGTGAGGGTACCGCATCTATCTGTTCGTGTGTTACAAAATCGGCAGATTATTTAAATCAAAAACTGGCTACGGCCCTGCAGCAGCAAAGGAAGGAAACCATGTGACGTAAAAGAGTAACCCCCACAAAACATTTACATCGTATGTAAAGTTTAAGTATAAATATAATTTAATCCCTAACAAAATTAACTAATGTAAAAATCCCACAACACCTGACCCACCCTCTCCCTAACCCCAACCAATGTCCAAAAGATAAAGAAAGAGTCCAACCAATGTCCGTTAAATTCAAAAATAAAATTGTCCATAAATATATAAACCCCAACTTTTCCCCAATGTACGCCCAATGCCCACCCACCAAAAAAAGGAGTAAAAAAAAAGGGGCAATCCAACGGGATCTCTATCGGCGTGCTCGCAGTCGCCGGTTAATCGCCAGGACCTCCTTTACCTGCTCCTCTAGGCGCGCCATTTGGAGGAGCATGCGGCGCTTGAAAGCTCGACAATTGTATCCACAGGAGGGGGCAGCAGTGTTGGATGAAGTGCGGCGGGCGGCTGCCAGACCGCGGCGCTGTACCACTCGAGGGGCCAGGCTGGGGCCCGGGGCATTGGAGGAGGCTGCAGCTGTTGCAGCCTCCTCCTCCGCCAGAGCCACCAGCCGCCGATATTCCACGCGGATGGCCTCCAGCTTCCGGCGCCGGGCCATGGCTGCCAACTCCTTCCTGTCTGGTTTTGCTTTTTTTGGTTGGGAAGGAGTAGCTATATCAAAAAAGAAAAAAGACTATTGTAACCAATACTGTTAGCAAAACAGTAAAACAAAATTAATTCTACACATAATGGCACAGTAGCACTAGCAAGCACAGTAAATAACATTTGTGGTATCTATCCTCCCACTTCCTCGGCCTCTAACATTTGTGGGAGTTTCAGGCATTATACTAGCACTATGGACTCGAGTACACCAGTCTTCTTCTTCTCTCTTGTTTAGCTAAATTAAGTAACCTTGTTGTAGCCGGCATGCCAGCTCAGTCAGCTTGCGCCCAAGATAAACATACTCGTGACGCAGACTCACGTTCTTTTTATTTACTAATGTCTGCAGGTAGGGAAGCTGACTACACAATCATCCTATTTTTCTATTATGGGTGGCACTGGCCATACTCTGTTACATCAAGGGCAACTGCTCAATTTCACTTTCACCCTGCCCTGACTACTACAACAAGGCAGATGATATCTGATCCAAATGATCATTGCTTATATATGGGACGATATGAGGTACTTTGTTTTGATTGATTGTGTAACCATGCAGCCGATAGGCCACCCATGGCAGGCTGACACAGTCGAAAATAAATTAACATAGGTAGTGAGTGGGCCTCGGAGTCGGAGGGAGGCGCTTGATGACAACATACATACACAATATATATGCTGTGCTTGCAAACTACTGCGAGTCAAGGGAGTATTCTGAAAATACAACTTCTATTCTCCTTGGCTTTGCTACTCTGGCGCGGTTTATTTTCTTTTACATTCTCTTCAAAGACTCTTCATCCAGTGACAGTCTCCACCTATGCTATGATGAATACCATCCAGGCGGCCATCCATTCAAAGTAAACATGTCTATCATTCTTCTTAATCTCTCAACAAATCTTAGTTTGTTTCACCAACAACAAACATTTATTATTATTTTTTAAACCACCACCCATGCGTCATTCCTTCCTTGCTTGCCTTTGAGTTTGACCCATGAAACACCCCTGAGGATTCTTGCTATCACCCATACAGTTTCACCCACCCAGGCAGGCATCTTTTCTTTCACCTTCCACCCATCCTTCATCCCCCCATGCATCTGATTCCTTTCAGCCAGCTATGCATGCATCCCACGTATCCTTCTCTGCCAGTCATATATATTACATCTCGCCCGTCCTTCCTCCTTCCATCCTTCTTTCCCTTTTCGTTCAACCCATCCATCAAGGTCATCTGATCTGACTCTTAGTCTTCTCCATAAAGCTTTCCCAGTTGAGTTGAAGTCCGATAGAAGAGGCCATTAGTTACTCAACTACTACTCCCGCCGCTAATGCTATTGCTCTAATGCTAAGTAAAGGGTGTCTTCTTCAACCGTTGTTCACAACAACTTAGGCTCTCTCAACATACAGTGTACATCCTTGCAGCGAGTGTGTAACTATTGTCAATAAGTAAGGAATATAAGTATAACTTACCACTGCCCACCACTGCTGCTGGCTCACCCACCCCTGTGGCAGCTGCAGCATCCACTGCTCCCTCCTGGCTGGCGTCGCCTGCCCCGCCGCTGGCCCCGGCACTGGTGGTCGGTGCGCCTAGAAAAAACATTACACATTTTGTAGATGCCATATACACCTCCCCCTATTTATTCTTTTTCACTAGCAAGATTGAAAAAAAAGATAAAAAACATACATATACCACATACATCACTAGTACAAATCGGGTACTAGAGTAAAGTAGACACTAGTAGTAGTATGTCCTATCCTATCAAAAATAGTAAAATATCTGGTTGGGCATTTTGTTAGTGGGAATTGTCGAAAAGCCTCTCAAGATTAAGAAGACTAGAAGAGGAGAACCCAAAGGACTGGACTCAGTGGCTAGAGCGATTGGTGAATCTGAGTTTTAAAACCTTTTAAATAAAAATAAAGAGTGGCCAACTGGGCAAGCTTAGCTACAGACAGACTAATATAGTAGTAGTACAGAGAGTCAGAGCAGAGCCAGTTAGAGGCAGGGATAACAAGAATTTAGAAACAGATAGTCTAGATCGAAGAAGATGTGGTAAAAAATAGAATTAGGAAACGGAAATAATAGTTCGGAAAAAATAAGGTGCAGTAAAAGTTAGGGAAATATAATTATTAATATTAACAACTGGAGGACTTACTGGGGCCAGCAGCAGAGCCCTCAGTAGAGGAGCGGTCCTGGCCCTGGGAGGAATCTTGTCCAGCTCCCGCCGACTCTGACCCCGTCTTCTTGCCCCTGGGTGCTGATCATGTAAGATATAATAAAGAAAGAGACAAACATTGATGATTGGTGTGAAATAAATAAAATATTTTAAAAAACGCTCAGAAAAACATTTTTGTAAACAATTGCAATAAAATTGACCTATCTAATCTGATCGACTAGTAGTATTGCGTGATTCGCGGACCGTCTAGTTATTATTTATGAACACTAATCCAGTGTTCCATTCTGATTCCAGAATCCTAAGCCTAAGTACCACCTGACCTAGCCCACCTATTCCAGACGGGCCAATTGTTCACTAAGTCTGCATTTCCATTTATTTTAGTCCTCAAAATGCATAGATGGAGGACGCATGCATACATTTTTGCATACACCAAATTGTTGGTTGGTTGCTGCTGATGTTCTGCTAAGACTATTACTCACTCACTATTAAACCACAAAAAGTTCTACTAAGCACTGGAGTAAGCAGCATTCAGCAGCACATGACTTGACAGAGGATGCGTCACGCAGAGCGCAAAAAAATTTCCAACTAATACTATGGGGGTCATTAGGATGGCGTAACGATCGCCACCGCCGGACCGGCGGTGGCGATCGTTATGCCATCCTACAGTGAAATACCCCCGCCATATTATGATGACGGGGGTATTGTGGCGGACGCAAAGTGCGTCCGCCGCTTTTCCGCCGGTCGGCAATCGTTACGATTGCCGGGCGGAGCAGGGGCCCAAATATGGTGGCGGTGCCTAGCAGGCATCGCCAGCCATATTAGGATGTGGAGTTTTGAAGGCCTTTCCATGGCGTCGATGCTGCCATGGAAAGGCTGGTGGGGATTTGCTTTGGGGGCCCGTTGCGGGCCCCCAGGGGGTGGGGGGTGTACTTGGGAGGTACCCATGGTACCCCCCTGCAGTTCCCTGCACCAAGTGGCAGGCACCGCGTGGTGCCTGCCACGTGGTGCAGGGAAATGCCAGGCATGCCTTTTTGACATCGCGGCGGGTGCGGCTGTAAGTAGTGGTATGACTACCTGTAAGCAGCACCCGCCGCAATGTTAAAATGCGGGATGCGACCGCCAGGGTGGCGGTCGCATCCTAATTCACGGTGCGGGACCGCCGCATGTCTGGCGGCCGGTCCCAACACCGCGAGGATGGCGGGCGGACTCAGCTCCGCCCGCCATCCTAATAGGCCCCTAAGTAACTAAACTACCTATCAATCCACCACTATCTTAGTGACAGGAGGACAAAGGAAGGACTAGAGTCTCTCTAGCATTACCTAACTTAAGTTCTCTAAAGTAAACTCTTTTACATAATCAGCCCAAGCGAGCGCAAAGTTGCAAACAAGTAAGATTAGTAGCACCGAGCACCTGTGTCTAGAAGAATAACAATCACAGAAGATTTTTAAACGTAATTTACCTGCAATGTAAGCAGCAGCATTCTTGCTATTCGGAAAAAAATTATATTCGCAATAACAGTAACACAGTCTACAGAACACACAATACTACTAGTATTATACTATAAGCTACTCACCAAGCCCCACGACCTCAACACCTAGCAGGTCCAGCTCCCAGTCCAAGATGTCTGACCACTGGTGGGTCAGCTGGTTATGGGTGTGCCGGACCCCAGAGCAGCGAAACACTGCCCGGCGCACCCTCGCCCACCGGCGGTGACGCTCCTGGGTAGCGTACCCGGAGCCAGGCCTGCCGCCTGCTGCCAAGGTCAAGGGGAGGTGGCGCTGCACAAAGACAAAAAAGGGCAGCCATCTCTGCCTCCCTAAAAAGGGCCCGGGCCTGCACCCCTTCCGGGCGCAGTCTGCCGCAAGGAAGGCGGCTCTTCTTCTTGGGCGCAGGCACCTCCCCCTTGGAGCCGGTACCCTTAGCCATGGTTCTGGGGTAGGCGGGGGTCGGAAAAGAAAATGTAGGAGTTAAAAATAAAGTCAGGAGAAGAAGTAGGAGAGTAAAAAAGGAAGTAATATAAAACAGTAGAAAAAAGTAAAAAAACGCAGTAAAAGTAGAAATAAAACGCAAAATATACACTTAGGGACAGAGAGGGATAGATATTAAATAAAAAAGATCAGAAAAACAGTGTAAAAAACAAAGGATTGAAAAGATTAGAGAGGGATTGAAAAACAGGCCCCTGAACCATGCAAAGAATAGGAAAACAAGATGGCCGCGCCCATTGACGACCGCGTGGTGAAGTTGGCGCAATATTTTCCCCGAACACGCAATCCGCGTTGCCGAACGTCAAAAACATCTCGCGAGCCTACACGAGCATGCGGAAACAAGCAACTCCGCATGCTCGCGTAACTCCGCATAGCGTTGGGAGTTTTTGTGCCACTTTGCGTAGCCTCGCATAGCACGGCTTCGCGAACTTCGCCCAGGGTTAAATATGATGTGTCATCTACCTGGGCTCACTGACTCATTCCAACACCTTGTTGGACTACTGTGAAATACACATACACACCCTGCTTGGTCTGCCCTCCTCTGTTCCACATTGTATTTGGACTGACCCTTATTTGTGTACAATGATGACTATTGTCATCCCACACTTATGTTACTATACAATTGGTGATGATCCTAATGAGATGTCACTATAGACAGTGTCCCTGCACATGACTTCTTGCTGCAGATATGTTGTGCTTCTTTTATGGTACATGTGGTGTGGATGTTGTGATGTTGGTCTTGCTTGTCTGGGACAATGTCCTGGACTCCTACTACATTGTGGGCAGGTTTTCCCGCGGCTTCACCGCTGCGGTGACATGACCGGCACGACTGGGCTAGTTGCAATAATTTCTATGGGGATGGGTGACCCAGATGCAGAGGTGACAATTTGTGATGTGTAAGACATGTGTACTTAGACTAGGGTATATGTTCCTGTCTCCACCACGGTGTCTGATGTAGACAGGACACGTATTTCTGCACAACAGTTGTGTGTTGTCGTTGTACAGGGGTTGTATGCGGGGATGTGTCATTGACTTACCTGCGGTGTTGACCGCGACGGCGTCTTATCAGCTGGTAGTAGATGAGGTACAGCAGCGGAAGGGCTTGTAGAGCACGATCCATGGCGGCCAGGAACGTGTGGAGGTGTCTCGGGCTCGAGTTTCTATCTCCGCAGTTCTGCTTCTGCCGTCTCCGAGGGGCTGGTTTCTCCACTGCGTTCTGATGGAATGGTTAAGGCATTGTGATTTGTCTGGCGGTCGGAATGTCATTCCGCATGGTGGTCTTTCTCTATTGGCTCCCTCCAGCACCGTTGCGGAACCAAAAATCTGGCAGATCCGGAAACTCCGCGACGGCCGGGAAATGGGCTATCTTTGCTCATTGTAATATGGAGGTTGCAGGGACCGCCGCAGGAGTAACTAAATGGACGTTTTCCGCCAGCACCACGGAGTTGCCTACGACCGCCATCGTAATCAGCCCCGTAATGTCTGTTGTAATGTTATTGTGTTTCTATGGTGTACAAGGCTGACAATAACAAGGTTGTTTCAACTAATGATGATTACAATTTTGAGAATTTAAAAGAAAAAATTGTCATGAAAATACATAATCAAATATCAAAAATCAAAAAACAAAAAATAAAATAATTGGTTATATCAAAGGTGTGGTGTGATCCTGAAGTAAGTGTGTAAAGAGATATCAGTGTGTTGTTCTTTGGTACTAAATAGGCCTAGCCTTACTGATTATGGGCCAAACCCCCTTTAGTTCCTCTCCTAAAAGGGGTGGCATCTCCTTCGCTCCAGGCACCTCATCCACTACCCCTGTCACCCCAGCTGCGCTGAGTGAGGAGGCTAATGCCTCCTCGGAAATATCTCTGTAGGCCAAACTACACTACTGAATGCCATCCAGGGGCTTTGCTGCCAATTGCAACAAATGGTTGCCTACCTGGAAGGCATTCACAGTGTTTTGTCTGGCCTACAGAGGTCTTTTCAAGGTCTAGCCTTCTCACTGACCACAGCCTCCCAACCATCCCAACCCTGTGCCCCACATCTAACCCCATACCATACAATTTCCCTATTCCTAGTAAGCCTGGGCGTAGTTCGCGAAGTAGCGCTACGCGAAGCTACGCAAAGTGCGGTTCGCACTACGCGAGCTACGCGTAGCACTACGCAAACTGCGTAGTGCACTGTTCGCAATGATTGCACAGTGCCGGATGCTTGTCCGCACTGTGCAATCATTGAAAACGGCATCTTGCACAGTGCAAGCTGTCTTTTACTGCCGCTCAAGTAGATTTTTACTCGAGCGGCAGCTTTCTCAACGCGGACTGGTAGTTTCTCATCGCGAGCGGTCGCGAGCATACGCGACCACTGCACTAATGAGAAACCTGACCTCCCCGCGTTGAGAATCTCGCCGGAGATGTCATTTTGCTTGCTCGCGGTCGCCAACTAGACGTTGAGGACTGCGAGCAAGCAAAAATGACTGCTGCACTACGCTACGCGTGTTTGCACTGTGCTACGTGCAATTCGCGTTGTGCGAAGTAGCGCAAACTTCGCAAACTACGTGAGCGTAGCGTAGTGCTTTGCCCAGGGTTAATTCCTAGACATGTCCCAAGCACACTCACACCTTTGCATGCACCCACTCACATAGCCACAAGCAGCATACCCACACACAAACACAAAAAACACCGGCACAAATGCAAACAGATACCACCCCCACCACCAGCACTAGCACAGACACCACCCCCACCACCACACACACACCACCCCACCACCAGAACTGCCACAGACACCACCACCACACACACAGACACCACATCCACACCCAGCACCTCCACAGCACACACACACACACCACCACACAGACACCACACCCAGCACCTCCACAGCTCACACGCACTAGCACACACACACACAACAAGCACATGCAGCACCTCCACAGCATGCACACACACACCACACACACACATGCCACAACCACACCCAGCACCTCCACAGCACACACACCCACCACCACACACAGACACCACAACCACACCCAACACCTCCACAGCATGCCCACCAACCACCACACACACAGACACCATGATCACACCCAGTACCTCCCCAGCACATACAGACACCATGACCATACCCAGCACCTCCACTACACACACACACCACAGATTTCACCACCACGCCCAGCACCTCCACAGCACACACACCCACAATCACACACAGACACCTCTACCACAACCAGCACCTCCATAGCAAATACACCCACCACCACACACAGACACCACACCCAGCATCTCCACAACACACACACCCAAAAAACAGAAATGTCAACACTCTCCCATACAATACACAGAAACAATGCAAGACACACCCAAACGTTCATTACATACACCCGACCCACAGACACCTGCACCCTCAAGAGACATGCACAACAGACACTTCCACTCCCTCTACCGCCCAATCCCAAATCCCTCCGGAACATCCTACCCATTTTCCCTTGGTAAGTCTTATGTTTTCCCTTGCCCTGAGAGCTGCCACACCCCAACCCACCCCTCCCAAATGCACACATATCCCTTCCACCCCAACCTATCCCTTCCACATCCCAAACCACCCCTCAAAAGACTAAAATCACCCCTACTACCTCCCAAGTTACCCCTGAAAAAAGCACAGGACCCCATATCAAACCCAAGTCCACCCCTCCCAAACACAAGATAACCCATCCCAAACTCAAGACCACCCCTCCCAAACTCAGACCCCCCCAAGTAATATCTTTGAGGTGCTTGCTCTGCCCACTAGATGCCCCGTATCGGGGAAGTTACCCTGGCAGTGCAACTGGAGGCAACTGAGGCACATCTGTGCACAGGACACCATTTGGACTGGCATTTGCATTGTTTCAAACTAGTTGAGAGAGTTATCTCATTGTGAATAAATCACAAATTTTCTTTTCACCAAGTTTGGCTTGGCATTATTTTTCATGGCAATTGTTTAATTCCTAGGAATGTTTCAGTGTAAAATGTGCAGTACATATTTTCTTTAACATGACGCCCAGGAACTACTAAATACTTTTTAAATGTCTTTTGTGTTAATTGCATACACTGGTTCACATGGTACGTGATGGTCAGCTGAATTTAGGTGCAGCCATTCAACATAGTAGTGTACACTTTCACCAAGAAATAGATGTTGAGCCATTATTCGAGGATATTTTACTACAACAGTGTATATTTCATCTATATCACTGATAAGTATGAACACATATGCATTGCACCTTGTACTATAATGTGGAAATTGCAATTCTTTACAATATAGGATTTGAACTACAGTAGGGGAAATGTTACATGGATGATAATGTAGATAATGCTTCAAACTAGGAACTGAGATGCAAATGTAAAGGTAGCATGGCTTTGTAATGTTTAATTTACCACTATGGAGTTCATATGATTGGAAAATGTTTTTCACATTCATTGCTCATATTGATTTATGTTATGCACTAATTGTTTTATATTATTAGTCTTGATTAGTTTTAGTTTCCGTTGGGTTCACTGTTTTTGATATTCAGGACATTGCATTATGGGAATGTTAGGCATTAGTTTCTTTCACGAGCTAACACATGACACATTAGGTCACGGGGTTTCGTTTTAATCAAGGTCTTATTGGGAAAACGTGCGTGTGTAGGTCTTTAAAAAAGGGTTTTGGCGGGAGGGAAGGTGATGATGTTTTGAATATGAAGGAAGGCACGTATATTTTAAGTTGCTGGTTGCAGTTTCACGAGGTAAAAGAACACTGTTTGTTTTCGGAGGATGTTTTAATTCATTTCTTTTTTGAAAAACAAGGGGGTTGGAGAGAGTAATTCTTTGTCACTTTACTTGTATTTTATTTCTTGCCAGCATGAGCACTTACGAGGGGAGGCAAGGAGGGGGGTTTATGGATAACCCTGGGAATAGTTTTTGTTGATTTCATCATGTATAGGAATCAGACGCATTGTGCTTTTGAATGATTGTTGATGCAGCTCTTTTTTGATTTATTGCAGTACCCCTGACGAAGAACTTAAAAAGTTGGAAATGCATTGGGTTTTTTACTGTGCTGGGTCGTAGGAAGGTTGACAGCACGTGTCTATGTTTAAGCTTTGTGCAGCATATGGCATTTGAAAATGCGGAATAAAATATTCCAGTTCAACTGGACTGTTTCTGGAGTGATTGTATTAGCATGGAACACATGGATTACTCATCTTGTATAAATCAATGGATTACTATGGATTACTTTGGTTAACACTGGTAAATGTGGTTCACTTTAAGAGGAAAGTCTCCTCATTTCAGCAGTGCAGCAGTGCAGCAGCTGGGCGCGTAATTGTCGCCCTCTTGGCAGTATCAAAGTTGGAACTGCCATTGATTTCAAGCTAATCTATGAGGTGAGGGTTAAAACTTGTCTACTGCAATTTCTACATAATGTAGCATTACACTTCTCCCAATGATGTGTAATGCATATGTTTTTATTGTGACAATTTCCGTATTGTATTTACACACACTTGTAGAGTGAGTTTTTGATTTTTGACTTGACAACCTTTTTTTGTGCAAGTGTCCTTTTTCTGGAAAGCACTGGCACCAAATTTATTAACACAATGTGGTTATACAGGTCTGTTACTTTACATTTCATGGACATCAACATCAGAGATATATGTATTGCACATTGGTATGCTATTGCGAGTAACTCAAAAATGTGTGAGTCCTAAGCAAATGTGAAGAGCCAAGTGAAAAGTTAACAGGTAATGGAGGAGGTTACCTTTGGTTCCGGCGACGACAGTGTTGATTTGCATACATATAAGCCAGCAGCAGCAGACGTAGGACATGTAGGATCGGGTCCATGGCAGTACAGGAAGTGGGAAGGCGAGTAAAGGTGAGTTTGTGCCTTACATGCGTTCCATTCCGCCAACTTAGGTGTGGAGGTTTCCCTGCCACAGTTGCGTCAGCGGGAAGGCACAAGTGATTGGCCCAGCGGACAAAGTGGCGGTACTGCCTCTGGCAGCCGCTTTTGCCTGTCCCACCATCAATGTGGTCGAGAGTTCCTGGCGGTGACAGCGGGACCACAGCGGTCTTTTGTCTATGCAATAGCCAACATTTAAATTGGGCTGACGGACCGCCAAGATCTAAATCAGGCCCTTAGACTAGTGCTGACATGTTGACTTGATGCACAGAGATTTGTATGTTAGGTGTTTTTTAAAGCTAGATGTTTGAATAGAATTAACTTGCATGACCCAGCATGGTCACTAAACAGTGAAAGATGTTCCTGGTCGTAGGTGGCATGCAGAAAAAGCATGTAAAGCCCTCACACCCCTCCCATTCCTCTGTAGAAGGATGAAAGAAAATCTGGTAAGTATTGCCACACAAATGCTGGTGTACAAGAGTGCATCACAAACACATTTCTTATTAGTGAATTCCTGCAAGGTTGCATAAATGTGCTAAGTGATACCGTTAATCATACGCAGATGAACTGAGATTTTGTTTTTTTGCAGAAAACAGCCACAGCAATACAGGAAGCAAAGAAGTATCTGATGTATCAAAAAGAAAACAAATGAAGATAAAGCCAATAGGTATGGCCAATAACATCGTATTTTAAAAAATTTTAACATGAAAAAAGGACAGTTCTAAAAGGTCATGGAAAGGTGTTTTGAAATAAAGTGTGGTTAGATATTGTTGCATTATTCAATCACACAGATGTGTATGCATAAACATAAATTAGAAATCGGGTGTTTATAATGTGAAAATAGTATATATTTAGGGGCTTATTTGCAAGCCCCTTGCGCTGCCGGTATGTCACTTTGTCCCATATTAAAAGTGACGCACTGGCTGTGCAAGGGGCTTTTAAATAAGCTCTTAGTATGAATGAAGTAATAGTGCAAGAGTGTTAGTTGTTATAGGATGGAAATATCTACTGTTAATAGTCTTTGTGCAATAGAATTGAGGTGAAGAGTAGTTGTTTAGTATGTTTAAAACAGTTTAGTGTTAGTGGGAAGAACACTGTGTGTGTTTGTGTGTGTGTGTGTGTGCGTGCATGTGTGCGTGTGTATGTGTGTGTGTGAGTGTCAATGTGGCAGTAACAGTGGAGCATAAACAAATGACATGTATTGTTGTTACATTTTCAGATAGACTATATGTATGCATGTCTTTACTTTGTATAAAGGCAATAGCAATGTTATATTGCATCTTTTAGAATGTCTTTGTTATGTGAACAAAAAACATATGTTGCTCCAACTACATGTTATCATAACAGCAAAGTAAAACCAATGAATGTGCAAGGGTGTACAGTGAACAAAAATGTGTATTTATTTCATCCAAAGGCATTCAAATAGTACTGAAAAAAAACCTTGAATTAGCAATTAAACTATCATCATGCCAACAAAGTAAATATATCAAACAACACAAATAGGGGCATATTTACAAGGATTTAAAGCCACCCTAGCGTAATATTTTTTACGTTATGGCGGCTTTTTTATCACCATATTTACAAGTTGCTGCAAAGTCCAGTTAGCAGCATTTTTTTAACCCTGGGCGGAGTTCGCGGAGTTGCACTACGCGGAACACTGCGAAGTGCATAAAAAACTCCGTGGCACTACGCAGAGCTCCGCGAGCGGCGGAGTATGATAGAAAAATGCGGAGATTGCACAGTGCCGGATGCTTGTCCGCACTGTGCAATCATTGCAAACGGCCCCATGCACAGCGCAAGCTTTCCTTTTCTGCCGCTCGAGTAGATTTTTACTCGAGCAGCAGCTTTCTCAACGCGAACGGGCAGTTTCTCAACGCGAGCGGTCGCGAGCATACGCGACCACTCGCAATGAGAAACCTGACCCTCCCGCGCTGAGAAATCTCGCCGGGATGTTGATTTTCCACGCTCGCGCACGCCAACATGATGTTGACGATCGCGAACGAGGAAAAATCTCGCCGGGAGGTTGATTTTCCTCGCTCGCGGTCGCCAACTTGACATTGACGAACGCAAGCGAGGAAAAAAACTCCACTCCGCACCGCGAAGCGGAGTTTTTCAGAACTCCGCGATCTCTGCGTAACGCGGAGTGCAGAAAACTCCGCAAACTCCGTGAGCGGAGCGGAGTTCACCGCCCAGGCCTACATTTTTTCAGCGTTAACGTGATTTTTTTCATAGCGGCACTTCTGTTAGCGTGACTTACCGAAAATGAGTTGCAAGGTAGGCGTTCCTGTGAAAGAACTCCAGCAAAACACACAACGCAATATTTACAAGGACTTCCTTGAACGTCACTAAAAAAGAAAAACTGCTGCTAAGTCCCATTAGAGGCAGTTTTGGTGCAAACACACTTGGGGCTTCAATTAAGAGGTTTTGGTGCAGGACAGCGCTGCAAGTAATCTTGCTGCACTGCCCTGCGACAAAACAAAAGGGCAGGAATGCACCCTATCAATAAGATAGGGCGCATTCCAGGTTTTTTCCCCCACATTGGCGCACAATGGCTGCCATGCGCCAGCACAGGCACCCTTGCGCCATGGTGCAAGGGTGCCACGTTGTGGAGCTAATTGTGCTGTGCAGGAAAGGACACCTTCCTGCACAAAATCAATCAATCCAGGTGATTTCCTCTTTCTATGTGTGCTGCAGAATGCTGCACACATAGAAAAAGGAAAAAGAGGAAAAATAAAAACATTTATCTTCGTTGCACCTCACAAACGCCACCCTTCAGGTGGTGTCAGATGCTGATGCATTTCTAGGTTTACGGTTTCTCGTACATTTGGGAATGCTTCAGAATTCCATGGGTTTTGGGTGGGAACGCCCATAGCAATACCCATGGAACGCCCTGAAAGGGGCACATATTTACAAGGCCATGAAAAGCCACGTAAACTGGCTTTACGTGGCATTGTAAATATGCTGTGGCACATTGTGCCACTGGAAAGTCAAAAAAGTGACATCCCAGTGGTGAAAAAGTCCCACTAGGGCCACATAAATGAGGCCCTTGAATAAAAGAAGTACTCTCACAATTCATCCTTGGAATGGTCAATGACGCCATGGACCTCCTGCCATTGCATCTAGGAGCACCATCGAGACCACCACAACTGTCATGCGTCACTCACCTGAACAACTGCTCCGTTCCCTTTGGGTGACGACTGTACCTGATCCCCTCTAAGTGCTGACCTCAGTAGACTGGAACATCAGCAACAGGAAGCTGGAGACCAGGAACTGCAGAAAGCCAGAGACTCTCTAGAGCTGTCTGGAACCGTGGAAGAAGGAGAGACGCACAACCAACCAGCCTTAAATTAGGTCATCTGTTGTCTGAGGAGTCACATCCGGGGGCCGCCCGGACTCCACAACGGATGGGCACGTCGAAGTGGAGCCATCGTCGCTGGGGGAGCATTCAGGGGAAGTGTCGGCATTCTGTCTCTGAGTGCAATCCTTTATCGTCGCCACCGCATGCAGCGCCTTCCACCTCTCTTGTATAACCTGCTCCAGATCCGGGGTGGTTTGGAGTTGTGGTGGGGAAGCCTGCTTCTCCTACTCCTCCCACTATAACTGGCTCCGTGAATGACAGCTTTTTGCGCAGACCCTTCACTCCCTGTCAGCAGCAACTGGCGACCAATAGATTCCAGCCAGGTCCAGACATGTTCAGCGACGTCAAAGAATCACGTTTTTCCATCTGAGACCACTTGCAGCCTTGCCGGTAGGAGGCTGGAGTATTTGATGCCCAACTCTCAGAGGCATCCCTTAACCACTAGAAACGACCCCCTCTGCACCCCTGTAGCGTAGTCAGGGAACCTTCCATACCTCCCTTAGAATAGCGTCATGATCCCTGTAGGAGGCGGAAGAGAAAGGGTCTAGAACCTGTCCCCAGTGGCAGATGGTTCGCCAACACTCAATGAGCCCGCTCCACAACAAAGAATGGGGAGAGTGCACCTGCTGGCAGTAGGTCACGCAACCATGTCTCAGTATATGCCACTGCATCAGCTCCTTCTGATCTCACAGGCAGACCCACCCCCGCACGTTGTTTCGCCGGGAGCGGCCCTCAGCATCCTCCGCTCTTCTTTCTAGTGACTTTGCACGTGCCATTAGCTGCTGTACCTCCAATGCTGCATTCCGGGTAATAGGGTGGACTTCGGCCAGTTCTTGCTCAATGTTGTGTAACTTGTCAGTCAGCTTGCGATGATTTTCACGCTCCAGGGTGAAGTCGACTGTGATTTTGTTGATGCGGCCTCGAGGGAAGTACCTATTTTCTCCACAGCCATGAGTCTAGTTTGGAGTCCAGGGTGTCCGCTGTCACCTGCCCCGGTGGCCAGCGACCCCCAGCCGCTCAGTCCACCGACATGGAGGAACAGCCAGGTGTCGACGCTGCCCCAGTGTGCTTACGGCTCATCGTTGCACCAGACGCCCAGGCACTATTTACGACATGTGGTGCAGTGCAGTGTGGCCAGCCAGCCCCTCTCCTCCAGTCAGGTGTATACCACCAGGAATCTTCGTTCAGGTGGCACCGAGGGATATATCCTGTGCACCCAAAAGCGCACTAATGTAGGGTGAGGAAAGGAAGCACCACCAGGTCGCCTCCTCTGATCTAAAATGTACAAAAAGAGCCACTACCTATATGAATTTAGAAATGCGCTATGCGTCATATATTTCCATCACCCGCTCTTACTTGACCATCACAAAAAACGAACAGTATTCAAGAAAAAGTGATCATTGTTCAATTAATTATTTATTTGTATATACCGACTTTTCTATGCAAATACATTAATACATTCAAAAAAATATATCAAAAATAGAAAAACATTTTAAATATAAGAAGTTATCAGATCCCATTGCACAACTCACATTCAACCCCATACAATCATATTCTTATTCAAACATACTCACGCAAAACCACAATTATATACATCACAAGCATACCAAAAACACATAATAAGCACCGGGTCCCCCTCACTATGAGAGTCAGTAAAGCAAAGGCGAAGAAAATTTCTGCTAAAAAATATAATATAATATGTCAACAATTAATTGGACAATAAATCTAATATCGACATAACATAATTTTTTCTTAACAAACAACGGGGGACTAATATAAAGCGCCTCCTCTGATCTAACAGTGGCGACCAAATTCCGTGTTCCCCAGTGCCCCTGGCACCCGCTGCCACCAATGGCCGATATCAGCGACTTGAGCCAGTTAGTGGAGTCCTCCACCAGTCTGGTGCGGTGTCCTTGGTGATGTGGGTCCGCCGCAACGCAGGGATTGCTCAGGGCACGGTGTGCGCCACCCACAGGCGCTAGGCCTGGGCCTGACACGACCCCAGGCCTCCTCTGCTCTCCGTCCCACCTTCTCCTCACATGGACATCAACACCAGGGCTCAATCCGCCACGCTCTCTCTAAATCTGTGACTCAGCCAGCAGGAGCCTCAGCCAGGCTGGATTTCATAAGCCTGGGTACAGCAGTCGTCGCCGAGTCTGCTGGGGAACCTCCCGATGCAGGTGATGTAACAGGGCCCTCTTAGGCGCGAAATTGCAGAGCTCCTGCCACACAAGCTTGGTGCAGTTCAGGGGCCTCACCCTCCACAGCGTCCAGGTAGCACCACCTCCTCCGGCCTATGATTAGAAAGGCACGGCACACCATCAGCATTCTCCTCCATGCACCCCAGCTCAGTGACGGCCCATGTTATGCAATGCAGACCTCCCCACGTCAGTGCACCGGAGCGCCTCTAACAATCACAGCTCCAAGGGGCACCAGGCGGTCTTCTCACACAGGTCAGCAATGTGTCTCCATGCACGCCACCAAGTAAGGGCCATTGCCTCAAAGTATACCGCTGCCACCCACAGGCTCGGGCCCGACGCGGCCGGCCTCCATCGTCAGGTCACAGTAACTCCACAGAACCGGCGCCTCCCACTCCAGGTCTCAGATGCAGGCTCAGCGAGGCCTCCAGGCCCCGGGGACTGTCCACGCTTCCAGGTATCAGCCGCCATGGTGTTGCAAGGATGATGCAATGAAAGGTGCTGCATTACTGTTTTTCCCCAGCAATGCGCCACTTTCCATAAATGAGGCCCTGATTCTGCATTTCCTCTTCCCCTGGGACTCTGGCTGGTCATCTTGGCTGTTGGGGGGCCTGGGAAGTTGTTGACATGTGCTGAACTTGGTCCTGGCTGCTCCATTCTGCAGTCCAGTGTTTTTATTTTTTTTAGCTTGAGTATCAGCGCGCATGCGCCGTCTGCAAGACCTGCTGTAATCACTCTACAGAGTGTAATTAGAGCTGCTGCTTGCCATTTGTTCAGAACTCCATCACTCATATTTACTGGCTCCTTATTGGCAGGTGCTCCAATACATTACTTCAGTTTTTAAGCCAGGAGCACCAGCCAACTACAGTTTACTTGCACTGTAGACCTTTAGCTATTTCTTTGGGGACTACTTTTTTTTTTTACAAGCGCCCCATTCTGCCCTTTCACTTTAATATTGGATGTGCCACTTTCTTTAGACGAGGCTAGTCTAAAGAAAGGTGCGCGGAATGGGGCGCTTGTAAAAAAAAAAAAAAAAAAACATTGTTGGTGAACTTGAGAAACTTCCTCATGCTGCTACTAACATCGCCTTCGTTTTCACTTCCCTGTGGCCGACGCGCACCTATTTGCAAAATGCTATTCTTCACCCCACTCCAGCCTTATTTTTTTATGACCAAAGGCGGCCCGGCATAATGCTTACAAAATGCATGGCTCGCCCAACTAACTGCTTGCAGTACTCAGCGTGGGATCGCTTGACGGCTTGATGCATTTCCAACTGCCTGTTTGCTGTCCCGGGGACTCCACCATTTCCGACCCCTCTTAACTTGTGTGGCCAAAAGATAGCAGCGGGGGTTTCCAGGAGTTTCTCAAGGCTGCTTTGAACAAACAATTTGCAGGACAAGAAGGAGAGTGACAGCACTGTGAAATTGGACACTGCCAGCCTGCGAGGCCACTGACAAATAAGGCTGCTTTTTATTAGTGAATGTTTTGGTTTTTTTGGCTTGCACACTGGTAATGCACAATGGCCGCTTGGGGTGCCTCTCCTCACTTCAGCCCCCCTCTTCCCCTCACTCTGCCCCCCATCATATGTCCACTTTAAAAAAACAGCAAATGTATGCTGTACTGAAGTTTTTTTGCTACATATCACATGTAGCATAGAAAAGTAGCTAGGAGATATTGAGGGCCAAAGTATTGGGAGATAAATACTCCAAATGCACACAGCATAAGAGTTCATATAGCCCTATGGACATCCCCAATCCTGTGTGGTACTGGTGACAACACCATTCTTAGATTGCATTCCTACAAGCCAATACACCTTTGAAGGTTGTTGTGTGTCAGTGAATATCTATGACATTAAGAGGTGGGATTACTAATGGAATGGCACATCACAGCACCTTTTGGTACAGCAAACACAAATTGACACTCACATATGATCTCTACATTTTTGCATCTCACTCCCTGATGCATGTCACCAGTCAGTGAATGAATCTTGAAACACTATTGCAGATGAAACAACAATAGGGAAACGTACACTGGGCAACATGTAGGCACTAATGCTGATGGGACCAGTAATGTTCGCGCACTCATGTTACTGTTGTATCCCAACTTACCAAAAGGAAGTGTTGTCCAGTCACTGCATATAAAGTGTACTGCATGCCATGTCACATGTAATAGGGCTACCATCACATGAGGCACAGTAGTGAGGGAGTATCACTCCTGACGCAATGAAGACAAGCGGCCGGTTTGGTACAACTGTCACCCAGAACATCTAGGAGCATTGTTCTGTGCCAGGGTTAGGCCCAAGCAACGAAGCTGCACATTTTCTTACATTGCCCTAAGTTTGCACAATGACAGTTCTGCTGTGACCTTTCGCACATACTGGCAATGTTGGATTAGTTTCTCTGAAACTACTTCTGTTTATACAAACCAGCTTTGCATAACACTATCACGATGCCTTGAACACCATGTACAAGGCCTTTTTACGCACAATGTACAAATGTCGCTCTATCTTCATCCACAGGGCGACAGGGCTATCTACATATCCACAACATTGTTAATCTATAAGTACATCACAAGGATGCTTTCTATTATAAATATTAAACATCCCAAAAGATTAGCAGAGGAGGCACTTCAGCTGACACCGAGGGTCCCTGCATGATGAGACTTCACCACGCAGCCGTCTGACATCTCCGTGTGGGGTGTCCAGTTCGTGACCTTCATTCTCTCCTGCCAAGTAATGGGGTTGGATCATCCCTTGGGGGGATTCTTGGCTCTACACCTACACACATTTTAGGTACATGCAGAGTAGGGTTTGCATAGTAGGACTACACCTGGTTACTGCCTTGTATCATATGCCTGCATACATGCACTGTTTTAGCACCATGGTAGAACTGTATCTACTATTTACTCTTTTGGTGCTTATAATAACTTCCATCTGCCTCTGTCTATTGATTATCGCAGCACATGTATTCTATACAAGAATAACGTTGGTTCAATAAATATATTGAAAATGTCTTACTGTGTATTCTCTGTATATTTCTCTGAGAGCAAAGAGCACTAGTGACTGAGCGAAAGGTACTGATCAGTTTCCATGATCCCCGAGGGGTCAGGGTTGTCATTTTCAGTGGTAGCCAGAAACCATTCGCTCCCTGGTAAGGTTAGGGGGGCTTATGGTGGCACTGTGAGCTAGCTGGTCTCTAGGCCAACATATCCTGCGGGGATGCCCGGAATCAGTCTAGGCGACTCGCCCAAAGTATATGTTGTCCAACAAACACGCAGAATGTACAAATTTGTAGGGACTACACAACATGGCGCCCAACATTGGTTGGGTTCTTATTTAACTGTTTATCTGAGTACTTCAGTTGTGTGCTTCTCAGAGACCCCTACTCACCTCCAAATGGGAGACGTCTGTGGTGGGAAGGGAAATCCGCCTCAGCTGAGTAGGTATACCCTATGTATTGGTTGTAGGTTATTTAAGCTTGTAGGATATCTCCATAAATTCATTTACTTAATTTCCTTTTTCTTCAAAAGAATGTCCATAAACGGAGATAACAATAGAGTCAAAGTAGTCACTCTAAATATTACAGAAAATTGCAGACATGCAATTACTATAAAATTACTACAATATGGTCTCCCGGCAACGGGTGGAGATGTTACCTTCGTAGTCGAGGCACACGAAGCATTCAGAACAGAGGTCTTTTATTCTTGGGTTACATTCCTGGCTGTGGATGCTTGCACTAAATTGTTTCACGCATACATTGAAGATGAAACACCAGAGGAATACTTTCCATATGTGGACATAGAAATTCCATTAACTTACCAAGAACGCATAAATTGGTTTATAGTGGCCCTCCCACACACAATATAAAACGTGTGACTCGGTCCGCTCAGTAAAGAAGGAGTGACTTGGTCGGTTTTAGCAGCTTATACATTGCATCCTAATATTGCTAATTTAGATGCAGCAGAATTAATAACACTATACAAAGACCTAGTAAAGATTTACAGAAATCTCACACAGATCATAATGCGAACACTCACAATTAACCCTGCACGGATTGCTAAGGATGCACAACTATTATTGGCTACTAGGGGTATCAGCCCACAAACGCTGAATGCTGTAATGGGAAAGATTCCCACCAATCGGGCGCAAAATCTGTTCTGGATATCACAGAAAACAAGCCAGCTTCAGGCAGTTTTTCCCCATATGGGCCTGCACGAAAAATACAGAATATTGACAATTTGCTTGCCAGTGGGGATGGCTCCCCCAGTAAAAAGATTGTGCCACTTGGGGTACAGTCTTTGCTACTGTTTACACCAGAACTCATGGTACCCCTTCACTGGCTGTCTTACCTGATGTATTGAAACAGCTTATGAATGAGTACAGGGCAGCACCTGCCCTGGACTTAGGGATGAAACTGATGGGCAATTTTGCTGCAGTATCCACTATTATGTTGCGTAACATAAAAGGGAGGCAGCTGTGTTAGCTATACGCCAATGCCTTAGGGAGTTCACTCCTGCCCAGCAGGAGCAGGAATCGCCTAAAATTATCGAAGAATCCTATGCTACGCTAGGTAGAGATAATTTGAGAGTCAAACCTGGGAAACCACAGGTTAAGAGTAATTCTGAAAAAGATAACTCTAAGCAAGCACCCGATTCTTCCAAAAAGAAATGGGACAATAAACAAAAAATATAAACAAAACAAGACACAATCACGGGGTAGGTCTCCTCAACAGGAAACCACTGAGAAGGATACTGATACATGTTCCTCTCATTCCTTTCAGGATTCATTCAATACACATTGGGAGAGAGGTGGAAGGTCGGAGCACAGATCGGAAGAGCGTGTGAAGATGAAAAGGGAACATATCACACTTCAGACTACATCCTTAAAAAAGAGGACAAACAAAAAAACTCCTAAACCTCAATTCAAAAAGAAGAAGGTAGCTGGAATTAAAAAAATATGACATGCCCAGGCTACTGAGGACTCTGCTTCTGAACGGGGAACGGGCAGTGACGATGCTGGACAGCGCGGCAGAAGTCACAATAGCTCGCCAGAACCTGATGGATTATCTGGCGGTAGTACCGCTTAGTGAGCATATCACGGTGGAAACACCTGATACAAGGATGTCCACCATCCTTTATACAAAATAGAACTCCAATTGGAGGGGGACATACCCAGGAACATCAAGGCTCTCTTTTAGAAGAACCTGACATATGGTTACGATATTCTTTTGGCTGAAAAGGATTGGCCACCTGAGTTCATAATGGATTGCCTAAATGGTGGGAAATGGTAATTTTAACTGCTTTTTCTGACCTCATTCCAGAATCTATTAAACATTCATACAACAAGGAGTGGGCGTTAGCTCCTGCACTATACAGCAATCATGTTGGGTAGGATGAAGAGTCACCTCATCACGAAATCCCAATAAAAACAACTCCTCAACGCCAGAGACAGTACCCAATAAAACATAAAGCTAAAAAGCAAGTTATGGAAATCCTAGAACAACTTGAAAACCAAGACGCAATCGAAAATTACACATCCTCAATTAATAATCCCTTGTTTCCCATAATGATACCAGACAATTCATATTGTTAGTTTTAGACTATTGACATTTAAACACATCCACTGGCACATTCACAGTACAAAACGCACACAGTGGTGCACTGATGAATAACATCGAGCGGAAAAAAACCAAATCAGCACTAGATATCTCAAATGGATTTTCTGCCAGAATATATACGCCTCAAAGTAGATATTTGACAGGGTTTTCAGCGCTAGGTTCACAACAGCAATTTTGCCGTCTACCTCAAGGGTATACGAATAGCCCTGGGCTGTTTTACACCAGAGTGATAGAGTTACTTCAAAGTTTTGATTAGGAGGCATTGTCCTATGTAGATGATATATATCTGACGGATGATGAATTAATGGAACACTTGGCCAGAGTAGACTGCATAATTCTGGGGTTTGCTCACTTGGGCAACAAATGTAATTTAAAAAAATCAAAAATTGTCCATCCCAATGACCCGTTTCTTGGAGACGAGTTGTCAAGTGAAGGCAAAAGCCTGTCTGCACATTTTTTAGAAAACTGTGCATTGCTCCAACCTCCAATGACTATGAAAAGACTACAATCCATTTTAGGATTTTTAAATTTTTTCATAACATGCATTTTGGATTACGCAGAATGAGTAGAACCATTCTAAAACTTGATTAGACCTGAATTTTCAATCTACCATTGGACACGGGAACATACAAACATTTTACGTCCGGTACAAGTTGATATGATAGCTTCCAAACATTTGCACACATGTGTAAACACAACTAAACTGGTGCTCTGCGTAGTTGCTGGACCAACCAGGTACACCTATAGCACTTTCAATGACAGTGATACAGCACCGATTGCATACAAATCAAATTTGTTCATAAACACTGAAATTCGTTTTGCACCCACTGAGAAAATTCTCGCAGCAGTACAGACTGCTGTAGTGAGACAGCGAGCACTGCATAATTATCGTAACCTCAGTACCGACCTTAGAGGTCGTCACCAAAGCGAACGTTCTAAATGTCAAAGCATTACATCCACAATGGATACAATGGGCTAACTATCTCACTGCAACAGATGCAGACTACAGATTTAACTCTAAATTACAAACACAAGCATTCCTGCAGTACAAACAAGAATATCCTTTGCCGAATGAAATAATGCCTCTAGAATGATATGATTACATCATTTACACTGATGGATCTGCTCAGCCTGCCATAGGGACAAGACACCAATATTCCGCGGCATGCTTAATCGTAAAGTGGGCAATGCATGACAGAAAGTTCCATCCTGAAAAAACACACAAGCAGTCCCTAGGGGACATTACAGCACAGCTGGCAGAACTCAAAGCCCTGATACTGGCACTACAAAATACGGATAATGGATTCCCCACACTTATAGTGTGTGATTCATATTAATGTGTCCAGTCCTATAATGAATACCATCACTATTGTGTCCAGAATGGATTTCGAGATTCCAAGGGTTGCACAATTAAGCACAAGATGTTTTGGGGACAGGTGGCAAAGCTGAAAGAATGATTGCCACAGGCTAATGTTATCCATACATTGAGTCACCAACGCGTTGGCGTTCACACTGCAGGGAATTTCATGGCTGATGAAGCCGCCAAGGCAACAGTTTGCACTACTGCCGTTGCTGCAATCACTCATTCTAGTACCAGATTAGACAGAGACATCATGGTGGCTGTCAATTCTGCTCGCAACTACACACATTTGCCGAAAGGGTTTTTACTCAAGTACTCTTACAAGTTAGATGCAAAAAAACATTCCATATGCTTAGATTCCGGGAGTGGGAGATAGAGTAATACAAAACACTGATCGCAGATTGGGCTTAATACTAGCTGCATATGAGGGTCTGGGATCAGCACACACAGGGGTTACTGCTACAATTTCATATTGAAGCAGCGCTACTGGTGGCCAGGTCTAACAAAACAAACCAAGGGCTTTGTCCTCAAATGTGACATCTGCCAGTAGATGAAAGGTTCCACCATAGCATGTCCTCCACAAAAATCTCTATTAATTTCAGACAAGCCTCTGGCAGTTGTCTATTTGGATCACTGAGGCCCCTTAAACTAAGACAGGGCTTACAAGTACATCTTGGTGGCAGTGGATTCATGCTCCAGATTCCTGTGGGTTTGGCCACAGCGCTCAGCTGATGCCTGAACTGTTATAAAGGATTTCAAGTCTTCATGAGGACATACGCAATTGGCACACTACACTCTGACCAGGGCCTGGTGTTTAGATCTTGGGCTTACAATTCAATTCAATATATTTATTAAGCATTTGGATCTCTAATGAGGTCCACTTAAAACATACATGAATAATCATAACATAAACCCAGCAGCCATTAAAACAATACTTCACTAAAACCATTCCATCTACACCATTATATCAATTTATACAAAGGTAGTCATACAAAGCATAAAAGATTTCCAAAATGACCACTAGGATATTATTTAAACATCAATAAAACCGGGGGGCGTGGCTAGCGACCGACGAAAATGGCCGCAGCCTAAGTGAGCTCTGGCACACGTCTCAACATTCCCCCAAAATCCTGACACAAATCCGGCCGCCCAGGAAAAACTGATCGTTGGAGGTGGCTCCGATGGGCTGGGTGAAGGCGACGCGGTGGGTCCGGACTCCAGAGGTGCCGCCGAGACCGAGTGACACCAAGGGGCGGAGCCGCGGCCCAAGAACTGCAGACGAGCCGGGGCCTCGAGTGAGGCAGTGGCCGAATGTGACACGGGCAGAGGCGGTCCACCCGGCGGCGGCCTGGTGGGTAGAAGACGGCGAGTGGCAGGGGCTGCGCGGTGCTCGCTGGCATGAGAAGCGCTGCTATGGCAGGGTGAAACAGTGGACCCCCAGCACAGTCTGACGAGAACGACGCTGTCCCGGTGAGGCAGATCACGAAGAAGACGGTGGGTGGCAGCAAGTGCGGCATTGGTGCGAGTCCGGAGCCCCTCACCATAAAGTAAGACCAGCGATACAACCTTGTCCCCGTTGCCTTGTCGGTCCGGCTCGCTGTGCGTTTCACAGCCCCCCCACTACTTGGAATACTGCCGACCCCCCCCGCGCGTGGGCTCGACGATCGGAGGAGCCGCGGCTGGTTTTGGGCCCACATGGTGGCGGTGTCTGGCGGCAGATCCGGACATATAGACTGGAACTCCTGCACATCCCTTACAAGTTCCACTAGCCCTGTATTGCATCACGAAGTAAGCGGATAACTGCCCCCGACAGCGTACATGTGGCGCAGCACCGCTGTTGCGACACTGGGAAAAAATTGAATAGACCCGAGTGAAGCTTCCCAGTTGACGGGAGGGGGTTCTGGTGAAAACTAACCAACTCGGTGGCCCCAAGTGGCGGCCCTCTGCTGCGGCCAGATCCTTCCAGGGTGCCGATGGGGAGAAGGAAAACCGAAAGGCTGCAGGGGAGAATCTGTCGCCATAGGCAGCTGCCTCCTTGGCACCAACTCGCTGTAACCCCCACCTCATCTACCATGGGGGCAGAGGGCAGCGCGGTGTGCAGAGCAACAAATTAGATAAATACACCTTCTTTAAGGAACAACCAGATACGCCCTCCCAACATGCAGCCAACGGTGGGGATCCAAAGACTGCCAAGCCGAATGAAATAACGCTAAAGGATGTCATGGCTACCCTGCAGCAGATGCAAACCTCCATCGGCTCAATCTCAACGGACATATCATTGCTGCTTGCAGATGTTTCCAAAATCAGTACTAGACTAACGGAGGTGGAAACTACTACAGCTACACTCTCGACAGACACAGTGACTCTACAACGGCAAGTCTCCCAGCTGGAGCTGGCGGCCAGGCAAATGGCGGAAAAACTCGAGGATCAGGAAGGTCGCTCGAGACGCAATAACATTCGCTTGGTTGGTGTTCCGGAAAGCATTAAAGGGCCGGCCCTGGACCTCTTTGTGGAGGACCTGATCCAAACTAAACTGCAACCACGTGGCCTGTCACACTTTTTCTCGGTAGAAAGAGCACATAGAGTGCCGGGGGGTAGACCCAAACCAGGAGCCCCCCCACGACCTATACTGGCACGCCTATTCAACTTTAGAGACCGTGACACGATCCTTCAGGCGGCCCGAATTGCCCCCCCGATTAAGGTTGATAACTCTAACGTATCCTTGTACCCGGACTATACAGCTGCTGTGTCAAGGCAACGCCGTAATTTCCTAGAGGTCAAAAAAGAACTACGCAGCAGGGAACTTAAGTATGCAATGCTTTTTCCAGCAAAGCTACGGGTGGAAGCAGAGGGGAAGAGCTGGTTCTTCGCCACACCGGAGGAGGCTCACGACTGGCTGGAGTGCTGGCGACCGGCTACGCGACCCGACAGACAGGGCCCGAAAAGTCAGCAACAATTCACCAACCCAGTCACGGAAGAATCGCATGAAACAGGAACACCATCTGGCACGCAACAAAAGGAGGGCGGCACCTCGGACTGACGCTGAGCCAGGTCAAAACCATGCTTATGCAGTACAGTACTTGTCCACAACGCAAGATAGTAATGGAACGATGAAAACGCATCAAAGAGACAGCAAAGCACATGACCGGGACCTAAAATTGACCCGACTGGGCCACACCCCGGGATTTGGTGGGCAGCCGGGACCGGCCTCCCGCGGTGTCCCCGATGGCACTCAGGATATATACCATATCTGGACGACACACTGATGGGTGGCACCAAGCTACGAACAAGCGGGGGAATGGATCAGAGACACGGAGTAACACTCCCCCTCTATGCAAGTACACAGTTCAGGGAACAAAGCACTCTGCTGAGTTGGGGTGGCGGGTAGTTTTAAATCCGTGATGCAGGGAGGCAGGGCGGGGGGCAGGGGAACGATTCCAGTTAAAGGGAAAATTTTGTTGTTTGTTTTAGTTTCAAATATGGCACATGGTACACATTTACATCAAGGGCACGACGACGGCACAGTGGACTATACGAGGACAATGCCACACTTAACTCAGTTAGATGACGACTACGCCACACTTATATAGCCTAAATGATGACATAGGGGCCCGTCCTAAGGTCACCGGTCCTACACACCTTCCATTCAAGATACTATCATGGAATGTTAATGGCCTAGGAGATAAAATCAAACGAGGATTAGTTTTGCAATATCTGAGGCGTAAAGGGCCTGCGGTGGCACTGATACAGGAATCACATTTGACTGGAACTGCCAGTAAAGCCTTAGATAGAATGGGATTCAAGATGGTGGTACATGCGGATTTTACCACAGGGTTGCGGGGAGTGGGGATATTGATTAACAAAAGCTTCCCCCTAATAGTCATTGATTCCCGGAAGGATGATCTAGGTCAGCCGCAGCAATAACATGCCAATGGGACGGCAAAATTTATAACATAGTGACGGTCTATATTCCACCGACACTGCACCAAGTTACCTTCCCAGCGTTAGGAACATTATTATTAACCCTCCCACACGGGGAACTCCTGATAGGGGGTGACTTTAACATGACGATGGACTCAATGATGGACAGAAAACCCCCCAAAGACCCAAGCGGCGCAAACAGCAAACTGGTGGAATTCGTAGAGGCTCTGGGCCTAATAGATGTATGGAGACAGCGGTTCCCTACTGGAAAACAATACACATTCCAGTCGGGAGTTCACAACAGCTTATCTAGGCTAGATTACATTTTTACGCTGGCGACCGGATTGGGAGGAGTGGCTGAGATCACGCACCTGCCAAGGGGTATCTCAGACAACTCGCCAGTACTCCTTACATACACCACATCCACCCCAAGCCGACGCAGATTGTTTCCGCTTCACCCTAGCTATCTTAGGAATCGTAAGATCAGTAGGGACCTTCTCAATACGACAGTGAACTACTTTGAGGAAAACCAACACTCAGTGCAGTCCCCCGCAACTTTATGGGAGGCTTACAAGACGGTTCTTAGGGGACAGGCGATCTCTGTGGTAATGGGACATAAACGAACACAGCAACAGTACGTTGACAGTTTAGAGCAGAGCATGTCCCGAGCAGAGGTGGCCCACATGGTCAACCCTGATGAAGACACAACACACAGGTTTCGCCTAGCACAACAGGAGTACAGGGCCTATACATGGGAGGAGGCAAAAATTAAGCACGCGACAACTCAACACACCATCTATGAACAAGGAGATAAGGCGGGGAAACTCCTAGCATGGCTGGATAAAAAAGAACGGGCTAATAAATGGGTGGCACAGCTTCAGCGCGAAGAGGGCGGGTTCACGACAGAGCCCCAGCAAATCACAGAAGCTTTAGCGGTACACCTTGAAAAAGTGTACACCCCAACAGCAACCAACACGGTGGAAGAAAACCTAGAATTCCTCAAAGACATTAGAATGCCCACTCTATCCCCTGAGGCGGCCGAAACTCTAGACATGGACCTCACTACAGCAGACCTCGAGCTAGCAATAGGGGCACTACACACAGGGAAGGCGTTGGGACCCAATGGGATTCCAGTCGAATTCTACAAAAGGGCGGCATCGCATGTCCTACCACATTTACTCAATATGTATGTAGACAGTCTGGAACAAGGAATCTTACCACGGGACCAGCGCATGGCCACAATAGTGGCAATTCACAAGCCTGGCAAGCCACCACATGAGTGTGCGTCCTATAGACCTATCTCTCTACTTAATGCGGAGGCAAAAATACTGGCAAAGGCACTTGCCATGCGGCTTCAGCCACACCTAGCCACAGTCGGATCAATCTGGTTTTATGCCAAATCGTAGCACGACACTTAACCTACGGCGCCTAAATGGAATCATAGCTCGTAAATCTACTATAGAAGAAGATGCGGTTATCCTGTCGCTGGACGCACGAATGGCGTTTGACCTTGTCGAGTGGCCCTTCTTGTTCGCGGTCCTTAGACACTTAGGATTCGGTCCGAAATTCTGTGCCTGGGTCCAACTACTATATACGCAGCAACTGGCCCAGGTGGTCGTGAACGGTCACACGTCGACGGAATAGGCATTGGGTAGGGGGACGCGCCAGGGCTGCCCCCTGTCGCCATTGCTCTTTGCCCTTGTGCTGGAGCCGGTGGCGGCATGGGTGCGTCGGGACCCGGTCATACGCGGATTAAAATGGGCCGCGGACTGGGAGGACCGCATTTCACTCTATGCAGATGATATATTGTTATATTTCACATCACCAGCACGTTCCATCAATCGCCTGCTGGATATCTGTGCTTCATACGGGAGGGTATCGGGCTATACCATAAATTGGGCAAAATCGCTTCTCTACATATTGCACGGCTCACGACCCAGACTTCCACAGGGATGTAACATTCAAATAGTTGAGGAGGGATTTAAATATCTAGGGATATATATCACGCATGATAAGACCCGATTCATTGCTGAAAACCTTACTGGGCCACTGAGGCGATTCCGCCATGATGTTCAACACTGGCGTTCGCTCCCATTAACATTACTAGGAAGAGCAGCCCTCTATAAAATGATGGCGCTTCCTCGATTCCTATATGCATTACAAAATACACCATTCCCGGTCCATCCCAAATATTTTATGGAAATAAACGCAGAAGTGACCACTCTACTGTGGGACGGCGGGGCGCCGCGCATAGCCCTCCACTCACGCGAAGCTGGTATGACGGCGGCATTGCACTCCCCGATATCAAATTATACTATTGGGCCTCACAGCTTTTTGTTATCAATCAATGGCTTCACATATCACAGGATGACCCGGCATACCACATGGATAGGTATCTCCTGGGAGTGACAGGGATCATGGGGGCACTTTATAACAAGGCTAGGAGGGGTACCCTTACCGGTCCAACAGAACACACTATCAAAATATGGTTTGGGGCGCAGCGAGCGATGGGGTGGGAGGGAGTAATGACGCAGGCCATGCCGCTCTGGGACTCCAAAAAACTTGGTACATTGCGAAACACGAAAGGTTTTAGACAGTGGGACCTGATAGGTATCTCCAAGGTAGGAGATCTCTGGAAAAAAGGAGAAGTGGTCCCGTTTGCCCAGTTACGGACCACATACGATCTGGCTCCAACCGAAATATTCCGATATACCCAAATCAGACATGCACTCATGACACTAATCCCTCAAGGTACCAGACTGGCAGAATCTTCCCCATTGGAAGATAGACTCCTCAAAGACCACCTCACAAAGAAGGCCATTTCACAGACGTTTCGGAAATTAATATACAACCATCCAGATCCCACTGCGACCCTCAAAGCCAAATGGGAACAAGATGTAGGTGAATTGGATGAGGTGGACTGGCAGGAGGCACTGGCGTCTCCAAAGGAGGCCGCAATACCGTCCAAGCTCAAGCTGGTGCAATTGAAAATCCTACACCGCACATATTACACGAGAACACTCCTACATAAAATTAATAGGACACCCACTCCACTATGCCTCAGACAATGCGGCACACCTGGTACTTTCTTCCACACCATCTGGCTGTGTCCCAGAATTGCGGGTTACTGGGATGCAGTGATGCGCACAATATCACAGGTCACGAAGGTCACGATTCTCCCTGAACCGAAGCGGTGCCTTCTTCAAATATGGGAACCCACAGACCTCAACCACACAGCACAGGACTGGGTCACAATGGGCATGACAGTAGCAAAACGCAATATCGCGCAGTGCTGGGGAAGCCACCAAATACCTACCCTACGCCAGTGGTGCAGAGATATGGATGGGGCCATGATCGCAGAGAAATCAGTCTATATACACAGGGGCTGTCCTAAAAATGGTCTCGGATCTGGGACAGGTGGAATACCTACCGCGGAAATATATGCGAACCCCCACTCGTAGACTCGTTGTCAGAAGAGACTGGCTGATGCGATCTAAAATAAAAGGCGGGGCAGGCGATAAACATTATACCACCGATACACGTGCTGAAGCATATATGATAACCGCCCACTATGCTGTATCTACTAGTACACTGATATATGCCTTAAATGTCCACTGTATATGCCATGGATCAATATACAAATGTGTCCAATTGTTTTGTTATGCAAAATATCAATAAAAATGTTTAAAAAAAAAAAAAAAAAACATCAATAAAACCCAACAATGTAGGAGAGCTAAAATAATCACTCCTTGATGGATTATAGGACATGTACAAAAGATAGATTAACATTAAAAAGCAATTTCAACTGATGGCATATTGTAGAATAAAGTACTTCATATTGCAACAATAACAACAAGTCATTAGGTAAAGTGCATTTTACAATGGCAATAGGGTAGCAGCAATCAAACTATTATCTCCTGTACTAGAACAATAAAGGATCAGGTCCTGTTAATTTTCACTGCAATTAGGAAAGGAATCCTATCATAACAGCATCATATATTTTTATCTAAAGTGCATCAAAAAAGCAGCAAAGATATTTCCCTTAAAACTTTTTATGGTGGGAAAAGGGACCTAGTTAATGCAAACAGCAGAGAATTAGCAACAGTCATATATTTATAATTTTCCACAAATGGAAAAAATCAATGCACAAGCACAAATTAATAAGTTGTATAACCGTCCACTCTGTTTATCTCGGCTCCAGTGTACCCTTGCAGCTGTTCGACTTGGTCACAAGACAGGCTACCTCGCCACCTAGCTAACGCTATACCTGATTACGCCCTAGTTTCCCGTACCCGGGTTTTTTCATACCGCGCCTCTCGGCCCGTCGCTTCAGCTACCTAGCCGGAATCTGGACAGCCTCTTCCTGTTGCACCAGGTTTCTTTTCGAACGCCGTGGCGTTCCCACCTAGCACCTTCTCCAATATCTTGGCCAGTCGCTTCAGCTACCTAGCCGGACTTGGGACAGCCTTCTCCTGTTGCACCAGGTTTCCTTTCGAACGCCGAGGCGTACCCGCCCAAGCACCTTCCCCAATATCAGTGATGGAGTAGCATCACCCGCGGTTCCTATCCCTGGTCCATCTTCGTCACCAGCGCAGCATTTCTTCTCCAGATACTGTTCTTTCTCGATTACCCCTTCAGGTTGATTCTTTCACCGGTCTTCGGCCCTGATGAGTCACGGGACCTTTCCTAGTGACGAAACACGTGTCGGCTGGTTCACTTTATTCAACATAGTTGTTGTTGAAATAAAAAACATCTTTTTGGGTCAATACTGATGTTGACCACTGCATTTATACAACGCATCAATATTGCATTTTATTAAGTATACCCTCACCGCGTGTGCCCAGGACTATGCTCACTCTAAAATTGTGGATCCTGTGATTCACACACTCCCCAGGGGTTATCGGTTTACTCCCCTGACCACCACAGGTCTATATATATACGCAATAGCTTGAGCGCCACTTTCCTGACATAACTTAAAAAACCCCCAGCCTATTCTGTATAACCAACCATACTCGGGGTCTAATAAAACCATTTAAAATATATTCATAAACTCCCTAAAAAGTTAAAAAGTTTAGTGCATACAATTTCATTTTTTGGACAAAGCAGAAATTCTCTAGCAGCTGTAACATTTTTAATGCCATTCTGGATAAACATAGGACATAGCCACCTATATCGGAATACGATCAGCGCCGGGCATACAAACAAGACATGATCAAGATTCTGAGTAGCCTGATTACAAAAGTTACAGTTTTTCCACCTTCCCTATTAGGTGACCAATTTCCGATTAAATCATTTAAGGGTAAGAGGTTCATACAGAAAAGAGTAATCCATCTGCGGATACCGTGGCCTAAGTTCCACGAGAGATATTTCTGAGAAACTCTCGGGAAAGCATTCTTAACTATTGTTTCCAGTCTGGCCCTCGTTCTGTGTTCAAGTGGAAATTGAGGGAATCGGACTCCAAGGTTGTTCCAAACTGGTAAGTTTATTAAAACTTCTTCACCATACGGAGTTCCCTGCTTCTGCCTCTGCCTCGGGCAACCGCCTCTCCTAGAATGCCACACACACTCGGAACGCAGCAGCACTCCAAGCGTGACATGCCCTCCCCGAGAAGCAGTGAAGCACGAGGACAAAGGAGATACCATCACAACACATCTCCTTCTCTCACAACAAAAATGAGAAGTATAGACAATAACAATAACGGAATGCAAAAATGAAGAAGGAACAAGATAAAGAAAATCATTGCACTATGACACAAATCACTGTACAATGACACATGCCAATGAATATTGTAAAATAAAGTAAAGCAAAAAAAAAAAAGAATACCAACAAATGTTGAATACAGTGTGAAATCTTATCAGTATAAATTAACTCAAGACAAGGAAAAATGAACAGCATAAAAATTCAATACATTTCAAAATCCTTAAATTTTCCTGGAAGGCGAACAACATGTGACTTTCTAACCTCAGGACATTTTTTGCAAACTTCTTGTTTTTGCGTTTTACGAACATTCTGTTGCCGCAACCCTGCATTATCAACAAGGGGCTGAATGCTTTTTTTAGAGTAAAGAGCAATCCTCCTGAAGTTCCACTTCTGTCCATTCTCTAATACGACATGCCACCTGTGCACCTCTTTTACTTTGAGAGGATCAGAAAACTTGTTCATACCTTGCTCTCTCCTGCCAAGTTTAACTTTGATAAGGTCACCCACTTCAATTTTGTTACTACTGCTAGGGCGAGAATCAGAGAGATTAGAAACAAAATTCTCAAGCATCCACTGAGGAGTGAGTTTAGTTTTAGGTATTCTCCCTCTCATTTTTACAAATGGAATCTGATTTGTAACACTATGCACCGTAGTATTATAAGACCAAATCATGTCATCCACACTTCTTTGAATATCACGACCTCCCTGAACCGCTAATTGAATTGTGCCTTTGACAACTCTATTCATACGCTCCACTATGCCATTGCCTTGCGGGTTATATAATGAGGTATACATATGCCTGATCCCATTACTCAAAAGAAAACTACGCATGGCCAACGAAGTAAGTTGAGTACCATTATCTGTGACTAAAATGCGAGGAAAACCTTCCTTCAAAAAGATGGATCTCAAATGTTTGATAACAGTACTAGTGGTGATGTTTTTCAAAAAATTAACAATGACCCATCGTGAAGAAACATCCACCAAGACCATGGCAAAGCGAAATTCAAAAGATAGGGAATCCATGGGACCAATAAAGTCTAAACAGACCTTTTCCCACGGGAAATCAGTTTGGCAATCTGAGATAGAGCCTGATTCTTGAGAATTAACCTTTAATCTTTTCTCACTGTCCTTACATAATGCACAATTTTCCACCCAATTTCGCACATCATCGTCAAGACCAGGCCACCAAAAATTGTTCTTAAGACGCTTAACAGTAATGGTTTGTCCAAGGTGACCTTCATGGGCTAAAAGAAAAAGTCTTTTCCTTAGTGACCTGGGAGGTACAAATTTCTCCCCTCTCATAACCAAATCATCAGTAAGACCAATGCTAAGTTCGTCTTGCAATTTAACAAAGCTGCGTAAGGAATGCTTGACATCTCCCTCACGTCTCCAACCCGAACGGATAGAATTAACAAGTTCAAAATAATCTGGGTCGTCAACAACAGCCTGATGCCACTCATCCTTGGAAATAGACTTAAATTCTTCAGAACAAGCATCCTCCACACTGGCCACAACACACACTACTTCATCATCATCTGGTTCCCCACAATATTCATTCTGAATAGGTAATCTGGATAAACAATCGGCCTGAATGTTCTTCCAACCAGAGATGTACTCGAGATCATAAGTAAACTCTTGCAACCTAGCAGCAAACCTCATTAAACGAGGAGAACCATTGTTGGCACCACCTGGACGTAAAATTCTTATGAGGGGCTTATGATCGGTCCTGAGAGTAAAACGTGTTCCCCATACATAAATGCGAAAATGCTTAACGCCCCAAGCAGCAGCTAATGCTTCACGTTCGATGACAGCGTAGTTACGTTCAGAGTTACTGAGCGTACGTGAAGCAAATGCAACTGTTTTCTCAATACCATTCTTTATTTGGGAAAGAACAGCACCGAGTCCATGAGCACTCGCATCAACAGTAACAAAGGTACTCTTACTGGGTTCAAAGGGTGTGAGAATACCTGCATTAATGATCTCATTCTTAATACTCTGGAAAGAATTGGCCTATGCTGCTTGCCAAGAGAATTTTGCACCTTTCCTGAGTAAAATACGTAATGCCTCAGTTTTATGTGCAAAGTTGCTGACGAATTTGGAGTAATATTCAATTAATCCCATAAAAGATTTGAGTTGATCCTTATTGGAGGGAACAGGTGCTAATCTGATTGCCTTCAATAAATCTTCTTTGGGTTTAACTCCATTCTCTGAGATGGTATAGCCTAGATAATCTACTTCTTCCATCAAGAATTTACATTTGTCTTTTCTCAACGTAAGGCCTGCATTGAGTAAAATTTGAAGCACTTTAGCTAAATTGCTGTTGTGTTCAATTACATCTCTACCTGTAATCAAAATGTCATCTTGAAAATAATGTATATGTTCTGAATCTTTCAACAAAGAGTGCATCATGCGCTGAAAGACACTAGCTGCTGAGGCTAGTCCGAAAGGAAGCCTCTTAAATTGAAAAACACCCTCCATGGTTAAGAAAGCCGTAAGTTTACGAGAGTCAGGGTGTAAAGCTACCTGATGATACGCTGATCTCAAATCGAGTTTGCTAAAAAATTTGGCTTTATCCATCAGGAGCACCATCTCAGAAATATTAGGAAGAGGAAAGTTATCTATGATAATATTCTGATTAAGGGACCTGAGGTCCACACAGAAGCGAAGTTTACCATCCTTTTTCTTGGTGACTATGACCGGAGAAAGCCACTCAGAGACTTCCACAGGTTCGATGATATCTTGCCTCTGCATGTCCTCAAGCATATCCCTAACTTCCTGACGAATGGAAATAGGTATTCTCCTAAGGGAATGTTTGACAGGATGAGCATTATCCTTTAATTTAATTTCATGGGCATAACCAATTAGTTTCCCTAGGTCTGTTCGAAATACATCCTTATATTTAGATAAGACAGAATCCATAGTGGGAAAATCATCAATGACCAAAACCTTTTCGTCAGATCTCGGGTCTATGATAACGTGAAGATCATGTTGTTGTGCCCAACCAAGTATAGCAGGACCATTGCTTGAAATATAAGCTTTACCTAAAGCAGATCTGCCTTTAAATTCAAATTTAGTTTCCATGACTCCCTTAATATTGATAGTTTCACCGCTGTAGCCTTTAGGTATAACATCACTAACTGTAAGAGAGGTATTAGGCCAACATTCACTAAAAATATGAAGTGGAATTATAGTAAACATAGAACCAGGATCAACCATTAGTGTGATTGGAACATCATTCAGAATGAAAGTGGCTCTAGGTCTCTGCAAGGAAGAATAACAATTGTCTTCTACACAAAGTGAAATGTCCGGAGAAACATAGTCATCATCAACAAAGGCAACTCTGTTCCTAGAAGAGTTGTTGCACACTTTGCTAATATGGCCTCTTTTACCACATTTTTTACACATTTTATCTCTTGCAAAGCATCCAGAAAAATCAGCAGCATGGCCCATACTGCCACACCTGTAACAACCAACAAATTTACTTTTGCTATCAGAAGAAGATTTAGACTTAAATTTAAAATTTGCAGCTGTAGATGGCTTGATTTTAGTGTCACTATTTTTAACTTCAATGTCAGAGTCTTTCTCTTTTTTTCCAACGATGTTCACCGTATCTTCTTTTTTAGATTCAAGCAAATGCATCTCTTGCATGCACATATCTGATTCTTCAACTACTTTAGCGATGGAGATGGCTTCAAGTAAAGTTGGATTTTTGGCAGCCCAAAGTTTTTCTTGCATGCGTTTATTTTTACACTGAACAATGAGTTGATCTCTAATAAGTTGATCAGTCATAGGACCAAAATCACACTTGATGGCAAGTTCCCTCAAACGAGTAACCATCTGATCAACAGACTCTTTGTCTTTTTGAGGCACAGTATAAAATTTGTGCCTTTGCATGACAATGTTAACTTTCTTCCCATAATATTTAGCGAGTCTTTGCTTGGCTTCAATGTAGGGATTGTCAATAGGCTCACCATCAGCACCTAAAAATTCAGGTAAAAATTTGAAGACATGTTGTCCAGACTTGCCCAGCGAATTGAGTAAGATGGCTTTCTTCCTTGATGCTTGAAATCTGAGGCCATCAATGGCTTCGAGGTAGTTTTCGAATATACCAATCCACTCCTCCCATTCAATGGAAGGAGAATCGCCCTCAATAAGAAACGCAGGAGGAGGCGCAATGGTTTGATTGGCAGCCATGGCTGAATGAAATATAAAGACGTGACAGACTTGAAGTGAGAAAAGGTGTGCAAATCACCGTGAGATTTGCAAAGAAATGGCTGTACGAAGTAGTGTAGGTAAAAAGAAATGCACAACTGGATCAATGACAAGATGTAATGCTGGTGTGCATATCACCGTTGAAGAAGAAGAACAAAAAAACAACAACAAAAAAATGAAGAAGTGACAATGAAACTATATGAAAGTTGTAAGTGGTGTGCAAATCACCTTGAAATCTGCACACGATAAATTGAAACAGGAGAGAAGGACACTGTATGACTGTTGCAAGATCACCGTAAAATCTGCAAAAACAGAACGAATAACGTGGCAAGTGTATAAAAAAAAAAAAAATGACGTTTAGTAAAACTTGACACTGAAAATCTGGTGAAAGTACTTTAAGAGGAGATAGGGCGATGAGGCACTGGAGGCAGAACGTAACTGAAGAATTGCAAATTGCGAAGAAATAACGGTTTGTTCGAGTGCTGAAAGTACGTGGTTGGCAATGGTTGGCAAAAGTTTGTTGAAGCACAAAATGGCCGCACGCTGCGTAAAATGCGTGCAGCGGGATGATGTAATGGTTGGCAACTGCGTGGTTGGCAAGAAGGGCAAGAAGTCTCAGGGTTGCTAGGCAACTGCACAAATGAAGACAGTGCTCGCGCACGCAACCAATGAGAATAAGGAAAAAGAAATAAAACAGTACCTTCAGGGAATCGTCGTAAAGAGCGATACTTGCCACCATACGCCAGAAGAATCCCAGGGATGTGGAAATGAGAGCAACAGCTCACAGCAGGAACAGCCGTTGATGACAAAGTGTGATAAAGCTGGTGGGTTCGAGCTCCATAGGCGAAGGGGAAAGAGAAATTGTCGCCAAAATGTTCAAGTGGAAATTGAGGGAATCGGACTCCAAGGTTGTTCCAAACTGGTAAGTTTATTAAAACTTCTTCACCATACGGAGTTCCCTGCTTCTGCCTCTGCCTCGGGCAACCGCCTCTCCTAGAATGCCACACACACTCGGAACGCAGCAGCACTCCAAGCGTGACATGCCATCCCCGAGAAGCAGTGAAGCACGAGGACAAAGGAGATACCATCACAACATTCTGCAAATACTAATATCTCTCTGATAGCTCATTAGGCCACTAGAAATCTTTAAAATGGATTTTAATTCTATAGGAGATAAGGATAAGACAAAATCCTCTTGCACATTAAAATGTTGCAGTGCCAAACGGAAATCATTATAAAAGGAGTATGTGTACATTTGTCCTTCAAAAATTTCCAGTTGGATAAAACTCCTCAAAGAAAAAGGTTCACTATTCTTTAGTTGATACCCCCAACGAATTACCCTAGCTAGAACTTGTGAAAAGGAGCTTACCAAGCCAAATTCTACCCTAATAGCAGCTATTGGAACCAGTGTATTAAAATTACATAGTTTACGGAAAACTTGGACTTCGATTTTATCCAGAAAGCTCCATTCCCTTACTGGTAAAGATTCAATTGCATATAACAGGGTAGGAGGAATTTTAGTTTTAAAAACTAACAGCAAATGTGAAAAATGTCTTCGACCCATCGTAGTATAAAATAGGCGTAGGCCATTTGCATGCGACGTTGCTTTAGAAGAGCTATGAGCAATATGGGAATTTATCTTCATACTACTTGAAATAACTTTCCCCAGATATAGGTAGGATTCAACAATCTCCAATTTTTCAGGACCAATTCTCCAATTAAAATTACATAATTTTCTGTTTTTCCTTGTTTTAAGACCAAGACCTTACTTTTGGATACATTTATTTTCAAAAATTGTGCAGACGTATAACTCTGGAGTCGTGACAATTTTTTATTCAAACCTATAGGGGTCAGGTCCATAATTACAATATCGTCTGCATACATAAGACAGGAAAAGGAGCGGCCACCTATCTTTGGCGCATCTCCTTCCGTTAAGGAAAAACAATCCGGAAGATCTCTTACATATAAAGAGAACAGTAGAGGTGCTAATAAGCAACCTTGCTTCAATCCATTTTCCGTATTAATAACTGAAGATAGGCCCTGTGTTTCCCCCATTAAAATCTGACACCATGTTTGCGAATGTAAAGCAATAACTAGGGATAACAAAATAGGAGGCATCCCCATTTTATATAACTTTTTCCAGAGAAGTGGCCGATCTACTTTATCGAACGCAGTAGAAAAGTCTATGAATGCTACATAGACATTTGTTTTGCGAAAGAACGTATATTTCTCTTCTATTAATTTCAACAAGCAGATGTTATCTAAGGTGGAATGATTTTTCCTAAACCCTGCTTGCTCAATGGGGAGGATTTTCTCCTCTACTACCCAGTCAGTGAGGTTCTCGAGAATACTGCGGGCGAAGATTTTCCCTACTGCGTCTAATAAGGCAATTTGGCGGTAGTTACCTAGTAGATGTCTTTCGCCTTTTTTGTGCAGCGGAATTAGGATACTACCAGACCATGACGAGGGAGTTCGCCCATAGCGATAGCAGTATTCAAACAAGGGGTAAGATATGTTGCCTATAATACAGGCTCTTTTTTTATAATGGACATGGGAATTTCATCTGGACCCATTGCCCCTGAAACTCTCATTTTTTTTATCAATCTAACGATTTCTTCCTTAGTAGGGGATCGATTAAAATTTCTGAGGAGGTAATTCTAGAGAAGTCGGGCAAAGGGAATTTTAATTCGCGGAATAGAGTTCTACTAAGTGGAATTTCCATTCTTCTTCATTTATTGGAATAGGAAGAGATTTAATTCTGGTGCCACAACTTTCCGCAATTATTTCCCAATATCGTTTTGAATTATTTTTAGCCGCAGCTTCTTTTAATTGAACCCATTCATAATCCTCCTTTTTTGTTTTAATGAGCGTTTTTCCATTGTCTTTTCCTCTTTAGTAAACCTATTAATCTCTTTCGTTCAGGAGAGTAATTCCCAAATTGAGCCCTTACTAGTTTGTTTAAGACCCTATTTATTTGAAGCAATGTATTAAAACATACTCTCTGCTTGATATTTGGGTGAGAAGATTTACAAGACACAGCCATAGAATTTATACTGTGACTATAAAATTCTAGCACATTATTTTGGGGGTAATCTTGAAGTTCCGCTACTCTAAGCTGATTATCTCCTATTAAAATAGTTAATGACTCTTTTAGTTTTGAGACGGCCAAAGAATTCCAGTAAATTCTGCTATTTGTTTTGTTGAAAGCTACCTCTTTATCCCTAAAATTCCATGAGCTCTCCCCAGTACAGGACAAATCTATTTTCAAACTAATCACCATATGGTCACTAAATTGATTTTCCAAAATTTTCATATTTGATAGTCTATTAAAGAAATCAACGGAGGAAATTACATTATCAATGATGAAGCCACCCTTCGGTCCCTTATGTGTATTTTTCGCTGGGATGTCTTTTCCTAGTCTCCCATTGACTACTAAAACCTCCAAGTTTCTTAAGCCTTCTAATAAAATTGTTCCTCTTTTATCCGTTCGACTATGGTTTGGGAATTGAGCTGGTGGTATTTTTAATGCTTCCTCCTTAGTGGAGTTTGCAAAAAGCCCCAAACTATGGGTGGAGACTTTAGCATTCAAGTCTCCAACCAACAGTAAGTTCTTACATTCAGAATTTTCGAAAATGGATAAAATAAAGGAAAACAAGTCTTTCAATAAATATATATTAGAAGCGCCTGGAGGAATATATGCATTCACAATTAAAAGGGACTCAGAGTTCGTAGAATCGACCTTAGTCTCTAGCTTAATTGCCTTAAATAATTTAGATGAATGTGGAATTGTTTTATAGGACCACTTAAAGCATGATCTAAGCAGAATGGCAATACCACCTTTCGCATGTCCCCTGCTCACTGGAAACGCAGGGCGGCTCAGCACATAATAATCTTCCATGGACCAATTCGTAGTAATCCAGGACTCTTGGATGCATATTACATCGGCATTCTGTTCTTTCAAGAACAGCCATTTATTTTTACTTGTGCTTAGGCCGGCTGCGTTCCAGGAGACCAGTTTGAGGCCCTTGCTAGGAGGAGTTCCCAAACCTTAGACCTACTGTACTATTTGTGTTCAGGGTCCCTGCCACCCAACTCCATTTCTTATTATCTTCATCTACCGGTAGTATTCTACTGCTCTTTTTCTCTGGTTGGAGGGAAACTCTCCTTCCATCCTTACAGAGAGAGATCTGCAGTGACCTTTCCCCTGCTAAATGGTAAGGATCAAGAGACGGTAGATCTTCTGTAGAGGGAAGCCAACTATTAATAGATTCTTTTTCAGGAACTTTCTCCTCATTGGGGACCAGTACATCAATACCACAACACCGTAATTTATCTAGGTTTGAGATAATTAAATGTGACGTCACCTTAGACCCAAACGTCACTCTGGCACCCCCAAGCTTGCCATATTTTAGAACTTGAACCAAAGCCAAATCGCTACTCTGTATCATTTTTAGATCATAAATTTCGGCAAAACAACTCAATAAATAAGACCTATTCATATATAACTCGTAGTCGAAAATGAAAATAAAATCCAACGAGAGGGGGGCAGAAGGCTGGGTGCAAACGTAATGATTTCCCTTAGACTGTTTACTAGCATTATAGATCACCTCACTGCCCAAGGCGGATGAAAATAATACCGCTTCAGGATTCAAGCTGCTTTTTGCACTTGCTGCAGTACTTGGCTCTGTAGAAGTAGCTTCTTGTGACACCAGGGGGCATATTATCAAGAAACTGCGTTAAAATTATCGCCGCTTTAGCTGCAGAAAACTGCCGCTAAAGCGGCGATAATGGGCTTGATAATATGCCCTTGAGAATTCCAATAGAAGCCCAAGTTCTGGTGTCAACATGGGCTTCTATTGGAATTCTCAAGGGCATATTATCAAGCCCATTATCGCCGCTTTAGCGGCCGTTTTCTGCCGCTAAAGCGGCGATAATTTTAACGCCATTCTTGATAATATGCCCCCAAGATTGCTGGACTAGAGTTCGACTGAAGTGGGTTACAGTTCGAAGATGAAATTTCCACTTGAGGTTCTTCCCTTTTCTGGTCTTTTACAACGGGGATTGAAGGTAGAGATAGGTTCAAGATAGGGTCAAAATAAAGCTGTTTGGCCCTTTTCTTCTTAATCCTCCGGGTATTTCCTTTTTTTTATTTCTTCTTTCTTCTAACGGGTTTTCCTTCATTTTTTAAAACCTTCTCTTGTGGTAACGGATGATCGGATTTTAATTCCTTCGTGATGGAGTGATTATTTTTATTAGTCCCTGTTTTAAAAAAAAATATTGGATAGACTTTACGTTCTACATTAACTTTATCTTTTTCTGTATTCAGAGTAGATAAATTAACAGGAGAAGATTCAAAAACCTCAGGCTCAAAAAATTGTTGTAAGGAAAAGAGCTGGGAGTCATCAAACAAGTCCACACTTTTTTTGTCTTTATGTTTTGAGTAGTTAAAAGGTATATCCACCTGTACACCACAGTCTTGATAGTTCGGCTTTATGGTAAAGCTCGTTTGAGTAGATCTCATTGGTTTTGAATTAGATACCTGTGGAGATAAAGAAGGGCTCTCTGTACAGAGATTATGCTTATCAATTAAGGGACATGAAGCTTTACTAAATAGCTGAATGTGGTCTGAAACTATTAATTTAGTCAATGACAACAATGAATCCAAAATATGATCAGAATTGCTTACTGATCTTTCCATAAGAGCTAAGATAGAGGATAAGACTCTTTCCAGACAAGCCAAGGATTCCGACATCAATATTTTTTCTTCAGGCTCTAAAATTGGGGGGTCTTGAGCCAGAAGAAAATCAGGAGTGATAGAGGCTCTTGAACTTATTGAATCCACTCCGCTAGGCGTGCTCCTAAAAAGACGCATTTTTATGGGAGAACCAGGAAGATGAGTTTGTGAAATTGAAAAATGTGAAATATCCTAAGTATTTGGCTTAGGTGATTTCAAAGCCCTTAAGGAGTGGCTTAAATCGATGTTCAAATCTGGAAGTGTAAAATCCTCCAATATAAGGTCCTCACTTTAGATTCAGAGCATAAGTCGATAATAGACACGTTATTTTCAGTGGAATGAATAGAATAGATTTCACGTGAGGGGCTTACAAAGAAACCATGAGAAATTTGGGTGTGGCCTTGCGGTACTCATCCCCCTGTCATCCCAAGGGAAATTCAATAGTTGAGAGGAAAAACCGTGATTCAAAGCAGTCCTTAACAGCAAAGGTATTAGGCTCGGGTCGCAGTTGGGTCAATCACTTATATGGAGTCCAAAGGGTACTCAATAACATGGCAAGAAAATCCCTGGGGGGGTTCGTACTCCATATGAAATCCTGTTTGGTGTGAGAATGTAAGTACCAGACCTCGATAATGTCAGCACAGTGGCGGTGGAAACATAGTTTGACATCAATGAACATTTGGCTGTTTTACAGGAACTCAATAAATTCCAGGGGGCACAAAGCTACGTCCAAGTAAAACACACCCCCACTGGAGAAGTGAAGGTTGTACCGACAAGACCCGGCTGGGTCCAGAAGATTGGGGATCTGGACAGGGAAAAAATTGTGGACAAAAAATAATTTTGCCCTATACCTGTCCTGGCTGTCGAAGGTACCAGAACTGTACTTCTTCCGCCTCTTGCCGGCCCCAGAGACAAAAAGTTTGTCTCCATTGATCTGATCAAACCACATTATGTGGCGATTCTCAACAGTAGGCCGCGTGGGCTCCTGGGTAGCTGCTGCACTCCTCTCACTACCATTCAGGAAATTCAGATGGAATCTTTAATAACTACAGAAGATTCCCCTCTCCAACGAGAAACTGTAAACAACAATGAAGTATTACTTCTTCCTGTTGAAACAACTACAACTGTACAGTCAATGAGTACAGAAACCCAAATTTCTATTCGAATATTGACGACGTCTATGTGAATATGCCAAAGATCAAGTAATCTCCCAGTTCTACAAAACCTGCTGAGCTGACAAAAATAGACCGGACGTCGTCTGGATACTTCATGCATTATGACGACTTCTCATTGAATTAGAGTGAACCTGAGATACCACCGGCTCTTCCTTTCAAGCTACAAGTCCATGCTCTCTATCTTTGGCTGAAAAAGACATCCTTTGTTACTCCTTGGTTACACCTCCGAATTACAATTGGATTATGTTGGACTTGGCCCTTTTTGGCTAAAATTCCCTAAACTTTTTGCCTTCCCCCTAGACCTTTTTTCTGACATGGTGTTGCCAACTTAGATGCTTTGGGCACTTTGCCACTGCTGATCAGTGTCAAAGTGCAAGTGCTCCCTGTGTAAAGTGTAATGTTAATTGGTTGTCCATAATTGGCATGTTTGTCTTACTAGTAAAGTCCCTAGTAAAGTGCACTATGTGTGCCAGGGCTAGTAATACAAATGCTACTTGTGGGCCTGCAGCACTAATTGTGCCACCCACATAAGTAGCCCCCAAAGAGAGAACTCAGGCCTGCCACTGCAGTGCCTGCGCGCAGTTTGCTAACTGCCATGTTGTCCTGACAAGTGCACCCACTTGCCAGGCCTTACCCTTCCCTTTCCATGCACATCAGACACCCCTATAGTAGGCCCAAGGTGCCCCCCTGGACAGGGTGCAGTGTCTGTGAAAGGTAGGACATGTACTGAGGTGTGTACCATGTCCTAACAGTGAAATACTCTCCATTTCATTTTTCACTGTTGCAAGGCCATCTTGCCCATAGGACAGAATGGGGAAGGCTGTGTAATATGTTTCCAGCCTATCTTCCCATAGGTTTAAGATGGAGAGGTGAAGTTTGGAGTGCCTGAGCTCACAATTTAATAACACATCTTTTTGTGAAGGTGGTGTTTGAATTGTGTGTTTAGAAACCACGCTTTTAGAAGTGGCTGGTTTTTTTGTTCTAACAATTCTGTGTGTCTCTGCCTGGTTGTGGATTGACTGTCTGGATTTGAATGTGATAGGATCTGGGAAATGTCTTAACCCAGGGGAGGAGTAGGTGAGACAGCCACGGTTGACCTGCATCTGGAGTGTAGGGGGGAGGAGTAGCCCCTGGAGGTGAAGAGGCCTGGGCTGCTGCCATAAAACAAAGGCTCCATCTCCTACTGAGTGATTGAAGATCCAGACCCCCACTATCAAAGGAAGAAGGTGTCACTGGCAGGGAGACACCCAGAACTGGTTTGGACAGGGGTCAGTGCCCCCTGAACACAAAGACTTCAAAGACATTTAGGGGTATAATTATGAGACCTGAAACCCCCGGGATTAAGACTGAAATCCATATTGAAAAAGGACTGAAACTACTTGGTGCTCAAGAGGAACCTCTGCCAAAGAAGAACAGCTGAAGAGACTGAAGAGAAGGACTGCCCTTGCTGTGTGTTCTGGGGCTGGCCTGCAGTTTGCTGGTTTGACTAATGAGAGGACAAGGGACTATGCTGTGTGCTGTGTCCCCCTGCTTGTGAGGACTTTGCTGTGTGCTGTGTGCTGTGACCTGAAGTAGCGTGTCTCCAAGGGCCCGAGGAGAGCTGGCTCCCTGTTGTGGAAACTCAGGAACATAAAAGTTTCCAAGTGTGTCTCAGCGACGCTGTGTGCGTGTGCTTTTTGCAGCCTGAGACCTTCGTAAGAACTGCCCCGTGATCGTGTGCACCCGGAGTCCAAGTGAGTCTCAGCAACGCTGTGTGCATGTGCTTCGTGCAGCCTGAGACCTTAGTGAGGATTGCCCTGTGATCGTGTGCACCCGGAGTCCAAGTGAGTCTCAGCGACGCTGTGTGCGTGTGCTTCGTGCAGCCTGAGACCTTCGTGAGGATTGCCCTGTGATCCTGTGCACCCGGAGTCCAAGTGAGTCTCAGCGACGCTGTGTGCGTGTGCTTTGTGCAGCCTGAGACCTTCGGGAGGATTGCCCTGTGATCGTGTGCACCCGGAGCTCAAGTGAGTCTCAGCGACGCTGTGTGAGTGTGCCCTGTTGCAGCCTGAGACCTTCGTAAGAAATTGCCCCGTGACTGTGTGTCCCGGAGCAGTCTTGTTCTCTGCTTCGATCAACAGCGTGGCCAGAACTGCTGCGATCGTCATTGCCATTGGCCCGGACCAGCATCCCCAGAGGAGCTGTGAGAATTCACCACCGCCGGCCCGAGCCTGCCTTTGCCAAGGAGAGACCTCGAACCATCACCGTCGGGGGTCCGAGTTCCACTGCCCAAGATCAACGAAGTCGCATCGGAGGCCCAAGCCGCGAGGAGAGGAGAGTGAGGTCGCACCCCCCAGGTAACGCTCAGCGAGCGTGCGTGTGTTGCCGCCTGGGGCGGGGTGTGGGCTACGAGAGAAACGCTCTCGGCCTTTCCCATCTTTGCAGCGTGAGCCCCCGCTCAAGCCCGTATCGCGGCCCGTAATGGCCGAGGAGTGGCAGTACCGGGGCCGGAGTGTGGAGCTGCACTTTGTTTTCCATAATAACAGTGTTGGGGGCATATTTTGGCAGTAGCTGACCGCGAGTCAGTAAGAGTGGCATAGAGACCGTCCAGAGCACCGTGATCGGTGCCGGAGTACATTATTTTTGCATTACGAACTGCCTGATTGTTGCATTACGAATTGCATTATTTTTGCATTACGAACTGCCTGATTGTTGCATTACGAATTGCATTATTTTTGCATTACGAACTTCCTGATTGTTGCATTACGAATTGCATTATTTTTGCACTACGAACTGCCTGATTGTTGCATTACGAATTGCATTATTTTTACATTACGAAGTGCCTGATTCTTGCATTACGAACTGCATAGCATTGCATTAGGACTGCATTGGATCATGAGAATTGCTCATTAATACTGCAAGAACCTACCAGTGCGTGCTGGCCTAATAACCGGCAAGGTGAAATATTACAAATACGCATATGTTGGATGTTTATCGTGTGGTCTCATCGTATATCTTTCTTTTATAAACATATAATTGTTTTTTTATGAAACTCGTGTGGAGTCCATTTGTGGTGTTATTCCTGTGTCACTGAGAGCATGGTTGCAAATACTTTACACATTTGCCTTGGAGATAAGCCTGGCTGCTCGTGCCAAGCTACCGAGGGGGTGAGCAGGGCTATCTGAGAAGGTGTCCTTCCTTTCCCTGACTTAGAAGCAAGGTTCCCTATTTGGACTAAGGTACCTACCTCAGCCAACTAGAGACCCCCAGTTCTAACGTTGGTGGTCAGCGGTTGGGGATTTGAACATGTATTCGCAAATTCACTCACAGTGATTGGTGTACATCACTGGTTTTAGCGCAGACCACGACGCAACCACATATCGTGTTCTTGATTTTTGGTTCTATTTTTGAGCGACCTTTAAGCCACACATCATGTCTCAGAGGAGTCAAGTAGCCAGTGAGGTTGCAGAATTGGAGTTCGACATTGAGGCATTGCTTACCTACAAAGTTGATCAATTAAGGCAATTCTGCAGAGCTGTGGGATGTCCCATGAAAGGTAGCGCCAAGAAGGAGGAGCTGCAAACGGCCTTGAGGGCCTGGTGGGAAGCCAAAGAGGCTCAGGAGACAGGTGATGCTGAGGTGGATGAGAATGACCCAGGGAATGGATTTGGTCCACAGGATTTGCCGGTGGAAGGAGCAGCCTCAGGGGCTGGTAGTAACCATTCAGGGAGGAGTTTTGCCCCAGAGGAGCAGGAGGAAAACCAAAGGGTCAGAGAGCATGAGTTGGAGGTTTTAAAACTTAAGGCTCAAGCAGAAGAGAAAAAGCTGCTCATTGAAAGTGAAAAGCGAGCAGAGGAGAGCAGGAACGCTCTCACCTTGGAGGAGAAAAAGATTCTCTTGGCTCATGAGTTAAGCATGAGGGAACTGGACATTAAGGCTAAACAGGTGGAGTCCAGCTCGAATGGTGGCAGCACACAACCAGTGCCAGCGGGTAAGGTATACATTCCCACAGGCTTAGTGCAAGATTACCCAAAGGGTGAAGGGGGGGATGCCTAAACGCGTGCACTGGATGATTGGGTGATGGTTAGCATGGCGAATGATTTGAAGGGGTTGCTCAATTTGGCCCCCAGGGAGCCTAGGATCAGTAAATATTTTCCAGGGCTGCGCCAACACTTGCTAGGGTGCGAGCTCTTTAATTCCCGGGAGCTTGTACAAGAGCCCGACCCCTGGTCAAGGGACCAAGGGTCTGAAGAGGCATTAGGGAGGGAAGAGAAGCGAAGTAGAGCAGTTAGGTCCCAGAGTAGTGGGGGGGGCATGCGGGCTAGCGCCCTGTCTCAAAGGAGAGGGAGGGAGTGTGAGCAGCATCCCCGGGGGTCCACAACCCCACCCCATAGACTGGAGGGATCCTTAGAGGAGCACCAGGGTGGAGGTCTAGAACCTACCTGCCAGCAGTGCAAGGAGGAACACCTAGCATCAGGAGGTCGCGGGGCATCTGTAAACAGAGCTCCTGCGGTCCTGAAGTTTGTGGGTGCCATTCCTAAGTGGCAGGCACAAAAATCTAAATGGAAGGTTAAGGGGGGAGGTTTTCCCCCGTGGGAAAACCCGTGGGACCGTGCCCAGCCAGTAGGGCTCGGTCCCCTAAAAATGACCGGGGTAACCCCACCTCTAACCTGGAGGGCCGGATAACTGGAGACAGCATCCTGGCCGATGGGTCTTCCAGGGGTACCGCTCTAGGTGGGAGTTGGCAAGGGACCAGCACCCCTAGAGGGTCCCCGACTGCCAGGAAGTACCCGTGGAGCAGCATAGCTGGCCCAGGGAGTAGTGACCAAGAGAACCCCCTGGGGTCAGGAAGGCATAGAACAGGAGGGTGTCCCTGGGGTAGCGGGCCCGCGTCCGTGTTCTAGCACCCCAAGCAGGGAAGTCCATCAAGGCAGTTGATTGGTCTACCCTGGCTTTAGGCTGGGAGGGGGTTGTGTTGGACTTAGCCCTTTTTGGCTAAAGTTCCCTAAACTTTTTGCCTTCCCCCAGACCTTTTTTCTGACATGGTGTTGCCAACTTAGATGCTTTGGGCACTTTGCCACTGCTGATCAGTGTCAAAGTGCAAGTGCTCCCTGTGTAAAGTGTAATGGTAATTGGTTGTCCATAATTGGCATGTTTGTCTTACTAGTAAAGTCCCTAGTAAAGTGCACTATGTGTGCCAGTGCTAGTAATACAAATGCTACTCGTGGGCCTGCAGCACTAATTGTGCCACCCACATAAGTAGCCCCCAAAGAGAGAACTCAGGCCTGCCACTGCAGTGCCTGCGCGCAGTTTGCTAACTGCCATGTTGTCCTGACAAGTGCACCCACTTGCCAGGCCTTACCCTTCCCTTTCCATGCACATCAGACACCCCTATAGTAGGCCCAAGGTACCCCCCTGGACAGGGTGCAGTGTCTGTGAAAGGTAGGACATGTACTGAGGTGTGTACCATGTCCTAACAGTGAAATACTCTCCATTTTGTTTTTCACTGTTGCAAGGCCATCTTGCCCATAGGACAGAATGGGGAAGGCTGTGTAATATGTTTCCAGCCTATCTTCCCATAGGTTTAAGATGGAGAGGTGAAGTTTGGTGTGCCTGAGTTCACAATTTAATAACACATCTTTTTGTGAAGGTGGTGTTTGAATTGTGTGTTTAGAAACCACGCTTTTAAAAGTGGCTGTTTTTTTTGTTCTAACAATTCTGTGTGTCTCTGCCTGGTTGTGGATTGACTGTCTGGATTTGAATGTTATAGGATCTGGGAAATGTCTTAACCCAGGGGAGGAGTAGGTGAGACAGCCACGGTTGACCTGCAACTGGAGTGTAGGGGGGAGGAGTAGCCCCTGGAGGTGAAGAGGCCTGGGCTGCTGCCATAAAACAAAGGCTCCATCTCCTACTGAGTGATTGAAGATCCAGACCCCCACTATCAAAGGAAGAAGGTGTCACTGGCAGGGAGACACCCAGAACTGGTTTGGACAGGGTCAGTGCTCCCTGAACACAAAGACTTCAAAGACATTTAGGGGTATAACTATGAGAGCTGAAACCCCTGGGCTTAAGACTGAAATCCATATTGAAAAAGGATTGAACCTACTTGGTGCTCAAGAGGAACCTCTGCCAAAGAAGAACAGCTGAAGAGACTGAAGAGAAGGACTGCCCTTGCTGTGTGTTCTGGGGCTGGCCTGCAGTTTGCTGGTTTGACTAAGGAGAGGACAAGGGACTTTGCTGTGTGCTGTGTCCTGAAGTAGCGTGTCTCCAAGGGCCCGAGGAGAGCTGGCTCCCTGTTGTGGAAACTCAGGAACATAAAAGTTTTCAAGTGTGTCTCAGCGACGCTCTGTGCGTGTGCTTTTTGCAGCCTGAGACCTTCATAAGAACTGCCCCGTGATCGTGTGCACCGGAGTCCAAGTGAGTCTCAGCGACGCTGTGTGCGTGTGCTTCGTGCAGCCTGAGACCTTCATGAGGATTGCCCTGTGATCGTGTGCACCCGGAGTCCAAGTGAGTCTCAGCGACGCTGTGTGCGTGTGCTTCGTGCAGCCTGAGACCTTCGTGAGGATTGCCCTGTGATCGTGTGCACCCGGAGTCCAAGTGAGTCTCAGCGACGCTGTGTGCGTGTGCTTCGTGCAGCCTGAGACCTTCGGGAGGATTGCCCTGTGATCGTGTGCACCCGGAGCTCAAGTGAGTCTCAGCGACGCTGTGTGCGTGTGCCCTGTTGCAGCCTGAGACCTTCGTGAGAAATTGCCCCGTGACTGTGTGTCCCGGAGCAGTCTTGTTCTCTGCTTCGATCGACAGCATGGCCAGAACTGCTGCGATCGTCATTGCCATCAGACGGCATCCCCAGAGGAGCTGTGAGAATTCACCGCCGCCGGCCCGAGCCTGCCTTTGCCAAGGAGAGACCTCAAACCATCACCGTCGGGGGTCTGAGTTCCACTGCCCAAGATCAACGAAGTCGCATCGGAGGCACAAGCCGCGAGGAGAGGAGAGTGAGGTCGCACCTCCCAGGTAACACTCAGCGAGCGTGCGTGTGTCGCCGCCTGGGGCGGGGTGCGGGCTACGAGAGAAACGCTCTCGGCCTTTCCCATCTTTGCAGTGCGAGCCCCCGCTCAAGCCCGTATCGCGGCCCGTACTGGCCAAGGAGTGGCAGTACCGGGGCCGGAGTGTGGAGCTGCACTTTGTTTTCCATCATAACAGTGTTGGGGGCATATGTTGGCAGTAGCTGACCGCGAGTCAGTAAGAGTGGCATAGAGACCGTCCAGAGCACCGCGATCGGTGCCGGAGTACATTATTTTTGCATTACGAACTGCCTGATTGTTGCATTACGAATTGCATTATTTTTGCATTACGAACTGCCTGATTGTTGCATTACGAATTGCATTATTTTTGCATTACGAACTGCCTGATTGTTGCATTACGAATTGCATTATTTTTGCATTACGAACTGCCTGATTGTTGCATTACGAATTGCATTATTTTTGCATTACGAACTGCCTGATTGTTGCATTACGAATTGCATTATTTTTACATTACGAAGTGCCTGATTCTTGCATTACGAACTGCATAGCATTGCATTAGGACTGCATTGGATCATCGAGAAGTGTTCATTAATACTGCAAGAACCTACCAGTGCGTGCTGGCCTAATAACCGGCAAGGTGAAATTTTACAAATACGCATATGTTGGATTTTTATCATGTGGTCTCATCGTATATCTTTCTTTTATAAACATATAATTGTTTTTTTATGAAACTCGTGTGGAGTCCATTTCCGGTGTTATCCCTGTGTCACTGAGAGTGTGGTTGCAAATACTTTACACATTTGCCTTGGAGATAAGCCTGGCTGCTCGTGCCAAGCTACCGAGGGGGTGAGCAAGGGTTATCTGAGAAGGTGTCCTTCCTTTCCCTGACTTAGAAGCAAGGGTCCCTATTTGGACTAAGGTACCTACCTCAGCCAACTAGAGACCCCCAGTTCTAACAGATTACTATTCCTGGTCCTCTGGATTGGTTTGGTGACTGTCTTTTTCCTACTTCTGAAAGGACACTGTCTCCCAGAACGCTCTGCAGAACAACTTGTGCACTTGATTTTGAAATCACATGCATCAACACAGCGTGAACTAAGGTACCTGGCCCTGGTGAACATTACAGCAGTCCCAGTTCCGGAAGGAATAGTGTGGAACAGGTTATCATATGATGATGTGTATGGTCCTACTGAACTTTTACAAATACCGTATTTGTTTAAAAAGTCCTTAAAAGATATCATCACCTCTAGTACTTTCTGATTGAGACATTGAAACTGAGCATAATTTGCTTGCAGATCTAGAGCATTCAGCTGCATTTTCTTCTGATGCATTGTATGATGGTACATCTAATTTTGGTGACATGTTTTGCTATCAACATTATGGTCACCACTTCTTACATAAAGCTAGTATCCCACCTGCTGTCTATAATTACACCCAATGGGAACACTGCCCAACACCACCGAAAGGTAGTTCAAAAACATTTGCACAGAAGTTTACTTATTTTTCTGGTTTTGACACATCAAACACAGCCTCTTACTACTATAGGCTTGCACCTACACCTGAAAAGAAAAATATGCTTACAAACATCAAGCTGATATACTCTGCTTCCTTTATTTCCTGACTGTGTGTACAAGGTTTCGACTTTTGGAAAGACACCATAGACACAAAATCTGTCTGGGGGACAAAAGATTGGCAGGATCAGGGAACGGAGGCCTTATTCAGAGCATACCTCATACAACATCAAATGATTTTCCTTTCCTGAAGAAAACTGTGCAACAAACTTCCTGTCTTGGAATAGCCAAGATGAAGGGTTTGAACACACCTCGTATTCTCGCATTCTCACGCTTTGAGAACTACGTGCATTTCACACAATACAGTAAGGATACGCTAGACAGCATGATACAAAATGGATCTTATAATTCATCGGACCCCAATTGGAAAGGATGGTTGGTTTGGCCAAGTTGACACTCATAAAAGTCAATCTAGATTCCTGGGCAACTCCGAAGGGTTTAGTATAAATTGGCCTGATTAGCAATATTTACAGTTAGAACACTCGAGGGTGGTGACATCATATAGTGTTTGGAAGTTGTGCCTTGATTGGCTAAAAACCACAACACTCTCTCAGGTGAAGAAACACTTGTCCCTTCTTTCTGATGACATAGATCTCAGGGATTTCTTGTTAGGTCCCCGGAACCCACATCAAAAGCGCTTCTTGTATGCAATATACAACGAGCTGTGGAAAGTTTCTCAACAAGAAGCTGCTGAGAAACTGTGCAATAATGATAGGGTTAATTTAGAAAAGGCTTTGGCTGTGGTTGACAATGGCATGGCCACATTATCACCCAGAATGTATTCACGGGGCAACATAGTATCTTCTGCAATTGACATAATACAACAGGATATGTCTATTTTACAACATGGACAATCACAACTACGGTCCATTGTATTATTAAACTAAACGTTGCAAACTTTACGTTCTGGCCACATGCCGTGGCGTTATATCAACAGCACAAGTTTGTTTTTGGCATACGAGCTGACTGAAAGACAGATATTAATGGCACAAAGAGATGCGAAATATACCATGTTGCACTTTGAAAAGTTAGACCAATTACCTTTCATCGTGGCTGAGACACCATCCACAGACTGGATAATCCATGGTTACATCATCCTACCAGTCACAACTTTCCAATCCCAATATTATCTACAACACAACCAAGTAGGCAGATATGTAGCACAAGGGGAAGGTTATGTGCATGAATACTGGGATTTACCACTCAGCTTTAGATGCAGGAAAGGGGACACAGAAGCCTTTCTCAGCGGTTCAGACTTTAGTATGCAAGGACATTTCAATTCATGGGGCATGCATGCTTCAGTCACAAACTTGTCTTGTTATCTGAAGGGTTCACCGGCTGCCGTGATTCATCTAGTTTACAAGCTGCTCTTGAATGGGAATTATTTGATGCTGAATGATCAAGGTTGCTGCAGAATGGAACCAGGCATTGCTTATCTAGTAACGGTTAATTCCATAGTCACTTTTTGCACACAAGTACTGTTCTCACCTGCCCGCACAGTTCCAACATATGCTTTGGTTCTCTGAGCAAACTGAAAGCCATGCTCTTTCAAAATGATGTGGCCTTAACATCAGCCAGAGAGACATTTGATCTCCAGGTTGCAAGGTCCTTATCCGGGATACAGAAGCTACTCCATACTAACTTCCTGCTTCATTTTGGGGAGTTGGTCCACCGTATCTTTAATATGTCTGATACGAAGGGAATAGCACACTGTTTTAAATGTATTGGCTCCTGACTGGTAAGCACCTGTCAGACGATTTTTGGAGTTATACCACCTTTCATGCACTCCGTGTTGGGAAGCATTTTTGGAGGTCTCCCGCTAATCCTGCTACTTGTGGTGGGAATCCCGATTCGGCCCCACAATGGATGTCCCAGTTCAACAGGGAATGGAGACGGCACTGGCTGTGCTATGATGCCGTGTTCTCATGATAAACTGCTTCGGCACGCCTCGGCTTTGAGAACTGAATGAGCACTGATTCTTGTCTTTCATGCCTGTTTGGCTTCACTGCGTACAACCTGTATTCCGCTGCCTGCTTTTCAGCTATGAATGCGCATTGGATCTATGCCTCAGATCACAATCGGTTGCGCCATTGGACATTGAAGTACTGATGGACCCTTTGAAGGCCCATGGGTATTGTTGTACCCAGCATATTCCATTGCTAATTAATGTCTTCTTCGAGCCACACTGGGATCCTTTGGCTCCTAGTGAACTGGACACCAGCTCTGCGATACGCTTACAGGATGCAGTTGCTCCCTCAGCGGCTGCTGTGGGAACTGGATGGACTCACCTTTGCTCCATAAACATACTTCGAAGAGCGCCCCTTGGAACGTCGTCTGCGGTTGCATACCACTCGGAACACATAAACAATTGGCTTTCCTGTGTGGTGGGAACAATTTGGCCAGTTTTTTAAACAAACTGATTATAAGCAGTATACTACTAGATCCCAGTATTTATACCTTCTCTCCTACCTTAATATGTAGATCGAAGTTTGAGCCTGTGTTAATACGTAGGTCATGTAATCACACTCCGATTAAAATCGAGTTTCACTGTAGTTCACGCTCGAAGAGGCGGGGGAGCGAGGACGGCTCCCTGTAGTCACACATTCGTCAAGGTGAGTCCGTCACTAAGGCTGTGTCCCTCCCCCGCCTCTTCGAGCTTGAACTATAGTGAAACTCGATTTTAATCAGAGTGTGATTACATGACCTACGTATTAACACAGGCTCTAACCTCGATCTACATATTAAGGTAGGTGAGAAGGGTATAAATACTGGGATCTAGTAGTCCTGATGAAAGCCGGGGAAGACACTATGTCCGGCTGAAACTTGTCAACGATTTTGCAGAGTGGAGGGGTAAATGGTCCATAACTTACCAGTTTACCACCAACCACTGGTTTAGCGAAACCTTTTTTAACCCTAACCTGGGAATCCGCGATTAAAATAGGCATTTGGAATTCCTTGAGTTAGTTTTAACTTTGTTTGTCTGCACTTAATTCTTGCTTGATTCCTACTCTTCTGTGTGTTTGTATTGTTTCCCCCACCCTATTGCTCCACCTCAGGCATTGGCTTGCGCAGAGGTGTGTTTAGCAGCCCTATGATGAAGCCTGCCACAAACTTTTGTGGGTGATGGCAGTTTTTCTAACATTTAATTTTTGCCGGATAACCTCTAAAAAAAGCGACCCTCCTACTTCTCTGTGTGTGATGAGTCTACTATAGAGGAGGTCGAAGTAGGAGTTCCCCTCCTTCCCCTTAGTTTTGTGTGTGGTACTAATACCGGAGAGGACCTGGCTTGTTTATAATTATGAGCTGTCCTAAATTTGTGTGGGTAATGTCAGGTAGTAGAATCAGAAAGTGTGTAACTTATTGTTGCACTTATGTCATTCTTCCATCTAGGAGACTCAGCGTATCCCAACTGCCCATGATTGTTGGCACGGCAGAGGAATCCAACAACGCCAGGAGAAGTCCACTTCAATGAGGCCAATGGAAGGACACAGTGGCCAGTGGAGCGGGATTTTGGGCTCCTGAAGGCCAGATTTAGATGTCTGGATAAGTCTGGGGGAGCCCTCCTCTACGCACCTGGGAAGGTGTGTCAAATCACTGTGACCTGCTGCATGCTCCACAACATCACCCTGCGACGGAACATCCCATATAGCCAAGCGGATGGAGACCTTGTAGTGCCACCGGGTGAGGATCCTGAAATGCCAAATGATGATGATACTGGTGAAGAGGAAGGAGCTGACTTGCGTCAAGATCTCATCGATAACTTCTCATGAGTGTAAGTATTTTGTGAAATGTAATGACTTTGACTGTTACATCAGCTCTTGTTGTCATGATGTGAAGAGTATGTTAAGGTAAAATATTAGGAAGATTAAGCTCTGGAAAATCCAGCTGAAAGGTGTTTGTTGAGGAAGGTTTTGGCACATGGTTATTTTGCTTGTGTTACTTTGTTTAGCTTTCACTTTTTGTCATGGACTGTGTTCTCCAGAGGTTGACTATGTGAATTGTCTTATATGTATGGTTTGATAGCTAATTTCTTTGTTTTGGTCTGTTTTAGGGAACCTTCACCATGGCATCTTCATTTGGACATTTAGGAGTTGTGATATTTGAGGGTATACGATGCAGTTTGGAACTACGAAGGGGACATGGGTTCTTCCTGGGAATGACTGTCACAGACTTTGGGTGTACAAATCCTGTACAAAGACAGCTTGCACAGAGATAGGATGGAAGTTATGAGGAATCCACTGGACTTGTACCTTGTCGTGTGGTGGTCCTAATGAAATAGGTGTGCCATCATGTGCTCCAACAAAATGTTGTTATGGGGATAAATCATGCTAGTGTACCTTCACATTGGCAAAATCCTCACTGTGTGTAAAGTATGTGTAGCAATGATGCATATCCTGATTGTAGGGAAAAGTGCTTGTGGATCAACGCTGACATTTGGTTGTGAAATTTCACCAGATGCGGCAACAATGGATTGGAATGATCTGTTGATCAGAAAATGTAGTACTGCCATGTGTCTGTCTATTGGTGTTATTGATGTGGGATTCCTTTTGTGACCTAGGTGATATGGCTCCAGCTGATTGCACTGACCAATTTTATTTTGCCTATTTAATAGGAAATTCTCTGATGTATCCCATCCTTCCATGTTGTTAAGGTCTGCAACTGAAAATGTGATCAGTGGCGCAGAATACTTGAGTCATGTGTCATTTGCTATGTTTCTGACATAATGCCAGCCTTTTGTTGGAACAATGGAATATAGATGGTATATGAAAATACACTTGTATGTATGTGTTGGTGAGGCGTGGTTGTGATCCTGAGCTAAACATTGTGTACATGCAACATATCAATGCTTACACAAGTTGATATTTTTGGCATTGTAAAGTTCAGATGGAAGTACATAGATACATTGCTAGATGTGAGATATACTACAGCAGGCAATGAGTTTATGACTAGTGTATTTATTGAAGTGAAGAAGGAGAAAATAAACATTTTGCAAAACCAAACACGAAAAACCAAAAGTGAGGGTCAGACAGTAAATGTAGATAGTAAAGGGCCACAAGACACTGTTTAAAATTCATTTTACGCATAAGGGGGATAATAAACCTTTTCCTTTCATCACAATAAAATTTACAGAAAGTGCATATCATTCTGTATAGATTGCTCATCACAGGTACAAAATGGGAGATCGGAGGCGACATAGATATTACGGGGAAGACCCAACATCAGAGGGATGTAATTTAACCGGAATCTCACCAAGATATACCTGTGTTGTAGATTAGTGACGAACGATAGATATGTTGAATTTATATCCATTTGCATTATGCTAGGGGCTGCCAGGTATGCGTTAACTGTCGACAGCTTAGTATTTGGAGCCTCCCTTCTTGTCTGCAAATTAGATAGCAAATGAACTTTCAAGTCATTCTTAGAAATAGACCAACAAGTTGTAGGGTCTGCAAAGAGATGATGTAACCCAGCTGCTTTCAGAGTAGATTCGACATAGCGTAGCCAGCTGATATTACCCACCCCATCTAATTTCAAAACATCCTTTACAATATCTCTTGTCAATGAGAGGGTCTCATTTCGCCATATTGAGTGCCACATTAAAATTGGTGCCACAGAGATTTTATCGGTGATATAAGGGGCTCTCAGTTCCATATGGCAGTTAAAATTGGAGCATGACTTTGGCAGTGAAATTAACTTTTTTTTAAAGTTATCTTCAATAGATTGCAGTTTTGCGCAATCTCTGGTTCCCCAAACAGCCGCTCCATAAGTGGCAGCAGATACCGTCTTGGCTTCATACACTGTTTTTATTACATCTACAGGTTTTAAACTAGTTTTTTTATAAATTTAGTTAGGGCCCCAATATTCTTTTCCATCTGCATCCCCCTATTTACAATCAAGTTTTGCCAGTTAATTTGACGGTCAAACATAATCCCTAAATAGTTAAAAGAATCAACAACTCCCAGTTTTCCCCCTTCAGTGTTAATTTGGGGCTGTTTCCGCTGTTTTGGGCCTGCCACTACGATAAAGGACTTTGAATAGTTAACTTTCATATCCAGATTGTTCATAAATTGCGTGTATAAGTCAGTCATGGTGAATGAAACCATAGTTGTAGATGCCAAATTGTTTGAAGTCCAATGTCCAAAATACTACTGCCATGAGAAAGGTAAATGTGTCCAGATATAGTCCACAGAGTGAATGTGTTACACACTCTGGAGGAAATTCGGTGTGAGGTTTCTTGCTGGTGGTGGTGGAGGTCTTTCAAAAATGTGTGAGTGTATTGTGCACATTTTTTATTTTATTTATTTTACAGAGTTTTATATAGCGCAAACTTGACCCGAATCGGGTATCAGAGCGCTTTACATAGCACCAGTTGCATTACATGAGGACACATTCATTTTTGTTAGGCACGGGGAGATTAAGTGATTTGCCCAGAATCACAGGATGTTCAGTGTCATTGCCGAGACTCAAGCCCAGTTCCCCAGATTCGAGGTTGACCGCCCTAGCCGTTAGGCCAACTCCTCTCCCCAATATGTAATAAAAACATACCTTTTATGATCAATTAAAGGAAAAAATAATGTTGGTTTCTTATCAATTGCGTGCTAGACTGAAACGTATGCTGCCTGCCATACGTGTGTCAACATAACCCGATAGGCCAAGAACTACTAGTACCTTGTACTCAGTCAGCACAGCTATAGGAATTTATCATTCAATTTAATTCAATGTCAACACGTTTTTCAAAATCAAACCTTTCATTTAATTTTTCCTGATTGTCTCTTCTTCAATCATTTTTTCAAAAAAATCTTAAGGCAATGCTCCTACTTTAATACAGAGACCGAACCTATTGCTATGCCATCCGCACCTCTTGGAAATTTGCGTGGGCGTCCCCGCTTGGCAGTGTGGGGGGATCCACAGCTGCGGGGACAGGGGTGTCTGAATGTGTGACTTCCTTTGGCAGGGCCTCCCTTCCTGTGGCTGCCGCAGATGTTGATTGGCCTGATGTTGTTGGACCACAGGAAGACGTGGCTGGTGTGGAAAGCTATGCACAGGTGTGTGTGAATGTCCTGCAGCACCCCTATTAAGGAGCCCATTTTGGTGTTATGGACCTGCATCTCATGGTGCATCTCATGGTGTATGTCTCTCTGCAGCTGCTTCATCTCCTGGATTTTGGTTAGTACCTGGCCCATCACTCCTTAGGAGTCCTGATTAGGTCAATGGTGGCCTGGGTATGAGTGGCCCCAGTGGCCTTACTCAGCTGGCCCACAGTAATAATAATAATAATAAACAAATTTATAAAGCGCATGGCTACACTAGCTAGTGTGTCCCCGCGCTGCGGCAAAAAAGACCAGGTTCCGGGCCCTAAGGTGAAAACAAAAAAAGATTAGACGGGAGGACTTACAGATGGAAAAAGACAGGTCTTAAGCTTTCTCCGAAAAATTGTCTCCGAAGACTCCAGCCGGAGCCCTATGGGGAGTTTATTCCAATGCGTGGCAGCTAGAAAGCGGAAGGAGCGACCTCCCATCCTAGCTCTTCTGATAGTCGAAATGCTAACCTGCCCCGTCCCACTTGATCTCAATCGGCGGGTAGGAGCATATGGGGTAAGTAGGTCATGCAGATAGGTGGGCCCCTTCCTCTGTAGGATGCGGTGGCTGACACACAAAGCTTTAAAGAGAATTCGTTCCCTAACCGGGAGCCAGTGAAGGGAAGCCAGGGCCTTGTTGGATGAGGCTCTCCTAGGAAGCATTAAGACGAGATGAGCCGCAGCATTCTGAATGCATTGGAGTCTCTGTACACCTTTGATATTTGCTCCTAGGTAGAGGACATTCCCATAGTCCAGACGTGATGTCACCAGCGCGTGGACCATCGTTTTCCTCGCTGTGACAGGGAGTACATCTAAGGTCTTCCGGAGTCCTCGCAGAACCCCGAAACAACTTCCCGCCATCCGCCTGGTGTGAGTTTCAAAGGATAATTTGGTATCCAACCACATCCCCAGGTTCTTTACCTGATCCCTAGGGGGGGGGGGTCGGTCCCAACGTCTGATGCCACCATGCTGAGGACCAGATCGAGGGTGCTTTGCCTATCACTAGCACCTCTGTTTTATTGCCATAAAGTTTAAGGCAGTTATATGCCATCCACGACGCCAGTTCTTGTAGGCATATAGAGAAATTAATGGCTGCCTTATCATAATCTCGAGTTAGGGTCACCACCAGTTGTGTGTCATCAGCGTATGACACAACACTGACGCCAAATTTCCCAATTATCTCCGCCAGGGGGGTGGTGTAGAGATTAAAGAGGGTGGGGCTAAGTATGGAGCCCTTTGGGACCCCTTGGTCCAGCTTGATGCTTTTAGAGTAGAAAGGTTCCTGCGACACCTGGAAGCTACGGTCATGTAAGAAGGACCTTAACCATTCCATGGCTCGGCCAGCCATACCTCCTTTCCTGAGGCGCTGAAGTAGCGTATGATGGGCAACAGTGTCAAATGCGGCACTGAGGTCTAATAGGACTAAAGCAACCGTCTGTCCCTCATCTACATGTCTGCAAATGATTTCTGTAGATAAGAGCAGTGCCGATTCAGTGGAGTATGTAGCACGAAAACCCGATTGAGTGGGATGAAGCAGGTTATGTTTATTGATGTGAGCTGTCAATTGGGTGTTAACCACCTTCTCTGCTATTTTAGCAAAGTAAGGGAGCAGTGAGATGGGGCGTAAATTTTCCAGTTGGCTCATGCTAACATTCATTTTTTTTTTTAAGGGGATGACGATCGCCTCTTTTCATCTTTTAGGGACTGTTCCAGAGGTAAACAAGAGCTCAAGAAGGTGTCTAATATAAGGCTCTAGAACATCTAGACTCCCTCTTAAAACCTTAGAGGTAGCCGGATCTCTAGGTGAACCTGACTTGATGCTTAAGGCTACATCTTTAAGTAGGTCACCTGTGGGGACTACAAATTCACAGAGACATTCCGCCTCTGCTATGTTGGATGTCCCCTCACTATCCGCGCACCCGTTTCGCGCTGTGTCAGGGAAGGTAGAGTAGATCTTTCCCACCTTCTCTGCAAAGAAGTCCGCCACCAGATTGCAGGAGTCAGCTGAGCTGGTGTCAGGAGCTGTGACTCTTGCTAGTGACGAGATCTCTTTAAAGATAGTGAAAAGTTCCTTCGAAGAGTTCTCGGCTGTCCCAATCCTATCATTATAATAGGTGGCCCGCGCTTTCCTACTGAGAGAGTGATATTTTTTAAGACTTGGGGGCATATTAGCAAGACCAGCAGGAAACTGCAGCTAAAACGGCAATAATGGGCTTGCTAATATGCGTTATAGAATTCCAATAGAAGCCCAGGTTAGATGTCCTGCACATCTAACCTTGGCTTCTATTGGAATTTCATAACGCATATTAGCAAGCCCATTATCGCCGTTTTAGCGGCAGTTTCCTGCCGCTAAAATGGCGATAATTTTATCGCCGGTCTTGCTAATATGCCCCTTGATTTATATTCAGTTTTCCTAAGCTCTGAGAAATTTCTCCTCCACGCTCTTTCAAGGTGCTTACAAGCTGATTTAGCTATTCTAAGCTCACTACTGAACCATGGTGCGGTTTTTAACTGCCTACCAGACGCTCTCGATGACCAAGGAGCATTACTATCTAATGCCTCCATGATTCATTTGTCAAGTGCGTCGCAGGAAGAATTAATATCTGTGCCGCCAGGTGGCCCGCCCTGTTGTAAGGCCGAATTGAAACTAGACAGTGAAAACTTAGCCCATTTCCTCTGCTGTTTCCTAATGCCCGTCTTTGTCGATACATAAGACTGAGGCAGCGTGACACTGAAAGGAACCACAAAATGATCAGACCACGGGACAGGGACCGGGGATTCAATTTGTAAGGCGCCCCAGTTAGCAAACATCGGATCTAATAGGTGGCCAAGTTGGTGAGTAGGAAGTGCCGATTTAAGTGTCAATTGGAGATTAGCCAGTTCCTGGCAGATCTCCTGCGCACCAATGTTTGACAAATCGTCAAAATGTAAGTTCAGATCCCCCAACAACAGCATTTTCTCATAACGCAATGCGGGTTGCATTATTTGCTCAATAATGCTGGATGCAAACCGCGTGTGGGGCCCAGGAGGCCGATAAATCAAATACCCCTTTATAATGTAGTTAGAGGACGCCATAATAGAGAAAAAGCCTGCTTCACTATCCTCAATGTCAGTGGGCTCTAAGGTGCACTGAATAGATAGCCTGTGAATAATAGCAATCCCTCCTCCCCTGTTTGTCGGCCGGTCCACTCTAATAATTCCGTAGTTATGTGGGAGGGCTTCAAGAATATCTGGAGCCGAGTCCTCATTTAGCCAGGTTTCTGTGAGAAATAGCACATCCGATTGGTCATCTAACAGGTGGTCATGAATTTCATGTTTATGTTTCCTCAGAGATCTACAGTTAATCAGGGAGAAACTAAGCTTCTGACCGACCTCCCGAATTTTCGAGCTCGTCTCTGTCATGAATGGGCAGTGACTGCAATTATGACACAGGTTCCCTGCCAATATGCTATGCTTACACATCTCCGTGATGGGGGGGCATAGTGCGTGTAACTGTTTGGCGGTATACCTGCGGGGTAAACCTGTTCGGGCAGGGGTTCTGGACCCGGGTCCCGTCTGGTCGCGGACGGGCGCAGACGGGCTTGCCTTTGGCGCGCCTTTGGCGCGCCCGCTTCGCGTCCGTTCTGGCATGCGCAATAAGTAGGCACACTTCCCCTCCGCTCAAACGGCACTAGCTGCCGCGTCGGACCAGGGCGGGAAGGAGGACAACAGAGCACAGGTACCCGCGAAAGTAAGTCAAAACACTTTCACCCCACTAAAAGGTACAGGAGACTAAATGGGATAAAAAAGATTTAAAAACAGTGAGGATAGCTAAAAGAAGTTATTTTTTAAAAACAATAAATACGAACCAAAGTGCGAGTGCAATAGGTCAGGAAGAAAGTCACCGTACCGTCAAACAAATGGGTCTTGGCAGATTCTGCCACAATCTGCCCTCACCGCTGTGCGTCCGTTCTGGCATGCGCAATAAGTAGGCACACTTCCCCCCAGACTAGACCGCTAACCGTGCTCCCTTCATGAGGTGGAAGTACTTGGCTCGACCTTCCACGCCCTCCGCTCAAACGGCACTAGCTGCCGCGTCGGACCAGGGCGGGAAGGAGGACAACAGAGCACAGGTACCCGCGAAAGTAAGTCAAAACACTTTCACCCCACTAAGAGGTACAGTAGACTAAATGGGATAAAAAAGATTTAAAAACAGTGAGGATAGCTAAAAGAAGTTATTTTTTTAAAACAATAAATACGAACCAAAGTGCGAGTGCAATAGGTCAGGAAGATAGTCACCATACCGTCAAACAAACGGGTCTTGGCAGATTCTGCCACAATCTGCCCTCACCGCCACCTGCCACAACCTCTATGCCCACAAGCCTGTGCCCTTGGCCCACGGAGCACTCTCCCACTGGTCCTTGCTCCTCTCTAGCTGGACTGGTGATTGTCACCTCAGGATCCAGGACTTGGGTGCACTCGATGTATGTACTTGTGCTAGGTACACAGGTTGGGGGGACTGAGGTTGGCTGTGGTGTTGCAGCTGGGGTGAGATGAGTTGGTGTGGGCACAGTGAGACTCACTGTTGCCGCCTGCCCAGGCTGACCAGATGGACCAGCACAGTCATCCATGTCCAGATCTCCAGGAGTGTTGTCATCACTGAGGGCTTGATCCTGGGGTGGAGTGGGAGTCTCTTCAGTGGCCAAGCTCTGGCCAGATGCTCTGCCAGATTGACCTGTTGTAAAATAGAGAACATTGCTATTGGTGGAAGTAAGGTATCTACAACCAAATGTTTGGTGGCACAGTAAGTAGAAACCTAGGAAAAACAAAATAGGTAGAGACTACTATTGTGATATATTTCAGTGGTATTGTACTTGTTAACAAGACATTTGGATAAATTAAATGTGTGTACTTGAATTAAGCAGCTCATTAGATGTCCTGAGATGTTGCATTTTAGATTAAAGAATAAACATGACATCTCCCAAACATTTAAGGCAACACAATGGAGAGGTAATATATGCATTTGATCATTTCGAGGCCGAGGTGTGTACAAAACAGGTGTTCATATTTAGCATTAGTCATCATGTGAGCAGTGTATAGTCAACAGGTCACCTGCCACTTCTAATCAGCTGAGTTACCTTCATACCTGAGCTTCACACTTGGTATGGTGTAACTCATGACGTCAATAGTTTCATTTGAGGAGACCAGGACAACATAAAGCTAAGTAGGCAGACAAGTCAGCATTGTATGTAGGTTGCTCAGTCAATTAGAATTGGACATCAGTTGCAATATGTAATACAAGTGAGAATGGGCAAAATCACAACTTCTTCTTGTTTTGAGTTACAGAAACAGGACCTCATGGTAGTTGTAGTCATTTCAATCTCTACTTGCCAACACATGGAAAATGGTTAGTGTTACATAAACCTGTTGCCAAAATGCAGTTGGGATGTACTATACATTTACATTAACATATATCATACCTGGGACGATATGTTTATAGTAATACACTTACAGGCACCATTCTAACATGAGGCATGTAATGGAGATTGATACATGTGATCTTATGTACAACAATACACATTAACCCAGATACTTTAAGGATTGCATGTTAGGAAACTAGACACACAACACAATGGGAAAAGCTGAGTTGAGAGCAAACAGGACATTGAGGAATTGTGACAGTTTGTGAGGTGTAACTTACCAGACCCACTCCCCCAGGTATTCCTGTCAAGCCTTCAGATGGTAGGATGGCCAAGACCTTCTCCTCCTAGTGAAACAGATGTATTGGAGTGCTGGGAGGACCACTGCCAGTCTTCTAGGCCTACACGTGTTGCTTGGAGGCCTGGGAGCGCACCTTCCCCCTCAGGTTGTTCCACTTCTTCCTGATTTCCTCCTGTGTGTGCAGGGTGGTACCTACAGCATTCACTCTGTCGACTATTCTGGACCGTATTTCCCTTCTCTTACTGAGAGCAGTATGTTGGACTTGGGCTCCAAATAATTGTGGCTCTACTTTTATGATTTCATCCAACATGACTGACAACTCAGCCTCTGAAAAGCGTGTATTTTTTTGGCATAACATAACTCCAAATTAAAGTAAGTGACAATGAAAATAAAAAAAACAAGGGATGTGTGAAAAATGTGCAACAAAATTGTGTGGAGAGTGATAAATGGGTTCGGTTAAAAAAGGCTGCCTTATCTCACCAACAATTGGGCTCTGACTTGCTGTGCTGCAGTGGAGTGGCAAAGGATCATGGTCTGAAATGGGGTGTGTTTTATAGTTTGATTTGTAGGTGTATCCACTTGCCCAATTGACATCAGGTGTGTTGTATTCGTATCCATCCAATGGCCACTGTTATGGTGCTTTGCTGAGATCGTACCATGGAGGACTACCGCCGTTGGGGAACCGCCACAAGGGGATCACCAGTGCAACTGTGTTTTCGTAATCAGCTTGGCGGGAACCCACGGCCTTGATGGCGCTGGAGTACACATTGCCAACATTGCAGTCCGCCATGGCGCAGGCATGACACACTCCGTCGACGCAGTCGGCGGTTCAGGCTGTATGCATCACAGTATGACTCCTTGGTCTTCTTGGGACCACCGCGGTATGACGGTAAGGCTGCCAAACATGTAATCGGGCTCTATGGCTAATTCCGTAGAAAAAGTGCTTTGAGTTTCAGCTTCTATGCATAGGTCAAGCAGTCAGGGGTTCAACATTTCATGGAATAGACTGTTTATTTAAAACGGAGCAATGCTTTCGCTGAGCCTTCTATGATGAAAAGATCTAATTGACTTTCTCACTGATAGAACCAGCCCTGTTCAGCTGAGTGTATTGCCCTGATGACCTTTAATAATTCTGAAACATATTGTTTTAAATACCACTTTCCTGATGTGTGAGAGTCTATTACAGACATTTTGGAGAGAAATGTTATGTTTATATTCATGCAACATCCATTAAAAAGTTTCTTTTAGATTAAAACAGGACCTCATGTATGAGAAATGGGAGTCACAGAGATTATTTGCAGTAATATTAGTGAGCTACTGCTGTGTTACAATATTGAAAACACTCATCATTATCCCTGAATATTAGATGTACACACATTTAGAATTTGGAGAGTGTGTATGTGTACTGTCAGTAACCTGGCCAAAGAGGGCATGAAAGAACTGAAATTGGATCATAAATTCAGAGCTTTTCCGAACGGGCCCCCGATATATGTTTGACCGAGGGCCCCCAAAATACTTAAGATGTCCCTGAATGATGTAGAATGCATTGACAATCCTGCCTGACATCTGTGCTAAAGCAAATCGTCCTAAGCCCCTGAATGCCAAAGCATATAGAAGCACTTGTAGTTAACTTTCACGATTGAATTTAGAATACATTTTCTTGTACATGTAAAGCTGACAACAAAGGTCCATGTTGCTGCACTACGCTCAGGTTAGAAGAAGAACAGTTCGAGTATCTTGCTGTTCTTCTCACACTGCTCAAAAGGAAAAACAAATTTCTTTTTAAAGTCAGTCTATTTTATAATATATGTTCTTCCTCTAACTCGAGTGCAGTGCTAGGTTCGTAACTGAAACATTTGTTGAATTCTGCTCAGTGCACCCTGCTCTGCGTGCCCAGCAGGTGACTTCCGTACATTTAAAATAATAATTTGCTACTCTTTTTTTTTTTTGATAACCAATTTTTGGGAGTTTTAAAACAGGAAACATACAGCACTGAACATTTCACTTCGAGCTTGATACATTAATTGACTGTTATATCCAGTTGTGCGCGAAACACACATTGTGACCCGCACCCATCCACACTATCGTGTACAAGGACAAACCAAAAAAGGAAAAAGGAACCCTGCTACGCTACCTGGTCCAACCACTTTCCCCAGACCCTCCCATATTTGGCTGGACATCCCCTGGCCTCGTACAGTGGTCTTTCCTGCGCTGCACACCAGTCTACGCCTTTGCGCCTTTGCGCCATTTGACTACGCTAGGTGGGGTAGGATTTTTCCATGCGGCGGCAATATCACGCTTGGTCACCATGGTGGCGGTGCCCAGGAAGAGCTTGTCTGCCCTGGACCCGTCTAGGCCGTCCATAACTCCCAGGATTATATTCAAGGGCCTATGTGGCACCTCCCAGCCCAGGACGCCAGTCAGCTCAGATACCAATGCCTCCCAATATGGGGTGAGACGAGGACACGTCCACACCATGTGGTAAAAATCTGCTGGTTCCGACCCACAGCGTGTGCAAGATGGGGTGGCCCTTAGACCCGTCCGATGGAGGCGACTGGGTTAAGATATGCACAGTGGAGGTAGTACAGCTGGAGCTTGGCTGAGGTGGTGATGATTTTAGGAGCCATCAAGGCGTCCCGCCAGTCCTCGTCTTCCAGCGGGGCCAACCATGTCTCCCATCGGGGTCTGAGCAGGTCAAGTGTTGTTGGACTGTTATTGTCAGTGAGCGATATATCCTTGATACCCCACCTTTCCCTAGGTCACCCATCATAATCTGAGCTTCCATTAGACTGAACTCCGGAAGTGAGGTGCCTGCCGGCATGTATGAGTTGAGAGCGTGGCGTAACTGCAGGTATTTATAGAATTGTGACGGGTGAAGGGAGTAGAGAGCCTGTAGGTCCTGGAAAGAACGCAAGTGGTCCCCTACCCATACATCTCCCAACTGCGAGATACCAATGAGGTCCCACCTCCCTAAGCCTTCTAGAGCCCCTACCTATTTAAGCCAGGCACCCTGCCAGAGGTGTGTCTGCTGTGTCAGTCTGGTGTCCCAGTGGGTGTGACGTTCGGCGGAGCGCCAGGCTAGCAAGACCGCCCGAGTCACCGTTGGTAGCGTGGTGGGTACTGGGCCTCCGAATAGCATTGCCTAGATTCGTGGCAGCCCCAGCTCCTCCAGCTCTACCCTGTAGGCCGGGTGGGACCAGCCGCCTTTAAACCAATCGTGCAGAACGAGTAGCTGAGTTGCCAGGTAGTATAAGTGAAGGTTGGTCATGCCCATGCCTCTGTCGAAAGGTGGCATCTGGCAGTGGGCGAGGGCCATTCGTGGTCTCGAGTTACCCCAAAGGAACCTTGTGGCTATACTGTCCAGTTCTCTGAACCAGCTTCGTGGAAGATGGAACGGGGTATTCTGAATGATGTACAGGAAGCGGGGGAGAATCACCATCTTCAATAGGGCTATTCTCCCCAAAGGGGTTGAGTGGAAGAATCTGCCAGCCTCGGAGATCCTCCTTGACTTTCTTGACCAGTAGAGTGATGTTAAGCGACCACGCCAAGTCTGGGAGCAGCGCGACCCAGACCCCCAGGTATTTAAATGATTCCCGCCATATGGGGATGGTTGACTGCCAGTCGATGCACTCCCTCGAAATGTGAAGGGGCACTAAAGTCGATTTGGTGGGATTTAGGCGCAGGCCTGATGCTTGCTCAAAGATGCGGTGGAGCTGGAGGCATCTGGGCCCGGACCGCTACGGGTCTGCTAGAAAAAGCAGGACGTCGTCCGCGTAAAGGGCGATCTTGTCCTCGTGGGGACCCCTCCACCTCCAACCCTGAACTCGTTCATCCGCCCGCTTGAGGCATGTAAGTGGCTCCATTGCCAAGGCGAAGAGGAGGGGCAAGAGAGGGCATCCCTGCCTTGTCCCTCTTCTGATCGGAAACGTCTCTGAGAGGGCTCTGTTAATACTCTTGCCCTGTGTTTGGAGTACAGAGCCAGGACTAGGTGGTGGAAGTGGTGACTCAGACCTGCTGCACTCAGCACACTTTCCAAGTATTGCCAATCGACCGTATCGAAGGCTCTTTCGAAGTCGATTAGAGGGAGTGCTAGGTAAGTGGTGAGTAAGTGACGATTCGCCAGGGCTAGATGGAGGCGCCAAAGGCAGTGTCTTGTGCTGTGCGCCACCATGAAGCTGCACTGGTCCGGGTAGACAATTTTACAGAGGAGTCGTCGCAGTCATTGGGCTAGGATCGTAGCGTATATTTTAACCTCTGTATTTATAAGTGAGATTGGATGGTAGTCCAAGCAGGAGGGCGAAGGGGGTTGTGTTTTAGGGATGACAACCACAGTTGCTGCGTCTGTTTCGGGAGGGAATGTCCCAGTCCCTGCGACTTCTGCAAATAGGTCATGGAGGTGGGGAATTAGTATGTCTCGGTATGAGGCATAATATTCTTGCGGGAAGCCATCAGGGCCTGGTGTCTTCCCGACCACGACCAGGGAGATGGCATCACCTATTTCTTCTCGTGTGATGGGGAGGTCCAAACTGGCCGCCTACGTTGCACGGAGCCAGAGGAGTTGGATCCCTCCCAGGCCAGTCAGCTCGGGAAGTGAGGCACGAGGCCGGTGAGCTGAGTAAAGCCAGGAGTAATAGTCGGCGAAGGCTTGGGCTATAGAGGTTGGCATACGATGGATAACTCCGGATGAGTCTTGGATGTCGAAGACTATACGGTTTGCCTGGGGATACGATGCCAATCTATGCAGTATCTTTCCGTTCTTGTCACCCCAGCCATATACATGAGCAATGGAGGACCTCCATAACAGTTTAGCTGATTCTAGTGAGATTTGCTTGATCTCGTCTCTCAGTAGCGCGAGCTGTCCCCCATCACTTTCATCCGCCGCCTCGGCTGAGGCCCTCTCCAGGCGAGTCGCCTGGGCTTCAAGGAGGGTGAGTCGGTTGTCTTGCGCCAACCGCTTAGCTTTGACTTGTCCCTTAGTGAAGCTGCGAATGGTAGCCTTACCAGCTTCCCAGAGAGTGCCTGGGGAGGGGATCGTGCTTTGGTTAGTTAGGAAGTATTATCGGAGTTCCTCCCTGATCGCCTTCCGGATTTTACCGTCTTGGAGGAACCAGGCGTTCAGCCTCCAGATGGGGCGCAGTGAGTCCATGGGACCACCAAGTTGGAGGAGAAGCGGTGAGTGATCCGAGATCCCCTGGGGGAGGATGTTAACGTCGGATACTTTCCGGCACTCAGGGGCTGGCATGAAGACCATGTCGATACATGCATGCGTGCAGTGTGCCGCAGAGGTGTGGGTGTAATGAGAATTTCTGGGGTTCCTCGTTCTCCAGACGTCGCACATGCCCAAGGTAGTCACCCAGTCTACCAGTCGTTTTGCGTTCAGTGTCCTATTAGAAGAAGGTGTACCTGTGGTGTCTAGATCTGGCTGCATAACAGCGTTGAAGTCACCCCCAATCACTATCACACCCAGGGGTAATTTGCTACTCTTAAGTGATAGTTTTCAAAGGTCTATCGTGCTTATCCATTTAAGAAACAGGGTTAAATCATACATTCCAACTTTGTATTTGCTCATTTACAAAATGTTGAGGCTATTTCTCTTATGCCTCTCAAAATTCTCTTCGGTCGGGCCACTCGCACAAAGACACAAGAGGTACACTGTAGGGGGCAGGAGCACCACATATGTATAGGAGTCAAAATGAGAGAGGGAGGAAGGGAAAGAGAGAAAAGGAACATAAAAGTATTGCAAGAGGAGGGATAAGACGCACTAGTATAATTGAGAGGGGAGGAGAGGGAAAAAGGAATGAGGGAGACTGGTGAGAGTGAAAAGAGAGACCCAAGCGAGAAAGGAAAGAAAGATGAAAAAAGCGAGAGAAGACTTAGAGGAGAGTGATAGAGAAATGGAGGATTGTGAGAAGCAAGGAGAGGAAGCTAAAGACAGAAGGGAGGTGAGAAGAGAGGAGAGAGGCTTTCTTTATTCATTTGTGATGACCCCTATCGGTGACTCAGTCTGATCTGTCCATCAGCCCATCTGAACTGCCACTCTCCTCCCCCAAAGAGAAGATAAAAATGGGAAAATACATTAAAGTAACTGGATCATGTCTATTCTGTGATGGAGATAATTCTGACTAACTCTCGATCGAGAATGTCTTGATATGACCTGACATTTCAAAGCAGCAGGTCAAAGGTGCTGGGAAATCGAGCTTTGAAGCTTTTCCCCAATACTCTTCACTGCTAAAAGTCATAATTGATAACACTGTGAAATTTGTATTCTCAAACACAGAAGGGGAGACGTTCTTAAACTCTGTCAAGGCCAAATGGGTAAACAAAGGGTAGAGCTAAGACCATTATAACATTTTTAGAATACGGTCATGTCGTTATTCTTTATTTAGGTTATTTTTAGGGTTCAGGGATGGGTAGTGTTAAGGGGACAACAGGGGTTTTTAGGGTTCAGGGATGGACTGTATGACAGAATATTGAGAACAACAATTTCGAATTACATGAATAGCCTGTCAATAATATTGTCCAGAAAAATATTTAGTTTACATACATTTAGGGGCCGATTACGATGGAAGTCGGAAAGCCTCTGACCAAAGGTCGGAGGCTTTCCGACCCCCATTGTCGGTTTCAATTCCGACCGGCTGATTATGTATCAGCCGGTCAGCATTGAAACCGGCCCGTCATTCTGGCTGGATTCCAATGAGCTTAAGGAGTCAGTCGGAACCGGCACGTAATCTCAAAGGGTGGGCCTTTATGCCCTTGGGATTACGATGCACAGTTTCCAGCATGGTTTCAATGCCGGCCTGCCTGACATGGAAACCATGTCGGAAAGCGTGTTTGGCGTCCCCCAGCAGGGCCCACTTGTGTGTGCGGCCTCCAGTTGGGGGCCGAGGGGCACCGTGAGGGGGCACCTATGGTGCCCCCCTGTTGATCCCTGCACCTCGTAGAAGGGCACCTTAAGGTGCCTACCACAGGGTGCAGGGATGAACAACACCTCCCATTTCCCTACGGTTTACAGCCATAATGCATGCTCCCATAGGGAAATGTAGGAATGCGACGAAACAGTGTTCAGAGGTCAGTCGGTCGAAGGACCGAGACGGTGTCGGGTGGACTTATGGTAATTAGGCCCTCAATGTAACCTTCCAAAATATTGTGTCAAAAATATTGTAAAGCAGAAAACAAAAAAAGTAGGAATATTGTTTTTTTAATGTGTATCACACTATAAGTAATTTATTTAAAAGATTAAGGTAGTAAATAAGAATATTATTTGCAAAAATGGTTTTAATAATTAAGATTAAACATGTATATATTATATACATATTATATACATAAATTATATAAACAATACTTTAACTATTTATTAATACATTAAGTTGAAATATTTTTTAATGCCAAGAAGTACTCACAAAGACGATACTTTTTCATAAGGTGAAATGCGTTGTGCACCTTAATAAACCGGGTGATGTAGAAAAAGCCTTTGCCGTGACAAAAGGCTTTTTCATCAGCTAAAATGGGTTGTGCACCTTAATAAGCTGGGTGATGTACTGCATTGGAGTGCTGTTTTCCTGCGTTATTATATGGTGTTGGATTATTGTTGGACATCCATATAAAACATACTATTTTAAACGAGTAAAACAATTGAAACTCACCAGTTAAAGTTATCACATGTAACTATAACTCGTCCCCTAAAGTAACTATGCCTTGCGCCCCCATATGCACAGTGTTATCAATGATGTAGTTTCAGATGTTGGAGGGATGTTATCAATGATGTCATGAGTGATGTTAAATGTGAGGTAATTAGCAGTACATGTTGAGGGCGCGAGTTATAGTTACTTTAGGGCACGTGTTCTAGTTATTTGAAATAACTATCAACTGGTGAATTTCAGTGCTTTTGTTCATTTAAAATGGTACGTTGTAACAGTCATTTTCACCTAACTATAACGTCCTTTTAACTTTTGTTTTTTTTAGTGAATTTTTGTTTTTTTATGTAAAGTAAGATATTATTGCAATTCCTAATTAAAAAATCACATTAACCTTTGGTTTTTTAGTGAATTTCTATGGTTTATTTTAAACATAAAGTAAGATATCCATAGCCGTGCGGTGCGACGTGGGATTGAGGGCAGGTCCAGGCCTGTGGCCATGCCCTGTGCCAAGCCCCCCATGAGTGCCCACTTTTTTCTATGCTACTACGAGGCAGGGGCAAAGTTGTGTTCCCTGCCCAGGAGAGTGTGGGCAGAAGAATGTCCCAGGTGATGGGGTTTCTGGGACATTACTTTGTTCTCTCCATGGGAGATGATGTCCCCGGGGCCTCTGAATGGCTCAAGGAGGGGGCCCAATGCCCCTCTCCCTTGAATTTCATTGTAATCTCTGAGGGGTGGGGTCCGCTGGCTCTCTATGAGGCTCGGGGAGAAGGGCCATAGGCTTCCTCCCAACAATTTAAAAGTTGGCTACGGGGAATGGGCCTCTATTAGACTTTAGAAGATGGGATTGCATACCCTACTCCCTTATATTTAAAACTAGGTCCGGAGGATGGGGTCACTGAAGCCTCCAGAAGGATCAGGGAGGGAGGGGGTGCACGGCCCTCTGCCCTACATATAAATCTCAACGTTGCGGGATGGGGTGTCTGCGGCCTCCAGAAAGCTTGTGAGCTTGGCTGCATGCACCGTCCCCAGAAAAGAAAATGTATGTTGATGCCCCGAGCCTCGGCCCACCCGAGTGGCTTATGATGTAAAAGGGCTGGAATCTGCACTTTTTTAACAGGAACATAGGTTGTTGGCCATTAGTGTCCCTCTCGGACACCACCCCAGGCTTAGGGAGGCAGGTTATTTCAAATACTATATTTATTTTATTCTTTTTATAGGACAGGGGATTGAGTCTTCAAGTCCTAAAACAGCTGCCCCCACATCTCTGTTGATGTGGTGGCAATCAGATGTTATCTTTAGAACTGATGGCACCGCAGATCCTCTGTGGCATGATATATACATAGATTTTAATCCTTAATTTCTCAAAAACTACTGAACAGATTTACATCAAATCACAAAATGTATGCTTTCAGGACCAAGATCTAGCTTTCTGCCGAATTTCATGTAATTCGATTCCACCATTTTAGCTGGGGCTATGTCTAATTTTCCTATGGAAAATTGAAAAGGGAAAACACTCTTTAGGATCCCCCTTTCTCTCGGCACCCCTTGGCGGATCACCCCAAAAGTTTCCAGGAAGGAGCTGAGGTGGATGAGACTTTTTTTTAAAGGTTTCATGAAATTCGTCAAAAATTGCACCGTTATTTGCAAACCACAAATTCTATTTCCTATGGAAACATGAAAGATAGATAGATGATAGATAGATAGATAGATAGATAGATAGATAGAACCAAATAAAACCTATATTTAAACTGTTTAAAAAAATGAATTCATAATATAAGCAGCAACTAAAAAATACAATAAAAAACAAATATGAATAAAAACATATTTCACAATGAAATAAATAAAATTAATATTAAACAATCACATTATTGAAAAAAACATTTCAGAAAAATAATAGCAATTAAAAAGAAACAGTAAGAAAAATAAATAATAAAACTTCAATTTATACAAATATTGGAAAAGTGTTACATTTACTAGTCCCACACTCACCTGTGCAACACTAGGGAAAGTGTTGGACTTTGGTGAGCTCGGGTTTACTATTCCTTTGTCAATCTAAGCAACTGTAGGTCAGGTGCTTCCCTTCGTGGGGTTAGATTTTCTATTCCAACTTCAACGTAAGCAAAATCAGGGAAAGTGTTGGACTTCAGAGGGGTCAGATTTACTATTCCCACTCTGACGACAGCAACAGTAGTTAAAACTTTGGAGGGATGAGCTTTACTATTCTCACTCCAATGTAAACCAAATCAGGGCATGTGTTGGACTTCAAAATTGTTACATATGCCATTCCAATTACAAATGATTTTCATAAAAACATTTAAATACCCAATATTATAAAATTATTAAAACATAAATAAAATGAAAGATATATACTATTTTATATTATACAAAATAAATTATATGATACAAATCAAAATAAATACATTTAAAAAAAACACTTCCTTCCATATCATCCCAAAAAACATAAACACCCTAAGAAATTTAAGTATAAATAAAAAAACAATAACATTAAGATAGTACTTAAATTAAATTAAATCCAAATACTATATATATACTACCTTTTACAAAGTTTATCATTAAGTAGAATTAGCAATCAATTAAAAATAGATAAAATAGAGCAAATTATTTACATAACAGGTCCTAAATATTAGAGTCTAAACCTCCAAATCAGTTACTTGCATCCACCAATCCACTCATTTACACATCAACTGACATACACCTACCTCTATCAACAGTTTAGAGCCATTTACATCCAATTCCTTCTCATTTATGTCTATTCCTATAGCCAAACACTTCCTCCAAACAACTTACCTTCATCCACAAATTCACTCACTTAAATCAACAACTTCACTTACCTGTATTCAGTCATGAACTTACCTACATATCCACAGCTCTACACCTACAATTGCCAAATTTACTCAATTACATACACATTCACATCCATTACCCATTCACCAGTATCTATTTACTCACCCACGTCCTCCCATCTACATCATCTAATATATATACCTCTCTACATCTAATAAACCATTAACTTACATTCATCCATTTACTCACCTACTGCCACTGTCCTACAAGTACCTATTGTCAAAATGCAATGACCTAAATTCCAGATTGAATAGGAGTGATATACTGGCCTGCACTTCTCGAAATCCATGGCCAACAATGCACAGTAGGAAAGTGATGGTTATCAGTAGACCCAGGGAAAGGGAAATGGGATAAGAAACAAAACAGAGACACTGGATACCAGCACTCCCACTCGTCACTCTGCTGAGAACTTCCATCTACTTGGGTCGTAGTGGATATCTAAGAAAGAAATGTATGTCTAGATTTTTTTTTCTCTCTTCTGATTCATTAACATAACAAATGATGATCTTCGGATTACCTCTATGCCTTAAACTCTATGGGTTATTGGCGGAACTCCGACATTCCTAGTAATTGAACATAACCAAAATGAATGTCATTTGATATTTTTTGTCTTTTCATAAACATCACAATTTTCTATGATAAGACAACTGTCACCTGTTTTCTAGAATACACATTCTCTGGTTTTCATATAATCCAAGCTTGTTTGGAACAACCTGAAATACAAACAAACACTCATCAGGATCAGATAGTTCTTATTGATACCAAATAATTGCTTTATTAAGCACACACCACTTCTTTACATGCTAACATATGCATTGTGAATTACTTATAGTCTTTAAAAAGTATGAGGATCCTTTCCTTAATCACTATCTTAGAATCCAATGTGCAACAAAAATATAAAGTTTCTACTCCATCAAGGTTTACTTTGGCACATTACTTTTAATTATTTACGTCTGTATCCAAAGTACAACTTAATTACTTAGAAGACTTCTCAGCCTTCAATTTCCACTTCCACTGAAGCTTTCCAAAGCGAAACAGTATCTAGTGTCTGGTAGTAAGGTTTTCAGACGATCTGGAAAAGATTCTTGCTGCAGCAACAGCGTTTTTCAATTCCTAGCCAGGACGTTCTGAACCATCTGGAAACTTACACTTGATGGGCCATATTTACAATGAAAGTGACTTAGTAGGTGCGGCAAGCCATTTGGCTGCGCCGCACTGAGTCACTTTCACAGCACAGGGATGCAACATATTTACAACAATATGTTGCATCCCTGTGCTTTCCCCTGCTCTGGCACACATCGGCTGCCATGCACCGGCGCATGCACCCTTGCACCATGGTGCAAGGATGCCTGCGTCATGGGGAGATTGTTTTTGTGCAGGAAGGAATACCTTCCTGCACAAAAACAATCAATTGAGGTGATTTCATCTTTCCATCCGTGCTATAGAATGCAGCACGCATTGAAAGAGGAAATGCCTCGCTACGCCACCCCTGGGGTGGCGTAGCATTCTGCCGCATTTCCAGGTTTACGATTTCTCGTAAATCTGGAAATGCATCAGAATACATGGGTGTTGCGTGGGAACACCCACAGCAACACTCATGTCACGCGCCTTACACGCAAAGTGTTGCGTGAGAAGGGGTGATATTTACAAGCACACATAAAGCCACTCAGGGTGGCTTTACATGTCCTTGTAAATATCGGGCAGCAGGTTGCGCCGCCAGTGCGTCACGCAACGTGATGTACCGGCGGTGCAAGGGGCTTGTAAATAAGCCCCGATATCTTTAAGATGACTGCCGACATTTCCAAACTTTGTGAGAGTTCTGTTACATCATGGAAAAATACAGTTTCTTAATGTACGTTCGGGCACCTATGCATACTGTATCCTTCAGAGACGTGGAGCCATTTGCCTAGTAGTGCCAACATTCAGAATGTGCATTAACCTTTCCTTTTGTGGAATGAGCCCACCATTTGAGAGTTCAGACTATTACTCTTAGCATGTGCACACGTCTGGAAAACTGAATATTCGCCACAGATTATGAAAGCTATCCATGACCTACACTAAACAATCCACTCTCTCACATCAATAAATTCACATCCACTAACCTGCTAACCTACATATACCTATTTACTCATTCATACCCCTCAGTTTACTCACATCCACAAATTTACTCACCTACGTCCACATGTTTACTTACTTAGATGTACTCATCCACTGACTAAACAACATGAAAAGATTCCTTTCCTCCTAAAACTTAAACCAATGAGAGTTTCAATATATTCTGCAACTCGATGTTCATTTGTTGTGATTTTATCTTTTAGCAAGTTTATTAATTGTTTCACTGAGGAATACCATATTTCAATCATTACGTGCTGGCCACTCCTTTTGCCGCATTGTAAAATTATTTGCCTTCATTGGTTTACGTTTTAGGAGGAAAGGGATCTTTTCTGTTGTTTATACAATTACCCTGTCCCTTTTCCGTTGAAAAGGGTAACTCCTTGTGAGTTTGCACTCATCCACTGACTTACAGCCAACTTTTCTCATCATAAACTTGCTTGCTGATATGTATTTATTTTTCATCTACATACACTGTCATTCACCTACGCCATCATTTAACTATAGCAATAAATAACCATACTTCTATTTAACAGTTCATTTACCAACATACTTCCACCACTTGCCAAGCTGCCAACATCACTATGGAAGATTAGTGTGCTTTGGGGGTGAGCCAGGGAGTGTCGAAAGAGGATGAGCAGACAAAATAAAGGGAGTGTCCCCAGAAAACAAGTGGGTCGTACTAGATGTAAAGGCGGGTGCGACTGAACTCTTCCCGGGGTCGATAATGAAGAGGCTGTTTGTGGATGAAGATGGATGTGTTTTATGGGCGTAGACTGGGTGGGCCCGTTAGTGAAAAAGCAATGCTGTCCATTGGTTGAAATGGCTGATTTGTCATTTTTAATGGCGCCCTGCACTAGCTACCTGGGTGCAGCATTGAAAATGTGTTGCTGTTAGGGAAGATGAGATGTTACAATGAGAGGCCTTCGGCGGTGATCCCACCACATGCATGCACTTCTGGACCGCGTGCGTTACAGAATGGTGTTTGTCGATATGCTCTAGCGATCAGAGGAGTCCATGGAAACCTATAAGTGGTTAGATGGTTCGCTCTGAAAAATAGTTGTGGCAGAAGACTTATACTCTGTCGTCTGGGATGTTGGCTCAAGAGGCCAATGGTGTTAACAGTCACTTGTAGACCGACGCTGTTTGTAACAGTCTCGATCAGTTGGCTGGCAGCTCAAGTTCAGTGCAGAATGTTCTCCTTTTTTTTTTTTTTTTAAACCATATTTTATTGGCATTTAAACAGTGTCAACACACATATTCATTTGGATGTTCGGATCTAATATCAAGTGTGCATAACGTACCATTGACATTCTCTGGTATGTGTTCATCAACAGTCCCGCAGAAACAAAACTATCCCCCCTCGAGTTGCATTCTGATAGACAGGCTGTGGTGTCTACATACTACCGGGTTCTCATGCGCGAGACCCCCAAAGATCGTGTGTTATAATGCTATACCTCCTGATTGTTTTAGGCCGATTGTCCCTCTTGTCCATCGTCTGGGTCCGGTTCTGCCACCCTTGGAGTGCCCGCCCCACTAATATCGTCCTGCTCAGTCGCCACCAGTTCACATACTAGGCTTTCCCAGGCTCTGGCCCTCTCCATCTTGCCTATTCCCCGGCTGGCCTCTCGGAGTAGCAATCTGCCTTCCGCTCTCGCCCACCTCTCAAGTTCTTTTTTCCAAGTGGTGATCCGCGGCCCTCCCGGCGCTTTCCAGTTCCTGGCTATCTCCCCCTTGGCCAAGACATAGGCAAGGTCCTGAAACTTTCCCGTCACCTTATTTTTGGCTGTGTGAGGAAACCACCCCAGGAGGAAGTGCTCTGGGGTCTGTGGAAGCTCTTTGTCAACCAGGTCGCCTATTACCTGCCGTATTTCCCCAAAAGATTTGCAATAGTGGGCAGTCCCAGAACATATGGAGTATGTGCGCCTCCCTTTCCTCACATCTCGGGCAAGCCGCCGATTCCGCACCAAAATGCTTCCTAATGCGGGCCGGCGTTAGATATGCTCTATGCAGCACATAGTAGTTAATTAATTTAAATCGCGCATTCCTAGATGCTTTCGGGGTACGTTCTAGGACTTTATCCCACTCTCTCTCTGGTATCTGTTTACCTAGGTCTTCCTCCCACTGTAATCGCAAGCGCTCTAACGGCTTTTGCATATCCCTCCGTATTGCCTTATAGAGGCAGGACACCGTCTTAATTCTTCCTGCTGACAGCGCGACATACCTGCATCCCGCCAGCGCTCGCGGCTCCGCACCCCCACCCCTCCAATGCATCCTAATCCTGCGCGTTAGGGCCCTATGCTTCAGGAAGTGACCCCGGGTAAGTCAAAAGCAGTTTGCAGGTCTTCAAAGGGAAGTAGCGTGGAGTCTCGGTATAGGTCTCCCATCTCTCTTAGTCCTGCCTCAACCCAATCCTCCAGTCCTGCCCAGTGTTCCCCCTGTGGAAGATAGCGCAGCTTCGTGATTGGTATGTCAGGGGAAAAGAGAGTCGCAGCGCCCACCTTATTCAAGTATCTGGTCCAGCAGCGCACCACCACCCTAGTTGCGGTTGTGTCCTCGGACGTAGTCCGACGCACTCGCAGAAGGATTTTCACCAGAGTCGCCGTGTCTGGTGCAGTTGGGCATTGTTCCCTGTCTGGGTTACGATCCGCTGCCAACCATTGGATCAGCCAGTATAGTTGTGCAGCTAAATAGTAACTCTCGAGGTCAGGCACCGCCAGCCCACCCTCCGCTGTGGGGCGCCGCAGTGAGGCCAACGCCACTCTCCTTCTGCCTGTACCCCAAATAAATGATGTGATCATTGAGTCAAGCTCTTTGAACATCGCTCGCGAGATCCACACCGGTAGAGTCCCGAAATAGTATAGTATAGTATAGGGACAGGACCAGCGGATTATGGTCCGAGATGGTGCGTGCAAGGTATTCCGCAGCAGTGACATGACGCTGGGCATCTACTGCGCATAGGAAAGCATCTAGCCGTGCGTGCACCTCATGGACCGCTGAGAAGTAGGAGTAGTCCCTTCCCTGTGGGTCCCTTCCCTGTAGGAGTAGTCCCCAGCTCTGCTGCCATGTATTGAACGCATGAGAGGCGCGCGCAGCCTGGGAGTTTTGCAATGGGGGGTGGGACCTGTCCAAAAGTATGTCATCTACGCTATTAAAGTCACCCCCCACTATAACAGTACCCGCAAAATTTTGTGCTAGTCTGTGGCTTAGCGTCGCAAAGAAGGCAGGTTGTTCTACGTTGGGGCGTAGACACTAATCATGTTAATCTCTCGACCCTCTAGTCGCCCCTTTATGACCACATATCGAGCCTCCGGATCTACCACTGAGCTTAGCAGTTGGAACGGGACTCCCGCTTGAACCCATATTAATGCCCCTCGCGCATAGGCCGAATAAGTGGTGTAAAAGAGCTGCCCTCTCCACCGTCTGTGTAATGCCTGCCCTTCCTTCTGTGTTAGGTGTGTTTCTTGCAGGAGAGCTATCTGGGCTCCCCGTCTCCTAATGTATGACAGGACCTTGTGGCGTTTTGACATGGTATGCATGCCCCTAATGTTCCAGGTCATACATTTGTAGAGCTGTTTGTCAGCCATGATCAGGTGTTACTGTGGCCTGATCGCCTCCCTGGCTGGGTGGCGCCCCCTGCGCGCCTCCCCCACTCGAACCCGTGTGGTGCCTTGCAGGCTGCAACTCAAGGTTTCCCCCCCAGTTCAACAGTAAACACGTTCCCCAACTCCCACTCCCCAGGATAAGCAGGAAAAAAAAAACATCCAAACTAGTTTAAAATGTCTACAAGTGACTGCTTGCAGTTCAATCAGTCAGTCCCAGGGGGTGGCCAGTCGTCGATGCTCTCCCAGTCTCTGCGGCCACCATCCCCCTCCGTAACCTCAGAGGTCCTCCCCACAGCGTTCTCCCCTCATTTCCCCCTGTACCTTAATGTAGAGGCAGGAGCGCCCCACAGCAGTCCAGTTATGCGCATCTCAGTCCACTGCTCCTCTCCACTAGATAATGTCATCCGCCGTTTGCGGGGTGACGTTCGGAAGTGTCACACTCTGCGCCTCAGAGTCGCTGGACCCAATCTCAGAGCCGGTGTCCACCGCAGCCTCACTGCCCTCAGGAGGGTCCTGGCTCCTCGCCCCGCCGCTGATCAGGGCCACCACATGCATCGCGCTCTGCCGTTCAAGCTGCGCCTCCTCCTGCGAAGGTGCCAGAGTCTCTGTCCCGGTCCTCCGGTTCCTGGAGCGGGTTCCTCGTCGCCTTACCTTTGGCGGGTCCCGTGGCTGTTCTGCCCCTCCATGTCGGTCCAACCAGTCAGACGCCTCCTGAGGGGTTCTGAAGAACTCCGTGCCCCCGTCCATGGTAACTCGCAGCGTGGCCGGGTACTGCGTCACGTATTTGTAGTTCAGTTGTCGCAGCCTCTGTTTCACATCCCGGTAGGATCCCCTCCGCCGCTGCACTTCTCGTGAAAAGTCCGGGAAAATGCGCACCGTGGAATTGTGCACTTGCATGTCTCCTCTAAGGCGCGCCTGGGCTAGGATGTGATCTCTGTCCTTGTAGTGAAGGAGTTTCGCTATCACCACCCGAGGTGGTGCTCCCGGCAGGGGCGGCTTTGCGGGGACGCGGTGCGCCCTTTCCAGGGCGAAAAAATCCGATAAGCCGTTCGGCGCCACTTCTTCTCTGAGCCACTTTTCGAGGTGGTCCGTCATGCTGCGGCCTTCAATTTTCTCTGGCAGGCCCACGATTCTCAGGTTGCTTCTGCGTGACCGGTTTTCAGCATCTTCAGCCCTGCCCTCCAGCGCCCGCACTTTAGTTTCCAGCATAGTCATTCGTTGCTTCATGTCTGTGAGCGCCGGTATTGCTTCAGCTAGTTCCCCTTCATTTGCCTTGACCCGGTCCGCCAGCTTTTTGTGGTCTTCTCGGAGAAATCCCATGTCTAAGCTCAAAGAGTCAATTTTACCTTCCAGGCGTTTACTGGATGTGGTAATAGCCTGCAATATATCCTGCAGCGTGGAGTCTACAGGGTGTTCCTTCTGCGTTGAGGCCCTCTCATTCTCGTCTGAAGGCCTACCCATTGTGGGTTCTTCCCTGTCCTTCTTTTTGAGGGGCTTCTCCATGGCGTCCTCCCGCCCTGTGATGCTTCTGGTGCTGCACGTACTCATGAGACGCTGCAGGCCACCCCCGTTGGTCGTGTGCTCGTCCGTTCCGGCAGGCGCCCTTCGGTAGGCCCCGGTGTCTCACCAGCCGCCTGGGCCGCCACAGGTTCCTTCCCTCAGAGTGTTGCATTCTCTTGGGGGGTTCCCAGGCCTCACCAGCGTGTAGGGTATGTGTAGGCCGTTTCTTCGCTCGCCCCCGATCCACCGCCCCAGTCACTCACACTGCAGCCCCGCACTGGTGGGACCCGCTGTGGGCACGCATCTAGGTCTTCAGGCCCAGGCGCAAGGCATCAGTCCCTGCCCCCGCCGGTCGCTGCCACCGTTGACCGCTGCTACAAACAGGCTCCAACCCGTGCCGCAGTCTTCACTTTCCACAGGGCCTGGACAAGAGCCCCCGGAAGCCCCCAAGCGCCTCTGCCCTAGAGCGCATGCTCCTTCCAGCCGGTTTGGCACACGGGACCTGTCAGTGACCCAGTCCTCTCGCTGCCTCCTCCTCCAGAAGCGCCGCTCCGCCTTCTCCCAGCTGGGCCTTCGCGAACACTGGCTCTGCGGGTAGGGTCTCAAGCATTCAGGACTACTTCATGGCAGTAGTGCTGGGCCTGCTCTTCAGCCATATACTGCTCATTCAGGGCAGGCAGCACTCTCTCCCATTTGGGGGGGTTCAGTCGCACTGTCTCCTCTCCTGTTACCCCACGCTGGGACTCTGTCCGCCCCTTGATCAAATCCCCGCGTGTTCAGGTATAGTAAGGCCCTCTCGCCCAGTGCGGGCCTATCTCTCCGGCCTACCAGCCCGCTTCACGTACTTCTGGCCCTCAGTGCTCCAGCCGCCCCCCGCCGTGTGCCCTCCTGTACGGCGGGAGAGTCTCCCCAGGGGTCTCCAGCCGCCCGTTAAGGTCTCTCGTTGGGGTCCTACACCACACGGCCACCAGGAGTCTAGCAGGCTGCAGGTGTCACAGGGGTGAGTGTTTGATTTGCTCTAGCGCTCCGTCCATCATCCCCTTTGGTATCGCTTTGTTCGCCCTAAGTTGGCAGGGTATGCCCAGACGTGGGTCCCTTGCTCACTTTGCCACTGGATTCAAGATAGCCTGGCTGATGAGGGTTTTGAACCCAAAACCGGTCCCATGATGCTTGTTTCCGGTCCAGGAAAGACATGGCTTGGCAGTTCGGGCTGGACTGTTCCCATGAGGCACAGGGTCAGACTGATTTGCATATGGCCATGTCTGAACTGGGGTGGTGGGGTGAGCTAAAGAATGATGATGGATTAAACCCAGATCATTTGACTGGGGGTGAGTGTTTGATTTGCTCTAGCGCTCCATCCATCATCCCCTTTGGTATTGCTTTGTTCGCCCTAAGTTGGCAGGGTATGCCCAGACGTGGGTCCCTTGCTCACTTTGCCACTGGATTCAAGATAGCCTGGCTGATGAGGGTTTTGAACCCGAAACCGGTCCCAGGATGCTTGTTTCCGGTCCAGGAAAGACATGGCTTGGCAGTTCGGGCTGGACTGTTCCCATGAGGCACAGGGTCTGACTGATTTGCATATGGCCATGTCTGAACTGGGGTGGTGGAGTGAGCTAAAGAATGATGATGGATTAAACCCAGATCAGTTGACTGGGGGTGAGTGTTTGATTTGCTCTAGCGCTCCGTCCATCATCCCCTTTGGTATCGCTTTGTTCGCCCTAAGTTGGCAGGGTATGCCCAGACGTGGGTCCCTTGCTCACTTTGCCACTGGATTCAAGATAGCCTGGCTGATGAGGGTTTTGAACCCGAAACCGGTCCCAGGATGCTTGTTTCCGGTCCAGGAAAGACATGGCTTGGCAGTTCGGGCTGGACTGTTCCCATGAGGCACAGGGTCAGACTGATTTGAATATGGCCATGTCTGAACTGGGGTGGTGGAGTGAGCTAAAGAATGATGATGGATTAAACCCAGATCAGTTGACTGGGGGTGAGTGTTTGATTTGCTCTAGCGCTCCGTGCTTCATCCCCTTTGGTATCGCTTTGTTCGCCCCTAAGTTGGCAGGATATGCCCAGACGTGGGTCCCTTGCTAACTTTGCCACTGGATTCAAGATAGCCTGGCTGATGAGGGTTTTGAACCCGAAACCGGTCCCAGGATGCTTGTTTCCGGTCCAGGAAAGACATGGCTTGGCAGTTCGGGCTGGACTGTTCCCATGAGGCACAGGGTCAGACTGATTTGCATATGGCCATGTCTGAACTGGGGTGGTGGAGTGAGCTAAAGAATGATGATGGATTAAACCCAGATCAGTTGACTGGGGGTGAGTGTTTGATTTGCTCTAGCGCTCCGTCCATCATCCCCTTTGGTATCGCTTTGTTCGCCCTAAGTTGGCAGGGTATGCCCTGACGTGGGTCCCTTGCTCACTTTGCCACTGGATTCAAGATAGCCTGGCTGATGAGGGTTTTGAACCCGAAACCGGTCCCATGATGCTTGTTTCCGGTCCAGGAAAGACATGGCTTGGCAGTTCGGGCTGGACTGTTCCCATGAGGCACAGGGTCAGACTGATTTGCATATGGCCATGTCTGAACTGGGGTGGTGGAGTGAGCTAAAGAATGATGATGGATTAAACCCAGATCAGTTGACTGGGGGTGAGTGTTTGATTTGCTCTAGCGCTCCGTCCATCATCCCCTTTGGTATCGCTTTGTTCGCCCTAAGTTGGCAGGGTATGCCCAGACGTGGGTCCCTTGCTCACTTTGCCACTGGATTCAAGATAGCCTGGCTGATGAGGGTTTTGAACCCGAAACCGGTCCCAGGATGCTTGTTTCCGGTCCAGGAAAGACATGGCTTGGCAGTTCGGGCTGGACTGTTCCCATGAGGCACAGGGTCAGACTGATTTGCATATGGCCATGTCTGAACTGGGGTGGTGGAGTGAGCTAAAGAATGATGATGGATTAAACCCAGATCAGTTGACTGGGGGTGAGTGTTTGATTTGCTCTAGCGCTCCGTCCATCATTCCCTTTGGTATCGCTTTGTTCGCCCTAAGTTGGCAGGGTATGCCCAGACGTGGGTCCCTTGCTCACTTTGCCACTGGATTCAAGATAGGCTGGCTGATGAGGGTTTTGGACCCGAAACCGGTCCCAGGATGCTTGTTTCCGGTCCAGGAAAGACATGGCTTGGCAGTTCGGGCTGGACTGTTCCCATGAGGCACAGGGTCAGACTGATTTGCATATGGCCATGTCTGAACGGGGTGGTGGAGTGAGCTAAAGAATGATGATGGATTAAACCCAGATCAGTTGACTGGGGGTGAGTGTTTGATTTGCTCTAGCGCTCCGTCCATCATCCCCTTTGGTATCGCTTTGTTCGCCCTAAGTTGGCAGGGTATGCCCAGACGTGGGTCCCTTGCTCACTTTGCCACTGGATTCAAGATAGCCTGGCTGATGAGGGTTTTGAACCCAAAACCGGTCCCAGGATGCTTGTTTCCGGTCCAGGAAAAACATGGCTTGGCAGTTCGGGCTGGACTGTTCCCATGAGGCACAGGGTCAGACTGATTTGCATATGGCCATGTCTGAACTGGGGTGGTGGAGTGAGCTAAAGAATGATGATGGATTAAACCCAGATCAGTTGACTGGGGGTGAGTGTTTGATTTGCTCCTAGCGCTCCGTCCATCATCCCCTTTGGTATCGCTTTGTTCGCCCTAAGTTGGCAGGATATGCCCAGACGTGGGTCCCTTGCTCACTTTGCCACTGGATTCAAGATAGCCTGGCTGATGAGGGTTTTGAACCCGAAACCGGTCCCAGGATGCTTGTTTCCGGTCCAGGAAAGACATGGCTTGGCAGTTCGGGCTGGACTGTTCCCATGAGGCACAGGGTCAGACTGATTTGCATATGGCCATGTCTGAACTGGGGTGGTGGAGTGAGCTAAAGAATGATGATGGATTAAACCCAGATCAGTTGACTGGGGGTGAGTGTTTGATTTGCTCTAGCGCTCCGTCCATCATCCCCTTTGGTATCGCTTTGTTCGCCCTAAGTTGGCAGGATATGCCCAGACGTGGGTCCCTTGCTCACTTTGCCACTGGATTCAAGATAGCCTGGCTGATGAGGGTTTTGAACCCGAAACCGGTCCCAGGATGCTTGTTTCCGGTCCAGGAAAGACATGGCTTGGCAGTTCGGGCTGGACTGTTCCCATGAGGCACAGGGTCAGACTGATTTGCATATGGCCATGTCTGAACTGGGGTGGTGGAGTGAGCTAAAGAATGATGATGGATTAAACCCAGATCAGTTGACTGGGGGTGAGTGTTTGATTTGCTCTAGCGCTCCGTCCATCATCCCCTTTGGTATCGCTTTGTTCGCCCTAAGTTGGCAGGGTATGCCCAGACGTGGGTCCCTTGCTCACTGTGCCACTTGATTCAAGATAGCCTGGCTGATGAGGGTTTTGAACCCGAAACCGGTCCCAGGATGCTTGTTTCCGGTCCAGGAAAGACATGGCTTGGCAGTTCGGGCTGGACTGTTCCCATGAGGCACAGGGTCAGACTGATTTGCATATGGCCATGTCTGAACTGGGGTGGTGGAGTGAGCTAAAGAATGATGATGGATTAAACCCAGATCAGTTGACTGGGGGTGAGTGTTTGATTTGCTCTAGCGCTCCGTCCATCATCCCCTTTGGTATCGCTTTGTTCGCCCCTAAGTTGGCAGGGTATGCCCAGACGTGGGTCCCTTGCTCACTTTGCCACTGGATTCAAGATAGGCTGGCTGATGAGGGTTTTGAACCCGAAACCGGTCCCAGGGTGCTTGTTTCCGGTCCAGGAAAGACATGGCTTGGAAGTTCGGGCTGGACTGTTCCCATGAGGCACAGGGTCAGACTGATTTGCATATGGCCATGTCTGAACTGGGGTGATGAAGTGAGCTAAAGAATGATGATGGATTAAACCCAGATCAGTTGACTGGGGGTGAGTGTTTGATTTGCTCTAGCGCTCCGTCCATCATCCCCTTTGGTATCGCTTTGTTCGCCCTAAGTTGGCAGGGTATGCCCAGACGTGGGTCCCTTGCTCACTTTGCCACTGGATTCAAGATAGGCTGGCTGATGAGGGTTTTGAACCCGAAACCGGTCCAAGGATGCTTGTTTCCGGTCCAGGAAAGACATGGCTTGGCAGTTCGGGCTGGACTGTTCCCATGAGGCACAGGGTCAGACTGATTTGCATATGGCCATGTCTGAACTGGGGTGGTGGAGTGAGCTAAAGAATGATGATGGATTAAACCCAGATCAGTTGACTGGGGGTGAGTGTTTGATTTGCTCTAGCGCTCCGTCCATCATCCCCTTTGGTATCGCTTTGTTCGCCCTAAGTTGGCAGGGTATGCCCAGACGTGGGTCCCTTGCTCACTTTGCCACTGGATTCAAGATAGCCTGGCTGATGAGGGTTTTGAACCCAAAACCGGTCCCAGGATGCTTGTTTCCGGTCCAGGAAAGACATGGCTTGGCAGTTCGGGCTGGACTGTTCCCATGAGGCACAGGGTCAGACTGATTTGCATATGGCCATGTCTGAACGGGGTGGTGGAGTGAGCTAAAGAATGATGATGGATTAAACCCAGATCAGTTGACTGGGGGTGAGTGTTTGATTTGCTCTAGCGCTCCGTCCATCATCCCCTTTGGTATCGCTTTTTTCGTCCTAAGTTGGCAGGGTATGCCCAGACGTGGGTCCCTTGCTCACTTTGCCACTGGTTTCAAGATAGCCTGGCTGATGAGGGTTTTGAACCCGAAACCGGTCCCAGGATGCTTGTTTCCGGTCCAGGCAAGACATGGCTTGGCAGTTCGGGCTGGACTGTTCCCATGAGGCACAGGGTCAGACTGATTTGCATATGGCCATGTCTGAACTGGGGTGGTGGAGTGAGCTAAAGAATGATGATGGATTAAACCCAGATCAGTTGACTGGGGGTGAGTGTTTGATTTGCTCTAGCGCTCTGTCCATCATCCCCTTTGGTATCGCTTTGTTCGCCCTAAGTTGGCAGGGTATGCCCAGACGTGGGTTCCTTGCTCACTTTGCCACTGGATTCAAGATAACCTGGCTGGTGAGGGTTTTGAACCCGAAACCGGTCCCAGGATGCTTGTTTCCGGTCCAGGAAAGACATGGCTTGGCAGGTCGGGCTGGACTGTTCCCATGATGCACAGGGTCAGACTGATTTGCATATGGCCATGTCTGAACTGGGGTGGTGGAGTGAGCTAAAGAATGATGATGGATTAAACCCAGATCAGTTGACTGGGGGTGAGTGTTTGATTTGCTCTAGCGCTCCGTCCATCATCCCCTTTGGTATCGCTTTGTTCGCCCTAAGTTGGCAGGGTATGCCCAGACGTGGGTCCCTTGCTCACTTTGCCACTGGTTTCAAGATAGCCTGGCTGATGAGGGTTTTGAACCCGAAACCGGTCCCAGGATGCTTGTTTCCGGTCCAGGAAAGACATGGCTTGGCAGTTCGGGCTGGACTGTTCCCATGAGGCACAGGGTCAGACTGATTTGCATATGGCCATCTCTGAACTGGGGTGGTGGAGTGAGCTAAAGAATGATGATGGATTAAACCCAGATCAGTTGACTGGGGGTGAGTGTTTGATTTGCTCTAGCGCTCTGTCCATCATCCCCTTTGGTATCGCTTTGTTCGCCCTAAGTTGGCAGGGTATGCCCAGACGTGGGTCCCTTGCTCACTTTGCCTCTGGATTCAAGATAGCCTGGCTGATGAGGGTTTTGAACCCGAAACCGGTCCCAGGATGCTTGTTTCCGGTCCAGGAAAGACATGGCTTGGCAGTTCGGGCTGGACTGTTCCCATGAGGCACAGGGTCAGACTGATTTGCATATGGCCATGTCTGAACTGGGGTGGTGGAGTGAGCTAAAGAATGATGATGGATTAAACCCAGATCAGTTGACTGGGGGTGAGTGTTTGATTTGCTCTAGCGCTCCGTCCATCATCCCCTTTGGTATCGCTTTGTTCGCCCTAAGTTGGCAGGGTATGCCCAGACGTGGGTCCCTTGCTCATTTTGCCACTGGATTCAAGATAGCCTGGCTGATGAGGGTTTTGAACCCGAAACCGGTCCCAGGATGCTTGTTTCCGGTCCAGGAAAGACATGGCTTGGCAGTTCGGGCTGGACTGTTCCCATGAGGCACAGGGTCAGACTGATTTGCATATGGCCATGTCTGAACTGGGGTGGTGGAGTGAGGTAAAGAATGATGATGGATTAAACCCAGATCAGTTGACTGGGGGTGAGTGTTTGATTTGCTCTAGCGCTCCGTCCATCATCGCCTTTGGTATCGCTTTGTTCGCCCTAAGTTGGCAGGGTATGCCCAGACGTGGGTCCCTTGCTCACTTTGCCACTTGATTCAAGATAGCCTGGCTGATGAGGGTTTTGAACCCGAAACCGGTCCCAGGATGCTTGTTTCCGGTCCAGGAAAGACATGGCTTGGCAGTTCGGGCTGGACTGTTCCCATGAGGCACAGGGTCAGACTGATTTGCATATGGCCATGTCTGAACTGGGGTGGTGGAGTGAGCTAAAGAATGATGATGGATTAAACCCAGATCAGTTGACTGGGGGTGAGTGTTTGATTTGCTCTAGCGCTCCGTCCATCATCCCCTTTGGTATCGCTTTGTTCGCCCTAAGTTGGCAGGGTATGCCCAGACGTGGGTCCCTTGCTCACTTTGCCACTGGATTCAAGATAGGCTGGCTGATGAGGGTTTTGAACCCGAAACCGGTCCCAGGGTGCTTGTTTCCGGTCCAGGAAAGACATGGCTTGGAAGTTCGGGCTGGACTGTTCCCATGAGGCACAGGGTCAGACTGATTTGCATATGGCCATGTCTGAACTGGGGTGATGAAGTGAGCTAAAGAATGATGATGGATTAAACCCAGATCAGTTGACTGGGGGTGAGTGTTTGATTTGCTCTAGCGCTCCGTCCATCATCCCCTTTGATATCGCTTTGTTCGCCCTAAGTTGGCAGGGTATGCCCAGACGTGGGTCCCTTGCTCACTTTGCCACTGGATTCAAGATAGGCTGGCTGATGAGGGTTTTGAACCCGAAACCGGTCCAAGGATGCTTGTTTCCGGTCCAGGAAAGACATGGCTTGGCAGTTCGGGCTGGACTGTTCCCATGAGGCACAGGGTCAGACTGATTTGCATATGGCCATGTCTGAACTGGGGTGGTGGAGTGAGCTAAAGAATGATGATGGATTAAACCCAGATCAGTTGACTGGGGGTGAGTGTTTGATTTGCTCTAGCGCTCCGTCCATCATCCCCTTTGGTATCGCTTTGTTCGCCCTAAGTTGGCAGGGTATGCCCAGACGTGGGTCCCTTGCTCACTTTGCCACTGGATTCAAGATAGCCTGGCTGATGAGGGTTTTGAACCCAAAACCGGTCCCAGGATGCTTGTTTCCGGTCCAGGAAAGACATGGCTTGGCAGTTCGGGCTGGACTGTTCCCATGAGGCACAGGGTCAGACTGATTTGCATATGGCCATGTCTGAACGGGGTGGTGGAGTGAGCTAAAGAATGATGATGGATTAAACCCAGATCAGTTGACTGGGGGTGAGTGTTTGATTTGCTCTAGCGCTCCGTCCATCATCCCCTTTGGTATCGCTTTTTTCGTCCTAAGTTGGCAGGGTATGCCCAGACGTGGGTCCCTTGCTCACTTTGCCACTGGATTCAAGATAGCCTGGCTGATGAGGGTTTTGAACCCAAAACCGGTCCCAGGATGCTTGTTTCCGGTCCAGGAAAGACATGGCTTGGCAGTTCGGGCTGGACTGTTCCCATGAGGCACAGGGTCAGACTGATTTGCATATGGCCATGTCTGAACGGGGTGGTGGAGTGAGCTAAAGAATGATGATGGATTAAACCCAGATCAGTTGACTGGGGGTGAGTGTTTGATTTGCTCTAGCGCTCCGTCCATCATCCCCTTTGGTATCGCTTTTTTCGTCCTAAGTTGGCAGGGTATGCCCAGACGTGGGTCCCTTGCTCACTTTGCCACTGGTTTCAAGATAGCCTGGCTGATGAGGGTTTTGAACCCGAAACCGGTCCCAGGATGCTTGTTTCCGGTCCAGGAAAGACATGGCTTGGCAGTTCGGGCTGGACTGTTCCCATGAGGCACAGGGTCAGACTGATTTGCATATGGCCATGTCTGAACTGGGGTGGTGAAGTGAGCTAAAGAATGATGATGGATTAAACCCAGATCAGTTGACTGGGGGTGAGTGTTTGATTTGCTCTAGCGCTCTGTCCATCATCCCCTTTGAGTATCGCTTTGTTCGCCCTAAGTTGGCAGGGTATGCCCAGACGTGGGTCCCTTGCTCACTTTGCCACTGGATTCAAGATAGCCTGGCTGATGAGGGTTTTGAACCCGAAACCGGTCCCAGGATGCTTGTATCCGGTCCAGGAAAGACATGGCTTGGCAGTTCGGGCTGGACTGTTCCCATGAGGCACAGGGTCAGACTGATTTGCATATGGCCATGTCTGAACTGGGGTGGTGGAGTGAGCTAAAGAATGATGATGGATTAAACCCAGATCAGTTGACTGGGGGTGAGTGTTTGATTTGCTCTAGCGCTCCGTCCATCATCCCCTTTGGTATCGCTTTGTTCGCCCTAAGTTGGCAGGGTATGCCCAGACGTGGGTCTCTTGCTCACTTTGCCACTGGATTCAAGATAGGCTGGCTGATGAGGGTTTTGAACCCGAAACCGGTCCCAGGATGCTTGTTTCCGGTCCAGGAAAGACATGGCTTGGCAGTTCGGGCTGGACTGTTCCCATGAGGCACAGGGTCAGACTAATTTGCATATGGCCATGTCTGAACTGGGGTGGTGGAGTGAGCTAAAGAATGATGATGGATTAAACCCAGATCAGTTGACTGGGGGTGAGTGTTTGATTTGCTCTAGCGCTCTGTCCATCATCCCCTTTGGTATCGCTTTGTTCGCCCTAAGTTGGCAGGGTATGCCCAGACGTGGGTCCCTTGCTCACTTTGCCTCTGGATTCAAGATAGCCTGGCTGATGAGGGTTTTGAACCCGAAACCGGTCCCAGGATGCTTGTTTCCGGTCCAGGAAAGACATGGCTTGGCAGTTCGGGCTGGACTGTTCCCATGAGGCACAGGGTCAGACTGATTTGCATATGGCCATGTCTGAACTGGGGTGGTGGAGTGAGCTAAAGAATGATGATGGATTAAACCCAGATCAGTTGACTGGGGGTGAGTGTTTGATTTGCTCTAGCGCTCCGTGCTTCATCCCCTTTGGTATCGCTTTGTTCGCCCTAAGTTGGCAGGATATGCCCAGACGTGGGTCCCTTGCTCACTTTGCCACTGGATTCAAGATAGCCTGGCTGATGAGGGTTTTGAACCCGAAACCGGTCCCAGGATGCTTGTTTCCGGTCCACGAAAGACATGGCTTGGCAGTTCGGGCTGGACTGTTCCCATGAGGCACAGGGTCAGACTGATTTGCATATGGCCATGTCTGAACTGGGGTGGTGGAGTGAGCTAAAGAATGATGATGGATTAAACCCAGATCAGTTGACTGGGGGTGAGTGTTTGATTTGCTCTAGCGTTCCGTCCATCATCCCCTTTGGTATCGCTTCGCAGGTGTCACAGGGCAGGGGCACCGCTTGCTCCTCGTTAGCACCCCCATCCTCCAGTGTCCGTCAGCCTCAAGGGGGGGGGCTTGCTCCTTCCGCTTTTAGACCGTCTGGCACTGCTCCCGTGTCTCTCCACCTGACGCCGCCGCCACCCTCTCACCTCATGAGGTCGACGCTGTGGTCATCATCCCTTAAGAGGCCCTCGTCTCCTCTTCTCTCTCTTTCCCCGGCCACTGCCCGGCTCCGCACTCGGGCTTGCCGCGTGGGGTCGCGGTTAAGCCCGCATCAGCTCCCGCTCTGCCCATCTGGTGTGACTTCTGGGGGGATCTCTGGGCTCATTTCAGAGCTTACGGTGATGCAAAGGAAGGGGGACACCCACCGCTACGATCTGTCTCGGCTCCGTCCCGGCTATCCTCCCAGCTCCGTTACTCTTTGCTGGGCGCCGCGATCTTGGCTCGCCTCGCGGCCGCGATCGGCTCCCCGAACTTCGCCGATTTCAGCTGTCATCCGGGATTTTTTCATCTGCGTGGTACAGCACTCCCTTTGTGCAGCTGGGGGGGTGCACTGTGGGGGCCCCGGTCTCGCTCAGGGCGTCAGGATGACCTCGGATGGCGGCCGACCGACCGGAGCTCGTGAAGTTGCTGCTCACTCCCTCGGCGCCAAGCCACGCCCCCTGCAGAATGTTCTCCTTAGTATTGTTTAATTGATGAGAATGTCTTTTGTGCTGATCAGTTTGCTGGAGGTTGGCTGAGGCGTGAAACAGCTGATCAACGTTGGCTTGTGAGGTCATAAGGTCTTATCCTCCCTCCCGCCGTGGCGAGATAGGACCAGAGATTCATTTGTGTACATCAGTTTAATGGGTGAACGGTTATCAGTGTGTTGGCCAGTGGTGCCATCAAACAATTGTGTTGTACGCCATGACCATCTGTTATTGTACTGGAATAAAGAGTGGTTTATTCCCTCCTAGGCTGCATGCGACATGAGTGTTAACAGTTCTGATGTTTAAAACGTTGGCGGAACTTCTATTCTTGAGCACACAATGACCAGTGTATTTAGAAGGGAGGCAGGGTACAATGCCCTACATTGTTATTCAAGGCTCCGCTCTATTGACGTGCGCTAAATTGTACTCAAGTGGTCATGCAGTGAGTGTCAAGTGTGACTGATCTAGGCCACATGGCACAACACTTTATGTTGGCCTGTTCGCACAGTTAATCGTTCTGAAAGATAACATTCACCCCCTCCCTGTTGAGCAAATCTGGATGGACTGCCATTGCAGCATGGCAGCAGCATTGGAACACTATTTATCATGCAGGATGTGATTCCTGTGACAGAAGGAACGTGCATCATTCACTGATCGATAGCCCTGAGAGGCACGTTTGCGCAGTATAGCACTGACAGCGGGCATACATTCATTCCATCTTGATGTTTGGGTCTGGTAGCACTCTATGCAACACGACACGGCAGAAGACACGCTATTGTTTGCTAAAACGTTTGGGTCTGGTGTGTCTGCAGGGTGTCGCTGGTAGAGAGAACTTCAAATGATCACCCTGGTGGGCGCGTCTGTCAGTCCTCGTCCTGTGCGGTATCTTACACAGATCAGTCACTCATATTGGATGCAGTGACTGCAAAACCTGAGACGTTTATTTTAATAAACATGTTGATTTTGTTGCCATTTTATTTGAACGCTTTATGTTCCTCCAAAATTTTGTTTGGGGAAGCCGCTCTCAGCAACCTTGCACCGGGGGCCACAGGGACTTCAGTCCCCAGTCTGCTTCGCGCCAGGAGGCGCTCCCGCTGATCTCCGCGCCCGGAGGCGCTATAAAATCACCGCGCGGCTCCCGCAGCACGGGACGCACGCGGGCGGGCCCGTCTGCGCCCGTCAGCGCCCGGGAGAGGCTGGGCTGGGCCACCCCCTTAACATCGGCAGTGTCAGAAGCGACAATGGGTAAGCGCAAAACCCCATGTTCCCAGGTCCAGGGATGTGATAGGGTAAAGGTCCCCAGGAACTCTGCATCAATAATTTCTTATCTGACTTCTGCTGTGGGGGCTTTGAACAAGGAAATACAAAATGCGGAGGTTGAATTGGGGTTGAGTCCAGATCCCGTGGAGAGCGATATTTTATCTGATAATACCTCCCAAATCCCACTGTCTATTGAGCCTAATATACTGATATTGAAGCAAAGAATAGGGGGGGGAAAGCAGCCCACTTATTGACATTTTGCCTAGTGCTGAAGGGGGTGATCATATGGTGGAAGTACCCAGAGAGCATCTCTCCCCACAAAAGGGGTATGTGAACAAACAAGGGAAAAAGAAAGCGAAGAAAAGGGCAAGCAAATCTGGACATGGGCATGCAAATGTAACTGCTGAAACGACCCCGGCTCAAATGGAAGACCTGGTGCACCGTGCCCAAACGGCCGTCAGGCTCACAATGGAGGAATTTTTAAACTCACGTATGAATCCTATTTTAATGAACATTGTAAAAGAAATTACTGACATGATGAACACCTGTGTAGAGGGGATTATGTTGAAACTGGAACGTGTTGAATCCCTTTTGGGGGATCCAGAAATCAACATCTTAGCAAGTTCAAATAGTGGCTCCACCGAGGGTCAAAGACAGTCTAGTACCCAAAACAGGGAGAGGGGTTCTACTAGTTCTAACAAAATAACTATAAGGAGTAAGACAGGGCCCTTTGCCATAACTAAGTCCGATTTAGATCTGGGTAGACAGGTAGGGGCCCGTACCCATAGTCAAACAGCTTTAGTGCAAAACCCTTCACTTAACCCTGTGATTCCGATTGGGAATATGGCCAATTGTCCTCAGAGGAACAATATTGAGCCGAATAGAGATAGACTTAATCTGCCTCCAGAAGCTACCCCCTTAGTTGCTATCCTCACAGGGGTTCCCCCACTCAGAAAGAATTGTGTAGAATCAACCATGGAGCTGCTCCGAAAAACTAAATTCTGGTGTGACCAGCAATGTAAAGATGGCTCCAAGGTCTCTTCTCACATTATAATGGCGAGACGAGTGGGGAAAGTTGGCCATAAAATAAAACAGGGCACAGATGATTGTATTGTAATTAATTTTGACAGGGCAGACATAGCTGGGCAGCTATTCATGGATGAAGATTGTGAGGGCCAGGGAAGTATTAGGGCTTTGCCGCTTGTTTTTTTTATCCACCTTTAAGGAGGCCACACTCATCTAGTGGCCACCCACGGGGATCAGATTCTGGTGAAGCTAAGTGGGGCAGTTTTTTCCCTCACCCACTTATAAGGGAGAAGAATCATACCGCTAGTACAAATGGTAGATCAGCAAATTCTGTTCCACCACTACCCACGCCCTTAGAGAGAGTGGATGATGGGCCTGGGCTAGCGTGCCAAAATAGATTTCACCCGTTGTCATTCTTGGATGAGAATGATTGACTGGAGCTGCCTTGCTGCCATCAGAATCAGAGCGAGGAACCTATCACAGGGCAGGTGGTATATGATGAAGTAGCCAGTTGTAAGATCATTAGCTGGAACTTTGCAGGTTTAAGAAGCAAAAAGGAAGACCCTAGGTGGTGTGACTTTCTAAAAACCCATGATATAGTGAGCTTGCAGGAGACATGGGACATGGAAAATAATTTTTGGATTGATGGTTTCAAAACATATAGTGTCCCAGCACGCCCTTCGGTGGCAGGTAGGCCAAAAGGGGGCTTACTAATGTTATTTTCACTTGAATTGGCAGGGGTCAATAGGGTGGTGGAGTCGGGGTCCCATAATCTTCAGATAATTGAATCTGTTGCCCCTAATCAAGCCAAAACTCTGTTTGTTAATTTTTATAATTCTGGGGAGAGTAGCTTTTTAAATGAACATCTATGTACATTGAAATGTTTTTTAGAGGACTATTGTTTAAAGCAAACCACTTCTTATGCAATTGTACTTATGGGCGATTTTAACATTCATGTTTGCGAGATGAGTTGCCAAGTAGCTGACCCCCTAGGCCTGGCAATTTCCTCGACTCCCCACTTTGAGCATACACAACGTGGGGAATGCTTGGAGGAGCTTTTGGCCGCGTTAGACCTCTGCGACCCTTGTCACATGGACATTAAGGAAAGGGTTCCCACTTTTAAAGGAAGAGGGAAGGATACTACTATAGATTTCATATTCATCTCCCCTCTTTTTCAACCCCATGTAGTCTTCTATAATGCTAGGTGGTCCCCTTATAGCGACCATAATCCAGTTATCCTGGTTTTGAATAGAGACTGTGGTTTAAAGAGGGACCTGGGCAAGATAGAAAGCGTCCACTGTGTGAAAGTTAACGACCAGGGTCGCAGGTTAAAATGGGCAAAGGTAATCCCGGATCGCTTTTTAAAGAATTGTGTGAGAGGGCGGAGGACGAGGTAGATATCTGCCTTGGTAACTTTAGCCATGGGGCGGAGGTATTAACAGCCTTTGAAGGGATATGTGCGCAGGTAGCATCAGAACTAACTGTGGAAACCACCTCTAGAACAAGTAGTGGCGAAAGGTGGTTTGACAAAAAAATTTCCATGGCACATTGCAAATTAATTGCAGCCTTGAAATCAATCCCACGAGATAAAACACAAATAGCTATGCTAAGGAAGCAGTATAAGTTGGCAATGGCTAATCGCAAAATGGAAATTCAGGAAAAGGCATGGGAGGCGCTTTCATCAGTGGAGGTTTTAAAAAATAGCTCGCGTTTTTGGGCTATTGTTAATAAACCATTCTTTTCAGGAATAGAGAATAGTCCATTAGATTGTAATATCACTGAGGCTCAGTGGCTCTCTCACTTTGAAACCATTTATGAGGCCACTCCGACACCAGTCTCGTTAGGCAATCACGAGCAAGGTTGGGATTCCCAAAGTATTGTCTTTAAGGAAGGAGACGTACAACGGGCTATTATGCAAATGTCCAGCAATAAGGCCCCCGGCCCTGATGGTGTACCCGCCGATCTATATAAACAACACCCGGCTTTCTGGGCTAAACTCTTGACTAACGTCTTTAATGTAACCAGCGATCATTCAAATTTTTAAAAAAGGCTCGAGAGGGGATCTACGATGTTACAGGCCAATTTCCCTAATTGACTCAGCAGTAAAAGTCTTAGGGAGGGTTATTTTAACTAAATTAATGGATTGGCTGAATGAAAATGAGGTTTTAACTAATTTTCAATACGGTTTTAGAAAAGGGAGGAGCACCCTGGATCAGTGTTTAAATTTACACTTATTAGCTGGGAAATATACATTAGCCAAAATGGGGTCGTTACACCTGGCGTTCATGGATCTCAGCTCGGCCTTTGACCTGGTCAATAGGTCGAAGCTGTGGTTGATCCTGCTAGACATGGGAATTGAACCAAGTCTGGTTTACCTTCTGGCTGATTTGCACAAGGACCTCCATGCCAATATAAGGGTTAATCAAGAAGGAAAATGCACAAGGCACTTTAAATCTAGCAGAGGGGTGCGACAGGGCTGCATTTTAGCGCCCCTACTTTTTACATTATATATTAATAACTTAGCCAAATCCCTTGAAACTGCCAGCCAGGATATTCCACGAATAGGGGGCATGGTAGTTCCCGTGCTCCTATACGCGGATGACGCTGTCTTATTAGCCCGCACACCAATAGGGCTTCAGAGGTTATTGGATTCATTTGGGGCTTACATGAAATCTCTGGATCTTGTAGTGAATATAGCAAAATCCCAAACGATGTCTATGGGTCAGAAAAACAAAAAAGTAAAATCTTTTTACTGTGAAGGTGTTGAGCTATCTAGGGTGCCCTTTTTAGGTCTCGCCTACGCAGCGCGCATGCGCTGCATAGGAGAGACCTTTAGCGATCGGCACAGCTTTGGGGGCAAAAACGTGCACGCGTTGCATTGCTTGCAATGGCAACGCGTGCACGTCTGGCGATTCCCTTGCGGGAGCGCGCGGCGCCATATGGTGGCGCCATATGGTCGCAATCATCGCGCCTTGCTGCACGCTCCCGCAAGGGAATCGGGCAGGGCCCCTCCCCCTGCTGCCGCGCGAGGCGCGCGCTTGTGCTGTTTTTTTTTATTATTTCATTTAGCGGCCGCGCGGCGTTGCTTTTACGGCCGCGCGGCCAATGCTTGTTTTTGTTGTAAGGTGTTTTATTTCCTTTATAGATGTTCTATCTGAGGACATCACAAACGGAAACAATACAGGATGCATACACTCTAAAATGCTGTGAACGGTAGAGGCTGCTTTGCTTGCCACACATATTGGGTAGATCGTTGAGACTTCAAATAAAAGTAATCCGAAAAGTTTCTGAATAGGAAGTGCTCACAAGTGTGACCCGACACGTTCTTTGTTAAGACTTCCAAGTACACGTGACCCTATTCAAACATTCCACAGCGAGTGCTCCAATGAAGGAGCTTCGGGTCGAAGACAGAGCATAAATGTACTAATGTCATCCTTATATGAATGCTTTAAAGTTACAGAAAAACACAATTTGTATAGAAATATGGAACAAAATAGTATATTTTGTGAGACTGTCACAAAATAGCAGTATGAACTGCTTAAAATGCAGAATAAAAGAATCGAAGACCCCATTTGGGCTGGGCAGAATCACTCCTTCCCAGTGTTTCGAGAAGAGAAACAAACCGCACGTGGAGCGCTTCCTCCGTATTCTCGGGAACTTGTGTGTGCTGTGAGGTGTGAATCACTGCTGTTAAAAAAGTTATAACCGAGTATGGGTAAATTTAGAGACGTATTTTTAATAACCGCGAAAGAGGTTTCAAGTAACGAGCGGTCACGTGATTCAAATAAACACTGAATGTGACACGAGGCTGCGTGGTACACATGAGGAGGGGATTGCAGTCCGGTCACGGAGAGCTTTTTCGGGGATATCCCATGTACCCTAATATCCAATTGTGTTGACAATCGGGTTAAGTACACAGTATCCACAATTTGGAAAACTCATTACTTATTATAATCCACGAGAATTTGCGTTTTTTGCTGTTTTATATAGCGCGAACTCGACCAGAAGGTATTGGAGCGCTTCAGATGAGCACCATTACACAAGGACGCATTCATTTTTGGTAGGCACGGGGACATTAAGTGATTTGCCCCGAATCACAGGATCTTGAGCCCACGCCGACCACTCGAATCTGGTTCCCCACCTCCAAAGTCGGCAGCTCTGAATGAATGTTGACCTCGTCACTTTTACGAAATACTTCGTATTTTATATTTTTATTTATAACCTAGGAAGGCAGATGTGCTCTGATAGTAGAACGTGGTATTGCAATCCAGCCGCTCCTGTGCAGTGTACACAAGGGGGAGGGTGGAGACATGCACTACGTACAGGTTTGAGTTGCAGGACAGACATTGCCTTTTTCAGATGGGGCGCCTTCACTCACCACGCATACACGGAGAGGGGTGAGGGGGGCAGGTTAACAGTTATAAAGTGCCTCGTAGATTGCTGGTGTGGGGAGGGACGCTTATTTATTTATTTATTTATGCGTTTTTAGGTCTCGGCCTGCACCAGCGCTTGCGCTGGTCTGGCCGAGAGTTTTAGTAAGCGGGTTTTGGAAGTGCAAACACTGGCTTTCGGCTGGCGACCAGCTTGCGTTCACGATGGCGTGCACGCGCGCAGCTGCCATCTGGGTTTCCTATCTCTTCCTCATTTCCTCGTCATGGCTCATTAACTCTCTGGACTCTGATGTTTCAATCGCAGCAGCAGCTCACATTACCAACTGAGGGCCCTGGACTACAGTCACATGAAAAACAACAGCGATTAGCATTGAAATGCAAGCTTTTTTTTGTCTAGTTAGAAATATTGCTTCAGTGGGTTGATTTCACCTTATATCGCTATTTGTTTTATATTGGGAGTCACAGCCTAATTACCAGTATTTTTGTCTCACTCTGTTTTTTTTAAAAATATTTATTCGCGCAAAGCACAAAGCTATATTTAAGGTTACTTTTTCCGCGTCACTTCTTCACTCTATTTAAACTTCACACCCCCCACTCTTATTGTCTCTCTCCTTCTCTCTCTCTCCCCTCTCTAATTCTCTCTCTACTTAATTAACTCTCCCTCTCTATCTTTTTAGCCTTTCATTCTCTCTCACCCCTTTATCTGTTTCTCTTTCAAACTCCTTCATTCACTCTCTCTCCCCTTCTTTCTCTCTCTCTATCCCACTCCACTCTTTATTCTATGTACACCCTTTCTCTCTCTTTCTCTCTCACCACCCTCTCTAATTGGGCATTATATCTTCACTCTATCTCTCACTCGGCAACACCACAGCATCACTCAGCATCACCACAGCATCACTCAGCGCAACCACAGCATCAATCAGAGCCAGCACAGCATCACTCAGCACCAACACAACAAATCTCAACGCCATCACAGCATCACTCAATGCCATCACAGCAACCACAGCATCACTCAGTGCAACCACAGCATCACTCAGCGCCAAGACAATATCACTCAGCACCACCACAGCATCACTCAGCACCACAGCAGTATCACTCAGCAAGACCTGAGTATCATTCAGCATCACCTCAGCATCATCTCCGCAACAGTCACCACCACCACCACTACCACCTCAGCATCACTCAGCACCACCTCAGCCTGCTCTCGGAATCTGGCATCTGTTGATTCTCCCCTAGCGTCTGGCCGCTGCTAGTGTTATAATACAGGTACTAGTTCCCAACCTTCACCCTCCGATTGTTTATGCCCCCTCAAAAAAAAGCTTTAACAAACAACCATTGCAATAGGCAGAAACAAGTTGCCAGCATTGCAAGAACAAAAGAAAACTGAGGACATTTTTTATTGTAAATACTTTTTTAATATGGTCGTTCAGTTTTACATAATGCCTTCTTGGTCATATATAAAGTAACAAAAATGCTTCTGACACTTTTTTATTATAACTTTTCAGCATGTTGCACAGCAGCCACACTTCTCTACAGCACAGCTTGAAGACATTGGCAAAGTCAATAGCTCTGGCTAAACACTTATAAGGCCCCAAAGGCGAGACCTATTGGCTATGCCAATGCTTGTTTAACTACCTGGGGTTTTTATTTGATGAGAAGGGGACATGGGCCCCCCAACAAATAGTGAAAAAGAATTTGATGGCAAGATCAACGGCTGCTGTTCATGGCTTTGCTCAACGGCTGGGGGCCAAGCCAATCGAAGTCATGCTTAACATTTACAGGTCCAAATGCATGGCTATCGCTCTGTATGGTTCCGATCTCTGGGGCTATAAGTCAGGAGAAGGGGTACAGATAGTTGAAAATAAATTTTTACGCTCCCTCCTGTCTGTCCCACAGTCCACTTCCACATTTATAATACATCAAGAGATTGGGGCTAGTTACGTGTCAGATTTGTTGAGGTTGGCCCCAGTGAGTTGCTGGTTAAAGACCTGGCTTAACCCCGAGTTAACTCTTAATCATCAGATTATCAGGGACTGTGTGGCCCTGGACAAAGCAAGCAGCATCCCATGGTTACACTATGTAAAGAACATTTTAAGCAAACTAGGGCGCCTTGACTTATTTACCCTTCCAGATCAAATAAGAAAAGAGGATGTGACATGGGTCAGAACACAATTTCTGAACTTGATGGTGGCTGAGAGGGAGGAGAAGAAGTTAAAGAAATCCTCAGTAAAAGCCTATTTCTTGCTAAGAACCTCACCCATGATTGAACCATATTTGAAAATTGTCACGAAGCCCTACCACCGCCAGCTTTTAACAAGGTTTCGTTTTAACTTAATTTATAGTCTTTTAGGAAATTCTCAAGGTTGGAGTAGGGCGTGTGATTTAGGTCCTTGTACATGCGACAATTTTTCAATCCAGGACACTATGCATTTTATAATGTTCTCTGAGCATTTTAGTGTCATTCGCAGAAGGTTCTTAGTTCCAATTCTGAGGGGAAAAGGTTTTATACAGGTCAGACCCGCTCTTTTTATTTGCAACTGTTGAATGACCCATGGGAGATTTTTAACATTGCAAGTTTTTTAGTTGCAGCTGTACGCCTTAGGAAAACGTTATAGCACATCAAATATTGAATGAGTTATTAATATATTATTGATGTTTATAGATTTTACACTGCTATATATGAATTATTGCCTGTTACTGTTTTTTAAGTATTTTTAGGAAATCTGTTTTAGTGACTGTATATTTTTTTATGTCGCCCTATGTACTGAGTATTTGGATTTTAAATGTTTTTATATATTATATGGTGTTGTATAATGTGATATATGTTGTGTACTTTTATGGTTTTTATTAACCGAATAAAGTGGTTTGACTGACTGTCAAAATCGGCCCATGTTTCGTTAGAGTCTTGAGAGGTTTTTTTTTTACAAGTGTTTTATGAAGTGAGTTATTGTTCTTTCGCCTATTGCCACTTAAATTGAGGTCTGAGTTTACAGCCGGGACAGGTGTGATTTTAGTAGTACCAAGATGGGACGTCAAAACGGGGACATGCTTTTGTGCATTTTGACATATCAATGCAGTTAAGTTAGCAGAACAGCGTGAAATTCGTCAAGAGCCCGTTAGGTCTGTTGGCTTAAGTGACAAATTGATGCCCTTGTCCAGCATTCCATAATTTTTATGTGAAAAGCCGTGTCACTGTCACGTCCATGAAAAACCTCAAAGGTAACACCACAATTAATTCTTAGGTTCGGAAGAGGGATAATTAAGCATAAATATATCACTAAAACTTCACCTCAACCTTTACTTCGTCTGTAGAGAAATCGCTTGGCAACAATAGATACTATGACACACAAGTTGCAAAAATAACATTTTATTTCTTGTACAAAATATATTTATCTTCACAATTCATAATAAATATACATATTATTCACATTGCACTATTATTTCTTTATCATAAGCTCCACAACTATTAGTCTCATACATACCCAGCAATCCCACCTCACCCACTCACTACAACTCAAAGTTCAAAGGAACCAATTACAATCCGATCATATCAATGCATATGCTGCATCTGTTCAAATATACTGGGTCATTATCAATGGACTATACAAGGAACAGTTGGGGAGAGGAGTTGGCCTAACGGCTAGGGCGGTCAACCTCGAATCTGGGGAACTGGGTTCGAGTCTCGGCAATGACGCTGAACATCCTGTGATTCTGGGCAAATCACTTAATCTCCCCGTGCCTAACAAAAATGAATGTGTCCTCATGTAATGCAACTGGTGCTATGTAAAGCGCTCTGATACCCGATTCGGGTCAAGTTCGCGCTATATAAAACTCTGTAAAATAAAAAAATATATATATATATGGCTTTTCCATTCCCCACGTGCTACTGCTCCAGCTTATGGGAAAACTTTCACATCTTTCTCCTGGTCCTGCTCTGCAGACAATAACTCTGTTTACATAGGTCTCATCATTCCTGTTTGTAGTGACAGCATAATGGGCAGCTAGACACCTGTACTGACAGTGATGGCTCATTACTGAGGTCTGTGTTTTAAAGTGTTGTTTGGAGCAAGACGGACATGAAGCGCTCTTCTGCATGCCTCACCTCAGACTCAGAGGAACTGGTTTATCAGGTTGTGCTTCTTCTCGTGTTTTATATAATCTTCCACTTCCTTCAAAGACATATGTACGAAACTGGAGGTGTTGTGTCCATGTATGCCACTGACCCCAAAACACCTTTTTAAGTAAAAAAAAATATATATGTTTATTGAGGAAATTTACGGTAGCAATACAAATGACAATATAACAACAAAAAATCACATAAAGCAAACTAAAACTGAGAGACAAAATAATTGAATGCATAAGTCAGTTTAGCATAGCATAAAGAGAAAATGACAGGGATATGCAAATTGATCGGTGCAAATAAACGAAGGTTACAATTCATATAGAGGTCTTAGTACAGAATGAAAAATGATCAGTTAATATAATAGCAACATGAGGAAAGTCATGGAGGTTTAGAAACTTCTTGTTGCACAAGAGTCAGGGAGAGGGAGCGTCTAGCACTAGCATCAATGAACAATGTAATAGGTAACCATAAAATCGAGCGTTTCGTTGCCATATGAATAGGGTATACAAAAGTTGTATCCAACTTATGGTTAAACAGACAGCGTACCACCATGCTTGATAAGACAATTTGGTAAAATCTTTCCAGTTCTTGGTTATCTGTTGAAAAGCAACTGCTAACAATAAGTCTATTATCCTTGTGTTAGAATCGCAGTCTGCCCAGACAGGGGATAAGCTACCCAAAAACACATTTAGAAGCAGAAAAAGGGCATCTGGAATCGAAAATTGAATTAATTTGAGACCATACAGTTTTCCAAAAATTATGGACAGGTAAGCATGTAAAAAGTAAGTGATGTAAATCTGCATGTGGTGAAGAGCATGTCCAGCAAGCATCTGAGAGCTGGGCGTGTCTTGCATTTAAAATAACCGGGGGGTAACAAAAGTCTATTATATATAAAGAAGAGTGTCTGTGTGGTGTTTGCTGCTCTAGAGGATTTCCTGACTTTAGTCCATATTTTGTTCCATACCACCGTAGACCAACAAACCTCTAAATCTTTTTCCCAAGAGAGCTCCACCTTAGTTTTTTCTCGTGAAGTAGATGAAGTATGTAAATAATTATAAATGACAGAGGCCTTGGGATTGATGCGTAGAAGAGTGTGTGATTTGTTAACAGGAGAAGATGCAGGATCAATGGAAGGGTTTGGAAGTATGTATTGGGCATGAGCATTTAGAATGGCTTGTTTCAGAACGAGATATTTAGGTTGGTAAGATGTAGGTAGGTCAAAAAGTGTACTAGCTTGCGCGAAAGACATAATCTCATCTTGTACATACAATTGATATAGCCAAATTAAACCTCTTTGCCTCCAGGATTTCCAATATAAAGGCCTGCCACGTATCAATATCATATTGTTATGCCAAATAGTGGATCTGGAGAAGGTATTCCAGTCCATAGGATCTGGCGGAGGATTAGGCTTCAAAATTTTTGATGTGTGTTTAATTATGGGAGTAGATAGAGATTGTGGTTTGCGAGAGAAAGATAAGTATTCCTGGAATGAGAAAGGAGAGATAAAAGAACGTTCAAGTTCCGCCCAGAGAGGACAGTCCATAAGAGATTCGGAGAGCCATTTCGACGCCTGCCGAAGTAAAAAAGATTTTTGGTATGTAGGGAAATCAGGGAAATTAACACCACCTTCCGACTTTGGGCGAGTCAATTTTGATAAAGACATACGCAATTTTTTATTACTCCAAAGAAAAGAGGACAGTATAGAGTTAACTTTCTTAAAAAATTTCAAGGGAATAGAAACTGGGATATTGGAAATTGTATAAAGAATTATAGGGGACAACATCATCTTTATGGTGTCTAAACGGCCCGGCCAAGATAGGTATAGAGGGTGCCACTTAGTAGTCAGAGAGGATATTCTCTGTATACAATTTTCCATACAACATGAAATTGTACCTGGAATAGAAGGAGTAAACTGTAAGCCTAAGTACCTAATATGTTGAGGGCTCCATGTGAAACTTGAGATATTGAAATCAGCTTTGAAAGTATTCTTTGTTAAAGGTAAAATTTTGCATTTGTCTTTATTCAATTTATATCCGGAGACAGTTGCAAAGGAATCAACTTCTTGTAGGAATGCTGGAAGAGAGGAGTGAGGTTGTGAAATAAATAATAAAACATCATCAGCGTAAGCTGGCAATTTAATTTGGGTATCTTTACAGTCAAAACCATGGATATCTTTATTTTGACGGATTCTTAACAAAAAAGGCTCTAAGGCTAAGTTGAAAAGAAACGGGGATAATGGACAGCCTTGTCGGACGACTCTGCCTAATTTAAAATAAGATGTACCACCGTCTGCACACACTGCCGCTCGTGGATTAGAGTATAGAATTGATATTAAAGAAATAATTTTAGGTCCAAAGCCAAACCACTTAAGTGTGTGAAAAAAGTAAGGCCATGCCACTCTATCAAACGCTTTTTCTGCGTCTAAGGCTATTGCTGCCAAGAAATGTGAGACATGGGAGGATTTGGACAAAATATCAAAAAATAAACGAGTATTGTCTGTAATGAGACGACCTTTAACAAATCCAGATTGCTCTCTTCCTAATAAGTCAGGCAAATGGGATTCTAAGCGTAAGGCCAGAGCTTTTGAGAAAATTTTGTAGTTGATATTGACTAGGGAAATGGGCAGATAGTTTTTACAATACCTTAAGTCTTTACCTTTCTTAGGAATAAGACAGATTAGGGCATCTGAAAAGGAGCCAAAGGATTCACCTGTTTGTAAAAAAGTACCTAAGAGATTATGCAATTTGGGAAGTAGCAAATGTGCAAAAAACTCAACAGTGAAACCATCTGGACCTGGGGCTTTATCTTTCTTGAGAGTCTGTAGTGCAGGAAGGAGTTCTTTTGTGATAAGTCAAATTCCAAGGGTGTAAAATCTGGTCGAGTGTCAGAAGGTTTGTGAATCTCAGATAGAAATTGAAAAATATGATGTTCTGAGGGAGGAATTTCCGATGTGTATAATGTCTTATAAAATTGGAGAAATTCGTTTAAAATATCATTATCCTTAAATTTCAACGTTTGATGTTCATCCATAATGGACTCTATGTTTAGCTTGTTATGTTTAACCTTCAAATAATTAGCTAATACTTTCCCGGCTTTATTCTGGCCTCCATAAAACTTCGCAGTAGATTTTAATAAATATGTTGAAGCATTGCTTGTCGATTGCTTATTAAATTGAAATTTAACATTTATAAGTTCTGACAAGCAAACCTTCGACTTAGAAGAATAATAAGAATGCTCCAATCTCTTTATCTTGGCCAGGAGGGTTTTGGTGAGCTCTTGCGATTTTTTAAGTTTTTTAGAAACATATCCAATAATAAAATCTCTAGCTGCTGATTTGAAAGCATCCCATACCACATGAAAAGGTAAAGTATCAGATTGATTAAAAAAAAACTATTCATTGGAAAAAGAAATAAAGGAGGAGGTAAATGTTGAATCTAAAAGTAGAGCATTATTAAAACGCCATTTCCGAGGTGTGTTGGGTTTCTGTAAAATATCAAGCTGAATGGTAATAGGAGCGTGATCGGATATTAGAATAGATCCAATGTCCGCCACCACCAACGACCGAGATATATTATGTGATATAAAAAAGTAATCTATGCGTGATTGGGTATGATGAGCAGGAGAGTAATAAGTGTATTCCCGTAAAGTAGGGTTACAGAGTCTCCAAGCATCTATAAGCTTGTGTTGTTTAATAGTTTGTATGAAAAGTTTATGAGCTTTATGAGGGACAAAGGAGACCAATAAGTTGCGATCTAAAAAAGGGTCAAAGACTTGATTGCAATCACCTGTAAGGATAAAATTATCATCAATACAGTGTGTAATTTGTTGAGCCCAGGATGCCCAAAAAGTGGAGTCCCCAGCGGTGGGTGCGTAAATATTAAGTAAAGAGACCGGAGCATTCCCCATCAGCAATTTTGTAAACAACCATCTACCACCTTTATCAGAACATTGTGATAGTAATTTAACAGGAAGCGATTTACAGCAAAGAGTTAGAACTCCATTGCGTTTGCCATCACCTGGTGAATAAAAGACCTCCCTTACCCAACCTCTCTTTAATTTGATTGATTCCTCTGCCATTAAATGAGACTCCTGTAAGTTGGCTATATCCTCTCCCAATTTAGCTAGATGCGTTAATACTCTTTGCCTTTAAATAGGTGAATGTAAACCTCTGACATTCCAAGAGACAAGTTTTAAGGACATAAGACGAATAAAAAAATAAAAAAAGGACACCAATCAAAGCAAATCATCAAACAACAGAGAACATACCAAAGAACAAACCGACTATATGCAAAGTGAAACAAACAAACTAGGGGGAAAAAAAAAGAGAAAGAAAAATAGAGATATGAGTGTACATGCAACATTTGAGATACGAGGAAACAACAAAAAAGAATGTGTATATGAATGAGAAAAGAATAAGGGGAAGGAAAATAGACAAATAAGTGAGGGAAAAATGCAAAAGTATGGAAGAAAAAACATACATAGAAACTTACAAATAATCCAAGACATATGAAAGGTGGAAGGGGATGAGGCCACATGGAACAATGACGTGTCCAGACTCCATGCGGGAAGGCGGGAAGGAAAGCAGAACCGACGAGCAGTAAAACACAAGGGAAATACAACACAGAGATATGACCTGTGAGAAAAAACAGGAGGTTAATAAACAATCAAAAATGCTGAAAAAACAGTATCATCAACTATTTGAAAACGAAGAAAGTTTTTAACATTGTGAAACAAGTGCCAAAAACAAGGGCGTAATAAAAACCGAGGCATCTACTTGTTATGCGGTAAGGAAGTGTCCATAAAATCTGCGTGACAAGAATTAAGAAAGCTTTTTAGTTTTGCAGGGTCCTCATATGTGGTAGTCTTATTGTTGATGGTCACCTTGAACAGGCATGGGTGAAAGAGGCCGTAACGTGCACCCATCGAGCGAAGATGCGGTCTCATTGCCAGGAATTCTCTGCGTCTGTCCGCGGTGGGTTTTGAATAATCCTCAGAGAAAAACAGAGGATTACCTGACCAGGTAATACGATTGATTGCTCAGGCAGCTGATAAAATCTTGATCAAGTCAGTGTATTCCAAAAAATATAGTATTATCCCTCTCGGTTTCATCACAGTAAATGAAGACATTGCAGACAGAGGGCCCGGGCGATGAGCCCTCTGGATGTTGAGACGGGTATCCTCTGGTAAATTAAGAACTTTTGGAATATAGGACTTGAAGAAAGTAATTGGGTCCGAGCCCTCCGAGACTTCCGGTAGTCCATATATGCGAAGATTGTTTCTTCTATTTCTGTTTTCGAGATTCTCAACCTGTTTTTTAGCGCCGATACTTGAGAATGCAGAGCCTCCACTTTGATGTTAGAAGAACTTAGAGATCCAATATTTTGTTCCATTGTGGTAACTCTGTCTTCCAGACTTGACCATCTGTTCGTTAAAACTTGCAGTTTAGAGTAAGTTTCCTCAACAAATGGGCGTGGAGCTCTGATTTCTTCAAGTAATAGGTCTAACAAGACTGAAGAGGGTTGTTTAGGAGGAGAGGGAGGATCTTTCTTCAGACGTTTACTTGACGCTTTATTAGTGCCAGGAGCTATAGTAATGGCAGATGTCGATGCGCCCTTAGGCGATACATTTGTTGAGTCTTCCATTGAAAAACAATGCAAGCGAGAATTGGAGCGAGTGGTAAGTTTGCATGACAAGGGCGTTGAGTGAGACAAAACCTTAATTAATTTGCGCATGCACCTGAGCAAGATTGTAGCAAGTATAACGACTTCAGTAAATAGAGAGTTTTGTCCTTGCCACACCCTTCACCAAAGCTGAAATAACACCTCAATATTATGGAAATGAGTATGCATTTTAAATAAAAGCGCAGATTAGCATACCCTTTCTGAGGTAGCAAGGAAAGATAAACAATTTCCCATCATGGTAGAGAGCCTCTTGTAAGTGTAGTTTCTTATATTTTCTTATAGTTTTTTGCATGACATCACGAAATATGAATGGAGCAGAGTAAAGGATTATACTCCTTATGCAGGCAGAACAGAAAAGCTGGTGCAAGCTTTGCAAGGCATGCCTTATCGTTTGAAAGAAAAGAGGCACAAATAGAGCTTGTAAAGCGATCCTTTCCTCATAAGGATTAAAGTGATGATGAGCTTTGAATAATGAAGGCACCAACCATAATATTCCTGGCCAAAGGAGGAATCTGATTATTATCTAGCACCAGTATTACAGCCCATTTATATAAGAAACAAGGTTGCTGTAATTATCGGCATATCCGCGCTTTCTGAGGGCATTGCGCATCAATTCTCGTCAGGCGCGAAACATAATGGCGGCCACTTAGTGACGGAGCCGCGCCGTATCGCGGTTGAGAAGAGGAGCTTCTTGCGGGGCACTGTGAAGAACGAAATTCGCCTCACTTGACTCTACTCTGCTTCCGATAATCAGACCCTCATTTTGGCGACCGCATGTGTGGTAGGTGCTGCGCCAGGTCCGCCTCCGTATCCGCCGTCCCTGGAGAGTCAGGGACCAGCCGCCATCTTCTTTGGGCGCTAGCCACGCCCCGACCCCAAAACACCTAAAGGTGTTACTCCAAATTACACACAAGTTTCCACAAACATTCTGTTACTTAAATCATTCTGCATATCATTGCAGGAAGGCTGCACAGTGTTTTACAGATTCAAATTAAACTCAGGGAAATTGAAATGCTGAGATTCTTCTAGGAAAAGTTAAATAATTGTGCACGTTTATATGGGAGCAAATAATCGATTTTATCTATATATTCTTTTCCCCCAAAACGCCGAAGTTGGCACTTTTCCTGCACACATGCCATTTTTGTGCATGAAGATTGTACAATGCTTCTGTAGTTCATCATGCTTTGAAAGACAAGGGGGCCCAATTACTATTGGTCAGGGACCTTGGGTAGTTTACTAGTTTCAAACACAGTGGTCCCTAAACAGAAGATTAAATAAACAATGAATGTAGACTCAATCAGTACTATATTTGAAGCTGGACAGATACTTTAATATTCAATTAGTTTAAAAAAAATGAACGAAAGACATTTAAAGTGGGACACAAGCCTGCATCCAACTCAGCAAAATAGGACGAACAACGTGTAACAGAAAAGGCTCAGGCAGAGTAAGTAGTTTGTATGTAGCAGATACTGATGTTACAAACAAAATATAGTGGGACACCATTACACATGAGCGATATTTAGTTGAGAAGTGCATATGGTGTGCATTAAGTCGACGGCGTTTCGATCCTTACAAAACATATTAGGATCATCATCAGGACATTTACATAAGCATGCCTGGGTACATTTGCCTGTAATTTCCAAAGACAAGAGTTTGGGAGCGAAGATAGGAGAAAAGAGAGGGACACGGGATTAGGTTGGGCGGAAGTTGAGGAAAAGACATACAATCTTTTACTAGTGTGCAACGGCGAATAAAAATTGCGGCGTACGTGGAACAAACGTAAACTATAAAAAATATAAGTGCAGGGGGAGAGGCGCTTTAAGAAGTAAAAAGCAACCATACAATTGAATGTATATTAATGAAAGGAAAACCAGGGCGCACAGTCACCTAGGGGACAACAAATCCATGTGTGACATACACGCAGCGTGACCCGATGGAGCAACCAAGGGTAGTGAACTGTTAGAGAACTAAGATGGACGTTGGTGATCAGCGCGTGAAAGCGGAGACCATCATTAAAGTTAAGTGGTGGTTACTAGCGCGCAGTGACCAGGGAGTAGTCATTTGATGTAGAAACATGACCCTTCAACTCTCCATGAAGGAGACAGAGAACCAGCCTGTGACGGTGAATTACCTAATGTCCAGAAGAGAGCAGCTTGGATATACCACGGGGGCGGGAGTGACCCAGGCTGGGGCAGATTAAGCGTCCGGACCTGTTGTGGTCAGAGCTGCAAGAAGTTGGTGGAGATGGCGCCGCGTGGGCGGTCACTATATCATTTAGAAGGGTTAGGTCTGAATCGGCCTGTTGGGAGGGAAGAGAAGGTCTACGTTAGGACCAGTGCATGAGTCTCAGACGGAGACTGATAGCAGGGCTTGGACAGGAGCTTACCTAGTAATGAGCACACTGCTGCATGGGCGTGCTTCCTGCCGGCATCAATCGCGGGGATGAATGAGAGCCGGAGTGCAGGCCTAGTTTTACTAGCTGGAGGCTGATTGGATACCAAGGTCATGTGACCTCAAGACTGCTAGGTGAAGGCTGATTGGATAACGAGGTCATGTGACCGGAGGTGAAGTGTGCAAGGTTTCATCTAAACGGCGGCCATATTGGAACGGTAAAGTTAGATTGGAAGTAGTCAGCAAGGGAGGTGAAAGTGGACCGAAAGGACTGCTGGATGGATGGAAGAGGGGAGAATTATGTGATAATTGATAAGGAGTAAAACGTGGTGGGGACAGTACGCCTAAAAGTATAAAAGGGTGCAAAAGAAGATATTGGAAAGTGGAGGATAAGGGGGAGGGTGGAGTGATAGAAAATACAGTGTCAAACATTAGAAAAATACAATTAAGTAGAGTCACAGTTCCCAGGGAGCGATTGAAAAAAGCATAGAAAAGCAAGTGTGGAGGGCTTGCACGGCAATTGTTAATTTATATAGAAATACCAAGATCACATAATTGAAGGAGGGACAATGGTCACATAATTGCCAAAGGACCTTGCTGATTTATATTAATGTGGTCCAATCCTCGAGGCGGTTAAGTCCATTATGTACGCTTCCAGTTCGTAAAATCCACTTGAGTTCCTCCTTGTTGAGGAGCTGCGACAGGTCAGCGCCCCACGGAGGTGGCTTGATGACACTGATGATGGTCCAGCGTATGTTGTCCTCGCTGTGACCTGACAGCTGGAAGTGTTCCACAACGGGGGCATTTGGTGTTTTGCAGCGTAGTCTGCTGAGGTGTTGGCAAATCCTTATCCGTGCTTTTTGTGTTGTCTGACCGATATAGATTTTGTCACAGGGGCACAGTATGGCATAGATGACGTTGCAGGTGTTGCAGTTAGAGAAATGTTTTAACTCCATTTTGATTTTGCCAAAGATAAATTCCTTACACTCAATAGTAAACTTACATGCAACACAGTTACCACATTTGACATGACCTGTGAGTGGTTCCAGGCCCCAGTGATCATTAAGTGTACCGGTGGGTTTGGTTATAGGTAAGGCTTCTCTGACCAAATGGTCCTTAATGTTTTTGCTCTTACGAAATACAAATAGTGGGCGTTACAAATTGAGTGTGCCTGCATTGAGGACTTCCCAGTGTTTGAGGATGCTTTTGCGTACGGTATGTGAGACAGGTGAAAAAGTAGTGACACATACTAAGCGATTTTGTGATGACTTCTCTTTAGGTTCTAAGAGGCAGTCCCTTGGGCAGTACCATGCTCTTTTCAGGGACTTGCAAACTAGTCTGTGTGGGTACCCTCTTGCTTTCAGTTTGTTACTCAGGAACTTAGCTACACGAAAGTAGTCTTCTTTTAGTGTGCAGTTCCTCCTGATTCGTAGGAACTGAGAGCAGGGAAGTGAGTCTCTCAGGGCACGGGGATGGTTGCTGTCATTTCTCAAAAGTGTATTGCGCTCCGTGGGTTTTCTGAAGAGGCTTGTGATTAGTACTCCATCTAGGTGTTGTATGTTAGGGTCAAGAAATGGAATCGTAGTTTTCCTGTGTGACATAGTAAAGTTGAGCCCCTCGCAATTATTATTCAACCAATGGAGGAACTATTTCATGGTTTCCTCTGAGTCTTGCCAGATCATAAAAATATCGTCAATGTATCTCTTCCAGACTGAGATCCCAGTGTGGAAAGGGTTCATTGGCGACAGAATGCGCTTAGTCTCCAGGTTGTCCATGTAGAGTATGGCCAGGTTGGGAGCAAAAACAGCCCCCATTGAGGTGGCGCCATCTCCACCAACCTCTTGCAGCTCTGACCGCACCAGTTCCAGATGCTTAATCTGCCCTAGCCCGGGTCACTCCCGCGGCGTATCCATGCTGCTCTCTTCTGGACATTAGGTAATTCACCTTCACTGGCTGGTTCTCTGTCTCCTTCTCGGAGAGGTGAAGGGTCATGTTTCTACATCAAATGACTACTCCCTGGTCACTGCGCGCTCGTAACCACCACTTAACTTTAATGATGGTCTCCGCTTTCACCCTGGTCAAGCTGCGCGTATGTCACACTTGGATTGGTTGTCCCCTAGGTGACTGTGCGCCCTGGTTTTCCTTTCATTAATATACATTCAATTGTATGGTTGCTTTTTACTTCTTAAAGCGCCGCTCCCCCTGCACATATATTTTTTATAGTTCACGTTTGTTCCAAGTACGCCGCAATTTTTATTCGCCGTTGCACACTAGTAAAAGATTGTATGTCTTTTCTTCAATTTCCGCCCAACCTAATCCCGTGTCCCTCTCTTTTCTCCTATCGTCTCTCCCAAACTCTTGTCTTTGGAAATTACAGGCAAATGTACCCAGGCATGGTTATGTAAATGTCCTGATGATGATCCTAATATGTTTTGTAAGGATCGAAACGCCGTCGACTTAATGCACACCATATACACTTCTCAACTAAATATCGCTCATGTGTAATGGTGTCCCGCTATATTTTGTTTGTAACATCAGTATGTGCTACATGCAAACAACTTACTCTGCCTGAGCCTTTTCTGTTACACGTTGTTCATCCTATTTTGCTGAGTTGGATGCAGGCTTGTGTTCCACTTCAAATGTCTTTCGTTCATTTTTTGGAAACTAATTGAATATTAAAGTATCTGTCCGGCTAGACAGCTTCAAATATAGTACTGATTGAGTCTATATTCATTGTTTGTTTAATCTTCTGTTTAGGGACCACTGTGTTTGAATCTGTAGTACATCATAGCATCAAATTTACCCAACAGAATCAGAGAAATATTTTGATAAACAAAGTTGAGCCACGTATATTATGGACCACTTTACTGCTTCATGCGGTCGAACACAATATTGTCCTCCACAGCTGCTCGTACTGTTCCACCGTATAGTGTTTCTTGCTCTCTAGATCTTTCTGTTGAACATCTAGTAATTCACTATTACTGTAATAAGAATGGAGCACCAGGAGCTGGAACAAGACCTTCACTGGCAGCTGTGATAAGTAAAACATTTCTGTTAAATGTCTGTTTTGTGTGTGCTTGCGGGTGTTTGTTTGTGTGAGAGAGACTGTGTATGTGTGAGCGTATGCCTGTTTGTGTCAGCATGTGAGTGTAAGTGAAAGTGAGTGTTAGTCAGTGACAGGTAGTGAGTGAGAATGAGTCTGGTTAGCTTGCTGACAACATTGTACAGAGGTGTGCATTTTATAGTAAGATAGTAAGATTTTGGCGGGGCGCAAATTATAACTTTAAGTTATAACTATAACTTCAGAATTTCTAAGGTTTGTGTAGTTTAAGTTTGTTTTGAATAGAAATACTAAATTAAGTTTTCCTAACTTTAACTAATCTTAAACCTTTGTTTTTTTCACTGAGTAACTCTCTCTCTCTCTCTCTCTCTCTCTCTCTCTATATATATATATATATATATATATATATATATATATATATATATATATATATATATATGATGATTCCTCGCTCACATCTGCTGCTCCAAACGAGCGTGGACCCAGGTATTGTGCATATTGTCTGTTTATTCACGCACAAATAGCCTCGCCATTACGCGTTTAGGCAGTTACCTGCCTTGATCACATGACAGCGTTAGGAAGTCTGATCGCCATTTTTAAAGTGACAGTGCATACCAGTTAGTTAATAGAAATGGAAGAAATATACGCTTGAATGCTTCAATTGCTATGCGATCATTGGTGATACAGTTATTGGCTTAAATGCATTTTGTAAATTCCTAAAATGTACTTATAAATTACTTTAAATACAAAATATAAACACAACTAACCAGGTTTAGTATTAATACATATTACTAAAATTTCATTGGCACAAATGCTACTCTGGACCATCACCAATACTTTACTTATTTCCAAATCTCATCACATAACTGATTAAAATAATATAAAAGTGCCTATCATTATAAATACCCTAAAGAAGTGCTAAAACCTATAAATCGTGCTAGTGCTAAAACTAATAAAAAACGAATTTTCAAATTAGATGTATCCACATATGTCAGAGGCAGCATGTATTGACATAATTGCTTTTTGTGTACTACTAGGCATGCCCTGGCAAAAGATTTCTAGTGCAAAACATGACATGTGCAAACTAAGCAAGTATATACGGGGAATTGATTAAACCTGATAATCATCATTTCATATGCAATTGATTCCCACAGTTGTAAACATAGACATAAAATATGTAGTTAAATAAATAAATAAATACATATAAATATCAATAAATATACAACTCAACTGCTAAAACTCTATTCCATTTAGTCCCTACTATATAAAATTCCTTAGTTTATGATCCATGTAAGTATATTGCAGATTGCAATTCGATGGACAATTATTTAGACACCAATTTTAAGAATAATATGAAATACAATAAAATCAATTAAATAAACGAACAGGTACAGTTTGGGCTCGAGGTCCTATTTCTGCTGGACTTATAGAAATAAGGGGATTTATTGTAGAGGTTTCATAAATACGTGTAAAGGTCCTCGCTTGTATTAAGACCCCCGCATGCTTGGTGTCCAACTCTAAAATATATTGAGTTTCCAGGCGTCTAAGTTTTGCTTCCCTGTTTCCCCCTCTCTTTTCTACGGGAATAGCATCTAATACATAATATCTTAGATGCTTGAGATTACTTTCATGTTGTTCTTTAAAGTGTCTCGCCACAAGGTAGCTAGGGTCATTGTTGGTGATTGCCCTTGTGTGTTGTAGGATCCTTTTATGTACTGCCAATTTTGTACTTCCAATGTATTTTAAATCACAGCTGCATTCTAAAACGTAGACCGCATACTCTGTTCTGCAGGTCAAATATCGATTGATGGTCCGAGGACTATCATTAAAGGCTGTGCAGTATAAAGATTTATTGACTCCAAACTGGCATGCCTTACAACTTGTGCATTTGAAAAAACCCTTTCTAGATGTAAGCCATGATCCTATCTCTTGATCTTCAGGATTATTTCTCACTAGGGCATTTCCCATAGATGCCGTTTTTCTATAGGTAATGGCTGGTTTCCTGGGGAGTGACTGTCCAATTATAGGATCATCTAATATAATGGGCCAACTGCGTCTCACAATCCCCCTAATCTGTTTCTCCTGCCTCGAGAATGACAGAATAAGTCTTGTGGGTTCATTAGGTGCCTCCAAGGTGTTACTGGTTGCTCCTTCCAGCCTATTTCTATATGTCAGTAAATCATCCCTGGGCTTCTGCCTAGATTTTGCCATGGCTTTATCAATGGTAGTATTTCTGTATCCCCTCTCTAGGAATCGTACCTTACTCTCATTTTGTTTGCTTTCACAATCTTTCTCATTGCTGCAAATCCTCCGTATTCGCAGCATCTCCCCGTAGGGGATGCTTTCTATCAGGTGAGGAGGGTGTGCGCTAGATGCATGTAATAGCGCATTGCCCGCAGTCTCTTTTCGGTACAGTGTTGTTGACATGACATTATTTACTATAGTGATTTGTACATCTAAAAAGGTTGCACTTTCCTCACTAATGCAGGATGTGAACTTTAAATTGATATCATTGATGTTAAGCTGTGCTATGAATTCATTAGCACTATGTTCCGTACCTTGCCATACTATAAACAAATCATCTATGTATCTAAGCCAACAGATTATTTTTTCTTGGCAAATGTGGTCATATTTCCTCTTGAGGACCAGCTCCTCCCACCAGCCCATGAACAGACATGCATAACTGGGGGAGAAGCTGGCCCCCATCGCTACTCCCTGTACCTGTTGGTATAACTGGGTCTTAAAAAGGAACAGATTATTATTCAGTCAGAAGGTTAACAAATCAATTATCATCCTGTTATGCTGAACAAATTGTATCGGTCTACTGGATAAAAAATGCTCAGTTGCCCTTATTCAATCACAATTTTGTATACATGTATACAAGGACGATACATCAAGTGCTATTAGCTGGTACCCACTTCGCCATTGTATGTTTTTAATTTTCCGTATAAAGTCACTAGTGTTTTGCACATAAGAGTCTAAATTGCGGACATGGTCTTGCAAGAAAAATCGATGTAACGTGACATATTTTCAAATGGTCCGTCACACGCCGAAATGATCGGTCTTTCCGGTGGCTTGTATCTGTCCTTATGTACTTTAGGGATGAAATATATCTTAGGGATGGTAGGATGCTCTTTTTTGAGATATTTATATTCATCAGTGTTCAACATACCCAAATTCTTCCAAGCCAACAGTTTTGTTAAAAAACAATTGTGTGTACTTTTAAATTTTTGGAAAGAACTTTTTCTGTAACACTCCATATTGTTTAACTGTCCCATTGCCTCAGTCATATACTCTTTTAAGGGCCACAAGACAATATTTCCTCCCTTATCCGAGTTCCTGACGACAACCTCTTTTTCCTTTCTTAGTTTCTCAATGAGTTGGTCATATCTTCTTTCTTGATCTGAGATTTTCCTTTTGGTTTTATTGATATTGATGTTAAGTTTTTTAATTTGTGCTACAATTTGCTCATTGAAAACATCCAAGGAATCCCTCGACATAATGGGAGTGAATTTAGATTTTTCCTTGAAATGAGTGATGGGTTTGACACTAATTTCCATTTCAAGCACTCCACTACCCTGCGAATCACTGAGAGATTCCTCGTGTGCACCTCCTTTACCTATGGCTGTGCTTTCCTTGTCCAAGTCTTGTAAATCTTTTAGCACATTAAAGTCAGCAGCTAACAAATTGGGTATGCTGGAAATATTTGTTGCAGTGGTACTGTTCGTTTTCTCCTTACTTTGCGACTGTAGCTGATGATATTTTTTCAGCTTGAGCTTCCTGCTAAACCTGTAGATATCGGCCCGTGTCTGTGTATAATTGAAATTTGTCTCAGGACAATATGAGAGGCCCAAGGAAAGCAGTTGTTGTTCAGCAGCACTTAAATCAATATTTGTCAGGTTAATAATGGTATTTGCATTTGTAGATGTTTCCGGACATTTTGCTGCCATACTTAATTGCGTTTCCAAGCTCCCCGTCCTCTTGCCGGACGCTTGACACTCGCGCTTTCTTGCCACTTTTCTCCTCTCCCTCCTTCTTTGGTTCCTCCGTTTTTTGTCGGTGCATTCCTCGGGCGCAGTGTTTCTCTTCGACTGCGTCTTATGTATTCCAGTTCCTCCCCCAATGTTGGCTTATTAGTATTTTGGATAGATCGATTTCTTTGACCTTCTGTTTCTGACTCGCTTTCCAGCGCTGAGCTTAGGTCAGAGGTTGAGGTTGCTCCTGCCAGAGGCTGACCCTTGTCCTCATATTGTGTCCCTTGCATCTTTTTATTTTCTGTAGCTTTTCTGAAGGTGTCGAACTTGCGGGCAAAGGTGAAAATTTGTCCCATTTGCATAGTCCTCTTTGTCCCTCTTGAATTTATATGTTTTCCGTTGCTTTATTTTGTCCTCTTCTTTGTTCAATCTGCTTGTCATTTCCTCATAGTATTTCTGTTTCTGCTGGGAATCACTGTGCGCCTTAATTTCCTCATTGAGGCTGTCGATTTTTTGTTGGATATCACACCTATCACTGTCTGCATATTTCACTAATATGACCATCAGTTTACGTGAAGATTCCAGATTGCATTGCGCCCATTCAGCCATCATCTCGGGATTGGGTGTCTCATAACTTGGGGAAATCATTATACGCAGGCCCCTGGGAATTCTTCCAATGTCCAAGTACTTCTGCAATGACTTGGATTCCCACCACTTCGACATTTCTTGGCGCATGAGCTTCTCTAAGGCACGAAATTTCTCTTAAGGTTTTTTAACCCTCCACTTGCTTCGTCATTAGCACTTCTTGTAATGTCCTGCTGCTCTAGAGGAGATTCTGAAAACATTTCCTCTGCAGCGGACTCGCGATCTCTTAACGCTGCAGCGGACATGTTTGGCGTTGTTGTCGTATTTAATACTATCCTTATCAGGACGAACCCTCAGTCTCGTATAGTACTGCTGGCGGTACGCTCCCAATTTGCACACCTCCCCACCTGCTAATGTCCACGATATTGTGTACCTTGTTGGAGTCTCTTGTGGCAGTGCAGCCACCTCACGCCGCTTCACTCCTCCGAGCTGTCGCCGCGCGCTGCGCTCTGCCTACGCCATCCTTCCACTAGGCACTGATCCCGTAGTAGCAGGGGGCTTCCGCGTATCTGTTCCCGACACAAATTTCGCTGCTTCCGGTTTCCTAGTCTCACCGAAGCCTCGATGATTCCCTGAAATGCCGGAAGCCTGATTTCCTTACCACGGAGCCGTCTCTCGGGGATGGGGTCCACTTTACCTGAGGAAGTCGATCCGGTTAATATGACGATTCCTCGCTCACATCTGCTGCTCCAAACAAACGAGAGTGGACCCAGGTATTGTGCATATTTTCTGTTTATTCATGCACAAACAGCCTCGCCATTACGCGTTTCGGCAGTTACCTGCCTTGATCACATGACAGCGTTAGGAAGTCTGATCGCCATTTTTAAAGTGACAGTGCATACCAGTTAGTTAATAGAAATGGAAGAAATATACGCTTGAATGCTTCAATTACTATGCGATCATTGGTGATACAGTTATTAGCTTAAATGCATTTTGTAAATTCCTAAAATGTACTTAAAGTTTCTTTAAATACAAAATATAAACACAACTAACCAGGTTTAGTATTAATGCATATTACTAAAATTTCATTGGCATAAATGCTACTTTGGACCATCACCAATACTTTACTTATTTCCAAATCTCATCACATAACTGATTAAAATAATATAAAAGTGCCTATCATTATAAATACCCTAAAGAAGTGCTAAAACCTATAAATCGTGCTAATGCTAAAACTAATAAAAAACGAATTTTCAAATTATATGTATCCACATATGTCAGAGGCAGCATGTATTGACATAATTGCTTTTTGTGTACTACTAGGCATGCCCTGGCAAAAGATTTCTAGTGCAAAACATGACATGTGCAAACTAAGCAAGTATATACGGGGGAATTGATTAAACCTGATAATCATCATTTCATATGCAATTGATTCCCACAGTTGTAAACATAGACATAAAATATGTAGTTAAATAAATAAATAAATACATATAAATATCAATAAATATACAACTCAACTGCTAAAACTCTATTCCATTTAGTCCCTACTATATAAAATTCCTTAGTTTATGATCTATGTAAGTATATTGCAGATTGCAATTCAATGGACAATTATTTAGACCCCAATTTTAAGAATAATATGAAATACAATAAAATCAATTAAATAAACGAACAGGTTCAGTTTGGGCTCGAGGTCCTATTTCTGCTGGACTTATAGAAATAAGGGGATTTATTGTAGAGGTTTCATGAATACGTGTAAAGGTCCTCGCTTGTATTAAGACCCCCCAGATGCTTGGTGTCCAACTCTAAAATATATTTAGTTTCCAGGCGTCTAAGTTTTGCTTCCCTGTTTCCCCCTCTCTTTTCTACGGGAATAGCATCTAATACATAATATCTTAGATGCTTGAGATTACTTTCATGTTGTTCTTTAAAGTGTCTCGCCACAGGGTAGCTAGGGTCATTGTTGGTGATTGCCCTTGTGTGTTGTAGGATCCTTTTATGTACTGCCAATTTTGTACTTCCAATGTATTTTAAATCACAGCTGCATTCTAAAACGTAGACCGCATACTCTGTTCTGCAGGTCAAATATCGATTGATGGTCCGAGGACTATCATTAAAGGCTGTGCAGTATAAAGATTTATTGACTCCAAACTGGCATGCCTTACAACTTGTGCATTTGAAAAATATATATATATACACACACACATACTTAAAAAAACTAAGTTTACAGGGTTTACCGGGACGTTATAGTTAGGTATTAGATTTTGAAAAATCTTAGAAATTCACTTAAACAACCAAAGGTTACAGGGACATTATAGTTTGGAAATAGAATTAAAAAACCTTAGAAATTCACACAAAAAAGGAAAGGTTACAGGGACGTTTTAGCTAGGCTCAGATTTCACTCGTACAAAACCAGTGAAATTCAGCAATTATAGTTACCTGAGCTAACTATAACTTATGCCCCCGCAATGTACTGCTTATGACCTCACATATTACATTACTCATGACATGGTCACTGACATCACCGATGACATCTCAAATGACATCTCAAATGAAATCACTGATGGCATCATCCATAGAACCACTCACACACCCACTCACACCCCCATACAACCTCTCATACACCCATTCCTACTCCCACACAACCACTCGCATACCCATTCACAGACCCAACCAGTACACACACACCCACTCAATCCTCCATAGAGGCTCTCACACGCCAACTCACTCACTCATACAGCCACTCGCACAACCATCCACTTACCACTACAACCACTCATACAACCAGTCACTCACCTGTGCAGCCACTCATATAGCCACACACTCACCCACACAGCTACTCACACACCCACTTATTTACCTACAGTTACTCACACACCCACTCACCCACCCACTCATACAGCCTCGCAACACAGCCACTCACTCACCCATACAAGCACTCACACACTCACTAACACACCCTGTTAGAAATGGGGGTCTCCAGCTGGCAGAGGTAGGTACCTTTGTCCAAATAGGGACCCTTGCTCCTAGTCAGGGTAAGGGGGATACACACTTTAGATAACCCCTGCTCACCCCCTTGGTAGCTTGGCACGAGCAGACAGGCTTATCCCAAAGGCAATGTATAAAGTATCTGTACCAACACTCACAGTAACACAGTGAAAACACCACAAATGGACACCATACCAGTTTAGAAAAATAAAATATCTTTAAATAAACTTAACAAGACCAAAACAACAAAATTCCAACATACACAGTTAAAAATATGACTTTCAAAAGGTTTCAAGAACTTGTACCATAGAAAACTATGGATGCGTGACTTTTACAAAAAGTACCTGTAGTTGCGTCAAAATTCACAAGGCCAAAACAGCCGCAAAGTCGGAACCAAAGAGATGCGTCAACTCCTGAGACCTTGGGGAGGCGATGCGGTAATCCCGCTGCACGCAGAGGAAGGGTTGCGTCGAATCCGGTCTGTATGGGGAGTGATGCATCGATTCTTCGTGACGGTTCCGGTCCGCAGGTGATGCGTTGGGAAAACTTGCCGCACAGGTGCGATGCATGGAAATCCAGGCTGCGTCGGTGATCAATGGGGCAGCGTCGAGCGGCACTGCGTCGGATTTCTTCAGCCGCGATCCCTCGATGCATCTATTCTTGCAGTGGCGACAGGCACTGCATCGGTTTTCACAGCGGCACAGCGATGTGTGGAAATACTTCTTGCGCCGTGTGGATGCGTCAGAAAATACAGCAGCAAGAAGAGCGATGCGTCAATGATTGCAGTTCTTCAAGTTTCTTCTTTCTTCCAGCTCCCAAACAGCAGCAACAACCTCCAGAGGTCCAAAACTGGCACAGGCACCCCTGGGATGGTCAGAACTCACAGCAGCAGGGTTCAGGGGAGCGGGGGTGAAGTTTTTGTGTCCCTGAGACTTCAGAACAGGAGGCCAGCATGCAGGGGACACAGCACACAGCAAAGTCCTTCTCCTTTCCTTGGCAGAAACAGCAACTGCAGGCCAACCCCACACAGCACACAGCAAAGGGGCAGTACTTCTCCTCAGTCTCTTCAGCTCTTCTCCTTGGCAAAGGGTCCTCTTGAATTCCAGGGATGATTTAAAGCTCTGAGGTCTGGGCCCCGATACTTATACAGCAAAATCCTTTGTTCTCTGGTGGCAGAGAAGCCCTGTGCCCAGTCAAAACCAGTTCTGTCCTCTCTGGTGCAGCTTCCTGGCAGGAGGTGGAGACAGCATTGTGGAAGGCAGACCAGGCCCATTCAGGTGCAAGGAAATCTCCTCCCCCTACTCTAAATGCAGCCCAGGTCTATTCAGCCCAGCCCTGACTCATCCAGACTCTCTGGAGCCACTGCACATCCCCAGCACCTGTCACTCCAAAGCCAGACAGTCAATACACATCCTTGCAAAGGCACACTGGATGGCTAAGCAAGAAAATTCCTACTTTCTAAAAGTGGTATTTTCAAACACAGAATGTAAAAATTACCCTTACTAAAAGATGCATTTTAACATTCTGAGTTCAGGCATACTAAACTTTATTTTCCTACCTTGTTCCCAGGGGTAGTTATGCTTACAAGATGTTGTAAGCAAACTCCCCATTCTATCCTATGGGAACAGATAGCCTTGCAATAGTGAAAAACAAAATTGGCAGTATTTCTCTATCAGGACATGCCACACAGACCAGGGCATGTCCTACCTTTCACATACACTGCACCCTGCCCACAGGGGTACCTTGGGCCTACCTTAGGGGTACTAACATGTAAGAAAAGGGAAGCTTAGGGCCTGGCAAGTGGGTGCACTTGCCAGGTCGACATGGCAGTTTAAAACTGCGCGCAGACACTGTGGTGGCAGGCCTGAGATACCTTTTTAGGGCTACTCATGTGGGTGGCACAATCAGTGCTGCAGGCCCACTAGTAGCATTTGACTTACAGGCCCTGGCACACGTAGTGCACATTACTAGGGGCTTACAAGTAAATCAAATATGCCAATCAGGGAGAACCAATCATATTAACAGTTTTCATAGGGAGCACTTGCACTTTGACACTGATCAGCAGTGGCAAAGTTCCCAAAGCATCTAATCCAGCAAAAATGAAATCCAGCATGGCATCAACAATACAGGAGGTAGAGGCAAGATGTCAAGGGAAACCACACCAAGGATGCCAGGTCTAACACACCCACTTACATTACCATTCACACATTTATACAAGCACTCACACATTTGCTCACTCACCCATATATTTATTTCTAAAGACAGTGGTCCCTAGACAAGGATTAATGAGAGCAAACAATAAATATAGATCCAATCAGTACTATATTTTACAGCTGTCTAGCCGGACAGGTGTTTTTAATATATAGTTGCTTAAATATACACACAATTCAGCAAAAAACAAATAAAGTGGGACACAAGCCTGTATCCAACTTAGTGGGAAGGACGTACAACATGAAACAAAAAGGCTCAGGCAGAGTAAATTGTTTGTATAAGACACATTTTGGTAGGACAAACAAATTATAGTGGAGACACCATTACACATAATAAGTATTAACCCCTTGTGTGCTTCGGACGGCCCCCGGCCGCCCAACGTCACGGTGGGCGTGTGCGGAGGACGGCTGGGGGCCGTCCGAAACCCGCCCACTCATTAAAACGCCCGCACAGCGCGAAAATTCGCGCAGCGCAGAAGAGGTTAAATAAAGAGGTGTATATGGCGTACAACAAGTCGACAGCGTTTCGATCCTTACAAAAGATATAGGATCATCATCAGGACATTAACAATGGTATGCCTGTATACATTTTGCCTGTAATAAATAAAACCGTAGGAGGGAATAAAGGATGAAAAAAGAAAAAGAGACATATGAAAGTTAGCTCGGGCGGAAAACAATTTGAAAACAACTTGGGTGCTGGTGAGGGCAGTATATGTCAGACCAACGTAAGAGGATCGCACGTGAGTACAATGATACCGGAGAAGTGAGCAGAACGTATAAAATTGCTAAGCAAGAGTAAAAGAATTACGCAATAACGAGCAATATTTGCTAAAAGTCATAGTCATACGCGTGCGGTGATAAAACTGCCAAAAAGTGCAAATTGTCACTCGTGAAAGGTCTGCAATTGCGCATACATGTGTCACATCTGATTATTATAATTGCCCTAATGCTGCCTTGGCCAAGATGGCGAACATGGCAGACGCTCGGGAGTGAGCTCCGAGCCCGGCCCGCATAGAATCCTGCCAAAATGCGCGAGTAGCACTGACCCGGGTGCTGCAAAGGCGCTTTCTGCAAATGCTGAGGGAGATCCCCACATGGTGACCATGCAGGGCACGCACGGACGGGGCTGGGCCAACAACCACACCCCTCGGGCCCAGGGGCACACACTAGATTTTTGCACCATTCCTGCGACACTGATCCCTGGAATGGCTGGCTGGGCCGTGCCCTTCACCCACGCATGGAGAGGCATCTACATGAAAGTGCCCACTACCCGCAGGGTGTCTCGGAAGCTGGCGGACACCTGAGCGGACCGGCGGACGAGTGCCGGAGAGCCGGACTCGGAGGGTTGGCCGGTGGTGTAAGCCTAGCGGGGGCAGCGCTGCCTGATCCGGGGCCGGGAGGTTAGCGGGGCCCGGTCTGCTCCCTGACTGCCGCCGGCTGAGGCATGGGCCACTGATGGCAGTGCTTGCCTCTGCCTGCTCACCTGTATCCCTGCACCAGAGCTGGGGACCGATGCACATCCGGACACAGCGGCCTCCACGCGTGGGTTGGAGAAACCCCCCCTGTCTGGGTGAGGGGCGGCCTTGCCTCCATCTTAGGCCCGGAGCAAGGCCTTGTGAATCCTCATGGCCCCCCGCATCCTACTAAAATAATTGGATACTTCCTGCCCTGGGGCGGACACAGGGGCTGCCCCTTGCTTCGACAGACTCCGGCTGGCAGTGCCAGCATCGGGGAGGGCCCCTGCCGAGGTATTGACTGCCCTTCACCTACTCCAAACACAACACCAGTGACTGCAGCCTCTCTCCTGGGCAGACTGCTGCGGATACTCCGAACTCTGCCCGGGGAGGGCGAGAAAGTCCCTGTGGGAGGAGTATGAGGAGGGGCGCTGTCGATGCGCTGACGGGGAAGTGCTGGTGAGTGAGGCCTAGACAGTGTGGGGCGCAAGACCACATCAAGCAGAAGACACTCCTGGACAGCTTAGCGTGCCTCTGTGCCACCCCTCCAGGTGATCTTGTGGTGGTGAGGTGGACCCCGGGGTTGTTTCTCCGGTGCTGCACATACGCAATCCCATACTGGGCCCAATGGCCCAGGCGACGCCCTGCACCCCCATTACGCCCACTCACTCCACTCCTGGACATCACTGCCCTACGAGGTGTTCCTCCCGGGGCCCTCATGTCAGAGTGGGACGCACAGACTGTTTGACCATACTTAGGTGGTAAACCCCTCCAACCGACAGGGGTCTGTTGCACATCACCCACAACCCCCCACGAAGATGGGGAAAACCAAGTCGGATAGTTCTCAGACCCTACCAGATGCGACCATAGGCGGCACTAACCCTGAGCAGAGTTCGCGTAGTCGCGCTACGCTGAGTTCCGTGAAGTGGTAAACAAACTCCGCGAGCTACGCGGAATTCCGTGAGCACGCGGAGTTGCTTGTTCCACCCGTTCGCGATGCGTTTTTCCTGTTCGGGAACGCGTATTGCGTGTTCGGGACGCTGTTTGCGTGCTCGGGGGGAAATATCTCGCGACCTTGCCCATGCGATCGCCAATGGGCGCGGCCATCTTGTTTTTTACTTGTCCCGCCCGTTCGCGATGCGTATTTCCTGTTCCGGAACGCGTATTGCGTGTTCCCGCCCGTTCGCGATGCGTATTTCCTGTTCGGGAAAGCGTATTGCGTGTTCGCGACACTTTTTGCGTGCTCAGGGGGGAAATATCGGGCAAACTTGCCCATGCGGTCGCAATGGGCGTGGCCATCTTGTTTTTCACTTTTTTGCTATGGTTCTGGGCCTGCTTTTCTATCCTCCCTCTATCTTTTCAATCCTTTGTTTCTGGAAACTTTTTTTAATCTTTTTATTTATTATCTATCTCTCTATTTTCCTGATTCTATATTTTGAGTTTTTTTCTACTTTTTGTGTGTTTTTCACTACTTTTTCACTCTTTTTCTATTACTTGCTTTTTTCATTTCTTTTACTTACTTTTTTAATTCCTACCTTTTCTTTTCCGCCCCCCGAGTACCAGAACTATGGCAAAGGGCAAGGCTCGTAGCCGCAGCCAGAGCCGCGACCGCCTTCCTTGCGGAAGGCGGCGCCCAAAAGGGGTGCAGGCACGAGCCTTATTTGGAGATGCGGAGGTGGCCGCACTTGTTTTTTTTGTGCAGCGCCACCTCCCCTTAACCCTGGCAGCAGGCGGCAGGCCTGGGTCCGGGTAAAGGCTCCGGGAGCGTCACCAGTGGTGGGGAAGGGTGCGCCGGGCAGTGTTTCGCTGCTCTGGGGTCCAGCGCACCCATAACCAGCTTACGCACCGGTGGTCCGATATCCTGGAACGGGAGCAGGACCTGCTGGACCTGCTAGGAGTTGAGGTCCCGGGGCTTGGTGAGTAGCTATTTAATATTACTACTTTGTGTTCTTCTGCTCTGTGTTATATATTGCGAATATGATTTTTTTCCGAATAGCAAGAATGCTGCTGCTTACATTGCAGGTAAATTATGTTTAAAAATCTTCTGTGATTGTTATGCCACAGGTGCTCGGCGCTACTAATGTTACTTGTTTGCAACTTTGCACTCGCTTGGGCTGATTATGTAAGAGTTTACTTTAGAGAACTTAAGTTAGGTAATGCTAGAGAGACTCTAGTCCTTCCTTTGTCCTCCTGTCACTAAGAGATAGTGGTGGATTGATAGGTTTAGTTACTTATTAGTATTAGTTGGTAATTTTTTAGCGGTCTGCGTGACGCATCCTCTGTTACGTCACGTGCTGCTGAGTGCTGCTTACCCCAGTCCTTAGTAGAACCTTTTGTAGTTTGTTTAGTGAGTGGTAATAGGCTTGGCACTAGCAGAACATCAGCAACAACCAACCAACAATTTGGTGTATGCAAAAATGTATGCATGTGTCCTCCATCTATGCATTTTTGAGGACTAAAATAAATGGAAATGCAGACTTAGTGAACAATTGGCCCATCTGGAATAGGTGGGCTAGGTCAGGTGGTACTTAGGCTTAGTTAGTATTCTGGAATCAGAATGGAACACTGGATTAGTGTTCATAAATAATAACTAGACGGTCCGCGAATCCCGCGATAATACTAGTCGACCAGATTAGATAGGTCAATTTTATTGCAATTGTTGTTTCCATAAATGTTTTTTTGAGCGTTTTTTAAAATATTTTATTTGTTTCACACCAATCATCAATGTTTGTCTCTTTCTTTCTTATATCTTTCATGATCAGCACCCAGGGGCAAGAAGACGGGGTCGTTGGAGTCGGCGGTAGCAGCTGTAAGATGCCGGCCAGGACCGCTCCTCTACCGAGGGCTCTGCTGCTGGCCCCAGTAAGTCCTCCTGTTGTTAATATTAATAATTATACTTCACTAACTTTTACTGCACCTTATTTTTCCGAACTATTATTTCCGTTTCCTAATTCTATTTTTTACCAATTCTTCTTCGATCTAGACTATCTGTTTCTAAATTCTTGTTATCCCTGCCTCTAACTGCCTCTGCTATGACTCTCTGTACTACTACTATTAGTCTGTCTGTAGTTAAGCTTGCCCAGTTGCCCCACTCTTTATTTAAAAGGTTTTAAAACTCAGATTCACCAATAGCTGTAGCCACTGAGTCCAGTCCTTTGGGTTGTCCTCCTCTAGTCTTCTTAATCTTGAGGCTTTTCGACAATTCCCAGCAACAAAATGCCCAACCAGATATTTTACTATTTTTGATAAGATAGGACATACTACTACTAGTCTACTCTACTCTAGTACCCGATTTGTACTAGTGATGCATGTTGTATATGTATGTATTAACTTTTTTTTCAATCTTGCTAGTGAAAAAGAATAAATAGGGGGAGGTGTACATGGCATCTAAAAAATGTGTAATGTTTTTTCTAGGCGTACTGACCACCGACAAGTGTCTCACCACCCTGCAAGAAGAAGTCAAGTACTTACAAAAGCGGGTTGAAGACCAAGAAGATAGATCTCGTAGGAACAATGTCCACATAGTGGGCCTCCCTGAACGTGCCAAAGGTCAGTGTATGGAACTGTACCTCGAGAGCTGGTTCACCCACACAATCCTACAAGGGAAACAATCTACCTTCTTCTCCATAGAGAGAGCACATAGAGTACCGGGGGGGCCCTCACTGCCCAGGCGCTTCACCGAGGCCAGTGGTGGCACGGCTCTTTAGCTACCGTAAAAGGGATCACATACTACAAGCGATGAGAGCTCGGGGTCCGTGGACAGTGGAAAATGCACAGGTACATATCTACCTGGACTACACACTGGAGGTACAGTAACGCAGATCCTCTTTCCTTGAAGTGAAGCGACGATTGCGCAAACACAATATGAAATATGCACTTCAATTCCCTGCAACACTTTGGGTGCAACATGAGAACAACACCACCTTCCACTCAGCCCCTGCGGAGGCCTGGGCCTGGTTGGAGCAACATCGGATTACACTGGCACACGAGGTCCCAACTGGTCCTCATCCCCCACGGCAGGACAGGAAACAACGACGGGCGCACCGAACGGGCCGCCGGTGGGGCCCCACTAAAGAACAGGCAACGAGGGAGAGGGCACGAGTGGTGACAGACTTAGAAGCGTGGAACCGCGACCCATTACCCCTCAGCCTCGGACTCAAAGGCGGGGAACCACATGGAGGATAGATCATCCCTAACTGAATCACAGCTCACTGAGGTGCTGGACGGAGGCCCTTCTATCACCCCACAAACTTCTGCCGATTTGATGTGAAGGACCCTGCGTGGCTTTAGAGATGGCTCACGGGGACACTCACGTAAGTATTGAGGAGGGGGAGGAGGTGCTTCCCCAATTATGCAACCGCTCTTAGACTATATGCAGTACTTTAAGATTTTCAGGACATACAAGATTGAAAGGCTTGAATTGCCCCCCCACTAGTGGTATACTACTGTGAAAGATACTGTTCATGTTTCTAATTAGTTACTATTGCATACAAGTGCTGATGGCTGATTGCATGTTGGCACACTGGCCAGGGACAGGGAGTTGGAGAATGTTGTTGATTGTTTTTCATTGTTTGCAATGTAAAGAAGGGACTAATGTTCGTAAATTGCGGGGCACTCTATTTCCTGCGAAGGGGGACAACTCACGAAGGACGTTGGGGCCACTGCTATGCTTATTTAGGAAACAGCAACCACACCCAAGCACACGTCCATGTCTTAAGTTCTGCAAACGCCACCCACACTATTATTGACCTACAATGTCTGGGGTTTAGCGGGCTACACTAAACGATACCAGGTATATCAATACCTGTGGAGACGAAAAATAACAATAGCCCTTTTGCAGGAGACTCACCTCACAGCACAGTCGCTGACCCCAATGCGCAGAAGGTGGAGGGGCACCTTGGTAGGGACCACATACTCAGGATATGCAAGAGGCGCGTTAATTTGGGTGGCACCATGGACACCGCTAGAAATTGTACATACCCATGTTGACCCTGAGGGGCGATATGTGATACTGGAGGGGCTGTTGGATGGGCACCCAATAACTCTGGTTTCGTTGTATGCACCCAATGTAGGTCAGCTCCCATTCCTGCAATCACTATCCCAGGCACTGCTCCAATTCCCTTCGGCCCCATCATACTGGGGGGGGGGCGACTTTAACTGTACCCCTGACATAGACAAGGACCGTTTAGGCCCCCACTTATGGGTGCACATTGAATTTCTGTTACATAGCACCTACAAACGTGGGCTACCAACCTTCAAGTACAAGAGGCGTAGCGGAACCTACACCCTGCCAGAGAGAAGGAATTCATAATACTCTGGACTACATGACCTACACACCAGGATAGACCTAATGTATTGTTCCCGAGACGCTCTCACTAGGGTAACCCTTGCAGAATATTTTGGTGGCATGCTATCGGGATCATTGCCCGCTGCAGATCCAGCTAACATGGGGGAGGGGTAAATCCAAGATTCCTATCTGGTGTCTAGTACTCGAGGCGCTCCGCTCCGCTAGCTCCACCCTATCGGAGTCAATAACAAATTACTACAAAGACAACGAGGGCACTGCATCCGGAGCGGGGATAGAATGGGATGCACTTATGGTAGTGTTGCGCGAGTACATGATTAAGGCAGTATACGGCGCACACATGACACTCAGATGGGAGCTGGATTCTCTAGAAACAGAGATCTGCAATCATGAGCAAGCACTCCTCACTACCCCGTCGGCCGCAGCTTCTTTGGCCCAATCCCGATTGCGACACAAACTTGTGCTGTACCAGCTTGGCAACCTGGATCATTGGGATACATGGCCAGGAGACATGCGGAGGGAGACAAGGCCAGCCGTTTGCTGGCATGGCTTCTCCAATCCGTCTCACCACAAAACCTGATCACAGCCATAAATGAAGCAGGGGGACGCCTTGTAAACTCACAGGACGAAATAAACACAGCCTTTCTAACCTACTATGCTTCCCTATATGAGCCCCCTCTGGGGGCGGGCACACTAGAGATATTGCAGTTCCTTCAGAATGTGAAACTACTAAGAATCTCAGACACACATCGTACAGTATTAGAAGCCTCCATAACAGAAACTGAAATCGTAGATGCTATCAAGCAATTGGCGACGGGTAAGACCCCTAGCACTGATGGGTGGCCTCTAGAATTTTACACATTTCACACACAATTGGCTCCTCAGTTACACAGAGTATACCAAGAGGCATACGAGAATGGTATACTCCTCTCCTCACTACGTGAAGCTGTACTTGTGGTATTACCCAAGATGGGCAGAGACCCGCACCAACTAGGTTTCTACCGCCTGTTGTCCCTTCTGAATTCAGATTACAAAATTTTCGGCAGAGTCCTAGCCAACAGGCAAATTGAAATAACCCACTTACTGGTGCACCCAGATCAAAACAGATTCATACCTGGCAGAAATACTTGTCTCAACCTGCACCGGCTATTCATGCTCCTAGAGTGGGCACAAACAACGGACAGCCCGGCCTGGATCGCCTCTTAGACATTGAGAAGGCATTCAACACTTTGGGATGGGAATACCTCACTGCCGCCCTCATAGGCCCAGACTTTTTAAAGTGGATCTCTTTCCTCTACAACTCGCAGATGGCACGAGTCAAAACGGGTCACATCATTTTAGACCCATTTGAAATTGGACGAGGCACCCGTCAGGGGTGCCCCTTATCATCGATTATCTTTGCATTGGCTATGGAGCCCCTGGCCTGCGCATTACACTCCTATGTATGTGACTGGGGCATCGAAGCATACAACCAGTGGCACATAGTCTTGTTATACGCATACAACAAACTGATGTATATGCGTAGGGACCCGACCGCATTACCTGTGTTAATGTCATTACTGGACCACTTCAGTGGATATCAGGGCTAAAAGTAAATTGGGGCAAATCCCTTTTATTCCCCATGATACCTTTGTCTTCTGAACAGAGGGGGCTCTACCTAACACTTCGCTCCCCTGTTCCTGCGACACTTTTAAATATCTAGGGGTGCAGGTCTATCATTCGGTGCCAGACCTAATAGAAGGTAACCTGGGCAAGGTATTAGCAGACGCCCGATCCTCCCTATCGCTTTGGATGGACATCCTGCTCTCCCCAATGGGCAGAATAGCTATATCTAAAATTATACTGCTGCCCAGGCTCCTTTATTTTTCAATGGCCCTCCCTTACACACTACCCCAAAAGCTATTCTGTGACCATAGAACCTTATTGCTGTAATGGGGCAAGCATTGAGCACGTGTGTCACTCACTACGTGCTATGCCCCACTATCAGAAGGGGGACTCGGAGCCCCCAACTATGAACTATACTATGCAGCCGCACAATTGCAATGGCCGATGCGTTGGTTAACCGGCTGTAACATAGCGGAATTGGGACGGTGGGCGACAGGGCAACCTCAACATGCCATATTGGAGTCGCTATCGGGATCCACAACCGTACTCCCGAAAGGTGCAGGTAACATCTTAATTGCCACAGCCCTATCCTACTGGTCCCGCTACCTGACCAGAAAGCGCTCCCCCCATACCCCTGACCTACCCCTCCGGGTAAACCCAGGCCACGCCACATGCACACTAAGGCCCGCAACAGCGGACTGGACTAGGGCTGGCATTACCACGTGGGGGACCTGTTTTCCGACTTGATCCTTTTTACGTTCGAGAACTTGGTGGATGATTACGGGATACCCCCAGGTTCCTTTCTACTATACTCATTTCTTATGCACCAACTACACAAGACATGGAACAAAGCACACAACGAACCACAGACATCCAGAACACTCCAAACCCTGCTCATCCACGGCTCAGGCAGACGGGCTATCACAATGCTATATACCTCTTTACGACTAGATAACACAACACCTCTGTCGGGACTGAGAGACTACAGGGACTCTGTGCTGTCTACAACCTTGACTGATAAACAATGGGAGCAATATTTGGGGGCCCTGAAGCTCGCTTCTACAAATGCCAGACTCAAGTACACGCAATTCAACTATATACATCGCACATATCTCACCCCTCACAGACTGGCAAGAATGTACACTGGCACTCCAGACACCTGTCCTAGATGCCAACGTACGAACACCACATTCTATCACATGGTGTGGGAATGCTCACAATTACAACTATACTGGCAATCAGTAGCGGATGTACTCACAGAGACCACAGCCATGAAAATTACCCCGCAGGACCTATATTTTTTACTGGGCATCACGCGGCGCACTGCCGAACGGAAAGCTTTCAATAAATTCATAGATTTTGCGTTGGTATTAGCCAAGCGGAGACTAGCTATGTCCTGGAAATCCCACTTAGCCCCTCTGATTCAGCTGTGGCTTGCTGATCTCCGCAGAGCCCTGGTGGCCAAAACCGAAATATCTAGCGGCTCAGCACCAGGCCACCCTGCAGCCCCTAACCCCCCAGACTGGAAGACACACCTTACGGTGATAGAACTAAAGCTATCAAACGCCCAGCAATAATCAGGTTACATTTACAGGATGTTGCACCCCCACACGTCAAACATCTCCCTGACTTTTATGCTCCCCTCACTGCAGATAGAAGCACCCAAAACAGGAGTTGCATCGCTTGACCCTCCCCATTTGCTTGCAGGTTAAAATGTTACAAATATGTTTTGCACGTACTTAACCGACTGTTGGTCAAACACTACAGGTCTGGATATAATGGTGTAATGGCTAACACTGCTTTGTAGAGACGATATCACTTATGTCTCCTCTCTCGTACACTATTATCAACACAGTACATTTGTGTATGGTAATGTACCCCCAAAATGCCGTACAAATATGTATTTTCTTTTAAATCAATAAAGACTTTTTTTTTGTTAAATCATTGCCCTAGCACTGCCGAGAACGATCTGATTTTGGCACAACATTCGCAAAATTACCAGCGTGCAGCCGAACTGTCAACAAGACACGCGCACGTGTTCCTTGAAAGTGCCTTGTCTATTTAAACCTCACAGAAGCCCACATCCAACGCTTGGCTTCATTGATATCAACCTCAACTTACCTGTCTCCAGCCAGGTTCCCCGAGTTCCCCAACATCAGCATCCATGCAGCGGCGACTTCCGGATCATTGCAGCCTCACAGATCAGCTTCCGCTGTGCTCTTCTGCATCCCATATTTCCTGAAAAAGAAGAGCAGGCAGAAAGGTGAACTCGCTCGTGCTCGTCTCTCAGACATCTCGCACATAAAAAAATGCCAGAATTCTTCTTGCATGCCTCAAGAACTGTCGGCTGCCCGTGGTCCACGAAGGGGACCCTCCTAAAAGGGCGGCCGCCTTAGTGCCACATGAGGGCACACGAGTCAGTCCAGTAGTTAGGAACCCACTATGGGTCCGCGTGCCTCGTCACTTCCGGTAAGGGTTGGGTGGGGGAAGCAGTATAAGTGCTTCTCCCCGCCCATCTGGCGGCCTCTTGGTGGCTGCCCGTTACGCCGTTGTCGGGTCGTCATATTCTGGTCTGGCGTCGGTGTCCGGTGAGTTACCTTTGCAATAGGGAGTACGCCTCCCCGGTGTGGCTGGAGGGTTGGGTATTGTGTATCGGCGTACGGGCATGGTTCGTTTCCCCCGCCGCCGACGCTACATGCACAAAATTGTTTCGTGATGACCCGGGGGTTAGGTGGCAGCCTCCCAGCCGTCATTTACTCTGGTTAGGGTGGGGGTGGTGCGCGTCGCTCCGTGACTCTAGCAGAACGGGGACGACGTCGCATGACCATGGGGCAGAGGTTCGTGGAAGTGTATCGTCCGAATGGACTGCAGGGAGCGAACACCGTTTCTAATGGGGGCCTGTGTGGTTGCAGTCGTTGCGTCATTGTCCACTGGCACGATTTACCTTTGGCCGGTGCTCGCGGGTGCCTCCTCTGTGTTGGGGGGGGAGACAAGCGCTGTCTAGCGACGCCCCTCCTTGCACAAGGGCCTTGCCGTGGGTAGTACCCGAGGAGCGGGAGGGGTGTCTCACTGTTCCCGTGCAGCTGGGGGTCAGGGACATATTTAATGGCACCGGGCCCTGTGTGCGATAGCGCACGCCTACCGATATCTGCCGGTCAGGGTGTGAGCTTGGGCTAGCGTTGCAACGGCGGCGAGAGCATCTTTGTTGATCAGTGTCCCTCTCGACGGCTGGGAGTCCAATTTGCAGGGTTTGAAGGCTAAAGCCCGGAGGCAGTTGCGGTAGGTGACGGGGCTGGTTCTGGGCATCCCAGCAAGTGTGTGTGTGCAACAGAGCGGGCAAGGGGGGAGGTCCTCAGCCCGACGGCATTTCGCCGGCTGCGCGGGGATGCAGTGTGTGCCTGTGCGGTCATGCGAGGTCGCGGGCCTCACCCCCTTTTTCCTGTGCCCATGCGGTGGAGCACGCTGGGGCTTGTTGACTGCGGATGGTGGCAGCAGGTCTGCCGGGTATCTCACTCCCCCCCCCAGTAGCGTTGGATCGCGGGGCCTGAACGGGACGAGGAGGGGGCAGGGATTGTGCACCACGGACCCATTCCGATCGGGCCCCGGAGGCATGCGTCCTCAATACGGTAGGGCAGGGGGTCCGTGCTTCGGCCCGGACACGGAATGGCACAAGGAATCCCTAACGAGCGACGTATCCGGGGCCGGACTGGGCGCGCATGGAGCTTCGTCCCGCATGGTTTGCGGGGCGGCCTGTGAGTCCCGTTAAGGCTCCTAACCCCAGTAGTCACCTTTTCGGGGCTGGAGTCTGCTCGAGGGTTTTTGAGGCTTGCTGGAGGTGCGGTAGCATCACGCAGATTTCCTCCCTATCCAATACTGATTTGGTGTCTGCCCTACGCCTGTAAGGGGCGCCTCTTGGGCGGGACAGCAGCGTCGCTTGTCTCCTCCTTTTGCTGGCCTTGGTGGGGCAGGTTTAGGCTTGGGGGTGGGGGCAGCGAGCACTGCATGGCCCCTCCTCTGCTCTAGTAGGGACAGTGGTCAGAAGGATACACAAGCGTGTGGTCAGGTCTGGCAGGAAAGATTGACAGTGTCCAAGCAGCAGTTACTGGGCCGCTGGAGTCTGTCCTAAGCCCCCAAGGTTGTTTCATGCTTTGGGGGGATACTAGGATCCTAAAAAAAAAAATACGCCTAATCCCGGCCTTAACAACGACAAGTGGTCAGCTGGGGGGTAAGGGGATGGCTACTTGCACGATGTGGTAAACATTTACATCGGTCACTGCAAAAAAAAAAAAAAAAGTTTAAGCGTGAAAGACTGCTTCATTCTTATGCATCTGAGGGTATAATGAGGTCTGATTTATACTACAGGAGTATCTTCGGACCACGTGGGTGCGGGATTTCGGCCTACCATGGAGTCAGCTGGGGGCCTCCCGCTCCGTGTCATGGAGTGTTTACTGTCTGTGTTTGATGTTGGGAGACTGTGCAGATGCGTGGTTCGAAGCCCGGCGTGAACGGTACAATCCTTTACTTTACGAGATGTTTGACGTCACGCCGCCAGCGGTTTACAGGTGTCTTGCGGCCAGTACGAACGTGAGGCAGCCTCCGTAAGTTTGTAGGCCGCGGGGGGCTGTTTTAGACAGTTCAAACACGGAACCCGAAATAATTATGTAGGTGTTGAACAGTGGGCCACTTTCAAATTGAGTAGTATCGAGTGGAGGTATGGCTCTACTTTCTGTCTTAAAATTACTTGTTTTGCGGTCCACCGGCAGGGCCTCCACGGGGCGAATGTGTTGAAGCCAAAGTGATGAAAGGTCAGTGTTGGGTGCTACCTTGTTGTGGGAATACTAGGCCCGAGGCGAACAAGAGAATGCCCTTGAGTTGTTTTGCAGTTCATCTGCAACTGCCACGCAGGACGAATAGCAAGAGGCCTAATTGCTTGTGTAAGGCTCTGGTGATGGAGCGTGGGAAGGGCTAGGTTCGGGCAGGTATGGCGTGCGCCTGCATTGCACTGCAAAGTCCTCTTTGCGCACTGAGTGTGTCGGTGTGTGCGGGCGGCGTTTCAGGGTGGCCAGTGCAGTCTGGTCGCTTCAGCAAGGAATATCATTACCACTGGCTGGTTCTAGCGTCGCCGTAGCTCAGTTAAAGGGGCACAGCGTTAATTAGGGTAACCAGTGTGCGTTTTCAAAATAGCTGTAAACACTATATCGTGCAAGGCCAATGTTAAATGTTCACCGTCACAGGTACATTCTTACAAAGGGGATGTGGTTGGCTTGAGGCGTTAAGGCACTTCACCTGATTGTGGATAACCCCTGTCCTTTCTGCTTCTCGCCAAAGTGGCACAGCGCGCTCTCAAGCGCCTGTCGTTCACTCTAGCAATATCACCTTCGCAATTACTGCACTGGGTAAATGTATCAAAACCTTTTCAAGGCCCAGGGGATAGCCTAGGTGGTAACATCCCACTCCGATATCGATGCAGCCTGCAGGTCCAGGTAGGAACCCTGCTTCAATGTAAACTTGCCCGAAGGTGTCAGAGCGTTTAGGAAACGACCCATGAAATGGCATAGGGAATTCAGGTACGCTATTTACTTGATGGTGGCTCTTGATGTGTGTTTAAACGTAAAATGGGTCTGCCTCAGAACCTTCCAGCAGCTCTGGACGTCCCTGCACATACAATTATTTCAATACTGTGACAAGACTGTGTTCAAGTTAAGGGGTTGTCAAAACGCCAGAGTTGCCCATTCACGGGGAGGTCCGTGCAAATGGTGTAGTGCATCAGTTGTCATTAAGCAACTTCTGGGTGACTGCCGCCAACTGGGATTCACACCTGTGCTCTGGTTGGCAGAATATAGATTATATGTTTTAGGACACAGCACACATGCATTTTGTTATTAATAGTAAAGTTGAGTTGACGGGTAGGGGAGATGTGTCCTTGGGTTACACATCTGGTGGTCACAAGGGAAGAAACAAGGGGCGCTCGCCATTCTGGGCTCGCCAATTTATCTAACACATCTTACTTTTGGCAATACACTTCCTCACTCGTGACCTGCAGGGGGCTCCGACACCTGGCCGTGGCACCGTTAAGTATTGCGTAGTCCTGGGAGCTGTTTGAATTAGTGTGGGGTCCGTCACAGGCCAGAGGGTCGGGAATTCCCTTACTCCCTTGTGGGAGTAGGAAAGAAGCAGTTATTTGGTCAATTATGCAGTACTGTTACTAGCAGGACAGAACACACAGGTTTGGACCCTGCTGCTGCCAGAAGTGAGTATATAACAGGCACATATACAAGCGTGACATGTGGGAACATGTCACAGCTGCATTATCCAGGCACAAAAGTCTGGGGAGCCAGCTTTGTACTGCAGAGACTTACACTTATGACCTGAGTAGTCGCAACTAGTTTGCCTTAAACACGGGCAAGGCCGCAAGGGTCAAGTGTCGGGCCAACTCTGTCAGGCATTTGTGTTGCGCTGCCTGGGGAGAGGTGCAGAGAAGGAAGGGCTCCTAATTGCACCAGCCCTTGGGCAGGGCGGACCATAGCGGGGGCAGTCGCCAACGTATAATTGGTCACTGGTCCAGGTATAAGACACTTAAACACACCTGATACTATTTGGAGCCCGTATAGGGGAGATTGCAGAGGAGAACATGCCAGTCCAATGCCTTTCACTGGGCCGCTGTCCCCCGGCTCTTGTGCAAAAACGTATCTTTATGACGCCTGAGTTAATAGGCGAACACAGGTTTCTTCTGTTTCATGACCTGTTCTGTCAGGGCAAGATATCTCCCGGTGTGACGCACGAGCGGAAACACTGTGTCACTTTGATCAGCGGTGGCCGGGAGAGCACGGCAAGAAGGTAGAAATAGTCACCAGTGTGGGTGATGACTTGTGATCAGGTTAGGTGGAAGTAAGGGTCAACTCTTGGTTTAGCACGGACATGACAGCCTCAGAACTTCCCCGAGCCTCCAAGTTTATGCATGTTACCTTTAAAAGAGGTTCTTTAATTTGCCGTACTGCAAATGCCCAGTTAAATGCCACTTGATTTCTGTCTCTTACGGGACATGGTAGCTGCCTGCAATCTAAGTGCTTGATTGGGTGATGCTTTCCCGTACCGATCGGTCTACAGATTTCCACACTAGGAACATTAACTCTCTGTGCTACCTTAACAGCACTATCTGTTCGACAAATGCTGCTTTTCGTAAGAGAGCTCAGTGGGTTAAGGCGTGCACTGCAAGGATCTGTGGGTAACCATCATAATTTTGCTTCCAAGGTTTGTAAAGTTGATGAGATGGGTCATGTTCTGCTGAAAAGCACTATGCATAATCTATAGGTCACAGATTTGAATACCAGTACATTTCATAATGTGTTCTTGCATTTGTCATGAGATCGAGGTGTAATCCTCAGCTCAAAGATCCTTTCCTAACAAGAGAGCTCACTGGGGTATGTGCCTGCTGCAAACCTCATCTGTAAGGTGCAGTGCATAAGTAGCTAGCTCAATGTTTCACTTTTGAGTATGATAAAATTAGTACCAGTAAGTTGCATTGCAATTAACAGCTTTTATTAAGTATCAAGGCAAATTACAATTGTGCTGGGTGTGCTATGCACAGTTATTGGTGTAGTGATTCCTTTACACCGGCACAGCATCGCATGTATTGTGCATTAAGGGCACATGCTAGATGTTCCACCTACCCTGAGGAGAGGTACCACACATCTTCAGCAATGTTGAACACTACTGGTCAAGAGGGGCGAGTAGTGGTTGCAACAAGTCACCTGCAGCAGTGAGTGCCGCTATGCGGCATGGAGATGAAGGGTAAATAGGACTGGCAGGTCCCGCTGGGTGCCTGCCACCTGGCCACTGGCAGGTTGTTAATGGTGATCTCTAGGGGCATAGGCGGGGGTCATGGCAAAGTAAACGTGGACCGATTCACCTGCTGGGTGTGGTGGTGGTTCCAACCTCATTTCACAGGATCACTCCCGGTTGGGTCTATCTAACGATCATTCCAATTAGCATGTAGTACTGCAAGATTTTAAACGGAGTCAAACAGGCAAGGGACTGCATTGGGGACGCACAAAAACAATTCCCCAAGGGGCGTCAGTGTGCCTTTCCCAAGAGGGTGCGGGTTGCCTTGATAGTGCTGATATGGAGGGGATGGAGCACTAATACGGACAACTACAAGAGCGCAACTTGCAGTCATAGTTAAGAGGGTGCAGGTACATGGATACCCTGATACCTTCGGGTCTAGCCAGCGCTATATAAAACTCTTTAAAATAAAAATAAAATTAAAAAATACATTACTCATAGGTTTACTCCATGTCCCCTGATCGAAATTGATTGCATGTTACCAGTTGCTCCAGTAAAGCGATTTTTCCTTGGGAGTTGGCAGCTATCACTGGGACTGCAATTTTGGTGGTCAGCCGGTTGGCAGGCCTTTTAGATGTGGGTTCTAGCTCAGGCATGTCCAAGTAAGGGTTAAGGTGCCTGAAGTCGGCCCTGGGATACAAGTTCATAGGCATGTGGAGCGGCAGAACCAAATGGGGCTTCTGTTCGACCTCTTGGTCGCAGGTTCAGATCCTGATAGGTGCACTTAGCATTTCATCCTGCTGAGGTCGGAAAAATTAGTACCATTGAGTTGAGTAACAAGAAACATGTGTAAATTCTCCCGCCCTATAGCCTTGGCTGGCAGCCATGCAGTTTGTGGAAGTTGTCACCCATCGAGTGTGCTACGGTCCAAAAATTGGGGGGAACTCTGGGTTAAAGCACAAAAGGGCTACAAAAGATTAAAGAACACTTGGCATTCCCAGTATTCAAAAAGGGCAGGTATTTATACATATGGTTCCCCTCCGGTTCACTGTCTTGTCTGCTCCCTGGTGTACGAGGTAGGGACACCAGGGTGGCACCACAGCACCGGTTGGCAGTTGCCATTATGCTAAATGCGGGGGGGCCAGGTCGATCCTACTATGTCTCTCCTTTTCAGGGCAGCACGGAAGGGCTGGGCGAGGCGAGTGCCCCGGATACTGGGTCCCCCTTCGAGTGTCAGACTCGGCAGGACATGCTTGCAGGTTGGGCTTTGGAATCCCAAGGCGTCTAAGGGTACAGCCGGCCATAAGCCACCCTGGAGAGGAGTAGTGTTATTGTGCAGGCACTGGCACGGTGCCTGTAGAAGCAGCTGCACGGGCAGGGGGGGGGTCTCCCCTCCCATCACTGTGGTCTGACACCTGGGAAGCAATTATTCGACTTTCCAGGGTAGGATGGTCATGCTGCCTGAATTGAATTCCTCCTGGTGTAAGTTATGCAACCATTGGGGGGCATGTGAGTTTGATGGTCAGAGATACCCAATGTAGTAGGGGAGGGGCCCGGCCCGGCCAGGGGTTGCGTGGAAAACTCACGCAGGAGAGAGTGCCAGGTGTAGAGGCCCTGAACAGAGGGGTTTGGTTTTATCAGGCATGGCCGGCCGCATACTAAAGTCCACAGGGAGTTTTAAAAGGATGGGGGCACCTGTCCAGAAGGGGCATGCTGGCCTCCGGTCCAGTATGGGCTTGGACTTGTTTTGCGGGACCTGGGACAGGCCCTCGAATGATCAGGATGTAGGTAAGAATGCCTACCTTGGTGGGGGGCCCTGGTTGTGATGGTGGCCACACCCAGAGCTGTGGAGGAGTTACAGGGCGATCCAGAGGCTGTAAGGTACAGACGGGTACCCTTTGCAAGAGCACAAGGGTGCAAAAGCCAAGTGTACCCAGGGATGTCCTAGCATTGTCCCCTGGAAGAGCGACGGCGCCCCGTTAGTCCTACGGGCGGTTGTGGGCCTGAGCAACCGGGGGCTGCCTGGAACGCTCCGCCCCCCCTTTGGGGGCGTGAGTAAGGGCGTGGACTGGCGGTCCACCGCTGGGAGGGTTGGCCCCTCCCAAAATTGGTAAGCACCGATTGGCGACGGCCACGGTGTAACTTGGCTCATCAGGCGGGCAGGCGGCGTAGGGGGCTTGCCTGCCCTTGGATCGCCCGTAAGATAACCCACCATGTTGGCATATTTGTTATGCAAATAAACCTGCAGCAATTTTCTCCACAAACAATGTGTTGTGTGGTTTATTTACGGATGATATTGCTGTATGTGGTATGGGGACTGTTGCCGATATTGGCACTATGTTCAGGATTAATCTACATTGCCAGCTTTGTTTATTTTGAATTGTGTTAAGTTCTATGCAGGATAACGAAGTATTGATCCAACTAGAGACTTGTACTTCAGAGAGAGAATTGCATAAGAAAAGGCATAGTTTGTCAATACACATAAAGTACTTTTGCTATACACTGCCCAGTATCCAGCAGTCCTGTATACAGCCTTAATGCTGGCCAGAGTCCAGCAGTCCTGTACACAGCCTTCACGCTGGCCTGAATTCAGCAGTCCTGTACACAGACATTACGCAAATGGAACCTGGTATTTCTTTCTCTCTATCTCTTCCCAGCCCCCTTCCCTTTGGAACCTCATGAGGAAGTAGTGTGCCTACTCACTTGCTGCCAGGTCAGGTTCCATTGGGATCTTGGGGATAACGTCACCCCATCAGAACAGCCTGGAGCTCAGGTGAGTGGCTCACAACATTGACGCTGTTGTAGGAACAGAACATGCACACCACACTTGAAACCAGTGCATCGCCATTGGAACCGACGCATCGGAACCACCGCATTGCCGTTAACTTCAGAGAGACAATCAATGCTTCCCCTCAACTGCGTGGAGAAACCCGTCGCATCGGCCTCAGAACCAACGCATCTAGAAACTGGTGCTTCGTTTTTGGAACCGGCGCATTGTCATCGTTACATGGAGAAAATCAATGCATTACCTTGACTGCGGGATCGACGCATCGCTCGGCTGCACCCCGCATCCTGCTGTTGCGACCAGGATCAAGGTACTTTTGTTCAGCAGGCCTTGCGTGGCTACTTCATCTGGCACACACTCCATAGTGGTTGGACTGAACTCTTGACTTTGCCTCTGTCCAGAGTGACCAGATAACCACATAGGCGCTTATTGCTTCTAAGCGCTATTTTTCAGTTTTAATCTTTAAAAATTCATATCTTGACTTCTACTTATTGGATTTTGTTGTTTTGTTCTTGTTTTATTTATAAAATCATAATCTATTTTTTCTAAACTGGTGTAAAGTCTTTTTGCGATGTTTTCACTGTGTTACATTTTGAGGTGTTGCACAAATACTTTACACATTGGCCCTTAAGTTAATTTATAGTGTGTATCTGACCTACCCTGACTAGGATTGGGGCTCCTACGTGGACAGGGTGCATACCTGAGCCAACCAGAAACCCAATTTGTAACATATTGCATGGCCTGTCATTGTATAGTATATTATGATATAGTATGTATGGTATGGCATGGTATGGCCTGTCATTGTATACTATGGTATGATATGCTATTGTATGGCCTTCCATTGTATAGTGTGGTATGGCCTGTCATTGTATAGTATATTGTAGTATGGTATGCTGTGGTATTTTAGGGTGTGGCCTGACATTGTATAGTATGGTATGGCATGGCCTGTCATGGTATGGTATGGCCTGTCATTGTATAGTAAGGTATGGTACGGCTGTCATTGTATAGTATGCTAAGGCCTGTCATTGTATGGTATGGTATGGTATGGTCTGTCATTTTACAGTGTGGTATGGTGTAGTATGGTATGGCCTTTCATTGTATAATATTGTATGGTATAGTATGGCTTTTCATTGTATGGTATGGTATGGCTTTTCATTGTATGGTATGATATGGTATGGTATGGCACAGTACGGTATGGTATGGTATGGTATGGTATGGTACGGTATGTCTCTATCTCACTTGAATGGGAGAGAGATCCTAAACTCCTGTTCTTTCTCCCTCTTAATTGAATATATCACAGAAAGAAAAAGAACAGGGCTACCCTATAATCTCCAATTTGGGACAGATATACCCTAGGGAGTGAAAAGCCCACACCAACATAAAGTGGCATGATTCATCACTGGGCATTACCATACTTGAACTCATATGGGTTCAAGTGTAGCGACCACCACTGGTGGGAGGGAGGGTATTTTAAATTTCTAAATCTCTAAATGCCAGAGAAACAAGTACAGTTGAAACTGTCTACAGTAACCCTTCTTAATGATTTCTTACTGGTAACTTTGACTGTTTTGAAACGTACGAGATAACAACAAATGGTGTTTATGAAGGTGGACGAGGACTGTTAGTACCCTACCATCTAAAGTGGTCCACTCCTGCACGTTTCAGCCGTCTATCTAGATCCTGGTGGGTGTTACGGGATTTCTTCAGGACCAATGCTAGTCTCTGGCCTAATATCCAAAATGAGTTATGTATAAAGTCTAAGTCGACCCGTGCATTCTCAAATTTCAGGCCTGCTGTTATAATAATCAAGTCATCTCTTAAAATAAAGGAAATTCCTCATCGGCTACTTTCTGTGGAGAGAAAAAAAAGTAGAGCGCTCCAGCAACTCACAGTAATAGAATTAATAATGATCTGTGAAGTATCATAAGTTAATCCAATTCTTAAAACGTATGATAATAAGACTATTTCTTACTGGGAAGAGTAGGGAGTTACTCCCTGTAGTCACACGCTTGAAAAGAAGAAAGGTAGAATTTATACATAAAAAACATTCTTTTTTGTTTGATTACCATTGATGATATATGTTTTTCTGAAAGCTCACCCACAACCTGTGGTGAAATGAGAATTTTTTTTTAAGAATGAATATAAATTATTTTGCAGTAAATATGTTCTCAAGACAAAATGTAAAATATGCAATAAATGTGGGACAGCGACATCAGCAAAGGCATGGTATGGTCTGCCATTGTATAGTACTATATGGTGTGGTCTGTCGTATAGTTTGGTGTGGCCTGTCGTATAGTATGATATGGTCTGTGGTGGCTGGTGACTCTTTAAAGTGGTGGGGTGTAAATGTTAGGGCCAAGTTTGACTTAGTGAGCGAGTATAGGCTGATGTACATTAGGGATATTTGGGGACGTTCTTCCTTACAAAACAATTGAAAAGAAATTGGAGGAACTAGCACTCCACAAAGCTAGAATTGCCACATATGCACCCCCCTCTGGTCTATACTGGACTAGCTTACCTAAATGCCCCCTTAGTGCATGCTCTGGACGATCACCCTAGAATGACCTATGGCATGTAATTTCGGCTCAGCATTGGACATTTATCCATACAATGCCCCTCCTGTGTGACCTCTCTGGTCTGCACTCAAACATCACTCATGATGAAATGCCCTCTGGTGTGTGGATCCCAGGACTCCACTGGAACATCACCCTTGGAAGCCCGTCTGGTACCTCCTCTCTGGTCTGCACTAAACCATCACACACAGTAGGCCCCTTTTGTGCACTCTTATGTCGCCACTTGACCATCTCTCATTAACTACCCCTCTGGGTTCTCTCCAGTCCACAGCCCTCTGCTATATCAGTGGAGATCAGATAGAAAAGGCCTCTATTTATAGAGAACCCTGAATCGGCCAAATGCAGAAATGCATAATCTCCTACTCTTTTTGAGGATGGAGTGAGGGTGTGTGTTTAGCTATCGAAGCAGACCAGGCATTTTATTGTTGAACCTCTATTTGTTTTGGAGCCTGGATTTTTGACCGTTAACTATGAACATTCGAGTAAAAAATATGGTGGAAGGGTCATAAATATTAACTCAGTCCCTTTTCATAACGAACGCTGAATTGTCTCTTGGAGGGAATACCAGATAGTATTATTCATAAACCAAAATTGTGAACCAGCGGCAGCTCCCCCAAAATTTGAAATTCATATAGTTGGAGCGTTTCGAGCGCCTTGTGAAGGCCTGGCAGGAGAGGTTATTCATTGCTAGTCTCGGTCATGATTCTTGTGAATTTGCAGACATGCGCTCCGAAGCAAAACAAGGCAGGTTACTGGAGCCGAACAAAGCTAGGCCACAGCGTCATGTTTTCATAAGCACTGACGCACAGCGATTACAATTCATGTCGATCAGGTTTTCACACTGGATCACAATTTAAAAAGTAGTTTAATTACTCTGCAGTATCTGGGCATCCCGAGATTTATTGTATTAAGCCTCTTCCCATAGACATATGTGGAGAGGAAGTGGCTAAGACCTGAGATGATTGCTTTGGAACTGGGGGGAACACGTTCGAGTCCCGCGTTAGCTCAATGTCTTGCAAACTTGGGCAAATCATTTATTCTCCCCGTGCCTAAAGAATTCATCTGACCGTGTGTAATGAAACTGATGGTCATGATGTAAAGCTCTCCAATGCCCTTCGGCAGCTTTCATGCTGCAAAAACTGTAAAAAAAAAAAAACTGTACATTTTGCTGGAAATCATTACAGCATAAACATCTTTCAAATGGCCCTAAGCCCTCATGTTAAACACGTGGATGCATCCACCTGGAACTCTAAGGGACGGGCAGGAAGAGAGAGTGTGCAGTGGAGAAAGCCTAATCACAAATTATTTAATACACTTACCATGATAATGGACTTTGTTGAGTTGCCCGTAGTCATTCACAGATGTGATGACGGCAAAAGAACTGGCGCAGTCAGGAGACAAGCACTCAGGCCTGTCCTCATGAGGTCTCTGCAGCCTGCTGGAGGAGGCCACTGCAGGCATCCGTCCCTCGTGCTCAATGCGGTCACATGCGCTTTGCATAAAGGGAAAAGGATCGCCATTGTATCACCTTTAAAGAAACATGACCAATCACTGTGTGGCTTCAAAATAAAGACACACAGTGATTGGTCATGTCTTCATGTGATTGGTCATGACTTCAAGTGAGTCTCACAGGGACAGAACAACCTCACCACAACCAATCATGCGTGTATTACTTCAAACTGCATTAGAGCAACTCAAGGATTGGTTTGGGCAATTGAGCCCAATGCTCTAATGGGCACCGAGAGGGTTGTGCTGGGTCTCCCTCAAGTCCCTAATAGAGCATGGATTTGAGAGGCCCATAGTGCGCACGCCGGGTTGTACACAGCCAGAAACATGTCCAATCAGACATGCGCACTGGGCTTCAATCAGCTGCTACTTCAAAGCAACAAGATATGCCCCACTCTGCCCCCACTCCCAGTATACTCCCAATATACATACTCAGCAGCAAGATCAAGACCAGTCATTTGGAGAGTCGGGAGTCAGGGATTATTTAGATTATACAGCTGTGGGGGCTCGCAGGCGGGGTGGGCAATGCTCCTATGCTCAAGAGGAGAAACCGCCCTTGGATAAGGTATGCTGGTGTATGGTACGGTATGGTATGTTACAGCCACTCATTGTATAATATGGTATGGTCTGTCATTGTATAGTACGGTATGGTATGACCTGTCATTGTATAGTATGGTCTGGTATGGCCTGTTACTGTATGTGGTATGACCTATCATTATATATGGAATGAGCCATTATATAGTAGAGGATGGAATGAGTCATTGTAAAGTAAGGTATGGTATTGTATGGTATGGTATAGTAAGGCCTGTAATTGTATAGTATGGTATGGTATCGCCCATCCTGGTCTGGTATGGTATGGTATGGTATGGTATGGCCTTTCATTGTATCGTATAGTATGGCATGTCATTGTATAGTATGATATGCTGTGGTATGGCATGACCTGTCATTGTATACTATGAAATGGGTTGGCCTGTCATTGTATAGTATGGTAGGGTATTTATTTCTGAGTTTTATATAGCGCTGGCAGGACCCGAGGGTATCAGAGCGACAAATATCAGTCGATCACAGTACAATAAAAATAAGAGTTATGGGTGTGTAGATAGTTATCAGTCAATCACAGTACAAAAGAAATACAATTTTGAGGGTCTAGTTATTATCATTCAGTAATAGTGCATAATGACTGTGCAGTTGAACGTCGAGTCATTGTGTAGAACGTTGCAGGAGAGGTTCATATAACTAGGTGGTTTCCATGGTGCGATTGCTTAGTTACTTCCGTGAGGGATAACGGTATTGATTTAGGAGGAACTCTTTGTCTCTTGAAGGTCGTGAAGGAGGGGTTAGTTCTGATATGTACTGGAAGAGAGTTCCAGATTTTGAGGGCATTGCCTGAAAAAGACCAGGAGAGGGCTTTTTGTTTTTTGTCTTTTGGGGAGGTCGAGAAGAAGTGTGTTGGAACTTCTAAGATTTTTCGCTTGGCCTGCGTTAGTGAGTTTGGCTGCAAGGTAGTCTGGTTTTTCAGTGTGTAGGGCTTTGTAGGTGAGACAGGCAGTTTTGAAGCAGCAGCGTGCTTCGATTGGCAGCCACTTCAGATTTTGTAGTGCAGGGGAGATGTGATCAGATTTCTTTGATCCGGTGACCATTCTTGCTGCTGCATTTAGGGGGGTTCTCATGGGAGCTATGAGTGCTTTAGCTTCTCCTGCGAGTGTGGCATTTCCATAGTCTAATCTAGACAGAACCAGTGCTTGCGTTGCGTTTTTAGGTCGGTCAGAGGGAGGAAGGGCTTGATTTTGTTGAGGAGTTTAAAGCTATAGAAGGCGCCCTTTGCACTGGACCTTATGTGTGAGCTCATGTTTAATCTTGAGTCCAAAGAGATCCCCAGAGATTTGGCGGAGTCCGCTAGAGTGAGCTTGCAGTTGAGGGCGTTCAGGTTGTTTATCCATTCTTGGACCTGTGGTGAGTGGCTGTGGTTGGAGAAGACCAGAATTTCAGTTTTTTCTTTGTTGAGTTTGAGGTGGTTGTGTGATAGCCAGTTTTGTACTTTTATGAGTGAAGAGTTAAGCCGGCGTATTTCGTTCTTGTCTAAGAATTGCAGTGAGGGGCACCATGCAAATGTTGAAGAGTGTCAGGGTGAGGACTGAGCCTTGAGGGACACCATGGGTGACGAGTGATATATCTGACGTAGAGTTGTTGATTTTTATAAGTTGGGATCAGTTATGCGAAAATAAGGTGAACCATTGCAGAACAGTGCCGTCTGCTCCAATTCATTGTTGCAGGGCGTTCAAGAGTAACTTGTGGTCTACTGTGTCGAAAGCTGCTGATAGGTCTAAGAGGATGAGCAGGCAACACCTGTTTGTGTCTAAGGATCTATGAATGTCATCTGTTTTATTTGGTATAGCTGTTTTAGTACTGCATCCCTTCCTGGAAACCTGACTGGTGTGAGTTGAGTAGGTTATTAGTATCCAGGTTTTGGTTGAGTTGGGAGAGAACACAATTCTTGAGAATTTTTGCGAGGAAGGGAAGGTTGGTGGTGGGTCTGAAAGTTTTGAGCTCTTTCAGGTATGCGTCTGTCTTTTTTTAAAAGGGGGTTGATTTGGCCTTATTTGAGGCTGTCGGGCATCAGCCCTTCGCTCAGGGAGTTGGCGAGGAAGCAGGGAGTGAGTCTGCATAGTGGGAGGAGGGCTTGGATTTGGCAATCATCATGGAGATGTCCTCCTCTGTGAGTGAGTTGAAAGCCTTCCAGTTCTTGGGTGTTGAGGAGGGCCTTGGGCATTTGTTGATACCTGTAGTTGCTGGGGGAGGGGTCTCTGTTTTGGGGATCGAGGAGAGATCTTGGGTTAAGTTGTCCTCTTTTGTGGGGGATGATATTCTAGTGTTGGTCCGTGGGTGAGAGTCCAGGGAGAGCTCAATCTTTGTGATTTTGTCATTGAAGAATTTGGCCAAGTTGTTGCAGCATAGTTTAGAGGCGGGGGCTTTTTCTTTGGAAGGTTTGGAGGTTTGTTGTTTGATGATGTTAAAAAGCTCTTTAGAGCAGTTTTGTGCCTTGTCTAGGGCATTATGGGGAAGATCAGGCTGAGACAAGGAGATAATTATAAATATGACACGAGACAAAGGTGAAATATACGGGGTGGAAAGGGGCATGTTGAGAAAAATGAAAAGGAAGGATGACAGGGAGCAGGAGAGAAGGCAGCGACATGTGGAGAGAGTGACAAGAGGGACACAGGGTAGGATGAACAGTGCTGATGTCCAGGAGGGTACCTATGGGCAATGTAATAGAAGTTAAACTGTAGCACATGGGAAGGAAAGAGTTGGCCTGGGCAGAAAAGCAGAGGCAAAGAAAAAACAAACTTTGAACTCTTGTTTGTGAGCACTAAGTGTGAGCTTTAAAACAGATAGACCGTGTCTCTGAAGTAGGTGTGCTAACCCATGGGTCTACCCTTACCGGTTTGGATCCTTTGAAATGTGAATGTGTCTTTGATTTATTAGCAGGCACCCTTCTCCCTTTGGCTCAAGGTTTTCCAACCACCAACTAGAACTTGCAGAGATGGTAAGGATGATTAAGAGGTAAAACACATGAGGGCAGAGCAATCTGAGGAAAACCATGCTGCTGTGGCAGAAAGCTTTGGTGGTAGAAGTGCCAGGTGCTGTTTATCCACAGTATCATTCTGATCCGCCAGTTTAGTCTATTATGTGTCTGTCCATCAAACAAAAAAGGGCAAGAGGCACGAAACGACCTTCTGCGAAGTAGACTGTGAGATATCAAAGGGGCGTAGTTCAACTATGATCCCTTTACACAGGCACAAATCATTTATTTAGCACACATACTGTGAATGCCTCAGGCAGCACAGTATATCTGCTAAAATGGGGCTGTCAGGGTACACATCTGTGCATCCCTGAAACCAATGAAAAGCCACAAAGTGCAGCAGGGGCAGGATCCCTGGCACTATCCCAGCTTCTTACAGGCCTATGTTTCCAGTCCTATCAACAGTGCCACTGGAAATAAGTGGTTGTGCTGCTGCAGCGTTTTCCGCATAATTATGGTGTTGCCACCTTTGCCACATAATCCATCATCTGCTGTATAATCTCCAGATTCTAACAAACAAATATTGTTTCTAGCTCAAACGGTTCAAAAGTTACTAAAAACTCAGCGACATGTGTTGCTGAGTAGCAGAAGTCCATTTGCAATGGTTAACTTGTCACCTCTCTCCTGCTTATTGCTATATTTAGGTGTTAAATTGGTACAACTGAGGTGCAGCCTTTGCCCAGAAAGTGTTAAGTATAAACATGACAAAATAATGAAATTATACTATCACAAAATGAGCTGCATTACGCTGCATAATGTACCTTTTCTTGCCACATAATTTGGTCAACCCTGTGGCATAATTTGGCCTTCGCCTGACGTATAATTCCAGTAGCTCTGCCTATCAAGAAGCTGAGAGGGGTATTGAGGTGGGTTTTCCCTTTTTCAATCCTTCCCTTGCTGCTCCATCATGGCTTGCTGGTTCCAATGCCCAGCACCATATTACGGTGCTGCTGCCATGGAGCCTCCAAGTTGCCAGCTATGTAAGCCAGGTAAGTAAAAAAAAGTATTTCTCTATGTGTTTCTATGTGTTTATGAGTGTGTTTGTGCGTGATTGAGAATGAATAGGATTGAATGAAAGTGTATGTGTTTGAGAGTGTCAATGAGAGTGAAAGTCAGAATCAGAGTTTGGGAGTGTGCATGAATAGGTCAAAGTGAGTACTAGGGAGTGATTGAAGGAGTATGAGTGTGTTTGAACATGTTATTGATTGTAGCTTGTGAGAGGGAGTGGAAGTGAATTGTGAGGGTAGCCATAAAAAGTGCAGCAGGTGCAGTTGCACCAGGGCCTGAGGTACTGAGTGTGTGTAAGTGTGTGAGTAAGTGAGAATGAGAATTAGGAAGAATGAGTATGTTTGTGTGTGAGTAACAGTGAGTAGGAGGGAGTATGAGTGAGAATCAGCAAGTGAGAGAAACAGTGTTAGAGTGAGTGAAGGAAAAGAGACTACGGCCCAGATTATCAAAACTTTCACACAACGCAGCATAGCACCCAAAGTTGCTGCATTGCTTGAGAGGGAGAGAGCAGGAAAGCGCCATATCTTCAAACATATGGCACCATCTTGCTCTCTCTCCCTAGCGCTGGTACACAATTAGGCTATTGAGTGCCACACACACACCTTTGTGCAATAGTGCAAAGGTGTCTGAGTGAGTCTAGCATAGGTTTTGTACTGGAAGGATGCCCTTCCTGTACAAAATACTATGCTTTGACTTACTTTAAAACTTTTCCTACTTCGGATTTGAGCTCTACAGTCCAGGACACATGCAAAGTGAGAAAAGTTAGGAGAAATAAAAGCATTTTTCCTTTTTAACCCCTTGGCTGCGGCGGTAATTCCGCCGCGGCGCTGGGGGGGTGGGGGTGAGCGCGGTGCCGCCATGCTTGTGACGGAACCACGCCGTCATGAGCCACGGGCGCGTGTGCTCATGACGGCGTGGTTCCGTCACAGCCCCGCCCGCTCATTAATTCGCCCGCACAGGCGGGGAATTAATCGCGCGTGGGCCGAGCGGCAGCCGCATGACGGAACCACGCCGTCATGAGCACACGGCGCCCGTGGCTCATGACGGCGTGGTTCCGTCATAAGCACGGAACGGGTTAATGCCTGCTTTCATGTGTTGTTCATTTTTTGATGCAAAACACTGTCTACTATTGTTAGTAGATAAGGTTTTATGTTAAAAACCATGGGCGGTTGCATGGGGACGCCTGTGTGCGATCCATGGAATGCCCCCTTGACGCAGAGTAACACAAAGCAGCGATTTGCATTGCTTTGCATTACTTTCAGGTAACTTTCTAGCGCAAAACAGGCTGTGCACTGGAAAGTAACTTAAATAAAAGATTTTGTGCAGGTTTGCGTCAATTTTGTGATGCAAGCCCAGTGCAAAATGGTTCTTAATCTGGGTCTAAATGTGAGCAGAAATGAAAATGAGTGAGACAACTTTTGAAAAAAATGGAGTAAACTCCTAGGGGTAGTGCACCCCACCACTTTCTTTTTTTTTTTTTTTTAAATCTTTTTATTGAAATCAAGTATGACAAATAGACAACAATCATCACAGTCACATTTTTCCATAGTGATACAGCAAGTAAGTGCCAGAGGAGGTGCACCTCCTACAGGAAACATCAGCCATATTAATTACAGTTGCAGCGTGCTAAATCGTTGTACGATGGTATCGTCCTTAGTCAACGGGGATTCGCAGATCCCACCCCTATATGTGTTCCAGCTATCCCAGACCTGTATCCATTTGTTGGGGCACCCTCTTGCAACATAAATCGTTTTCTCAGTGACCATGCACCAGTCCATGTCCTTGCTCCAATCCACTAGTCTGGGCGGTTCCTGGGCCTTCCATAGCCTTACTATATTACGCTTTGCCACCATCAATCCCAAGGTTACCCACAGGCGCTCTTTGGCGGTAATGTCCGTTGGCCCCCAGGCGTTCAGGAGAACTAGTTTTATATTTCCATCAATCTCTTGGCCCAATACACTTTCCATAAGTCCCACAATTCCCGCCCAATATCTTTGAATAACCGTGCACTCCCAAAGCATATGGATGAATGTGCCTACCTGTCCACACCTTCTAGTGCAATTCTCATCAAAGCTATACCCCATTCGAACCAGGACTGATCTGGCAAGATACGATCTATGCAGGACCTTGAGCTGCACTAAACGCAACCTAGAAGAGATGGCCACCTCACGAGGAGAAGCCACCGCCGCTAGCCATTCATCATCGTCCAGACCAGCCACATCATGGTCCCACTTAGCACGCAGGTGGTCCAGTGGGTCCGGCAAGTTTTTTTATAAATGAGCGATATGGCCTTTTCCGGCAGGTCCCCATCCAGCACTCTATCCTCCAATGGAGAGGACTCAGAGAGCGGTTCCCCTCTAGGGAGTTTTGCAAGCAGGGCATGCCTTATTTGCAGGTATCTAAAATGTTCGGAGCGCGCCATTTCATAGTCCTGTTGCAACTGGTCAAACGTGACCACATCTCCCGACTTCCACAGGTCACTCACCTTGGAAATTCCAATAAGATCCCACCTATCAAAGCCCTTCGAGCTAATCAATCGTCCTAATTGGTCGAATCGCCAAAGCGGCGTGGCCTTCGTGATCTTGCCTTCCCATTCCAAACTGTGCAAGGCAGTCTTGCATACTCGCACCGCATGTGCCGTGGGTCCTGTCAAGTTGGGGCTCAGCGCGCGCGCATATAGTGCACCTTCAAAACTCCCACCCGGCAGTAACCACCTATCAATCTGAAAGGCTGGGTCACCTTGGGGTCTGTACGTGCATTGATTGATGGCGGCAAGGTGAGATGCCCAGTAATAGCGCTTTATATCTGGCAACCCGATTCCCCCGTCGAACCATCCACGTGTGAGCTTATGGAGAGCTATGCGCGGGGGCTTGCCCTCCCAGAGCGGGTCTCTCAGGAGGCAGTCGATTTCCTTGAAGTACAAGGGGCTGACATAGGTTGGGGCATTGTGCAAAACGTACAGAAAGCGGGGAAGGGACATCATTTTAAAGAGGGCAGCACGACCTAGTAGGGAGAGAGGGAGCGTCTTCCAGTGCCTGACGTCCAATTTGAGACGTGTCAGTGGCGTTAGGAGGTTTAGTTCATAGAATCTAGTGGGGTCCTTAGAGACCCTAATCCTCAGGTATTTAAAACTATCGACTGCTTCGACTAGTGGAGGCCCACGAGGGAACAAAGGTAGCCTCCCGCTAAGGACGTAGATCACCGACTTGGACCAGTTTATCCTGTAGCCAGCAAAATCCCCAAAGACCCGAAAGATGTCAAGGATCACGTTGAGGGAGGCAGCCGGCGAAGCCAAGTAGAGCAAGATTTCATCTGCATATAGTGATATGCGATCCTCCTATCCTGGAGCCCATTTAAGGCCTCTGACAACGGGATGTTTACGAATCCACATAGCCAGTGGCTCGAGAGTCAGGGCGAAGAGAAGCGGGGACAAAGGGCATCCCTGCCTGGTGCCCCGGCTAAGAACAAAGGTGGAGGAAGTCCTATTATTGACTACTACCCGGGCCAGAGGTTCGTGGTAGAGAAGTCGAACCCACCCAATAAATTCCGGTCCCATTCCCATTTTACGAAGCACAGCAAACATGAAGGGCCATTCGATGGTGTCAAATGCTGCAGTGGCGTGCAGTGACACCACTACTGCATCCTCCTCCATCGTGCCCGCTCGACCGAGTACGCCATGGAGTCGGCGCAGGTTGAGGGCAGTGTTCCTTGCTGGCATGAAACCCGACTGGTCCGGATGGACCAGGCGGGTAATGACCCGCAACAGTCGGGAGGCCAGGATTTTCGCCAGGATCTTAGCTTCTCCATTCAACAGCGAAATTGGTCTGTAAGAGGAGCATTTGTGCTTTGGCTTGCCCTCTTTGTGGATAACGACGATGTTAGCTAGTCGTTGGTCTATCGGCAGTAATCCCTGCTCTTTACTTGTCAAGAACATGTTAGTGAGATATGGTGCGATTTTACTCGAAGTGAGTTTAAATAGCTCTATTGGCAGTTCATTAGGGCCCGACGCTTTCCCACCCCGCAAATCGTGAATAGCTTTCCACACCTCGAGTTCCGTAATTTCTAGATCGAGCTCAAGGCGCTCTTCCTCAGTAAGGGACGGCAGCGAGATATCTCTCAGAAGGGAGGTGGCCTCCTCCTCCGAGTGCGGGGTTTGCGCTGTGTAGATTGACTGGTAATATTGCCCAAATGCGTCTGCTATGTCTTGTGGGGTGGTTAGGCGGGCGTCAGAGTTGACCTCAATCTCAACCACCACCCGATGTGCCTGTTCCCGCCTGTCTAACCAAGCCAGCAACCAACCTGCCTTATCGCCGACATCGTATATTCTGCTAAGCGTGACTCTATGATACAATTTGGCAGCCTCTGTTGCCAGGTCAGTGTACTCCCCCTCATTCCGCTCTCTCAGCGTTTCCTCCAGTTGCAAGATTTCCCCCTCCAGTCGGGTCAGCACGGCACGCTTCTCCTTCCGCAAGCCCGCTATTTGGGACAGGGCCACCCCCTGGATAACAGTTTTGTAGGCCTCCCAGAGCACCACCGGTGACTCGACCGATCCATCATTATCCTGGAAATATAGTTCGGAGTCACTTAATATTTTGTCACTGATTTGGGGATTCTTGAGGTACCGGGGATTAATCGGGGCCATGCGGCCTACCATAGGTTCCCCGACCTCCATGCGACAAAGTATCGGAGAGTGGTCAGATATACCTCTGGCTAAGTGTCGAATCTCCTTGACGCTAACGACCTGGTGTTCTAATGCTAGGACATAGTCTATTCTAGACATGCTGCGGTGGGCGCCTGAATAATACGTGTACTGTTGCTCATTGGGATGCATTCTCTGCCATACATCAACCAGGCCCATGGCCCCGAGGAAGCCGTGGATCTGCGTCTGAGAAGGCGGCAAAGCCCTCTGGGGCCATCGATCCATCGCATCCGAGACAATCGAGGTAAAGTCGCCCCCGATTCACATTCTGCCCTCTGGTAGTGCTAAGAGGAGTTCACCTAGATCTCTAAAGGCCTGGGCCTGCAGACCCGGTGGAATGTAAACAGAGAGGAGGTTCAGTGTTTCCCCTTCCCAGGTCCCAGTTATGACAGCGAACCTGCCGAGGTTGTCTGTATGAACCTTATCTATCACCATGGGAAACGACTTCCGCACCATCACACCCACTCCCCGGGAGCCAGACCCAAACGCCGAGTGAGCCACCAACTTGAAACCCCATCTAGACATGGCTTTGCATGCGTTGCCTTGCAAGTGCGTTTCCTGCAAGAGGACCACGTCTGGGGAGTGACGCTTGAGGAACTGCAGAACCACACCCCACTTGATCTTGTCCCCCAGCCCATTGACGTTCCAAGATATCAGTTTGAGCCCAGGCCAAGCTACTTTGTCACCCATTGTCTAAGGTCGGGAAGCGCGAGCACATGGGGCACCTCCCCCAGGTGTTGTCGGGCTGAAGCGGCACAACAGAGCCCCCTCCTCTATCTGGCTCAGCAGCACAAAACAGTTGCTTAGTGGCTATCAATGCTCGAATGTACACATATTCGTCACACATACAAAATACAAAACAATACTGAACAACCCCCCCCCCACCCCCTTCACCTGCGCCAAAGAGAGCAAACAGAATAGTGATCTGGCAATGAATCACAGCGGATCGACACATGGCACAGTAACCCAACACCCCAAATGCAATAAACAGAACCCCCCTCCCTGCCTCCCTGCATGGGGGTGTCAAAACCTCCCGCCCACCCAAACTTGCAGAGTGCCTATCGCCCACCCCTTAAACTTGTGGGTGCGTGTGTCCAACCGGGCACCCGTCCCAAAGACCATGGTAACTGGCAAACACATTGCGGACTCAAAATAAGGGCATACGACTACAAGTCAATGTTCAATTCACAGTATGTCCATTGCGAAGAAGTCCCAGAGTCACAGTTCCATAAGGAGTTCAAGCTCTAAGAGGGCAGGAGTCCCACCCCAGTCAGTCGGCAAAGAGGTAAATCCCCCCTCATGATAAAAGCAACTTACGGACCAGTTATTCAGACCCTCCTGTTGCCGCCTCCTGTTCGCCGGCCGGGGAGCCTCCGCTGGATTCTTCAGTGCCCCTCTCGTTTCTCGGCCCCGTGCTCGGTTGCCCTTGCGGCCTGCAACACGCCAACCATCCAACCAGTCCCAGGCCTCCTCAGGGGTGGTAAAGAACCAAGCCTTTCCGTCCGATTCCACCCTCAGCTTGGCCGGAAAGAGCATAGCGTATTTCAGATCCCGCTCATGAAATGCCTTCTTAACATCGAGAAAGCTGCGCCGCTGTCTCTGCACCCTGAGGGTGAAGTCCGGAAAGAAGGTGATTCTACTGTTTTGGAATTCCAATGGGGGCGCAGATCGGGCAGCCTGCAGGATGGTGTCCCTATCTCTGAAATTGAAAATCCTAGCCAGTAAGGGCCGCGGGGGCCCCAGGTTTTGGTCTGCTGCCCGGCACCCGGTGCGCTCTTTCCACGGAGAAGAAATTGGATAGACCGCTTGGTTTGAGGTAGGTGGTGACCAAGTCCTCTACGAACAAGTCTGCTGCCGGCCCCTCCGCCCGTTCCGGAACCCCCAAGATGCGGACGTTATTGCGCCTAGAGCGTCCTTCATAGTCATCCAGCTGCACTTTTAGTTTGGTGGTGTGGGCCTGAAGGTCATCCATCTTGCGCTGTAGATCAGAGGTGTCGTCAATCAAGGAGCTGGCTTTTATTTCAACCTCTTTTAGGCGCGTATTCATGGAGCGCATATCCGCCCGTATGAGGGATACTCCCATGGACACAGAATCGATGCGCGACTCCAGCGATGTGCGAACGGTCGTAATGGCTGTAAGAATGTCCTGCAGCGTCGGCTCCCTCGCCTCTTCTCCAGACTGGTGCTTCTCCGAAGCTGCCGCACCTCCCTTCAGGCTTGCACCCGGGCCCTTGTCCCACGCAAACTTAGTCAACTTGGCTTGGACCGCCGCTTTGGAACTACGACCCCCAGCCATAGTGAGGACGCCTTGGGTAACGTATGTTATGGAGGAGAGAGAGCAAGCCCGATCTGCGCCACCAGGGATCGGCACCAGGTGATGGTAGTGCTGCTTCCGCGAGACAGGGTATTTTGCTGTGGGCCGTGAGCCACCAAGACCCAGACTCCAACCACCGGCCCGTGCACCACTCCCCGAGGGACAAAATCTCAAGCCTTCCGCAGTTCCGCAGGTTCACAACCCCGGGTCTGACTGGGTGGTGGCAATAGTGCTGTAAAAGTGACGGTGGCCCAGCCTCTCCTACCAGTGTCCAATGTCATTAGCTCAGACCCCCATTGGGTCGCAAGGCCTCCCGGTTGTTTGCCTCTTCGCTCCAGGGGGGGAAGATCCCCTCCCGTTTACCGCATCTGGCAGCGGCAATTCCTGGGGTAGCCAAGGGTCAATGAGTGGGACCTCTTCCACTCAGGGCGACAACGAGCGGACCCCGGGCGACAAGGGGCTGCAGGGGGCCGTCGCAAAGCGCTCTGCACCTTTAGTTGTTGGCAGGCAGCACCCAGGACCAAGCCGGCCTGCCCCAGTGGCACTCAGCAATATGTCATTCTCCGGGGCCCAACAAGCGATCTCAGGGCCTCCCTCCAGGCACAGCGGGGCAGCAGGCTGCAGTGCACTCCAGCGCCAGCGGGCACCTTGCCCCCGATGACTGCGGCACTCGGCACTGCAGTGGGCGCTCCGGCGATCAATATTCCGAGGCTCACCCGGCCTCCTGTCCCGCAGAGCGTGCCTCTCTGCTCGGCCGGCCCCACACGCCGCTATTACTCACTCAGGGGCACCGCTCCTGCTCCAGAGGATCCCCAGCTCCACAGGGAGACCCGGACACGGCCGCCTCCGGCGGGAGCAGGCAGCAGACCAGACCAGGCTCCCTCGCACTCCGTGCTGCGCAGCACCGCCGCTGGGCCGCAGAGTGGATCGACGAGTCAAACTCTGGAACCGCTAGCAGGAATCAGCGGTGACCCGGCTCCTTCGGCGCACTGCGAGGTCCGGTACTTCTCACAATAATTTCAGCCAGCTACCGGATAATTGTAAGTCGGATATTTGCTGGGAACGGGCGCGCTCAGACAGAGCCGCCTTAGTGAGCGGCCATTTCTCACGGCGGTTGGCCACGCCCCCGCACTCCACCACTTTCAAATATTTCCAGCCGTCATTGACCCCAACACTAACTGATGAGATTTGGCCTAACAGCCTGTGCTGCCAACTTTGGAACTGGGGAACGATGTTTGAATCCCAGTGTCAGTTCAACATCCTGTGATCCTGAGCAAATCACTCAATCTCCCGTGCCTACGATTCAGTCCGCCTCCGCGTGTCTCAGGATTCACTTCAATTGAGCTACGGATCGGCTTCACTCCGGTTCTTCTCCATACCCCCAGATCGCCCTGCGAATGGGTCGGATAGTATCCCAACATCCGCCTTCACTTCTACCACCTTTGCAGCCCAGGATTAATTCTAATATACCGGCTGTCCTCTTGGATTTATTTCGCACATAGCGTACCTTGATCCGATCTTCTCTGGACACCGTCCTCTTCAGATTCAATCCTCAGTCACCCGTGACTCCTCCCAGCACTTTTCAATGCAAAGTAACCCAGTCCTGATGATGACCCTTATTCGTCGTTTGTCTAGGCGGCTTCTTTGGTTCCAAAAAAACAACCAAAAAACAACAAAATACCGAAAACCTTGTAAAAATTCATATCTACTGTTTTTGCAACCATTTTTTATCCTTTGCGCCGTTGCTCACTGTTCTTTTCACTTATTACACCTGTCACCTTGCGCCGTTTACTTTTTCACGAGCACTATTGTGCACAGTGTACCTTGGGTTACCATTTAAATATTGAAATGTAATGTAGTGCTGATACAGCTACTGTTTTTTCTCCAAATATACGTAATTACCCGGACTCAACGGGACCATCGGGTTTTTCTCCTGTTGTTTTCCTCTTGTATGGTAATGTGAAGCATGACAAGAAAATAGCATGGGAATTGATGTTTTTGTGTGGTAGCAAAAAAAAATATTGGGGTAGGGTAAAAGGTCAGGTGACAGTTGCACTGTCAAGCCAGACCTAAAACTTCATGTAGGTTAATGACTGCCCTCCATATGTGTTGCTGCCAGAAAAAAACAACACAAGTTATCTTAGACACTTATTAATAGCATTAAAATGCCATGTGTGTTAATCAAATTCAAGCTCAGACTGCAGGATAAACAAAATAATCACAGATCTATGGAGGGCAAGCAATTTTTTGTGGAAGCACACAATTTCTGCCCAATCAAATTATGTACTCCTGACTCCTAACATGTAGGCGGAGCCAAAGCCCCTATCTTGTGATGTTCGCACTGTCATGCCAGACCATAAAAATGGAGGTAATTCCAGAGCATTAGGTTTTATTGGGGTTGGAAACCAATTACCTAAATATTAAATGAGTGTCCTTTCAGACCCTATTGCTTTTTAGAAAATGTATGTGAAAACTGTGCTTTTATATGGACTGTTTCATTTTTTAAAAACATTCTCGGGAGAGAACTCCGAACACCACAAGAATAATTCTGGCTCACTCACAATTCTCGCTTGCTACAATTCGTAATAACTATGATGCTCCAACACTTTCAAAGATGATTTCATCACCGTAATATAGTTGGTATCTAAGATATACATTTGTCTGCATTGCTTAGTTAAATTAATCATGATGTTATTATTGACCTTCAGCCATGTCAAATATAGTCATTTTGTCAGGGGGGTTAAGGTCATGTGACATCACTTCCTGGGAGGATTTACGGTCAACGGCCATAGGTCACTTCCTTTGTTGTCAATAAAGGTAAAGAGTATGTGATATTACTTGTGCTGGTTGTGCTACCTTGGTATTTTAGTGACTCCATACACACGCTCCTAATCCTACAGGAGGTCATGCTTGATCATCGCTTAGATTTAAATTACTAAATGAATACAGTAGTGGGACAAATCACTATCAACCTTAGCGAGTAAGATTCTGTCACACCTTACAAATGACACACAACAAGTAGTGATAATTGCTATCGGACTAGGCTACTGCAATGGACACACACCACGTGAGATTAAAATCAAATTCCTGCGAAGGCCTAAACGAGCTAGGATATTGTGCTGAGTTTAGAAAAGAAACATCTACTCATTTGAGCATTAATAGAGCTTTTACATCATACACCCGGCACAACAAGGGACTGTTACATTTTGCAATAACCACTTGTTGTAAAGTCAACCTGTGCCCTGGGCACCCCCCAACTTTTTGCTGACTGGAACTGGTGGTAACTGACTCTGACTGACCCTGGGCTCTGTTTAACCAGGCCCAGGGCCAGTGCCATGCTGAAACACTTAGATAACAGTAAAGCACCCACATACACTAGGGTACACTTTGGGTTGGGGTACCCCTGTAATTGGCATGACCTACCCCATAAGCCCCTAGTATATAATAGGGCAGGGGATTGAAACTACCTAGAAGTCCCCCAGTATCCTGGGGCATGGCAGTTTAGAGGCCAGCAGCCTTTTGCACTTGCATGTGTGCACTGCTGAAGCCTGTGGTCAGTTTAAAAGCAGCTCTGTGTGCCAGGACTGCTCTTAAACATGCAAATTGTGGCCAAACTCGACTTTGGGGTTTGGGGCACTTAAAAATGGTCAACCTAAAATGTTTTTGCATAATAATGACCCCCAGGGTCTCCCTAGGTATCCCAGGGGTGGGGGTCAGGTATCTATAAGGTAGACCCTTATAAAATGAGTTTATATATGCCCTGGGTTAAGTGAAATTCACATTTCACTCTCCCCATTGTTTAAAGTGCTGCCCAAATTCGACTTTGATGCTGGGGGCACTGGGCATGGAGGATCTGCAATATTTTTACAGATTCAACACCCCTAGGGTCTCCCTAGGTGACCTATGGGGTGGGGGTCCTGTGAAAATAAGCCAAGTACGTATAAAATATGTTTTTGTAGGTCCTGGTGCTGGAAAAGTGGCCCATGTCATTTTTCCCATTGCAAACCCCATGGCCCATAGGTTAACATGGGGGTAAGTTATTAAACAATAACTATTGACAGGACAGGGATAAAGATTCCATTCAAAGACTCACTAGAATGGTATAGATAAATCCTACAATATGATGTTATTGAATTTTTCCCAAAGTGAACAGACAAGAAGTTATAACACTTTCTTAGTTGTAGTTCCAAATCCAGCCTGCCAGTGCTCTGCCCTGATTGGTCAGAGTTAAGGGGATTAGCCAGCCTGCCTGAAGAGGTGATAAAGATCCCCTGGGGTCAGCCTGATGGACTGGGAGGGCAGTGAGCTGTTCTGCAGGAATGCCAGGCCAGGGGGAGGGGTCGTAAACAATGAGCTTCAAAGGGGCAGAGCCCAGAGCAGTGTCATTAACAGCTTTGAACCCCCACCCCAGCCAGATGGCAGGATTAAGGAAGTTATGTGCAGATGTAGGGAGGAGAGGCTAGGTTAATTAGCCAACTCAGTGGGAGTGTTTAGCCAGCTCTTACCTCCTTGCTGGAAAATCAGCCATTATGGATTTGGAAGCTTTGTTGCACCCTGGGATAGAATAATGCCACACTCTGCAGGAAGTAGTCACTCAAGTGGGAAGTTACCCTACTCCTATTGGTGAAGCTTGACCTCCTGGATGACCCAGAGACTGTGGAATAAGTATCTGAGAGAGGCCCAGCCCCTCAGATCTGCTGCTTGAAACTGAAGAAAGCAAGACTGGCCCTGCTGAAAAGTTCTGCTGTGCAAAGACTTCTAAGGCCTGACCTCTGGAGACTGCACCACCTGAAACTACAGCTTTGTGGACTAACTGTGCTGAGTAAAAGAAGTCAAGAGTGGACTCCCTGCAAGCTACAGGTTAACAGAGCTCATCTGGACCCTCACCACCAAGAATCATCAACCTGGGGAGCTACCAGTGGATTTGTAAGGGTGACGTCCAGTGCATTGTGGGAATTGAAGTCCTCAACTTTCAAGGACCATCTTGGAGCTTCCAGACCCTTGGAGTAAGTTTGAGACACTTTGGGTCCCTTTGAGGAACTTCAGGAAGAAGTTCAAGAAGTTTGGGGAACTTTGGAGGAACTTTGAAAAAAAGCTCCATAGGGGGACCGACTCATCCTGGTCAGCCAAGCCGCCTGCCTTCAACCGCGAGCCGGCCAAGCCCACCAGGTTCGTCCCGCTAAAAGCTCCATCGCATTGACTTCCAGAGATTGACCGGGACTAGCGAAAATCTGAAGCCGGCGAACCCTCACCGGATCCGGCTACATGAGGAGCATCGAGGGACCCCAGGAGAAAAAGCTCCAGAAAAGCTTCTAAGTCCGCTCGTAAGAAAGTCGACCGGGAACAACCGCGAGCGCCAATCCGCCTGCCTTCCATCGCGTGTCGGCCTGGATTGTTGGATTGCCTCGCTGAAGCGATCTTGAAAAAGTTTCTAAGTCCGCTCCAGGGAAGTTCACCGGGAGATCGTCGAAAGGCTATCCGGCGGAGCCGCACCGGATCCGGACTGACGGAGAGCGTCGAGGGGCCTCGAGGAGAAAAGCTCCAGAAAAGGTTCTAAGTGCGAAGGTAAAAACATTGACCGGGACCTTCCGCGTGGGGTATCCGCTCAGGGCTCCATCGCGGTCGGCCTTAAACTTTGACTTTGGCCCGGTCTATCCCAAGGCTATGTTCCAATATGGTGCTAGATGCTTCTAAGTGCTATATTTTATTTAAACTTTGAAAATTCATATCTCCGGTTCCCTACATTGGATTTTTGTCGTTTTGCTGTCATTTTAAAGATAAAAATAAGTCCTATTTTTATAAATTGGTGTTGGATTTTTATTATGTGTTGTGTCTTAATTATTTACTGAATTGGTGTTTTTAAATGCTTTTCATACCTGTCTTTGAAGTTAAGCCTGTCTGCTCGCAGCCACGTTACCAGGGGTTGAGCATAGGAATAATTTTCTAAGACCTATGCTGAGTCCTATCAAGTGTTTGTGGTCTTATTGCTAGTGGCAGACCTACATTTGCCCCTACCAATAACCCACTTTCCAACATTTGGTGCTCAGCGGTGTGGATGTGGACTTGTGTTTAAAAAATACACCTTTCAGTGAATGAATTAACATTATAAAAATCCTCTAAATTGCCTTAGAACAAAACTTTTGAGTTTGATTTTTGGAATTTGGACTAAACTGTTTTAATCCATTGTTTTGATTTTTCCAAATTGTTCTAAGTCTATTGTGCCTAGTGTTGTCACCCAAAACTAGGGAACCATGGAGTTGGACCTGGCTAAACTGTCCCAGTGTAAGTTGGCTGAGCTTAGGGAACAGTGTAGGCTTAGGGGGCTGCCTGCTTCCAAGAGGTATAGGAAGGCAGGGTTGTTTCAGTTTATACAAGCCCATGACCAGGCAGCTGAGGGGAATCAAGGGGGATAGAGGGTTTCCCTCCTACCTCCTCCCAGAGGGGAGGAGGTTGAGGATGATGCCTCTTCCATTATAACTAGTGTAAGCCAACAGAATCCTGATGGTGGGAGTGGGGCAGGGTCCCTTACTCAGGAACCACTACGGTCCCTTGCAGAGAGACAGCTTCAGGCTCAATTAGCTTTGATAGCTTTAGAGCAAAGGAAACTGGATTTGGCTGAGAAGAGGTGGGAGAAGGAGGAGAAGAGAAATGGTGGCAGCGAAAGCGAAGAAGATGCTGAGATGTCCAGGGGTGGCAGATTTGAACCTAAACTTCCAAAGGGTATTGTGCCCAAGTACACTGAGGGGGATGACATTGACAAATGGCTTGCAGCTTTTGAGAGGGCCCTTAAGATGAGTAGGGTCCACTCTAGGTATTGGGGTGCACTCCTGTGGGAGTTGATTCCAGTAGCTGGGAGGATGCAGAATCATACCAGCAGATGAAAGCCTGCTTAGTCAAGAGGTTTGGTCTGACTCCAGAGCAGTATAGGGTGAAGTTTAGGAACACCCAGAAATTGAGTTCCAAGTCTTGGATAGACTTTGTGGATGTTTCAGTGAAGGCACTAGAAGGCTGGATTTGTGGTAACAAAGTGAGCACTTATGAGGGATTGTATAATTTGTTTTTGAAAGAACACATTTTGACTCATTGTGCAGAAGAGAAGTTACGCCAGTATCTAGTGGACTCTAAGCTGACAGACCCCAGAGAGTTGGGGGAGTCAGCTGATGAGTGGGTGAGAACCCGGGTTTCCATACAGCACCAGGGGGGTGACCAGAAGAAAGGAGGACAAGTCCCTCCCCAAGGGAAAGCCCAGGGAAATGAAGGTCAGAAACCTAAGGAGTCCTCTAAAGACCCACAAAAACCTGCACAAGGAGGGGGGGCCCCGAGCCAACCCAAATCCAAAGGGAGGTGGATTCAGGGAAAGAAAGGTAAATTCTTTGATCCCTCAAAAGTGGGTAAGTGCTTTGACTGTAACCAGCCTGGGCACAAGCAGGGAGATGCTGTCTGCACTAAGAAGCTCCCACCTAAGGGGCCATCCGCCGGGATTGCCAGTGTGAGTGTAGGGGTGGAGAGTGGTATACCAGAAGGGGGTATTCCAGTAGGGGCAGCAACCTTAGTGTCCCTGGGTGGGGTGAATATTGCAACCCTTGATGCCTTACCTCCAAACATGGATAAGTACAGGCAGAGACCTAAAGTGAATGGGACTGAGGTTGAGGCTATCAGAGACACTGGGGCTAGTGTAACTATGGTCCTGGCTGAGCTGGTGCCTCCAGAGAGGGTGATACCTGGTGAGTTTCACCAGTTGACTTATGCAGACAGCGCTACCAAAATCCATCCCATGGCTGTGGTGGATTTGGAATGGGGAGGTGTGACAGGCCCTATGAAGGTAGCTGTGTCAAAGGTGCTCCCAGTCCAGTGTTTACTGGGCAATGACCTTGAAGCCGCTGCGTGGTCAGAGGTGGAGAGAGGACTCCATATGAAAATATTGGAGCTCCCTGAGTGGGTATGTGCTGTGACTAGGTCACAGACTAGCCAGAAGGGAGGGGCTGGACACTTGGACCCTGGAACAAAGGGCCAAGCATCCATGGACAAGGGTACTGGGCCTGGTGAGCCAGCCCAGGGAACTCCAGAGGTGCAGGCAGAATCCAACCCTGCTGGGGAGGATCTGGCCTCGGAGGGAGGGACTCCATCCCTGCCAGAGCTGTCAGATTTGGCAGAACTGACAGGAGCAGGTGGACCCTCCAGAGAGGAGTTCAGTCAGGGACAGCGTGACTGTCCCACCCTTGAGAGCTTGAGGCGGATTGCTTCTAAGCAAGAGGAAGGGGATGACAGTGGGTTTCATAGAATCTACTGGGAAGATGGACTGCTTTATACTGAGGCCAGAAACCTCAAGGAGGGGGCCACCAGGAGGTTGGTGGTGCCCCAGAGGTACAGAGAGTTCATCCTGACTTTGGGTCATGACATCCCCTTGGCAGGACATTTGGGACAGACAAAGACATGGAACCGGTTGGTGAACCATTTCTACTGGCCCCATATGTCTGAAAAGGTAAAGGAGTTTTGCAGCTCCTGTGTCACCTGTCAGGCCAGTGGCAAGGCAGGGGGCAAGACAAAGGCTCCCCTAGTACCACTGCCAGTGGTTGGGGTTCATTTTGAAAGGGTGGGGATGGACATTGTTGGTCCCCTGGACCCACCTACTGCATCAGGGAATAGGTATATCTTAGTGGTAGTTGACCATGCCACTAGATACCCTGAAGCCATACCTCTTAGAACCATTGATGCTCCTGCAGTGGCTAGAGCACTACTTGGTGTGTTCACCAGAGTGGGTTTTCCAAAGAGGTGGTGTCAGATAGGGGCACGAACTTCCTGTCCAGCTATCTGACTGCTATGTGGGATGAGTGTGGTGTCAACTACAAGTTCACCACCCCCTATCACCCACAAGCAAATGGTCTTGTTGAGAGATTCAACAAAACCCTGAAGGGCATGATAAATGGGTTGTCAGAGAAACTCAGGAGGAGATGGGATGTTCTCCTCCCATGCTTACTGTTTGCCTACAGGGAGGTGCCACAGAAAGGGGTTGGTTTCAGTCCCTTTGAGTTGGTGTTTGGACACCCTGTGAGGGGGCCATTGAGCCTGCTAAGAGAGTCTTTAGAGAAGCCTCTTAAAGAAGCAAAGGACAATGTGCTTGATTATGTGCTAGGCCTGAGATCTAGAATGGCAGAGTACATGTACAAGGCAAACAGAAAACTGGAGGCCAGCCAGGAGCTCATGAAGCACTGGTATGATCAAAAGGCTACTATGCCTGAGTATACTCCAGGACAGTTGGTGTGGGTGTTGGAGCCTGTGGCTCCCAGGGCCCTCCATGACAAGTGGAGTGGGCCCTATCCAATCTTAGAAAAGAAGGGTGAGGTTACCTATTTGGTTGACCTTGGCACCCCCAGGAACCCTCATAGGGTCCTGCATGTGAATAGATTGAAACCCCACCATGACAGGGCAGACATGACCATGTTACTGGTCACTGATGAGAGTGTGGAGGAGGAAACGGAGCCTGTGCCCGACCTCCTCTCCAATAATGTGCAAGATGGGTCAGTGGAGGGGGTGATACTCTCTCCCAAGTTGACAGACCAGCAGCACAGAGACTGTAAGCAAGTGCTGGAGCAGTTTGCTGGCCTGTTCTCCTTGACCCCAGGCATCACTGAGTGGTGTGTGCATCACATTGACACTGGTGACAGCCTGCCTGTCAAGAATAAACTGTACAGGACATCTGACCATGTCAGAGCCAGCATTAAAGCTGAGGTTGCTAAGATGCTGGACTTGGGGGTAATTGAACCGTCTGAGAGTCCATGGGCCAGTCCAGTGGTGCTGGTACCTAAACCTAATCCTCAGGGGGACCCAAGGAGTTAAGGTTCTGTGTGGACTACAGAGGATTGAATGCAGTCACAAAGACTGACGCTCACCCTATACCTAGAGCTCATGAGCTCATTGACAGGTTAGGGGCTGCTAAGTACCTGAGTACTTTTGATTTGACTTCAGGTTACTGGCAGATTGCCCTCACTGATGGAGCAAAGGAGAGGTCAGCATTCTCCACCCCAGAGGGACATTATCAGTTCAAGGTAATGCCCTTTGGTTTAAAGAATGTACCTGCCACCTTCCAAAGGTTGGTGAACAGGGTCTTGTCTGGGTTGGAACAGTTCAGTGCAGCTTACCTGGATGACATAGCTGTGTATAGTTCTACCTGGGGAGATCACTTAAGCCACCTAAGGGAAGTGCTTCAGGCCATGCAGCAGGCAGGCCTGACTATTAAGGCAAGCAAGTGCCAAATAGGGCAGAGTTCTGTAGTGTACCTGGGCCACCTGGTAGGTGGGGGCCATGTACAGCCTCTCCAAGCTAAAATCCAAACTATTTTGGATTGGACAGCACCTGTTACCCAGACTCAGGTCAGGGCATTCCTTGGACTGACAGGGTACTATAGAAGGTTTGTTCAAAATTATGGGACCATTGTGGGGCCCCTAACAGAACTGACTTCTAAAAAGAGTCCCAAGAAGGTGATTTGGACCCCAGAGTGTCAGAAGGCTTTTGACACTCTGAAAGCTGCTATGTGTTCAGCACCAGTGTTACTGGCCCCTGACTACACAAAATAATTTGTAGTTCAGACAGATGCTTCAGAGCAAGGGATTGGGGCAGTGTTGTCACAGCTAAATGAAGGGGGCCTTGATCAGCCAGTTGCCTTTATTAGCAGGAGGCTTCTTCCCAGAGAGCAGAGATGGAGTGCCATTGAGAGAGAGGCTTTTGCTGTGGTGTGGTCACTGAAAAAGTTGAGACCATATTTGTTTGGGACTCACTTTCGTGTTCAAACTGACCACAGGCCTCTCAGATGGCTCATGCAGATGAGAGGGGAGAATCCCAAGCTGTTAAGGTGGTTCATTTCCCTACAGGGAATGGACTTTACCGTGGAACACAGACCTGGGGTTGCCCATGCCAATGCAGATGGACTTTCCAGGTTTTTCCACTTAGCTGAGGAGGACTACCAGGGTGTAGGTTAGTAACCCCTCACCTTTCGTTTGGGGGGGGTGGGCTATGTTGCCTGGAACCCCCCAACGTTTTGCTGACTGGAACTGGTGGTAACTGACTCTGACTGACCCTGGGCTCTGTTTAACCAGGCCCAGGGCCAGTGCCATGCTGAAACACTTAGATAACAGTAAAACACCTACATACACTAGGGTACACTTTGGGTTGGGGTACCCCTGTAATTGGCATGACCTACCCCATAAGCCCCTAGTATATAATAGGGCAGGGGATTGAAACTACCTAGAAGTCCCCCAGTATCCTGGGGCATGGCAGTTTAGAGGCCAGCAGCCTTTTTGCACTTGCATGTGTGCACTGCTGAAGCCTGTGGTCAGTTTAAAAGCAGCTCTGTGTGCCAGGACTGCTCTTAAACATGCAAATTGTGGCCAAACTCGACTTTGGGGTTTGGGGCACTTAAAAATGGTCAACCTAAAATGTTTTTGCATAATAATGACCCCCAGGGTCTCCCCTAGGTATCCCAGGGGTGGGGGGTCAGGTATCTATAAGGTAGACCCTTATAAAATGAGTTTATATATGCCCTGGGTTAAGTGAAATTCACATTTCACTCTCCCCATTGTTTAAAGTGCTGCCCAAATTCGACTTTGATGCTGGGGGCACTGGGCATGTTGGATCTGCAATATTTTTACAGATTCAACACCCCTAGGGTCTCCCTAGGTGACCTATGGGGTGGGGGTCCTGTGAAAATAAGCCAAGTACGTATAAAATATGTTTTTGTAGGTCCTGGTGCTGGAAAAGTGGCCCATGTCATTTTTCCCATTGCAAACCCCATGGCCCATAGGTTAACATGGGGTAAGTTATTAAACAATAACTATTGACAGGACAGGGATAAAGATTCCATTCAAAGACTCACTAGAATGGTATGGATAAATCCTACAATATGATGTTATTGAATTTTTCCCAAAGTGAACAGACAAGAAGTTATAACACTTTCTTAGTTGTAGTTCCAAATCCAGCCTGCCAGTGCTCTGCCCTGATTGGTCAGAGTTAAGGGATTAGCCAGCCTGCCTGAAGAGGTGATAAAGATCCCCTGGGGTCAGCCAGATGGACTGGGAGGGCAGTGAGCTGTTCTGCAGGAATGCCAGGCCAGGGGAGGGGTCGTAAACAATGAGCTTCAAAGGGGCAGAGCCCAGAGCAGTGTCATTAACAGCTTTGAACCCCAACCCCAGCCAGATGGCAGGATTAAGGAAGGTATGTGCAGATGTAGGGAGGAGAGGATAGGTTAATTAGCCAACTCAGTGGGAGTGTTTAGCCAGCTCTTACCTCCTTGCTGGAAAATCAGCCATTATGGATTTGGAAGCTTTGTTGCACCCTGGGATAGAATAATGCCACACTCTGCAGGAAGTAGTCACTCAAGTGGGAAGTTACCCTACTCCTATTGGTGAAGCTTGACATCCTGGATGACCCAGAGACTGTGGAATAAGTATCTGAGAGAGGCCCAGCCCTTCAGATCTGCTGCTTGAAACTGAAGAAAGCAAGACTGGCCCTGCTGAAAAGTTCTGCTGTGCAAAGACTTCTAAGGCCTGACCTCTGGAGACTGCACCACCTGAAACTACAGCTTTGTGGACTAACTGCAAGCTACAGGTTAGGGGCTGCTAAGTACCTGAGTAAAAAGAAGTCAAGAGTGGACTCCCTGCAAGCTACAGGTTAACAGAGCTCATCTGGACCCTCACCACCAAGAATCATCAACCTGGGGAGCTACCAGTGGATTTGTAAGGGTGACGTACAGTGCATTGTGGGAATTGAAGTCCTCAACTTTCAAGGACCATCTTGGAGCTTCCAGACCCTTGGAAGTTTGAGACACTTTGGGACCCTTTGAGGAACTTCAGGAAAAAGTTCAAGAAGTTTGGGGAACTTTGAAAAAAAGCTCCATAGGGGGACCGACTCATCCTGGTCAGCCAAGCCGCCTGCCTTCAACCGCGAGCCGGCCAAGCCTACCAGGTTCGTCCCGCTAAAAGCTCCATCGCATCGACTTCCAGAGATTGACCGGGACTAGCGAAAATCTGAAGCCGGCAAACCCTCACCAGATCCGGCTACATGAGGAGCATCGAGGGACCCCAGGAGAAAAAGCTCCAGAAAAGCTTCTAAGTCCGCTCGTAAGAAAGTCGACCGGGAACAACCGCGAGCGCCAATCCGCCTGCCTTCCATCGCGTGTCGGCCTGGATTGTTGGATTGCCTCGCTGAAGCGATCTTGAAAAAGTTTCTAAGTCCGCTCCAGGGAAGTTCACCGGGAGATCGTCGAAAGGCTATCCGGCGGAGCCGCACCGGATCCGGACTGACGGAGAGCGTCGAGGGGCCTCGAGGAGAAAAGCTCCAGAAAAGTTTCTAAGTGCGAAGGTAAAAACATTGACCGGGACCTTCCGCGTGGGGTATCCGCTCAGGGCTCCATCGCGGTCGGCCTTAAACTTTGACTTTGGCCCGGTCTATCGCGAGGCTATGTCCCAATATGGTGCTAGATGCTTCTAAGTGCTATATTTTATTTAAACTTTGAAAATTCATATCTCCGGTTCCCTACATTGGATTTTTGTCGTTTTGGTGTCATTTTAAAGATAAAAATAAGTCCTAGTTTTATAAATTGGTGTTGGATTTTTATTATGGGTTGTGTCTTAATTATTTACTGAATTGGTGTTTTTAAATGCTTTACATACCTGTCTTTGAAGTTAAGCCTGTCTGCTCGCAGCCACGTTACCAGGGGTTGAGCATAGGAATAATTTTCTAAGACCTATGCTGAGTCCTATCAAGTGTTTGTGGTCTTATTGCTAGTGGCAGACCTACATTTGCCCCTACCAATAACCCACTTTCCAACACCACTTAGCTAATCTCAGGAGCTCAGGCAATCTGTGTCAACCCCACCTTACCTCCAACCTCAATCAGGAACCTCAGACTCGGTGGCAGAACACTATCCATCACCTGATTTGGAAATGCCCTTAGTGCAGACATCAGAACAATTCAACTCTGCATCACATCTGACCTTTAAAACATACGCACGCTATTTCGCTTTTTTCCCTCTTGCTTGACACAAGCACCCTCTTAGTGGTCTACAGCAGCCCATGGCCACAAATCGCATGCAATAAATAACATAACAGAAATGTCATAACTTGATTACCCCCATTGGAGACACCTGTGCAAAGAAAGCATCTTTATCAGGCAGGCCTAGCTGGTTAAAGATGAACTACACTGGGCCTCCCTTCCCAACTTAGTAACCCGACTTTTGTCAGGTAGTGACCAAGGTCGTATATGAGCAGAACAACATTGCCGACAAGGTGCTCACCTCATGATGTTCGCTATGCCAGCGCCAAATGATAAGATTGATGGATACACTTTTGTAGCAATGACATAACACAGTACAACACTGTTCCCCTGATGCTTGCCAATGATGCCAATCTGTCAAAGACCACCTGATGATTAATGAGATGCAAAAAAACACGCACAAGGTTAGTCCTGGTTACAGGTGTTGATTAATTCTTCACTGATGTTTAAAAGGCCCTTTGGCTTCCGGTGGGAAGATACTTAGTTGGTGACAACTGTTTCTAGTGCTCTTACCACAAAACATATGCCAGAGATCGGACTGAAATTAGAAAGACTGTCAAGATAGGCAGAGGATTCTTCAGGTTGCAAATGACAATGCATGTTTAAGGGCTTAGATGGATGGTATTGGTAAGCCTGAGGATGAGCGGTGCACGTTCTGGGACTTCCCATGACGGACTGGCATTTGTGAAGGAAGCCAAGACTTTTCAAATACAGGACTCATCGACCGGAGCAAACTCACAAAGTAGAAGTGCCCAGGAGGAGCAAGAGGTTACTCAGTCCGTGAGGAGGTTTTGGAATTAATCACACTTAGCGCGTCAATTTTTTTGTTGACAAATGACAGCTTTTCACATATATCTTTTTGGGAGCTGGGAGACTTGATGCTGGGTCAGGGGACAATATCTCCTTATACAAAACAGTTCTTTGGTCAAATTCTCTGCTGCAACAATGCAGGTCTGGAGTCATCGGGCCTGATTTAGGAAAAGTGTTGCATCGCTGGGGAAAAACAGTGATGCAACACTTTCCATTGAGCCATCCTTGCGACACCATGGATGCGCTGTATTTACACTATGACGCTCCATGTCGCAAGGTTTGCACAGATACATCAGGAATCCTGATGTACCTAGGCGCAATAATGATGCATTGCTGTAGTGTGCTGGTAACCTGATGCAACTCCAGCAATGTTTCATTACACGTGGGGCAAGTCCCATGTAAAAGGCCTACGTCACTCCTTCTGCCTGCTTGAAGCAGGTGTAAGGATTGTGATGGAGTCTAGTGGTAGGAGTGGTGCAGTGAAATTGTGCCACTTCTACAAGGCTTTTTACGTAGGAACGCTGACCCTGCATACATTATACCTGACGCAGTTATAATGTAGCGCATGGCTATACAAAGTGACGCATCTGCCTAGATTCATCACTTTGCAAATAGGGCGCAGGGTGGCGCATTGTTTACGCCGCTGCAGCGTCACAAAAAAGTGACGCAACGGTGGCGCATGCCCCCATAAATAAGGGCCTTCGTTTTTTTTGCCCTTGCACATACAAATTTCTAGCCAGCCTCTGGAATGCACGAAGGGGGAAGTGCAATATGACAATAATTTCGATTTGTTCTACATCTTCAGAGAGCTCTTCCCCATCATTTTATTTGGATGGCATTATCAGTAAACCATTTGTAGTTTTTGATTGGGTTTGGCTTGCAGGTGGAAATAGGAGTAAGATACTCAAGAGTGGTTACTTTCAGTTCCGGGAATGATAGGATGCCAGCTTGTTTCTCCAAATAGGGATCATGTGTGTCAAGAAGTAATTGAGGGAAAACTTTGGCTGTATTTTATTTTGATTTCTTCATGAGGTATGGAATTCGAGGTAAGGGGAGGTCTTGGGTCTATTGCCAAATTGGGCACCAAAAAGAAAATGATTAAAAAGTGATTTGTCCCATGGAGCTTTTGGCAACCTTTAACAAGGAGGGGAAAGCAAAATTCTGAAGGCAGGCCACCCCTGAGTGTGTTTGTTCGTTTACCCGTTGTGTATAATAAGCAGGGGTTTGCAAATCTTTGACATAGCCTCACCCTTTCAAGTTATACTAGACACAGCAAAAGTGGTGTCAGAGTTAAGGATGCAATGAGACAAGAATAAGGACTAGTCTGAAAATACAGGTGCTCCCTGGACTCCTGCATTTATCCCGAGTGTTTTCTATCTTTAAATTACCACAGGTTGCTGTACAAAAAGAAAAAATTGAAAGGCCTCATTTAATCATTTATGCCCATTCTTATGATGAGCTCCTGATCAGCACCTGACAACAAGCACTACTACATCCTTGACACTAGAGGCTGAAGGTTTGGATGGTTCTTCACCTCCCTCTTGAATATTCAAATGAAAGGACACATCTCCTAGAAGTCACACTGCCTTAACCTGCAGGAAAGTTGACATAGAAAGGATGCAGTCTGTAATGAAGTGACAGACAGAATCAGGAGGCAACGAAAAAAAACTCCTGAGTGCTGAATCCTGATAGTGGGACTAAAGGTAGTATACACAAATGAACTTTGGAGTGTGCTGGACCAAAACTTGAAGAACGTGAACATTGTAGCATAAAAGGAGTTAGCAGTACTGGAGTTGTGGGTAGAAAGTCAGACAGACTGGAGTTTGCAAGGTTTAATCGTGTGGTACTGAAACTAGTACTAGTGGAGCCAGCAGGATCAAAGCCAGGTGACGATAAAGAGGGGCTCATTACAGGTCAATGCAAGGGGCCCTCTAAATATATCCAGGCCACATTTCAATGTCACCTGAGTGCTACGCATTCCCTGAGGAAACAGCATTACATTAAAATATATATGATATAAAGTACCCCCCGCAATGCACTATAAGGATATTTGAAGTCACTGAGGAGTTCTGTGACAATATAAAGGAAAGAAGCTGATTATATGCTCATGAAATTCTGAGATGATTTGTATCTCCTTAAAATGTACAGCAGGGGGTTCTTTATTTCTTATAATTCATGGTCATACTATTATCCTTTTCGCAAACCACTTAAAGTTAGTAATTTGTTGCAAAAGATATCAGAATCTGCTTAATGTAAGTCAGATTTAAAAAGAAGCTGATGCTCAGAATGTGCAGAAAAAGGCAGAGACATTCTGTTTTTCCTGTAACGAGCTTCAGTGTGCAAAAATGCCATCTCCTTTGTGCTGATCACATTTTTATTATAAAAACAGTTTTTGTTGAATTGTTTAAACTGCAGCTGTAATTATGCTGTGTGATCTGCCTTATACCTTCGCTGCTTTCTCTGGCAAGAAGCATTATTACAGTTAAGCAGTTAGTCATTTCTTTATTACAGGCACTTAGAGACATCACAAGTCACCTGTAATAAGGAAATTAGAGATGGGCTTTTACACAGGGACTGCATGCTCTCACGTATTATATAAATATAATGTTGCAGTTGCAAGTAGTTTTAGCACCTGAACTGGGAAACAAAGGGCCAGATGTATGAAGATACCATTTAGCGATTTCCTAATTGTGAATCACAAGGATTCGCAATTAGGAAATCGCAAAATGGCGTGTACGAAAGTGTGTTGAACACTTTCTGCGATTCCTAGGGGGTCGCAAATGACCTACCTCATGAATATTAATGAGGTAGGTCTCAATTTGCGACCTCCTAGGAATCGCTAAAATCACGGGGATGGTTTTCCTTCAAGGAAAACGGGCTGCATTTAAAAAAGAAATATAGAAGGGCGTGGCCAAGATGGCGGCCGAATAGGACCTGCTTTTGTGTCCCTCCGGCTCCACCGCTCAACAGCTTCGAATTAGCACCTTCCCTTGTCACATCACCCGGGAAAATAACTTCTGCTACGACATCGGAACTCCGGCGGAGTCGAATGAGGCCAAACACGGCGTTGCTGAGGAGCCTGTCGTTCGCAAGTGCTCCTAGTGAGGGAAGCGAGGCCTGGACGTAAGCTGCGCCGAGAGAGGGTTGAGCGCAGTGATCCTGGACCCAGCTCATCACGGAGGAGAGAGCGACCGGGCCCTGGGGCTCCCCTCCCTGCGAAACACAGTGGGAGCGCTTACCTCCTGTTACACCCAGAGCAGCTCACGAAGATCCCGGGAGTTCCGGATACCCAGAAGGTGAGCCGGGGAGCTGCTGAGCCGGGGCATATATAAGAGAAGAGGCCCCGTGAGGAAGACCGGGGGAGGGGCGGACGCCATTCTTGGCCCCGAGCGCAGTCCACCAGAGCGAAGAGACGGCGGTCGAGGCTTGGCAGCTTCGATCACGGCCCCCATGCGGCCGCCTCGTAGGACTCCCCACCGCAGATCATTGAGGATCTGGGGCGAAGCTATGACGCGTGTGGCACTGAAGGGATGCAGCGGCCTGCATCTTCGTACCTGGCCACGAACACCTATAAAAGCTGCCTATCCTTAGAGGTCCTGCTCCATATTAGACACTGCGGGGGTGCTCCCCTTCTGCTTTGCCCTGAGTAGCCTATAAAGGATTCCGGAGCCCCCGCCAAGGGTAGGGCGAGCGCCATAGCGGGCATGTGCGGTTGGGGAGAGAGCACACAGTGAGGCCGCGAAAAGAAGGCCCAGAGAACTACAGACGCCATTGCAGGTGCTTAATGCACATTGCGGTGAAAAGCTATGGCCGGGGCCTATGAGCGTCGAGTCGACCCCTTGAGGCAGGGGCCTGGGATCCCATACTAGATATTTGAAGTGGCCTGGGAAGTGGAGCGGAGGAAGTATTCAAGGCGGCGGACGGCCCTGTTGAGGGCGCCCTGCCAGATACGTTAAACGCAGCTACAGACATAGAGCGTAGGAGCACGTGAGTAGTATCCGGATCTTAACTGTCCTACGACATACCAAAGAGACATATAATGCAATTAGGCCTAAGAGTGGAATATTAGGCTTTTGTGGCTCAGTGTTTTCAGCAACGGCCCGATTAAAGTCTGTGAGGCTCAGTGACTTACCGCCATAGAGGACGGGCGGAGGGGGGCCAGCAGTAGGAAACAGAAGCCTGGAGTGGGGGAGGACTGAACCACACAAAACTAGGGAGGGGCGCCCACAGGAGCTTGGACGACAAAGGAAACCCTCATACACGCTACTATAGCCAGAGGTCAATAGCAGTACAGCACCACGATCTGGATACGCGGTACACGCCCCGCTGGGCCCCTCACTGCAGCGCTACTAGGCAAACATCCTAAATACGGAACACACAAGCTGAGCATAAGCAAAGGGCTGGGGTGGCCTTCCTCTTCCTCTCCGGACTTACCAAAGATGGCTGGCGTTGTCCCTTCTTACAGCCAGACAGGGTCTAAAGTAAGGATCATCCAGTAGCAATAATACAACAATACTACCCCCATCTGCTATCGGGGAGAGTGCACTTCTCATCTACAGGCCGCTCCAGCCTGTATTGTAGAGCAAACCAACAACCCAATACAAAACCTAGCAAACAACGAAACAATACACAGAACTCTTAGACTGAGACACCGCATAGCAAAGCTTTGCCCCAAGGGAATATAGCTGAAATATATCCACGTCAGAAACGATTACACACAGCAAAGAAACCCCAAGAGTAGTCAGCAACTTCACCACTGGGTGGCGGACCGAGGGACCCCTCAGTATCCATATACTAACATGGCAACAGCCAGGACAAAGAAAGAAAGGTCGGTGAAGGACATGCTATTGAAGCAACCATGGCTGGCCACCCCTGGTGGAGCTGTCCACAGCGATGATGGGTAGCAGGATATATTGGAAGGTGCGGACGGACTAGCTACCAAAGCATTCATGACGGCATTGTTCACATCCCTCAAGGAAGATATCCAAGAGATGAGCCAGTTCTCAGCCGATTTGAACGAGATAAGGCATGATCTGGAAGATGTAGGTGATCGGCTGGCAGCGTTGGAAGAACGGGGCATTAACAAGGATGAAGAAATCGAAATGATGCAGCAAGAAATTATCCGGTAGCGGGAACAACATATCGATCTTCAGGCTCACGCCGAAGATTTAGAAAATCGCTCCAGAAGAAATAATGTTTGCATCAGAGGGGTGCCAACACAAGCGGAAGGAGACAATCTTAAGGCCTACGTCCTTGCTCTCTTCTATCATGACCTGGGCAATGAGCACACTAAAGATACCCAAATAGATCGCGTACATCGAGTGGGCACACTTAGGGGGAACAAAATACCGCCATCGGACATACTGGTGTGCGTTCACGATTTTCAAACTAAAGAACTGATTATTCGCAAACCAAGGGACGCACATCCAGTACAAATCCAAGGACACTCTCCGACTTTCTTCCAAGACCTAGCCACATCCACACTATACAAAAGAAGAGAATTCCGCGGCATAACAAATCATTTAAGGGAGCAAGGAATCTCATACTCATGGGGGCACCCGTTCTGGATTATATTTAGCTACGAAAAAAAGCTGAGACAGCTTTGCTCCTTGAAAGAAGCCCAGGAAGTCCTAGGGATAACAAACTCCATTGAACACAACCAAGACAACAAACCCCGGGTGAATGCTTGCAATAGATACCCTCGATGGCAACGTGTAGGGAGACCCCCTCCAAGCTGAAACCGGGCATTGCAACCATCATTAAAGAAAGAGAAGCAGTCATTACCTCACTAAAGAAATCACCGGACCGACCGGCTTCCCCCTGAATAGCTATATTTCATAGTCGGGAAATACCACCCCGGGCGGCGACCGGAGGGCCCTTATGACCCCATCTATGACACACGATAGAGAACTCTATAATTCCGCTTGAATAGATAGGAGAACTGAAAGCAACTGGACCCTCATTGGCCAATGACCCCTATGGGCTTCCCACTGTTGACGAACTGTTGTCTCTAATTTTTACTTTAGTTGGGAACTTTTGGGAGTTGACTCTGTTTTTGGGTAAAGTTTTTTCTTTTTATTTTCCCCCACACCAGTCTCGAAGAGAATTCAGCCACCCGCCGGTCAGCGCCGTAGTTCTATGTCCCCCGCAAGGCAGCGCTACACTGTTCTAGCATGCTGAATATGATTCTATCTCCACTAATACACTATGGGTAAAAATCTGAAGATCGTGAGCCTTAATGTTAGAGGCCTCAATCACCCTGTAAAATGCACAGCGATCCTTTCACTGCTGGAAAATTCTAGGGGGGATATATGCCTCTTGCAGGAGACTCATCTCCTCATGAGGGATACAGCGCGCATGCGGTCATGCTGCTTCCCCCACCAATTATCGTCCTCAGGCCCTGCTAAAAAGAATGGTGTTGCAATATTTTTCAGAGCAGATTTCCCTGGTAAAGTCATCCCCACAGTGGCGGAGGTGAAAGGGCGCTTGCTTGCAATTAGAACACAATGGGGGAGCACACATTTTACACTTGCCAACATATTCACCCCCAAAACCCAACAAGAATCATTTGTCCTTAAGGCCTTGACGGAGGTCTTAGCATCTCCAGATGCAGCAGTCCTGGTGGGTGGAGATCTCAATCTGGTGATGGACACCCCACTCGACCGATCATGCCAACGATCAGCACAAACGGGAGCATTCTCAAATGACGGCAAACGATGGTTGGTTCAAAACGGCCTTAAGGGCGTTTGGAGCAACCACCATCTGGGGGCGCATGACTATACATTTTAATCAGCGTCTCACAAAACATACTCACGTCTGGACCACTACTTAGCTTCAACAGTGCTTATGCCTAGACTGCTGGATTCATCCATTGAACCCAGATCCCTGTCAGACCATGCACTGATAACAGTTACAATACAAGCAGACACAGGCAAGCCGAATCCTACCAGATGGCGGCTGAGAGAAAGCCTTTTCAGGCTCCGACAGTCTTGACTGATATAAAGAAGAGGCTAAAAGAATACCTACAGACAAATTACATGGGGAACACCTCCTTGGCAGCGGTATGGGAAACACTAAAATTGGTAATGAGGGGAGAACTTATAGCGATTTGGACAGCAGAAAATAAGATACGCAAGGAGAAGCGCCAGCTGTTAGAACGTGAGGTCAGTGAAATGGAATCTATTCTTAAAAGAACAGGGGCCCAGAGAATATGGAGAATACTTGAGAAAAAAAGACTGCTATTGAAGCGCTTGGACTTAGACAGAGCAGATTATGCACTTCTCAGGCTCCGGCATAAATTCTACCTCAGTAGCGATAGATGTGGGAAGATGCTAGCCCAGAGGCTTAGGGCAAAAATGACGACAGCAACAATAGCCTCGATTAAGCGACCCACTGGGAGGAGGTATATACAGATTCATAGATTGTAGACACCTTCAAGACCTTTTACCAAACCTTCTACTCTGATCAAGATACCCCCCAGACAGAATCCCGCTCCTATCTCGAGAACTGTCCACTTTCTCGTCTCCCAGAATCCATAGCAGAACAATTAGACCAGCCGATCCATATCGAGGAGGCAGTTGCCGCAATTACCCGGCTAAAAGTACAAAAGGCCCCGTGCCCTGATGGTTTCCCTGCCCAATTTTATAAGATCTTTTGCCAGGAATTAGCACCCCTTCTGACTCGTCTATTTAACTCATTCCTGGATACCGGGCTCAGTAACGGACTCAATGACAGAGGCATCTATCTCAGTAATCCTAAAACTTGCCAAAGACCCCACTGAGTGCGGACCCATCTCACTGCTCAATATCAAAACGAAAATATTCACCAGCATACTGGCGGCCCGTTTAAACCCACTGATGGCAGGCCTGGTGGATCTGGACCAAGCAGGCTTCATCCCTTCTAGACAAGGAGGGGATAATACCAAACGCCTTTTCCACCTCATGGATGGAATATATCGATCACGCAAGGAGGTACTCTTCCTGCCGATTGATGCTGAAAAGGCGTTCAACTGGGTGCGCTGGTCACATCTTTTCGACACATTACGTCATTTTGGATTTGGCGATCAATTCATAAATTGGATTAGCTGTATCTACCGGGCCCCAAGAGCGTTTGTCCAGGTAAGTGGGGCATCATCTGCAATGTTTCCGATTGCCCGAGGCACCAGACAGGGGTGCCCCTTATCTCCCCTGCTGTTCGCTCTGTATATGGAGCCACTCGCACAAAAACTGAGGGATAATACACAGATTGCAGGAATTGGGTTCGGGAAAGAAACACATAAAATCAGTCTTTATGCCGATGACGTAATACTGTCACTTACCAATCCTCAGACTACATTACCGGCCCTAGTTGCAGAGTTGAACAGCTTTGGAGAAATTGCAGGCTTCAAAGTTAATTTGGGCAAATCGCAAATTCTGAATCTATCAATACCGCGGGCCCTTGCGAAGAGCCTTCAAAACCGATTCCCAAGCTAACAAAAGGTACATACATCTGGCCCAAAGAGTAATATGAATCCTCCCAGACTGCCTTTAGCTGAAGATGCAGACTCCAAACTCTTTCCATTTGGAGGAATGGGTTGTTAAGAAAACTGGGGCTCCTTTCAGTCAGCGGCGGCTCCTCCGCTAAAGCAGGGGGAGTGTCACCCCACTGCTTTAATAGCAGTGCAGAGGAAAGATAAAATGATAATAACGGGACATTATTATCATTTTATTTTTCCATCCCTAGGTGCGGGGAGGGGTGGGGCTGGCCAGAGCAGGGGCCAGGGGAGGAGTGGTGAGCACACTCTAAGTGCCCATGACTGTTTGGCCGGCTGTCTTGGGCCGGCCAAATAGTCATTCTCACTTTGCATATTCCCCACAGACTGCATTACACATCTTGTGGGGAACATGCACAGTCTCCCTGTCCCCGTCGGAGCGCTGAACTACGGAGCTCAGATCAAAGACAACATTGCAGCGTTGTCATTGGCTTAGGGGAACCAGTCACAACGCTGCACTGCAGCCTTGTCATTGGCTTAGGGAGCCTGTGAGCTCGGGTGCTTCCTGCGACAGAGGAGAGGCAGCGGCTGGCGACGCGACCAGCAGGTACGTTTTCGATATTTTTTCTTTATTTTTTTTATTTTCTACCCCCCTCCCCCTCCCCCACCTTCCCCGTCCCACTGCCACCGTTCCCTACCAGGCTCCACTGGTTTTAGTTGAAAGGGATAAAATGCATTGAGTCTGGCAGTATGACAGCCAAAAAGTTGGTAACCCCTATGTAGAAAGAAATGTCAATGCAAAGAAGCACAGTTCATGGACCACTCTCATAAATGTGCTGATATGCAGCGTGTCACACATTTCAGCTCAAATTTGCTACAGCCTTGCGTTATTCATGCTGGGATTCCGCAGAAATTACATTCTGTGTGTCGGGTAGCAATCAGGGGAGTAGCTTCAAAGGGGGTGTTTGGGGTGTTACACCCACCTAATAAATGTATTTTCCAATAAACACTTGGGTACAGGTGCTTTCAGTCGGTATGGTGAGATGTCTGTCGGCTTTCACCAAGAATTTTTACATACCCACAGACAAAAACGCACACACACACTCTCCCTCTCTGTTTTGAAAGTTCTAAAAAAATTGGTTATTTTACGAAATATTGTGTTGCCTCTCTAAGTACTCCTATAAATCCGCATTCCTTTCCCTTTCCACTGCCCCTTAGGCCCCTCTCATGCATGCTTATCCTATAATGTATTTAAACATTATATGCCAACGTGATTGTTGGAAAATCTGAAGCTCACCCCCCCAAACTTACTGATCAAGCTGCGTCCCTGGTAGCAATCTAAGCTGTTTACCTGATGCTGTGAGTGCTCAGCAAAAATGTTGTGTGGCACAGCCTGTAAGCTTCCTAATTACCACTTGAGTTTAGACACATACATGTGAGAAACTTTGTACCCTTTAAAAGAGGCACAGATCTCCCAGAGGAGATGTTTACTTAGTATAAGGGTCACAATTAAGCAGCACTAAAACAACCTGGGGATATGCTTCCTTGTGTGAATAGTGGTTTGAGTGGAACAGAGACGGTTATGGAGAGGAAGGGAGTTGGTCATGGAGAGGTTTGGAAAAGTGACTAAAAGAAGAAAGATCTAAAGCATCCGGGATAGGAAAACCACAATGCAGTACAATTATTTTAGTAGAATTACATGACAGATACACATTCCTGTCAACATAAGAAACGTTAATGTTTAGTGGTGAAATTCTTGGCACAGGAAGCCGTGTGCTCCTCATTTCAACATTCTGATGTGACAGATATGTTTTCCTGCACCGGTGACCCACGCTAAAGTCCCCTGGCTGGTGCTCTACCTGATATTGCTGTTGCCGCCTAGCAGACTTCTAGGATATTCTGGACTGTATTTTACCATGGCTGACTCCTGCTCACACGTTCATGACATAACTAACAAGTAAGGCAAGTAACTGATAGTAGTGGGGCAAACGCCGTTTACCCAGACCACAGGTTTGTGATATTGCCAACTGGCTCTGCCTGGTAAGTCCATATAGGTGTTGGGACTGGACATCCACGCTACCCCTCAGTGTGAGATGAGTGTACGAGACTGAATAGTGGGGTACAGAATTATGAGGATCCCCATATATCTACGAAGCGTAGGTTTGTGGGATGCTGCATAGAGGTAGTTGTAGTTCATACAGTTAGCTGTCTCTCCCTTCCTGCATGACCACCTGGGCTGTTATTTTTTACCTCTGCTGTCCCCGCCCCAACAATTGTAAGCAAGCTGCTGTATGTCTGGCTCTGGAATCACAATGACATTAATTTAGCAGGCAGGTTTCTGTGCGTTCACCTTACCTGGTCAGCCTGTCGCCTGAGAAAAATAGCACTTGAACAAGGGACAGACCTAGTTTGGGCAAGAGCCTGGTCACCTTCAAATACCTCAAGAAAGGAGATGGGCTGCCTGCCCACACCCCGTATCTTATGTCCAGCTCTGGCAAGGGAAGCTGAGCTCAGGAACAGTTAATGATTGACTACTGGCGGGGCAGGACAGGTACGTAATCAAAGCGGAAATTATGCAATGCCTACCATTACTGTGGTACCAGTTTGACAATGCGTATTAGGAAATCTGGTTTTGATGGAACTGACGTTTAACTACATGAAGATGTGCTTGGCAAAAATTAGATCCACCCAAAATATCAAGTCTGGCTTTGAATCTGAGTGACCTATTTTCACTCTTTCTGTATATTAACTGGTCCTATGCACTTGGCGGAGCTCTGTACTCTAGCAGAGGGAAAAGAACTAGACCAGACATGGAAATGTGGGTGTGTCTGCTGTAGGAGTAGGGACCATCCTCTGTGACTGAGTTAAAATAGCCTATTAATGTTGACATCCAAAGAAGAACAGATAGATTGACATTTGAGCTGCATGCCTCTTGTTCAGGTAGCGGGTTGCAGTAAATGTTGCCAATCTTTGGCACAGATGCTGCAACCCAATGTCTGAACAAGAAGAAATGCTAGAGAATGGAGTGGTGCTGTTGCTGTTCATCTGACCTCCTTTGGTCGAACCACTTCAAAGATCAGCGTTCCGAGATCTCCGCATCACTTCCCTGTAAGAAAGAAATCTATGGTACAAGTGGCACCTCATTAATTCAAGAGGAAAATTCAAAAAGCCTGGAGGGGCAATTCCAAATCTTCCCAAAATGCTCCGCTGCAAACACACCACTTCTCTATCGTTATACTTCAGCATCTTTCAGTGGTCCAGGTCAGTCTCCCCCATGCACCTGCCCATGATAATTAGACTCCTGATAAAAAGTTGCTGCCACCCTTATTCATTGTGGCACCATACGTTCCTGCTGACCTTAACTTGACTGTGGTATCTGCAGCTTTGTGACCCACCCAGCTTCTCCTTTACCTCAAGCATGGGCCACCTGGCTCCAATGCAAATGCCACAATTACTAATGTGTGGCTAGAAAAGGTTAAAAATACTTGATTGTAAGAAAAAAGTGTCTCCCCAGGCACACTGGTGTATCCTTATGCTGTGACGAAGTGTAAACAATCTACAAAATGCTTGCAGGGCCACTGACCATTCTAGCCTACCCATACAAGTGTTTCCTGTGCCCCACCTGCTTAGCAATGTTTACTATTTTCAGAGGAAGTCAGTCTCCTCTGTATACTAGAATTGTATTAAATGCTAAGCTTTTGAACCAAAGAATTTAAAAGGCATTTTTTACATAAAAGTAATAGAACAGACAGAAAATCCAATTTTATTGAGTACTATTGAAGTGTTCAATGCATTGTACCTAAACCTGACATTCAAGGGTAAGCCTTGACTGCTAAACCTTACTGCCCCTTCTGTCACCAATGTGGCTCTTGCATCAGAGTTGGGACAAGATCCATCGGATACTCCCTAATGGGCAGTTTGGTGCCAATGTGGAACTGCTGGGTAACTCAAGCACCTCGTAAGCATCCTCTGGAAGCTCACATCCATGCTTCAATTTTGGGAATATAAGCCAGCCACTTCCACTTTATCTCACAGCCAGAGCTGAAGTATTGTGAGAACAGCAAATCTTGTGGCAACCAACTTGAATTCAGGCGGTACAAACCTAATGAGTCTTAATAGGCAATGGAGATCTAGTTGGCTGTTCCTCCTAAAAAATAAGTTGCCATCTGATACCTCAAGAGCATCCACAGCCATAAGATTGTCAGCACAGGTGAGGTGCTTCCAAAGTTCACATCATGCAAGGTGCTTTTCATAGGCAAGTCATCACCTTAAAGAACAAGGAGGAATACGTACGTTCATAGCTACTGTTGAGCAAACAGGTATAACATGCACTGAAAAAACGATTGTATTCTCCATAGAAGATAAGTATTACTCAAACCAGATAATCAGACTTTAAGGCATTTCATACAATTGGCACCACATGATGCTAATTACAAGAACTGAGGTAATCAACATGAAAGGTAGCAGACTTTAATCAAGGGATGTTCCTTTTAATGCTTATCTGTATACAACCAGAAACAATAGGATCAATGAAGATGCAAACCATTGGCTTGCATGGAAGGATAACTATTAGGGCAACTGCATAGTCAGGTATCTTTTTTTTGTCATTTACTTGTATTAGGATTTGCAGCAGTTCATCAACAGTACTACCTGGTAGAAGGGCCAACAGCTGTAATGCTGCTGTGATTGCAGATTTCTCACTCTTCTGATTCCCCTTTTCCCTTGAGATACAACACCACTAAACTGTGTACCTCCAGGTTGGTGTAAGTGTGTTCACAAGAGCGAGATCAAACAATATTGTTACTGCCAAGAATAAAGTAAGTCCATGTGATACCCTCAAAGTAAAGGGTAAGTGAAACCTTAAAAATTCAATGAGCGTGCAGCAATATCTAAATCCACTGGTTCCTAGGACAATAAGTACTACTTTTCGCAAAGATTGTCCTTTTATCTCCGTGTTGAATTGGCCAAAGAGTACTTGCTCAACACTGCTTATTAGAAGCTATGAACTTGAAAACTAGTCTAGAACTGCTGATTCATTGAATGGCAGGGGAACTCTGTTCGTATCACGTACTGGTTAAGAGATAGTGTTGGAGGACATAGCGATAATTCATTGTAATAGCTTTTATGATTTTGTTAGTTTTTTATACTTTAAAAAGGAATGTAGATCCTCATTTTGGGCCTCATTATGATGTTGGGCGGACTAAAACGCCTGACCATAGGTCGACGGTTCCATCCGCACAGTTTGGATGCGATCGCCCTATGGGTGGTCGGAAACATCCATTTTACAATGGCAGCTTGTGCAGCGGGTGGAAAAGGCCCGCAGTACAAGCTGCCATTGTAAAATGGATGTTTTGAAACATCCCTGCACCGTGTGGCAGGCACCTCACGGTGTCTGCTACATGGTGCAGCCATGTTTAGGGGAGCACCATAGGTGCCCCCAGGCCCCATAGCGGAGTGCCAGGGATGAAGAGGGCCCTGCTAGGGGCCCCAAAGTCACTTTCCGAAAGCCTTTCCATGTCAGAAAGGCCGACATGGAAAGGCTGTCGGAAAGTGCCATCATAATCTCAACGGCGGAGCCAAGGCTGGCTCTGCTGTCATTATGGAATTTTGGTGGCTTCCGCTACTCCGACGGGCTCCTTGAGCCCGTCAGAAGCTCAGCGGAATCCCCCTGCAGGTTTCCCTCTGACCGCCATCATTGTAATACGGCGGTTGGAGTAAAACCAAAGATGTCCAGCGGAAATCCTCCAACTACTGGTCAGAGGCTTTCCACCCGTAATTGGGCCAATAGTTGCGTGGTTGAATCAGGATGGGTAAATTAATGAAAGATTGAATAGTTCCTCTTCGTGGTTTCATACCTCATAAATTTGCTCTGAGTGGTAAGCTTTTGAGCATATTTGATCACTTTGTAGAAATGTCTTTTGTGAATTGTGCATCCGATCATATCAATCAACCTGCTATTTTGAATTTTGGCTAATAATCTGCTCGTAGTATGCTTCCACTCATTCTAGAGCTACCAACTGCCTAGCCATAGTGAAAGACATGGCACCCTGGCAGAACAAATTTCACATGCAGCTATGATCATACTCAAACAGTACCAAGCATGGCAACAAACACTTATTTTGCTCAGCAGAGGTGGTACCCTCTATGAATGCCAGCTCCACAGATGTAGTCCTGAATATTGACTTCAAACATATCAACCTACAATACTGAAGTCAAAATATAGGCAACCATTATATTGACAATCTAATACTTATAATTAAAATAACACAAATATAGAAAACCACAATATAGTGTAAACAATGGCTAAAATGTAGAAGTATCAAATGTATTACATTTAAATGACCTGACAGCGACCAGCGCCAGGAACCCTGGATCCCCAACCATCCACCACTACGACTCAGACACCCTCCTCGCACTCAACCCCAGGAGGAACAACAATTGTCAGCTATCCACGCCGAGCACCACCCACGGACAGTTCTCCTGTCCGCCCTGCCGCCAGACCGTCAATACCATCAGCACCCCCACGGCCACATCAAAGACGACATCAAACGCCAACTCCTCCGAAGCCCTGAGGTGCATCCTCCTCAACGTTCGCTCCCTGCACAGACACGCCGTCGAGATCTGGGACCTCCTCGACACTCTTTCACCAGACGTCGCCTTCTTTACAGAAACTTGGACAAACGCCTCCTCCGCCCCTGACATCGCCACCGCCATCCCCGACGGATACAAGATCCAGAGGAAAGACCGCCCCAACCGGAGGAGGACTCGCCATCGCACACAAGAGATCCCTCCGTCTCACCACATCCACTGCGAGTGACCCCATCTCCACCACCGAACACCTACACTTCCAGATCAAGACCAGCCCTAGAAGCACACTTCGCGGCACCCTCGCCTACAGACCCACCGGACGTCGCACCCTGTTCGCCACAACCATCGCCGACCTCATCGCACCCCACGCCATTGCATCCATGGACTACATACTCATCGGAGACCTGAACTTCCACCTCAACAACACCAGCGACCCCAACACCTCCAACCTCCTGGACAACCTTGCCAACATCGGCCTGAAACAGCTCGTCACCACGCCCACCCACAAGGCAGGCACACCCTCGACCCCATCTTCGCAGGAGGAAACAACATCCACTTCAGCCACACCACGCAACCCCCCTGGACGGACCACCACTGCGTACATTTCAACGTCGACAAACCCACCGCCCCCAGACCTGCTCCGCGCCCCCCAAGAAGAAACTGGAGCAAAATCACTGAGGAGCAGATCAACTCTGCCCTCAACCGCAATGCCCCCACCACATCGACCGACGCCAACCTCGCAGCCAAAGAACTCCACAGATGGATTTCCAACTGCGCAGATGAGCTCGCACCCCTACGGAACCCCGACAGACAGCGCCCCAGGAAGGCCACCTGGTTCACCACCGACCTTCAAGAATCCAGACGCACCTGCAGACGCCTTGAGAAGAACTGGAGAAACAGCAAAACGCCAGAAGACCGCACCACCTACAAAAACGCCATGACAGAATACCACCAACGAACCAGATCCACCAAGAGGACCTTCATCCGAAACAAGATCCTTGCCAACTCCAGCAACTCCAAGGAACTCTTCAGCGTCATCCAGGATTTCACCAAACCCCCCAGCGAAACCACGGACATCATCCCCTCCCAGGACCTCTGCGACAAGCTCGGATCCTACTTCCATCTGAAAATCAAGGGCCTCTACGACCACTTCAACGACCAGACACCTGACTCTGAAACCGCCTCCCTCCCCAGCAACACCAGCCAGCCTACCGTCTCCTCCTGGACCACTGTCACCACCGAAGACACCATCTCGACCATGAAAGGCATCCACTCAGGGGCCCCCACAGACCCCTGCCCACCACACATCTACCACAGAGCCGCCATCGCTCCAGAACTACAATGCACCGTCAACACCACCCTCATGACCAGTCCGGCACCTTCCCTGACGACTGGAAACGTGCAGAAGTCAGACCCCTGCTCAAGAAGCCCTCAGCGGACCCCACGGACGTCAAGAACTGCTGACCCATCTCGCTCCTCCCCTTTGCTGCCAAAGTCACCGAAAAGATCGTCAATGCCCAGCTAACAAAATTCGTCAAAGAAAACTCTATCCTCGACCCCTCCCAATCCAGATTCCGCAGCAACCACAGCACCGAGACCGCCCTACTCGCAGCCACAGATGACATGCGCACCCTCCTCGACCAAGGACACACCGAAGCCCTGATCCTACTCGACCTCTCTGCAGCGTTCGATACTGTCTCCCACCGCACACTCACCACCAGACTCCACGACGCCGGCATACAGGGAACCGCCCTCGAATGGATCCGGTCCTTCCTCACCGGCAGAACCGAAAGGATCAGACTGACACCCTTCCTCTCCGAACCCACGAAAATCAACTGCGGAGTATCCCAAGGATCATCACTCAGCCCCGTGCTCTTCAACATCTACATGGCCCCCCTCGCCACCATCGTCAGACAGCACGGACTCAGCATAGTATCCTATGCCGATGACACCCAGCTCATCCTCTCCCTCACCAAGGACCCCGTCACCACCAGACTCAACTTCCAGGAAGGGTGAAGGACGTTGCATCCTGGATGAGCAGCAGCTGCCTGAAGCTCAACTCGGAGAAGACAGAGGTCCTCGTCCTCGGACCCTCCCCCTCTGCATGAGACAACACCTGGTGGCCCACCGCCCTCGGCAACCCTCCCGCCCCCACGGACCACACCCGGAACCTCAGCATCGTACTCGACTCCTCCCTCTCCATGACTCGACAGGTCAACGCCATCACCTCCAACTATTTCAACACACTCCGCATCCTCCGAAAGACCTTCAAGTGGATCCCCCCCGAATCAAGGAAGACCGTCACACACGCACTCATAACCAGCAGGCTGGACTACGGAAACGCCCTCTACGCAGGAATCAACAAGTCCTTGCTCCACAAACTCCAGACCATTCAGAACACCGCAGCCAGACTCGTCCTCGGCATCCCTCGACACGAACACATCACCCAACACCTGCGCCACTTCCACTGGCTCCCCGTCGAGAAGAGAATTACCTTCAAGATACTCACCCACGCCTACAAATGCCTCCACAACACCGTCCCCAATACCTCAACGAGAGAATCGTCTGAACATCTTCAGAAGGACACTCAAGACCTAGCTCTTCGACTGAACGGAGCTGCTTACCCCCCTCCCCAGCGCTTTGGGACCCTCACGGGTGAGTAGCGCGCTTACAATTCCCCTGATTGATTGATTGAAATGTATTTCAAATTTTGAAAAATTCCAACACTTTAAAAAAATATTTTTTTATATCATTATAATGCATTTATTTTGTGACTATTGTTTTCGTTAGTCATGTGTTGACCTTGTAAAAATATCAAAAGTTCCTGAAAATGTTTTAAATAATAAAAAAAAAGAAGAAAAAAAAGTTTTTTTCGGAACCAACCAAATATCTCAAACGATAAAGATCTTCTACCAATCTTAACCATTCTTTCTGGTATCAGGAATACTAAATTGAAATTAATATAGAGATAAGTGTAAGGTAAGTTAAACATGTGCCTTTATGGTAGCTTCAGAGCAGATGGTAAGTTACTAATAGACCACTATAGTGATATATGATTGTTTTTAACACAAAGTCAATCTAGTTTTCTATACTTTTTCATTGTCATGTTTCAACAAATGCGTGCATTTTGTACCTTATCCATGGCAGCCACATCTTCGGTATCAATAATTGGTTGTCCAAGTGGGACAGCAGTCCTGGAAGTAGAAGTATTATTAGAAGATGGAGTATTGCGTTGAATGTTTGCAATAATATAGTTTCCTTCTTCTATTTCTTGATTGAGCATTTGTTAGTATGTCTGAAATTCAAGCAATGCAATGTCATTTAAAAAAAATTAGATGCATCTTCATAGCATTGGAATGGACCTTTACGTTCTTCTTCTTTGCACCATGGTTTAAAAAGTTGAAGAAGTGCTAAGAAGTAAAATTCTTTCTTTTCTCCTGTGTCATAACTTAGTTTACAACAATTAATAGGAGTAGGTTTACTATGACATATAAAACAACCATTGGTACCTTCAACACAAAATGTACTACTGTTGATATCTGTCACATTATTTCTATATGTGTATGTGAGAAAGTGCCATCTTTCTTGCATGGTATGCCCCCACCTTTTGCCGAATTGCTGATGTACTTTGACTGAGTGTGCCCTGGGCTCCTGCCAATCAGGTGCCCAGGGCCTGTGTTCCTTCCCTAAAACTGCATTGTAGCCTAAACCCAATTGGCATCTCTGGCCACATGTCAGCCCCTGGTAAATGGTACGCTAGGTACCCAGGGCACTGTGACCAGAGAAGGCCTCTAAGGGCTGCAGCACTTATTGTGCCACCCTTACAGGCCCTGTACCCTGACACACACACACTGCCTTTGCAGGCTGAGTGTCTTGGTGTAGAACAAAATAGAGAGTCGACATGGCACACATCCCTGTGTGCCATGCCCACAAACACACTGCCCTGGCACACCTCAGTCACCCCTCTAGCTGGGTGCACTATGCCAGTGGTGAGGGTACAGGTGCATGAGCCCTGTACCCCTACAGTACCCAGGTCCATTCCTGGGCACTGTAAGTGAAGTGCTGCCATTAAGAGTATATGGTGCTGGGAGGTCGTCATCACGAACTCCACAGCACCATGATGGCTACACTGAAGACTGAGAAGTTTGGTATCAAACTTCTCAGCACATTAAACCCACACTGATGCCAGTGTGGGATTTAATGTAAGATGCACGACAGAGGGCAACTTAGAGTTGCCCCCTGAACCTAACCCACAATCCACGTCCTGCCTGAGAGGCTGTCTAGGCTGCCACCCAGCAGACATGTTGCTGGACCCCTGGGTAGAGAGCCATCCGCTCTCCCGGGCCTGCAACAATGCACGTCCTGGGCGAGGTGCTAGGTCTCCTCCCCAGGATGGGCAAGGGAAGCTTCAAAGGCATGCCTCCTTTGTGAGCCTCCCCAGACCACTTGCTGTACTCAGCAACTGGTCCCCACCGGTTCTAGCCCCCACTCTGGCGGGAAGACTGGCGGGAAACCCCAAGTGAGGAAAGGGGGTGTGCCAGCCTCTGCCAACCCCACCCCTCAGGTGGGGGAGGCGAGGTGAGGCACATCTCTGGGCTCTCGCCATCTTGAAGATGGGGAGCCCTACCCAATCAGGACTAGGCTCCTGCCCCCTCCCACTGGAGAGTGGCAGGGTAGGGGTGTACCCACCCCAGGAAGGGACCCATTGGTCCCTGCCCTTTACCTACCTGTAACGCCCCTAAATTTAGTATTTAGGGGCACCCTGAACCTTCCTTCCTCAGATCCCGAAACCGAAACAAGCAAGAAGAACAAGAAGAAAGAAGACCTGCCGTGCAGCTGCTAACAAGAGGGAGACACCAACTGACTTGGCCCCAGCCCTACAGGCCTGTCGACCCTCGAACCTGCTCCTGCTAAAACCCGGCGTCTCCAGTGGTCAGCAACCTCGAAAACCCCGGAGGACCTGACTGCCTTGTGACTCTAAAAGACTGGGACTCCCACGAGTAGTGGTACTGCTCAAAGCAAGTAACAAACCCCTGGTGCCAGCCAGGAACCGCGACTCCTGCACGCGCTGCACCCGCCGAGCCCGGCCTGTGCCTGAGTGGATAAAGACCACGAGGACGTCCCCCCGGCGACTGTGACCCAGAATCCAGCACCCAAGGACCCTCCTCGACGCTCCTGATGACGCCTGCAGCCTCAGAACCAGGGACCCCTCCAACCGCGACCAGCAGAGGGTAAGACTTCCCGACGCAAAAAGACACCCCTGCACCCGGCGCCCTGCGGCCCCCTGTGCCCAACTCCGGGGTGCCTACCTATCCTCCAACTACCCAACTTACCTCTCGAAGTGGTGGTCGCACCTGAAGAATCTCCGTCCCCGAGCTTGCAGCCTTTGTTCAACTTCCAGCTTCTCCATTGAAATACATTGAGCGCCCGACGGCTCAAAAGCACCCTGCACCCAGCCGCCCGAGTGCCCCTGGGAGTGCAACACCTATCCTACTCTACTTCCCCACTTGCCCTGTGTAAGTGACCAGGAGCCCAGCTCCCACAGCCGCGTGGCCTGCCTGCTAGCAGCCACCAACCAAGGGCCCTCTGCCCGCCATAGGCTAACCTTGGGCCTAACTCACTCTGCACCCGGCCGCCCCTGTGCCGTTGAGGGTGTACCAACTGTACCTACCTGACCCTGGGAGACCCCTGAGTCTATGCCCAGAACCTTAACTCTGCCAGTCGAGTACCTACCTGAAAACCGATAACCTACATTTTCTCCATAGGGTAACATTGACTGGTTTACACTGAAATTTCTTCTAAGTGTCAAGTTTTGAAACTTTAAAATATTCACTAAAAATCGCCCGATCAACGAAAACGAAATTACTCACCTGTTATCAGGAGAGATCCCAGTGCTGGATCTTGGTGCCCAGTACTGACCCTGAAAAGCAATTACAACTGTACTTACCGATAACTTGATTTTCCTCCCTAGGATAACATTGCCTGGTTTTCTCCAGAAATTCTTCTAAGTGTTGATTTTTGAAACAAACAAATATTCCTTAAAAATCGCCTGTGTAACGAAAACGATTTCTTTCAACTGTTTACAGGAAATGCACCAGGGTTGAATCCAGGATCCAACCCTGAGTAAGAAAATCATACGTAAAGTAACTGAAACTGCTTTTACTCAAAAACTCCCATTGAGCTCAATGTTATAATTGTGTTTGAATTGTGTTGCCTATTGCAACAACTGTAGCTATTGCATTTAAAAGTCTATTGTGTATTGAAAGTATATAACTAAAGCATCTCATTCTGAAAAAGTATTTTTATACCTACTTGTGGTTCTAAAATAAAACAACAATATATTTTTATATACAAAACAATTGACCTAGAGTTCAGTTCTTGAGTGTGTGAGACCATTTGCTGACTGAGTGTGTACATCAAATGCTTTACACTGTCCTCTGATACTGCCTTACTGCTCGACCAAGCTACCACTTTAGAGAGTAAGGTTATATCTAACTTTAGCCTCTACCAAACCTCTGGGGACTGTGGACTCTGTGCACACTGAACCTTACTTTGGTTCAGTATATACAGAGCCACTTTCTTACATTGGTGAATCAGCGGTGGGATACAAACTTGCATTTGTTGGACTACTTGGTTACCATCTGATCACACGACAGAACTCTTAAATTGCCTTTAGAATTCTGATTTTTTTAAATTGGCATTTTTTTTCCAAACTACTAAAAGTCTTGTTAGGGCCTTGCTTAAGTCCCTTTAGAATTTTAGAAAATGAAAAGTCACTATAGTCAAGGGTAGAGGGGTTAGAACTTTTTGTTAGAATGTCTCAAGAAAAGAACCCAGCTACTAGTGAAGATAATAATGACATACAGGACATGGTTGAGGAGCTCGACCTCACCCCTTACCTTCACTTGTCTTTCAAGGAAGTAAGGTCCTTATGTAAACTTAAAAATATACCCATGGGCCAGCATCCAACCAAACAAGGGCTCCAGGAGCTCCTGGCTGAGTATGCAAAGGCCCACCCCTCTGAGCATGGTGATGACCAAGCAGAGGAGGAAAGGAGTGAGGAGGATGGAGATAGGAACCCACCGCCACCACTGCCTAGGGAAGACAGGGTCCCTGCACCCTTATTTCCAAGAGTTAACCTCTGGGGACCTAGAGGCCACACAGGTGGTTCAGGTCCCAGAGAGGACATTGAGGACAGCCTCAGTGAGGAGGACAGCCTTTTAGCAAGGTTGGCCAAAAGACTGGACCTAGAGACCAGACTCCTGGCTCTAGAGAAGGAAAGACAGGAGATGGGTTTAGCACCCATCAATGGTGGCAGCAATACTAAAACTAAGGATAGGGAGGAAACTTCTGACCCTAAAATCCCCAAAGGGGTTGTCCCTAAATTTGAGGAAGGTGATGACATCACAAAATGGTTCACAGCCTTTGAGAGGGCTTGTGAAATGAGAAAAGTAAAGAAACCTCTCGGGGGGGCACTCCTGTGGGAACTGTTCTCTGGTAGCTGCAGAGACAGGCTTCTGACCCTCTCTGGACCAGATGCAGGGTCCTATGACCTCATGAAGAAGACTCTGATTGAGGGATTTGGGCTCACCACTGAGGAGTATAGAATTAGATTCAGGGGGGCTCACAAAACCCAGACCCAGTCCTGGATTGACTTCGTAGACTACTCAGTAAAGACACTGGATGGTTGGTAAACTGGACATAATGTGCATGATTTTGCTGGACTTTACAATTTGTTTATGAAGGAACATATACTAAGTAATTGCACAAATGAAAAGTTGCATCAGCATTTGGTAGACCTAGGTCTAATTTCTCCCCAAGAATTGGGAAAGAAGGCAGACCACTGGGTCAAGACTAGGGTGACAAGGACAACCACTGGAGGTGACCAGAAGAAGGTGGTTACAAAACCTCCCCAGGGGAAAGGTGGTGAGAATCCCCAAGATAAAAAGTCTGAGTCTTCTAAAGGGCCCCAAAAACCTGTACAGGGGGGTGGGTCCCAAACTACTCCCTATGTGCCTCAGCCTTATAGGGGGAAGAACTTTGATCCCACAAAGGCCTGGTGTAACAACTGTAAGAAGTTGGGACACTTAACTGTAGATAAATCTTGCCCCCACAACAAGGCCCCTAAGGCAACCAGTACAGCTACACCTGGGGTGGCAAGTCTGCAGATGGGATCAAAAGTGTGCCCAGAGCAAATCAGGATGCACACTGAAGCAGTTCTAGTTTCAGAAGGGGAAGTTAAGTTTGCCACTGTAGCTATGTGGCCACCCAACTTAAAGAAGTATTTACAATACCCCTGGGTTAATGGAACTAGGATAGAAGCTCTGAGGGATACAGGTGCCAGTGTCACTATGGTGAGAGACACACTGGTTTCCCCTGAGCAATACTTGATTGGGAAAACCTACCCAGTCACCAATGCTGACAGTGTTACCACTAATCATCCAATGGCTATGGTGACATTAGGCTGGGGGGGGGGGGGTTACTGGCCTGAAACAGGTAGTGGTCTCTCAAAAGTTACCAGCTGCATGTCTGCTAGGAAATGACCTGGAAACCTCAGCCTGGGCTGAGGTTGAGCTAAAGACCCATGCAGCCATGCTGGGTATCCCTGAATTGGTGTGTGTGCAAACTAGAGCACAGAGCAAGAGGAAGGGTGAAAAAGTAGGTTTGGAGCCTGAAAGTATGGCCCAACCAACCAAGAGAAAAGGTAAGAAGACTGGGGGACCAGCTTCTGTACAGCAAACCACTCAGGACCCCTCTCCTCAGGGAGAGTACTTGGACACCCCAGAGGGAACTGAGCCCATGGAGCTTGACCCTTACCAGGTTGAACTCTTAGGCCCAGGGGGACCCTCTAGGGAAGAGCTGTGCCAGGGGCAGCAAGACTGTCCCACTCTTGAAAGCCTGAGGCAGCAAGCTGTTTCAGAAGCAAAGGGAGATGTCAGTGGTACCCACAGAGTCTATTGGGAAGAGGGATTACTGTACACTGAGGCAAGAGACCCCAATCCTGGAGCCACCAGGAGGGTGGTAGTGCCACAGAAGTACAGGGAGTTCCTCCTAACTTTAGCTAATGACATCCCCCTAGCTGGACATCTGGGCCAAACCAAGACTTGGGAAAGGCTAGTCAGCCACTTTTACTGGCCCCAGATGCACCAAAAGGTGAAGGAGTTTGTCAGCTCCTGTGTTACCTGTCAGGCCAGTGGCAAGATAGGTGGCCACCCAAAGGCCCCCCTGCTACACTGCCTGTGGTGGGGGTGCCCTTTGAGAGGGTAGGTGTGGACATAGTGGGTCCACTGGAACCTCCCACAGCCTCAGGGAACAAATTCATACTAGTGGTAGTGGATCATGCCACTAGGTACCCTGAAGCAATCCCACTTAGGACTACTACAGCTCCTGCAGTAGCCAAGGCCCTCATTGGTGTCTTCACCAGGGTAGGGTTTCCTAAGGAGGTGGTTTCAGACAGAGGTTCTAACTTCATGTCTGCTTACCAGAAACACATGTGGAAGGAATGTGGGGTGCAGTACAAGTTTACTACACCCTATCATCCACAAACCAATGGCCTTGTTGAGAGATTTAACAAGACATTGAAAGGCATGATTATGGGGCTCCCTGAGAAACTCAAAAGGAGATGGGATGTCCTCTTTCCATGTCTGCATTTCGCTTACAGAGAAGTGCCACAGAAGGGAGTAGGTTTCTCACCCTTTGAACTTCTGTTTGGCCATCCTGTGAGGGGACCACTTTGTCTTGTAAAGGAGGGCTGGGAGAGGCCTCTCCAAGAACCCAAACAAGATATTGTGGACTATGTGCTTGGCCTAAGGTCCAGAATGGCTGAGTACATGGAAAAGGCATCCAAGAATCTTGAGGCCAGCCAGGAGCTTCAGAAGCACTGGTATGACCAAAAAGCTGCACTGGTTGAATTTCAACCTGGGTAACAGGTGTGGGTTTTGGAGCCAGTGGCACCAAGGGCACTCCAGGACAGATGGAGTGGCCCTTACCCTATCCTAGAGAAAAAGAGTGAGGTCACCTACTTAGTTGACCTGGGCACAAGCAGGACACCCAAAAGGGTTATCCATGTGAACCACCTAAAGCTCTACAATGACAGGGCTGACATCACCATGCTGATGGTGACTGATGAGGAGCAGGAAGCAGAGAGTGAACCTCTCCCTGACCTCCTCTCATACAGCCCAAATGATGGGTCAGTTGATGGAGTTGTCTTTTCAGACACCCTCTCTGCCCAACAGCAGACTGACTGCAAGCAAGTCTTGCAACAGTATGCTAAGCTCTTTTCCTTGTACCCTGGTCTGACAAACTGGTGTACCCATGATGTGGACACTGGTGACAGTGCACCTGTCAAAAACAAGATCTATCGACAGTCAGACCAAGTCGAGGAAAGCATCAGAGCTGAGGTCAGCAAGATGCTGGAGTTAGGGGTTATTGAACCCTCTGAGAGCCCCTGGGCTAGCCCAGTGGTTCTGGTCCCCAAACCTCACCCACAATGATGGAAAGAGAGAAATTAGGTTTTGTGTGGATTACAGAGGGCTCAACTCTGTCACCAAGACAGATGCTCACCCTATCCCAAGAGCAGATGAGTTGATAGACAAATTGGGTGCAGCCAAATTCTTAAGTACCTTTGACTTAACTGCAGGGTACTGGCAGATTGGCATGGCACCAGGAGCAAAAGAGAAAACAGCATTCTCCACACCTGATGGGCACTATCAGTTCACTGTTATGCCCTTTGGTTTAAAGAATGCCCCTGCCACCTTCCAGAGGTTTGTGAATCAAGTCCTTGCTGGGTTGGAGTCCTTTAGTGCAGCTTATCTTGATGATATTGCTGTCTTTAGCTCCACCTGGCAGGATCACCTGGTCCACCTTGGGAAGGTTTTAAAAGCCCTGCAAACTGCAGGCCTAACTATCAAAAACAACAGTTGATGGACAGAATGCAGAACAATGTCTTACATTCACCCCAGTACAGAGATCTTGGCCTAAATCCATCGTATTTTTTTGCTCACCATGCCATTCCAGTTTGAACCCAACCATATGCAAATCAGTCTTGACCCTGTGCCTCATGGGAACAGTCCAGCCCGAACTGCCAAGCCAGGTCCTCCCTGGACTGGAAACAAGCATCCTAGGACCGGTTTCGGGGTTTCACCCCTCTTCAGCCAGGATAGCTTGATTCCAGTGGCATGGAGAGCACGGGACCCACGTCTGGGCATACCCATCCCACTCGGGGTGACAAATGCAAAAACAACAGTTGATGGACAGAATGCAGAACAATGTCATACATTCACCCCAGTACAGAGATCTGGGCCTAAATCCATCGTTTTTTGCTCACCATGCCATTCCAGTTTGAACCCAGCCATATGCAAATCAGTCTTGACCCTGTGCCTCATGGGAACAGTCCAGCCCGAACTGCCAAGCCAGGTCCTCCCTGGACTGGAAACAAGCATCCTAGGACCGGTTTCGGGTATCACCCTCTTCAGCCAGGATAGCTTGATTCCAGTGGCATGGAGAGCACGGGACCCACATCTGGGCATACCCGTCCCACTCGGGGTGACAAATGCAAAAACAACAGTTGATGGACAGAATGCAGAACAATGTCATACATTCATCCCAGTACAGAGATCTGGGCCTAAATCCATCGTTTTTTTGCTCACCATGCCATTCCAGTTTGAACCCAGCCATATGCAAATCAGTCTTGACCCTGTGCCTCATGGGAACAGTCCAGTCCGAACTGCCAAGCCAGGTCCTCCCTGGACTGGAAACAAGCATCCTAGGACCGGTTTAGGGTTTCACCCTCTTCAGCCAGGATAGCTTGATTCCAGTGGCATGGAGAGCACGGGACCCACGTTTGGGCATACCCGTCCCACTCAGGGTGACAAATGCAAAAACAACAGTTGATGGACAGAATGCAGAACAATGTCATACATTCACCCCAGTACAAAGATCTAGGCCTAAATCCATTGTTTTTTTGCTCACCATGCCATTCCAGTTTGAACCCAGCTATATATAAATCAGTCTTGACCCTGTGCCTCATGGGAACAGTCCAGCCTGAACTGCCAAGCCAGGTCCTCCCTGGACAGGAAACAAGCATCCTAGGACCGGTTTCGGGGTATCACCCCTCTTCAGCCAGGATAGCTTGATTCCAGTGGCATGGAGAGCACGGGACCCACGTCTGGGCATACCCGTCCCATGAGGCACAGGGTCAGACTGATTTGCATATGGCCATGTCTGAACTGGGGTGGTGGAGTGAGCTAAAGAATGATGATGGATTAAACCCAGATCAGTTGACTGGGGGTGAGTGTTTGATTTGCTCAAACGCTCCGTCCATCACTCCCTTTGGTATCGCTTTGTTCGCCCTAAGTTGGCAGGGTATGCCCAGACGTGGGTCCCTTGCTCACTTTGCCACTGGATTCAAGCTAGCCTGGCTGATGAAGGCTGAATAGCCAGAAACCGGTCCCAGGATGCTTGTTTCCGGTCCAGGGAAGACATGGCTTGGCAGTTCGGACTGGACTGTTCCCATGAGGCACAGGGTCAGACTGATTTGCATATGGCCATGTCTGAACTGGGGTGGTGGAGTGAGCTAAAGAATGATGATGGATTAAACCCAGATCAGTTGACTGGGGGTGAGTGTTTGATTTGCTCAAACGCTCCGTCCATCAGCCCCTTTGGTATCGCTTTGTTCGCCCTAAGTTGGCAGGGTATGCCCAGACGTGGGTCCCTTGCTCACTTTGCCACTGGATTCAAGCTAGCCTGGCTGATGATGGCTGAATAGCCAGAAACCGGTCCCAGGATGCTTGTTTCCGGTCCAGGGAAGACATGGCTTGGCAGTTCGGGCTGGACTGTTCCCATAAGGCACAGGGTCAGACTGATTTGCATATGGCCATGTCTGAACTGGGGTGGTGGAGTGAGCTAAAGAATGATGATGGATTAAACCCAGATCAGTTGACTGGGGGTGAGTGTTTGATTTGCTCAAACGCTCCGTCCATCATCCCCTTTGGTATCGTTTTGTTCGCCCTAAGTTGGCAGGGTATGCCCAGACGTGGGTCCCTTGCTCACTTTGCCACTGGATTCAAGCTAGCCTGGCTGATGACGGCTCAATAGCCAGAAACCGGTCCCAGGATGCTTGTTTCCGGTCCAGGGAAGACATGGCTTGGCAGTTCGGGCTGGACTGTTCCCATGAGGCACAGGGTCAGACTGATTTGCATATGGCCATGTCTGAACTGGGGTGGTGGAGTGAGCTAAAGAATGATGATGGATTAAACCCAGATCAGTTGACTGGGGGTGAGTGTTTGATTTGCTCAAACGCTCCGTCCATCATCCCCTTTGGTATCGCTTTGTTCGCCCTAAGTTGGCAGGGTATGCCCAGACGTGGGTCCCTTGCTCACTTTGCCACTGGATTCATGCTAGCCTGGCTGATGACGGCTGAATAGCCAGAAACCGGTCCCAGGATGCTTGTTTCCGGTCCAGGGAAGACATGGCTTGGCAGTTCGGGCTGGACTGTTCCCATGAGGCACAGGGTCAGACTGATTTGCATATGGCCATGTCTGAACTGGGGTGGTGGAGTGAGCTAAAGAATGATGATGGATTAAACCCAGATCAGTTGACTGGGGGTGAGTGTTTGATTTGCTCAAACGCTCCGTCCATCAGCCCCTTTGGTATCGCTTTGTTCGCCCTAAGTTGGCAGGGTATGCCCAGACGTGGGTCCCTTGCTCACTTTGCCACTGGATTCAAGCTAGCCTGGCTGATGACGGCTGAATAGCCAGAAACCGGTCCCAGGATGCTTGTTTCCGGTCCAGGGAAGACATGGCTTGGCAGTTCGGGCTGGACTGTTCCCATAAGGCACAGGGTCAGTCTGATTTGCATATGGCCATGTCTGAACTGGGGTGGTGGAGTGAGCTAAAGAATGATGATGGATTAAACCCAGATCAGTTGACTGGGGGTGAGTGTTTGATTTGCTCAAACGCTCCGTCCATCATCCCCTTTGGTATCGTTTTGTTCGCCCTAAGTTGGCAGGGTATGCCCAGACGTGGGTCCCTTGCTCACTTTGCCACTGGATTCAAGCTAGCCTGGCTGATGACGGCTCAATAGACAGAAACCGGTCCCAGGATGCTTGTTTCCGGTCCAGGGAAGACATGGCTTGGCAGTTCGGGCTGGACTGTTCCCATGAGGCACAGGGTCAGACTGATTTGCATATGGCCATGTCTGAACTGGGGTGGTGGAGTGAGCTAAAGAATGATGATGGATTAAACCCAGATCAGTTGACTGGGGGTGAGTGTTTGATTTGCTCAAACGCTCCGTCCATCATCCCCTTTGGTATCGCTTTGTTCGCCCTAAGTTGGCAGGGTATGCCCAGACGTGGGTCCCTTGCTCACTTTGCCACTGGATTCATGCTAGCCTGGCTGATGACAGCTGAATAGCCAGAAACCGGTCCCAGGATGCTTGTTTCCGGTCCAGGGAAGACATGGCTTGGTAGTTCGGGCTGGACTGTTCCCATGAGGCACAGGGTCAGACTGATTTGCATATGGCCATGTCTGAACTGGGGTGGTGGAGTGAGCTAAAGAATGATGATGGATTAAACCCAGATCAGTTGACTGGGGGTGAGTGTTTGATTTGCTCAAACGCTCCGTCCATCATCCCCTTTGGTATCGCTTTGTTCTCCCTAAGTTGGCAGGGTATGCCCAGACGTGGGTCCCTTGCTCACTTTGCCACTGGATTCAAGCTAGCCTGGCTGATGATGGCTGAATAGCCAGAAACCGGTCCCAGGATGCTTGTTTCTGGTCCAGGGAAGACATGGCTTGGCAGTTCGGGCTGGACTGTTCCCATGAGGCACAGGGTCAGACTGATTTGCATATGGCCATGTCTGAACTGGGATGGTGGAGAGAGCTAAAGAATGATGATGGATTAAACCCAGATCAGTTGACTGGGGGTGAGTGTTTGATTTGCTCAAACGCTCCATCCATCATCCCCTTTGGTATCGCTTTGTTCGCCCTAAGTTGGCAGGGTATGCCCAGACCTGGGTCCCTTGCTCACTTTGCCACTGGATTCAAGCTAGCCTGGCTGATGACGGCTGAATAGCCAGAAACCGGTCCCAGGATGCTTGTTTCCGGTCCAGGGAAGACATGGCTTGGCAGTTCGGGCTGGACTGTTCCCATGAGGCACAGGGTCAGACTGATTTGCATATGGCCATGTCTGAACTGGGGTGGTGGAGTGAGCTAAAGAATGATGATGGATTAAACCCAGATCAGTTGACTGGGGGTGAGTGTTTGAGTTGCTCAAACGCTCCGTCCATCATCCCCTTTGGTATCGCTTTGTTCGCCCTAAGTTGGCAGGGTATGCCCAGACGTGGGTCCCTTGCTCACTTTGCCACTGGATTCAAGCTAGCCTGGCTGATGACGGCTGAATAGCCAGAAACCGGTCCCAGGATGCTTGTTTCCGGTCCAGGGAAGACATGGCTTGGCAGTTCGGGCTGGACTGTTGCCATGAGGCAGAGGGTCAGAGTGATTTGCATATGGCCATGTCGGAACTGGGGTGGTGGAGTAAGCTAAAGAATGATGATGTATTAAACCCAGATCAGTTGACTGGGGGTGAGTGTTTGATTTGCTCAAACGCTCCGTCCATCATCCCCTTTGGTATCGCTTTGTTCGCCCTAAGTTGGCAGGGTATGCCCAGACGTGGGTCCCTTGCTCACTTTGCCACTGGATTCAAGCTAGCCTGGCTGATGACGACTGAATAGCCAGAAACCGGTCCCAGGATGCTTGTTTCCGGTCCAGGGAAGACATGGCTTGGCAGTTCGGGCTGGACTGTTCCCATGAGGCACAGGGTCAGACTGATTTGCATATGGCCATGTCTGAACTGGGGTGGTGGAGTGAGCTAAAGAATGATGATGGATTAAACCCAGATCAGTTGACTGGGGGTGAGTGTTTGATTTGCTCAAACGCTCCGTCCATCATCCCCTTTGGTATCGCTTTGTTCGCCCTAAGTTGGCAGGGTATGCCCAGACGTGGGTCCCTTGCTCACTTTGCCTCTAGATTCAAGCTAGCCTGGCTGATGACGGCTGAATAGCCAGAAACCGGTCCCAGGATGCTTGTTTCCGGTCCAGGGAAGACATGGCTTGGCAGTTCGGGCTGGACTGTTCCCATGAGGCACAGGGTCAGACTGATTTGCATATGGCCATGTCTGAACTGGGGTGGTGGAGTGAGCTAAAGAATGATGATGGATTAAACCCAGATCAGTTGACTGGGGGTGAGTGTTTGATTTGCTCAAACGCTCCGTCCATCATCCCCTTTGGTATTGCTTTGTTCGCCCTAAGTTGGCAGGGTATGCCCAGACGTGGGTCCCTTGCTCACTTTGCCACTGGATTCAAGCTAGCCTGGCTGATGACGGCTGAATAGCCAGAAACCGGTCCCAGGATGCTTGTTTCCGGTCCAGGGAAGACATGGCTTGGCAGTTCGGGCTGGACTGTTCCCATGAGGCACAGGGTCAGACTGATTTGCATATGGCCATGTCTGAACTGGGGTGGTGGAGTGAGCTAAAGAATGATGATGGATTAAACCCAGATCAGTTGACTGGGGGTGAGTGTTTGATTTGCTCAAACGCTCCGTCCATCCTCCCCTTTGGTATCGCTTTGTTCGCCAGAAGTTGGCAGGGTATGCCCAGACGTGGGTCCCTTGCTCACTTTGCCACTGGATTCAAGCTAGCCTGGCTGATGACGACTGAATAGCCAGAAACCGGTCCCAGGATGCTTGTTTCCGGTCCAGGGAAGACATGGCTTTGCAGTTCGGGCTGGACTGTTCCCATGAGGCACAGGGTCAGACTGATTTGCATATGGCCATGTCTGAACTGGGGTGGTGGAGTGAGCTAAAGAATGATGATGGATTAAACCCAGATCAGTTGACTGGGGGTGAGTGTTTGATTTGCTCAAACGCTCCGTCCATCATCCCCTTTGGTATCGCTTTGTTCGCCCTAAGTTGGCAGGGTATGCCCAGACGTGGGTCCCTTGCTCACTTTGCCTCTAGATTCAAGCTAGCCTGGCTGATGACGGCTGAATAGCCAGAAACCGGTCCCAGGATGCTTGTTTCCGGTCCAGGGAAGACATGGCTTGGCAGTTCGGGCTGGACTGTTCCCATGAGGCACAGGGTCAGACTGATTTGCATATGGCCATGTCTGAACTGGGGTGGTGGAGTGAGCTAAAGAATGATGATGGATTAAACCCAGATCAGTTGACTGGGGGTGAGTGTTTGATTTGCTCAAACGCTCCGTCCATCATCCCCTTTGGTATTGCTTTGTTCGCCCTAAGTTGGCAGGGTATGCCCAGACGTGGGTCCCTTGCTCACTTTGCCACTGGATTCAAGCTAGCCTGGCTGATGACGGCTGAATAGCCAGAAACCGGTCCCAGGATGCTTGTTTCCGGTCCAGGGAAGACATGGCTTGGCAGTTCGGGCTGGACTGTTCCCATGAGGCACAGGGTCAGACTGATTTGCATATGGCCATGTCTGAACTGGGGTGGTGGAGTGAGCTAAAGAATGATGATGGATTAAACCCAGATCAGTTGACTGGGGGTGAGTGTTTGATTTGCTCAAACGCTCCGTCCATCCTCCCCTTTGGTATCGCTTTGTTCGCCAGAAGTTGGCAGGGTATGCCCAGACGTGGGTCCCTTGCTCACTTTGCCACTGGATTCAAGCTAGCCTGGCTGATGACGGCTGAAAAGCCAGAAACCGGTCCCAGGATGCTTGTTTCCGGTCCAGGGAAGACATGGCTTGGCAGTTCGGGCTGGACTGTTCCCATGAGGCACAGGGTCAGACTGATTTGCATATGGCCATGTCTGAACTGGGGTGGTGGAGTGAGCTAAAGAATGATGATGGATTAAACCCAGATCAGTTGACTGGGGGTGAGTGTTTGATTTGCTCAAACGCTCCGTCCATCATCCCCTTTGGTATCGCTTTGTTCGCCCTAAGTTGGCAGGGTATGCCCAGACGTGGGTCCCTTGCTCACTTTGCCAATGGATTCAAGCTAGCCTGGCTGATGACGGCTGAATAGCCAGAAACCGGTCCCAGGATGCTTGTTTCCGGTCCAGGGAAAACATGGCTTGGCAGTTCGGGCTGGACTGTTCCCATGAGGCACAGGGTCAGACTGATTTGCATATGGCCATGTATGAACTGGGGTGGTGGAGTGAGCTAAAGAATGATGATGGATTAAACCCAGATCAGTGGACTGGGGGTGAGTGTTTGATTTGCTCAAACGCTCCGTCTATCATCCCCTTTGGTATCGCTTTGTTCGCCCTAAGTTGGCAGGATATGCCCAGACTTGGGTCCCTTGCTCACTTTGCCACTGGATTCAAGCTAGCCTGGCTGATGACGGCTGAATAGCCAGAAACCGGTCCCAGGATGCTTGTTTCCGGTCCAGGGAAGTCATGGCTTGGCAGTTCGGGCTGGACTGTTCCCATGAGGCACAGGGTCAGACTGATTTGCATATGGCCATGTCTGAACTGGGGTGGTGGAGTGAGCTAAAGAATGATGATGGATTAAACCCAGATCAGTTGACTGGGGGTGAGTGTTTGATTTGCTCAAACGCTCCGTCCATCATCCCCTTTGGTATCGCTTTGTTCGCCCTAAGTTGGCAGGGTATGCCCAGACGTGGGTCCCTTGCTCACTTTGCCACTGGATTCAAGCTAGCCTGGCTGATGACGGCTGAATAGCCAGAAACCGGTCCCAGGATGCTTGTTTCCGGTCCAGGGAAGACATGGCTTGGCAGTTCGGGCTGGACTGTTCCCATGAGGCACAGGGTCAGACTGATTTGCATATGGCCATGTCTGAACTGGGGTGGTGGAGTGAGCTAAAGAATGATGATGGATTAAACCCAGATCAGTTGACTAGGGGTGAGTGTTTGATTTGCTCAAACGCTCCGTCCATCATCCCCTTTGGTATTGCTTTGTTCGCCCTAAGTTGGCAGGGTATGCCTAGACGTGGGTCCCTTGCTCACTTTGCCAATGGATTCAAGCTAGCCTGGCTGATGACGGCTGAATAGCCAGAAACCGGTCCCAGGATGCTTGATTCCGGTCCAGGGAAGACATGGCTTGGCAGTTCGGGCTGGACTGTTCCCATGAGGCACAGGGTCAGACTGATTTGCATATGGTCATGTCTGAACTGGGGTGGTGGAGTGAGCTAAAGCATGATGATGGATTAAACCCAGATCAGTTGACTGGGGGTGAGTGTTTGATTTGCTCAAACGCTCCGTCCATCAACCCCTTTGGTATCGCTTTGTTCGCCCTAAGTTGGCAGGGTATGCCCAGACGTGGGTCCCTTGCTCACTTTGCCACTGGATTCAAGCTAGCCTGGCTGATGACGGCTGAATAGCCAGAAGCCGGTCCCAGGATGCTTGTTTCTGGTCCAGGGAAGACATGGCTTGGCAGTTCGGGCCGGACTGTTCCCATGAGGCACAGGGTCAGACTGATTTGCATATGGCCATGTCTGAACTGGGGTGGTGGAGTGAGCTAAAGAATGATGATGGATTAAACCCAGATCAGTTGACTGGGAGTGAGTGTTTGATTTGCTCAAACGCTCCGTCCATCATCCCCTTTGGTATCGCTTTGTTCGCCCTAAGTTGGCAGGGTATGCCCAGACGTAGGTCCCTTGCTCACTTTGCCACTGGATTCAAGCTAGCCTGGCTGATGATGGCTGAAAAGCCAGAAACCGGTCCCAGGATGTTTGTTTCCCGTCCAGGGAAGACATGGCTTGGCAGTTCGGGCTGGACTGTTCCCATGAGGCACAGGGTGAGACTGATTTGCATATGGCCATGTCTGAACTGGGGTGGTGGAGTGAGCTAAAGAATGATGATGGATTAAACCCAGATCAGTTGACTGGGGGTGAGTGTTTGATTTGCTCAAACGCTCCGTCCATCATCCCCTTTGGTATCGCTTTGTTCGTCCTAAGTTGGCAGGGTATGCCCAGACGTGGGTCCCTTGCTCACTTTGCCACTGGATTCAAGCTAGCCTGGCTGATGACGGCTGAATAGCCAGAAACCGGTCCCAGGATGCTTGTTTCCGGTCCAGGGAAGACATGGCTTGGCAGTTCGGGCTGGACTGTTCCCATGAGGCACAGGGTCAGACTGATTTGCATATGGCCATGTCTGAACTGGGGTGGTGGAGTGAGCTAAAGAATGATGATGGATTAAACCCAGATCAGTTGACTGGGGGTGAGTGTTTGATTTGCTCAAACGCTCCGTCCATCATCCCCTTTGGTATCGCTTTGTTCGCCCTAAGTTGGCAGGGTATGCCCAGACGTGGGTCCCTTGCTCACTTTGCCACTGGATTCAAGCTAGCCTGGCTGATGACGGCTGAATAGCCAGAAACCGGTCCCAGGATGCTTGATTCCGGTCCAGGGAAGACATGGCTTGGCAGTTCGGGCTGGACTGTTCCCATGAGGCACAGGGTCAGACTGATTTGCATATGGCAATGTCTGAACTGGGGTGGTGGAGTGAGCTAAAGAATGATGATGGATTAAACCCAGATCAGTTGACTGGGGGTGAGTGTTTGATTTGCTCAAACGCTCCGTCCATCATCCCCTTTGGTATCGCTTTGTTCGCCCTAAGTTGGCAGGGTATGCCCAGACGTGGGTCCCTTGCTCACTTTGCCACTGGATTCAAGCTAGCCTGGCTGATGACGGCTGAATAGCCAGAAACCGGTCCCAGGATGCTTGTTTCCGGTCCAGGGAAGACATGGCTTGGCAGTTCGGGCAGGACTGTTCCCATTAGGCATAGGGTCAGACTGATTTGCATATGGCCATGTCTGAACTGGGGTGGTGGAGTGAGCTAAAGAATGATGATGGATTAAACCCAGATCAGTTGACTGGGGGTGAGTGTTTGATTTGCTCAAACGCTCCGTCCATCATCCCCTTTGGTATCGCTTTGTTCGCCCTAAGTTGGCAGGGTATGCCCAGACGTGGGTCCCTTGCTCACTTTGCCACTGGATTCAAGCTAGCCTGGCTGATGACGGCTGAAAAGCCAGAAACCGGTCCTAGGATGCTTGTTTCCGGTCCAGGGAAGACATGGCTTGGCAGTTCGGGCTGGACTGTTCCCATGAGGCACAGGGTCAGACTGATTTGCATATGGCCATGTCTGAACTGGGGTGGTGGAGTGAGCTAAAGAATGATGATGGATTAAACCTAGATCAGTTGACTGGGGGTGAGTGTTTGATTTGCTCAAACACTCCGTCCATCATCCCCTTTGGTATCGCTTTGTTCGCCCTAAGTTGGCAGGGTATGCCCAGACGTGGGTCCCTTGCTCACTTTGCCACTGGATTCAAGCTAGCCTGGCTGATGACGGCTGAATAGCCAGAAACCGGTCCCAGGATGCTTGTTTCCGGTCCAGGGAAAACATGGCTTGGCAGTTCGGGCTGGACTGTTCCCATGAGGCACAGGGTCAGACTGATTTGCATATGGCCATGTCTGAACTGGGGTGGTGGAGTGAGCTAAAGAATGATGATGGATTAAACCCAGATCAGTTGATTGGGGGTGAGTGTTTGATTTGCTCAAACGCTCCGTCCATCATCCCCTTTGGTATCGCTTTGTTCGCCCTAAGTTGGCAGGATATGCCCAGACGTGGGTCCTGATGCAGCGCGTACAATAAAAACTATTCTCCTCCTAGGTTACTTATAGGTCATCCAGGGGCAAACTATATTTCTCATATCCACATGACGATGGGGCCCATAAACATCGTCTAACACACACTCCTGGATTTCCTTTACACCTTTGTGAAATTCTGTACTCCTAGGAGAAGCATGAGAACTAAATGGAGAACACCATTTTATGTACCGCTGGAAGAGCCAGGATATCTTATTACCTTATTTTGTCCCTTTCTTTTAGTTATTTCTTAAGATATTCCTGCTTATTGTTTGTCGATGAATCATTCATTTAAGAAATTAGTTCATAGTGATTAAGACCAGCTGAATCACAATAACCAATTACTTATGTCACAATCATTTAGGAAAATAACCACTGAGTCATTTTGTGTTTAAAGAATCTTAAATTTTATATAATTTAAAAAGCATGAAAAGAATTTTAATACTTTATTCAATTATTCATTCTTAAATTCACAATTTTATTAAGCATAATCAATTTATTGCAGAAAGGAAATTTTGTCATGAAGCCAAAACCCTAATTACCTGCCTAGCTTCCTAATTTAGCCTAATGATTTCTAACCTAAGTTAGGAATTAGAAATAGCCTGATTCTCATACTCAACTGTAAAATAAAGACAGCAACAGCAACTTCAGCTCGTCAGCATCAGCTACCTGCAACCCGTCTCCTCTAACAGTCTTTCAGCATCTCCCGCTCAGTAAGAGATCGATCAGGAACACCCAGCACTGGAAGCCACCAACACGACTCTTCAACTCCTCTCCTGACTGTGACTGCAACCACGACTGACATCAACTGACCCCCTCCCACTAAGAGTAGGCCCTCTTATACCCTAATTCTAACTTTGCTAACTAACTGTTGCAACATTAATATCACGCTTTTCTTTCATTGGTCCATGCATGTCAGCTTATTCATTCTTTAATCAAGTTCTCTTGGATTCAAGGGTCCTTGGATCATTTCCTTTCCCATACGCTTAAACATTTCCATCCGATTCGATCAGTTCATTTGTAACTTCTTTCGACACATTCGAGAACTCCGCAGTCATTGTCCTTTCTCTTAGACTTGTTTCCCACGGGCTCTCTGCTGATCATCATGGCACACTATCAGTTCAATTAGGTCACACCAGCCTTGACCATTTCTTGCATCCTAGCCTCTCAGAAACATCACGAGGTTCCGGATTTCTCCAATTTCATCCCGTATCACGTGTCCCCTTGCGCCTGCGCACATCTTCCCACTGGTGGCCATTTTATATCGCCACTCGGTTATACTTTTAGAAGCACTAATTTGAGGTAAACAAAACATAATTAAAATAGAGAAAAATATCCCTTTCGTTTCCCTCCCGTCTACGTACCCCAATTAGTTGTTACCTAGCAGAAAGCAACATTTAAGCTGTTCCTTACTTACCATCACTATTGTTTTTGCAACGACACATTTTTATTTCTATGAAGCACGAACATGCATTTATTTTTACTTAGTACGCTTTTTTATTTTTACGTTATAATTAGACACACGGACATTCATTAATAGATTATTTAGCACATACATCGGCATATTACCATTCCCACACATACTGTGTTGATTAATACATTTAAACGAACATTTTATTTAATTAATTATAAAATTTGTTAGGGGTTAAATTTTTTATTTTCCCTGCTCCATCAACTCCCCCTTTGGTGATTTTTAAATCACCACATAAAACCAAGTCATACTTCTTTTCAGGCAGCATGTCTTTCATCCTTTGCTTTCTGTTATTTATACATCTGTTTCTTCTTCATCTTGCCTTTTAGTCTCTTTGTACATGCTTTCTTTCATTTTCTCCAACTCAATTTCACCCATTTCTCTCTCTCTTTCTCTCATTAATCTGTTATTTCTTCTTATCTTATTCTGTCTTACTTTTCTCTTTATACATGTTATTACTATTTTCAATATCATGGCTAACAATATTACTATAGTTGCTACTATTATAACTTTCCCTATCACTAGTCTACTCATCCTAGTTAACCAATTCGCTACTGAGGAAAACCCTCTACCAAGTTTTCCCAAAACACTTTCAACCTCCAGTGGAACTAATTCTTTGTGCAAACTTGTAATATTTGTAATATACTTCTGTATATTTTCACTGTTATCAGGAATGTAAGTACAACAATGTTGGACTTTCAACATTCCACAGACTCCACCCTCTTTTGCCAAAAGAATATCAAGGGCAAGCCGATTTTGCATCACCATAGCTCTCATGGCAACCATTTCGGTATTTACCATTAAGAACCCTCCCGCAGTATCTGTAGACAAACGATCTACTACTGTGGATAACTTCCGAATTTTAAATGCATTCAAAGATATTCCCACTGCTGGTATCAATGCTCCAAAAATATCACCTACAATTTCTGAAAAACTTTCCCTCTTTCTACGTGTAAATCTATTAATCATCTTGTATGTTCCCTTTTCTTCTCTGTCCATGTGAAAATTTTTGGAAAGACCAGGCCTACATAGCAAGTTCCATACCAATGGTCCGGTAACCTGTAATAAGCTCTATTCCCACAAACATAATAGATACCTGGAAATATTGGGTCCTTTCCACCTTTGAATCCCCAACCTCCCAGAATTTGATAATTGTCATGGCAGATACTGGAACCTACAAAGTAATTGTCATAGACTGTCTTATTTCTCCTAATGCACAACTTTCCTGTTTGCGGCCAGTCTAATGTCATTGCTGCATTTATCTTTTTCCCTTCATGATTTCCTTCCTCAAACGTCCATAAGCGTTTTCCTTCCTCTTTTATTGCTTCTTTTTGAAATTTCATTCTTCTTTCTTCAACCATTTCTAAAAATACTTTTTCTTCTTTCTTTAACTCACAGGTAAGGTTGTTACTAACTATTTCTTCTAACGTTAATTTTCTATGTTCTAAAAAGAATTCTCCTAAAACTTTTGCTGGTTTTACTTTGTTAAGTTCTGGTACTACTGGAATGTTTGCAAAAATCTTATCTATATCAGTATAATAAGATTCTAATCTACCTGTTTTATAAAATAAACTCGCTATTACACTACATGTTATTCCATAAGTCAGAGGTAGGTGATGATAAGTCACACCTTCTGATACTGATGCAGGCAATTGCATACAAACATAACAATCTCTTACGTCCATTGTTTCTACGTACTCATACAACAATTTTGTAAAAACATTCTTTGAAAAATCTGTTACTGACCTATCCTTATGCAACTCTGCACTACTTCTTAAAATAACTGGTTCTTTAATACTAGTTTCTTTTTCTAGTTTAGTATCATTTTTTGCTTCTATCACAGCTACACTAATAGGAATTGTGATTGCTAAAACTATCCATATGGTCATTAATAACCCTGTACAAAAGCAGCACATTTTGCACCATCTCTTTATAAATTCACATTTATCTCTTCTATCCCTATTATTTTCCATTTTTCTTTTTCTATTTGTTAAGTTTCAGAAAATTGTGTCACTACACCTCAGAAATGACTTAGATGCCACTCTGCTTTCAAAAAGTCTTTGCTTGGTACTTTCTTTTAATTCTCTCCAGAATTCTTTCGTTGTCACATCCGGTGATTTGTCACATCCAGTAAAATTGTCATGTCCGGCAGAAGCACTATAAGTCTTCACTTCAGTTTTGTTGCATCTCACCTTTTCCCATCCGACTTCTCAGTCTCTGGTTTCCGTGAGTGTTTTCTTCTTCTTCTTTGTAATCAGTTAGTGCAATATACAGCCACTCAGGGGACTTAAATTTTGAATTCACTTTCTTTGTCCTTTTGGACTTTTGTAATCTTTTTCCACTGGGTTTTTCTTGTCCCTTTTGACTTGTTACTTCATTTACTTGTTCAGCACCTTCGTCTTCCGCTCTTATTATTCTATATCTCAATTTTCTTACATAGCTGTTGGGCCAATTATCTCCTTTTCTTGGCCTTTTGGCTTCACCTTCTCTTTCTTCTCTTTCTGATTTCCAATTTCTTTTTCTTGATTCAGTCTTTGCTTTTTCCTCTCCTCCACTTTCTTCTGTTTCTGTTTCAACTGTCTCACTATTGTCTCTTATTTTGAAACTTATAATCTCGTCATCTCCTACTGGTGGATCTGTCTTCTCCTTTTGGTTTTCCCTTATTACTGTCCCTCCTCGGTGTTTTTCCGATTTGGTGTTTTTCTCCTTTTCTGTTTCTAAATTTCCCTGTTCTTCTATTTCTCTATCTGTCCCTATTGCTCCTCGGGGTTCTTCTCGATTTTCTAATCTTTTGTGTACTTCTTTCCCTACTTCATCTATTAATATTGTTTCTGAAGGAGTTCCACCATAACTTGTACCTGGTTGTTCATCTAACTCAGGGGCATTATAGCAAGACCCACGTTAAAATTATCGCCGTTTTAGCGGCAGGAAACTGCCGCTAAAACGGCGATAATGGGCTTGCTAATATGCGTTATAGAATTCCAATAGAAGCCCAGGTTAGATGTCCTGCACATCTAACCTGGGCTTCTATTGGAATTCCATAACGCATATTAGCAAGCCCATTATCGCCGTTTTAGCGGCAATTTCCTGCCGCTAAAACGGCGATAATTTTAACGTGGGTCTTGCTAATATGCCCCTAGATTTCTTGCTCAGTTTCTTCTCTAATTGGTTTATAACCCCAAGTTTTCCTTAGGAACTCTTCATGGTTTTCAACTGAATCATCAGAGTCTGAAGTTGTGTCAGATATTTCCAGATGTCGACTTACAGGTCGATCTTCAGGTTCTGGAATTTCTGAATTTCTTTCTTCTTCTTCTTCTTCTTCTTCTTCTTCTTCTCTAGAGGTACTTGCAGTTGGGGTTTCCAGATGTCGACTTTCAGGTCGATCTTCAAGTTCTGGCACCCTTTCCTTTATCTTTGTTGTCCCAGCCGTTAAACCTTTATCCCACACTTCCAGACGCCGACTCACATGTCGATCTGTAGGTTCTGGAACTCTGATTGTGTGGCTGGCATGAACCCAGTTCTTCACTCCTGCACACTTGACGGCAGTCGTTGTCACTAGGATTACCTGTCTTGGCTCGTCCCAACGCGGAACTAGACAGTTTCTTCTCTTGTGGACTTTTATGCGGACCCAGTCTCCTGGATTCAAGTCGTGGGCTGGTTTTCTTTCAAGAGTGGTCGCATCCGGTCCAACCTGATGAAACACAGAACGCACCACATCAGCCAGTCCCTTGCAATAATCCAGTACTAGATCATCAGTTATAGTTAATAACTTGTTGACGGGTACGTGTGCTTGTCTCATTGCTCGTCCCATGATCATCTCATGAGGACTGAGTCCCGTTTTCTTTTCAGGGATGCTTCTGATGGTCATCAGAACAAGAGGCAGTGCATCCGGCCATTTGAGTCCTGTAGCTTGACACATTTTTCCCAATCTGTTTTTAATCGTTCCGTTAATCTGCTCTACTACCCCAGAAGCCTCTGGTCTGTAAGCACAATGTAGTTTTTGTTTAATACTCAGTGCTTCACAAATCAATTGGATCAACTCATTTTGGAAATGTGTTCCTCTATCTGTCTCAACCGTGACTGGAAAACCATACCTTGGAATGAACTCTCGCAGCATAAGTTTTGCCACTGTTGTTCCATCATTCCTTCTTGTGGGGTATGCCTCCACCCAACGAGAGAACAAACAGACGACCACTAGAACATATCTTAATCTGTTACTAGGGGGCATCTCGATAAAGTCCAATTGCATTCTTGTGAATGGACCTCCTTCTCGTCCTATTGTTCCTAGACTCACTACTGTTTTTCTTCCTGGGTTAAACTGTTGACATATAAGACATCTTTGACAAAGACTTTCAGCAATGGCTCTGAATTTTGGGTTATACCAGGGTTGTCTAAAAAGTCTAATCATTGCATCTCTCCCAATATGAGCTTGTCCATGGTACATCCGTGCCATGTCTGCAATCATGCTATCAGGCATAACTGGTCTTTCATCTCTGTATACCCACACACCATTATTTTCCTGTCTTCTACATCCTGCTTTTATCCAGTAATCTTTTTCCTCATCTCTTGCTGTTTCTTGTAACTGCCTTACTTCATCCCATGTTTCGACTGTATTAGTGAAAAGCAAAGGACAAGAGACATGTTCCCTTTCTCTATTTTTGTTCAGTGACGCCATGTTTTCCGCACAATATCTAGCGATCTCATCAGCATAATTATTGCCGACCGCTATGTAGTCTTCGTTTTCTTATGCGCCTTGCACTTCACTACAGCTATTTGTTTAGGCAACTGTATCGCCTCAAGCAGTTTTTTAACATAATCTCCATTTCTGATAGGTGTTCCTGCAGATGTCAAAAATCCTCTTTGTGACCAAATCTGACCGAAATCGTGTACGATGCGAAACCATATTGGCTATCGGTCACAATCGTGATTCGTACATTTTTCCCCAATTTACATGCTTGAATCAAAGCAATTAGTTCTGCAACTTGGGCAGACCTAACTCCTTTCAGACAAGACGCTTCCATCACAGTTGCCACTGTGCATACTGCGTAAGCTGCGCTTAACACTCCTTCTTTTGTGCGTAAACATGAACCATCTACAAACATGACATAATCCGATTCCTTTAACGGTTCATCTTTTATGTCAGCTCTTGGTTTTGTGCAATATTCCAGCACATTCAGACAATTATGATCTACTTCGTCTTGTTCAATTATACTCTCTTCATCTGGCAATGATGTAGAAGGATTTACATTTATGCATCTATCTATGGTCACATTTTCAGCACTCAAGATGAATTTTTCGTACTTAGTCAGCCGACTATGTGTCATGTACTGTGTTTTTGTTCTTGTCAAAAGAATTTCTACTGAATGGGGAACATACACTCTCAGTGGATACCCCATCACTATAGCTTCACTTTGTTCCAGACTTACACAAGTAGCAGCAACTGCTTTCAGACACCCAGGCAATGCTTTTGCTATAGGATCTAAAACAGCTGAAAAGTAAGCGATTGGCCTTTTCATGGTCCCGTGTTTTTGTACCAGTACTGAAAATGCACATCCATCTCTTTCACTGCAGTACAACTCAAAATCCTTCTCATAATCAGGCATGCCTAAAGCAGGGGCCTCACACAGTTTCTTTTTCAATTCTTTGATAGATTTCATTTCTTCTTTGTTTAACTCAAAAGGGTCCTTTACATCTTTCTTTGTCAATTTTTGTAAGGGTTTTGCAATCAAAGAAAATCCACTTATCCACTGTCGACAATATCCAACCATTCCCAAAAACATTCTTACCTCTCTTTGAGTCATTGGTGCTCTCATTCCTTGAATCATTCTTACTCTTTCTGTCGCTATTTTCCGCACTCCTTTCTCAATTTTATGCCCTAAATACTGGACTTCTTTCTGACAAAACTGCAATTTTGAAGGGGACACTTTATGTCCTCTTTTCTCCAAATGGTTCAGTAAAGCAATTGTGTCACTTACACATGCTTCTTTAGTTTTCGATGCCACCAATAGGTCATCGATATACTGCACCATCACTGATTTTTCTGGCATTTTTAAATCTTCCAGAGATTTCTTTAGAATCTGATTAAAAATTGAGGGGCTTTCTGTATACCCCTGTGGAATTCGGCACCATGCCAAAATACGCTCTCCGAACCGGAATGCAAATAATGGCTGGCTATCTGGATGCAAAGGAATAGAGAAAAATGCGTGACACAAATCTATCACAGTGTACCACTCAGCTTCATGCGGGATTTGATATAGAATTACTGCAGGGTTTGGCACTATTGGACAACATGGTACAACTATTTTGTTGATCTTTCTCAAATCCTGTACTATTCTATATGTTCCATTTGGCTTTTTCAGTCCCATAATAGGTGAATTACATGGACTGCTCATGATTTCTTTCAGAATTCCCTGTTCAATCATCTTATTTATCACAGGAGTTATTCCTTCAATTATTTCTGGAGTTAATTTGTACTGTGGCGTGTTTGGATAAATTATCCCTTCTTTCACTGTTACTTTTACGGGATCAACTTCTCTCATTAATCCAATGTCCTCTCCTGTAAAATCCCACACACTTTCTTTTACTGTACTTTTCAGTTCTTCTGGAAGTTTTTCTGCATCAAATGCAGGAAATAAACCATTCGTTTCAGGTTCTTGATTCATCAAAGTTACTTTATACAAAACATCTTCATCTGAAGTCTGGAAACCTATTCCATCTGGCGTACAATAAATTGTGCAATTCATTTTGCCCAAAAGGTCACGACCTAAAAGATTTACAGGACTACAATCGCACACTACAAATTTATGCATTTTGCTAAAAGAACCAATTTTTACTTCCACCAATTCAGTAAGTGGGGTTTTAATCTGCTGATTGGCTACTCCTACCACTTGGATGTATTCACCTGAGAGAGGAAGGTTTGGAATTTCCACTGATCTAACAGTAGAACGGGTAGCTCCAGTATCGACAAGGAATGTTACGTTTGCACCATTCACTTCTCCATCCACAAAGGGACCAGACTGATCTACCTCTAGAGTTGCACCAAGCACGCACTCTTTCCCCTCTCCTGCGCACCGTCAGAAACTTTCATCCGGGTCATCCTCACTCTGACGCAACCAATACTGAGAAATGTTAGCTGCTCGCGGCAACTGTGTTACCTGCTCTCCTCCGTAGAATCCTGTTTCTGTACTGTATTTTTGCTGGTAAACAGTGTTGGGAAGTGGTGGTTGTGGCACCTGACTTTGTTGAACAACTACCTCATTCTGCACCTGTGGAGTTAATGATTGATGTTCCGGATTAGGTTTAGGTGGGAACTTACACTCATTTCTCCAATGCCCTAATTTTCCATAATTATGACATGGCCATTTCTTCTTTGCCTCTTCTAGACTCACTTGACCTTTTCCTTTACCTATGTTTGGTCGCATCTTATTCTGTCCTGATTCGTTTCCATTATTATTGTCCAATTGGGCTTCTTGTTTTTCTGCCACTTTCACTTGTGCCCACATTGCCTTTTCTTTCAACTTACGCTGTTTACTCTCTATTTCATCACTACAATACTTAGCATACCTCAGCACCTCATCTACACTTCCATTCTGCCAGTTTATCATATGTTGCTTAATCATATCGCTTATTTCTTGTTTCAGGCCAAACACAAATCGGTATACAAAATGACTCATGTCCTTTTCACTCAATTCCTCATAACCACTATACTGCTTGAAAACCAATAACAATCGCTCATAATATGCATGTACAGACTCCTTACTTTCCTGTGTAGTTCTATCAATCTTAACCCAATCTGTCTCTTTGGGAGGAATCTTATTCTTCAAAAAGGTAATCACCTTGTCGTATTTCTTCATCACATCTGGTCCTGGAGCTCCTGTCTTAGGATCTCTTGGATATTCTGTAGTTGGCCAGTCAACCGTAATCTTACATTCTGACCACAGATCCGTTGGTACCACTATGTCAAACAATCCATCCAAATCTATCCACAACACTTTTGAGACCTTTACAAACCTTTCTACTTGTCGGTACCACTCAACTGGCTTCTCTCTTAACTTTGGAAAGTCATTTGTAAATGACAGGATGTCCTGCCTAGTCCAGGGAACATGCACGTAACTACCACCTGGAGTTTCTCTCATAGGGTATTCTTTAGCAACAGGTTCTTTTTCTGTTATCATAAAAGCCAATGAACCTTTGTCTATACTTTTCTCATTCTTCTTTGTCCATCTAACCTTCCACCTGTCCACATCACCCCATTTTCTCAACAACACAATCAACTCCTTTATCTGTGTCAGCCTTCCTGCTGTATTCAAATTTTCAATATCTTTTTCACAAAAGTCTACTCTGTATGGTTTCTGCAATGTTTTTACTTTTGCAAAATCTATCCCAATCTCACTAGCCACTTCTTCTAGTTTGTCATGTAAATTCTTTGCCCTCCATGTTATACTTTTGCACAGAAACATTATTTCATCATCCTGATAATTTTTTATCTTTTCAGTACCAATCGTTCCTAGAATTAATTCTTCCATATCTATTTTCAATCTGATCACATCTAATGGTTTTTCTTCTGTTTCTTTTATTTTAAAAGCTTTCATCCACTCATTTAACTCATCAGGAGTCGGACCTATGGGAGTACTATTTATTTCTGTCCAATTTCCACTCTTTTCAGGTGTCACTGTTGCAGATTCAGTTACCATAGGTATTTTTCTACCGTTACACTCATTTATTGTCAAATTTTCAGGTGGACTTGGTCTGTAAGCACTAGCCAAATTGCTTGTACCTGGACTTGTTTCCATTCTTTCCTTTTCTCTCTGAAATTGTGAACTCAAGGGAATCACCAAAGATCGTTCATCAATTTTCTGATTCTCAAAAACTGGTATTACTGGACCTATTGTTACAGGCACAGTAACTGCTTCCATATTTTTCGTTAATTCTCTAATTTTCTCAGTTAGTTCTTTTGTTGTCCTTGCCAATTCGCTTGCATTTTCGCTTTCTATTCCCTCATTTTGAGAAGTTCTCATTTGTTCTTGTGACCTATTTACCTCATTTCTCTTTTCCGGACTTTTATTTCGCATAGTCTCTATTGGTGGCGCATTTGGTGTCACCACTGTAGAACTCTGCTGATACGGAGGTGGATTTCTATTTAATATATCTTCCAGCAATTCGTCATCCGTTTCGCTCTCATGCATATACTTTTCTCTCTCTATATGTTTCTTTTTCTCAGTCCGTTTTTTCTTAGTCCCCTCCTCAACTGTAAAAGCTGGAAACAAACCTCCTGTCATGTTAGCACATCTCCATCGTTTTATTCTGTCCTCATGATTCATTCCCCACAATCTTCCGGGCACAAACTCATAACCTTTCATTCCTCTGAATCTTTCTCGCTCGTACATCTCATCTTCCCATTCTGTTAAAGCCTCAAACTGTGTCGGTCTAGGTCTAGGTTCCAATTTAAACATCTTTTCTCTTAAATTCCGTAAAACCGCTACATTAAAAGAACCATTTTCAGGGAAAGCCAATGCTCCATCATTCTTTGTATATTTTACCCAATTGTCCAACCATATGCACGTATGATATCCATATTTCAGCATCATGTGTGAAGCTGCTGATTTCGGCGGAGGAATTATTTGTCCCTCTCTAGTCACAACCTTTTTGTCTTTCTTAAAGAAATTCTTCAATTTCGTCGTCCATGACGTTCTCTCCCTTTCATACTCGTAATACGGCATGTTTTCTATTTGTTTTCTTTTTACTCTAACGCTGTTTCTGTGTACGGAACTTCGACCAATTACAGCGCGACTCACACTAAAGTACCAATCAGAACAATTCCCACCGTCCGCGAACCAACCAATCCTAGCGCGGCACTTTTCTACGTCACTCCTGCTCTGTGTTCACGTGACTAGCGCACTATCCAATCCTAGCGCGGCACTTTTCCACGTCACTTCTACTCTTTACCCCTCCTTTACAAAATTTATCAGCAATTTTCTTTTCACTGTTTTCTTCGTTAGTTACAACAAATAAACAATTCCATAGTCTGATTCGCTAAACAAAGTGACAGCCTTGTCCTTTTACACAAGAATCCTGTTTTTCCAGTAGGCAGCGCTTACCTCTACCCTACCACAGAATTATTTACTCTCACCGATAAAGTAGCACTTCCCTCTACCTTACCCTTCTTTCAAACAAACAATTTACTCGTTTCTCTGGGGATAAGACACATGTGGAGACTAGGCTCCTGAGAATTAAGGCCAAAGTTTCACAAGTAAACGTGATTTGCTATTTCATTTACACACTTTTCACACAGAAATCCCTAACATAACACAACCTGCGTTATAACCAAAATGAATTCAGACCATGTACCAAATTCCATGTGACTTCTCTTGCCACACGTGTTCCACTTCCTACATCCCAGAAGCGTGAAAACTTACATATAACATAACGCGACTCAACATAAAGTGTTAGTCATCAAAAATAATCAATAATCAATAAACAATAATCACTAAACTAATCTATAGAAAACCATAACTCTGCTACCAAGAAATCTGATGCAGCGCGTACAATAAAAACTATTCTCCTCCTAGGTTACTTATAGGTCATCCAGGGGCAAACTATATTTCTCATATCCACATGACGATGGGGCCCATAAACATCGTCTAACACACACGCACACTCCTGGATTTCCTTTACACCTTTGTGAAATTCTGTACTCCTAGGAGAAGCATGAGAACTAAATGGAGAACACCATTTTATGTACCGCTGGAAGAGCCAGGATATCTTATTACCTTATTTTGTCCCTTTCTTTTAGTTATTTCTTAAGATATTCCTGCTTATTGTTTGTTGATGAATCATTCATTTAAGAAATTAGTTCATAGTGATTAAGACCAGCTGAATCACAATAACCAATTACTTATGTCATAATCATTTAGGAAAATAACCACTGAGTCATTTTGTGTTTAAAGAATCTTAAATTTTATATAATTTAAAAAGCATGAAAAGAATTTTAATACTTTATTCAATTATTCATTCTTAAATTCACAATTTTATTAAGCATAATCAATTTATTGCAGAAAGGAAATTTTGTCATGAAGCCAAAACCCTAATTACCTGCCTAGCTTCCTAATTTAGCCTAATGATTTCTAACCTAAGTTAGGAATTAGAAATAGCCTGATTCTCATACTCAACTGTAAAATAAAGACAGCAACAGCAACTTCAGCTCGTCAGCATCAGCTACCTGCAACCCGTCTCCTCTAACAGTCTTTCAGCATCTCCCGCTCAGTAAGGGATCGATCAGGACCACCCAGCACTGGAAGCCACCAACACGACTCTTCAACTCCTCTCCTGACTGTGACTGCAACCACGACTGACATCAACTGTCCCCCTCCCACTAAGAGTAGGCCCTCTTATACCCTAATTCTAACTTTGCTAACTAACTGTTGCAACATTAATATCACGCTTTTCTTTCATTGGTCCATGCATGTCAGCTTATTCATTCTTTAATCAAGTTCTCTTGGATTCAAGGGTCCTTGGATCATTTCCTTTCCCATACGCTTAAACATTTCCATCCGATTCGATCAGTTCATTTGTAACTTCTTTCGACACATTCGAGAACTCCGCAGTCATTGTCCTTTCTCTTAGACTTGTTTCCCACGGGCTCTCTGCTGATCATCATGGCACACTATCAGTTCAATTAGGTCACACCAGCCTTGACCATTTCTTGCATCCTAGCCTCTCAGAAACATCACGAGGTTCCGGATTTCTCCAATTTCATCCCGTATCACGTGTCCCCTTGCGCCTGCGCACATCTTCCCACTGGCGGCCATTTTATATCGCCACTCGGTTATACTTTTAGAATCACTAATTTGAGGTAAACAAAACACAATTAAAATAGAGAAAAATATCCCTTTCGTTTCCCTCCCGTCTACGTACCCCAATTAGTTGTTACCTAGCAGAAAGCAACATTTAAGCTGTTCCTTACTTACCATCACTATTGTTTTTGCAACGACACATTTTTATTTCTATGAAGCACGAACATGCATTTATTTTTACTTAGTACGCTTTTTTATTTTTACGTTATAATTAGACACACGGACATTCATTAATAGATTATTTAGCACATACATCGGCATATTACCATTCCCACACATACTGTGTTGATTAATACATTTAAACGAACATTTTATTTAATTAATTATAAAATTTGTTAGGGGTTAAATTTTTTATTTTCCCTGCTCCATCAGTCCCTTGCTCACTTTGCCACTGGATTCAAGCTAGCCTGGCTGATGACGGCTGAATAGCCAGAAACCGGTCCCAGGATGCTTGTTTCCGGTCCAGGGAAGATATGGCTTGGCAGTTCGGGCTGGACTGTTCCCATGAGGCACTGGGTCAGACTGATTTGCATATGGCCATGTCTGAACTGGGGTGGTGGAGTGAGCTAAAGAACGATGATGGATTAAACCCAGATCAGTTGACTGGGGGTGAGTGTTTGATTTGCTCAAACGCTCCGTCCATCATCCCCTTTGGTATCGCTTTGTTCGCCCTAAGTTGGCAGGGTATGCCCAGACGTGGGTCCCTTGCTCACTTTGCCACTGGATTCAAGCTAGCCTGGCTGATGACGGCTGAATAGCCAGAAACCGGTCCCAGGATGCTTGTTTCCGGTCCAGGGAAGACATGGCTTGGCAGTTCGGGCTGGACTGTTCCCATGAGGCACAGGGTCAGACTGATTTGCATATGGCCATGTCTGAACTGGGGTGGTGGAGTGAGCTAAAGAATGATGATGGATTAAACCCAGATCAGTTGACTGGGGGTGAGTGTTTGATTTGCTCAAACGCTCTGTCCATCATCCCCTTTGGTATCGGCCTAACTATCTAGGCATCCAAATGCCATATATGGCAGGGCACTGTGGTGTACTTGGGCCACCTTGTTGGTGGAGGCCAGGTTCAGCCCTTACAGCCCAAGATCCAGGCCATCCTGGACTGGGCAGCTCCAACAACCCAGACCCAAGTCAGGGCATTCCTTGGCTTGACTGGGTACTACAGGAGGTTTGTGAAGGGATACGGGTCCATTGTGACTCCCCTCACAGAACTCACCTCCAAGAAGATGCCCAAGAAGGTTAACTGGACAGTTAGTTGCCAAAAGGCTTTTGACACCCTGAAAGAAGCAATGTGCTCAGCACCAATTCTAAAAGCTCCAGATTATGCCAAGCAGTTCATAGTGCAGACTGATGCCTCTGAGCTAGGGATAGGAGCGGTCCTATCCCAGACCAATGATGAAGGCCAAGACCAACCTGTTGCTTTTATAAGCAGGAGGCTTCTCCCCAGAGAGCAGCGTTGGATTGCCATTGAGAGGGAGGCCTTTGCTGTGGTTTGGTCCCTGAAGAAGTTGAGACCATACTTGTTTGGTACTCACTTCCTAGTTCAAACTGACCACAGACCTCTCAGATGGCTAATGCAAATGAAAGGGGAAAATCCAAAACTTTTGAGGTGGTCCATCTCCCTACAGGGAATGGACTTTGAAGTGGAACACAGACCTGGGACTGCCCATGCCAATGCAGATGGACTTTCCAGGTTCTTCCACTTAGACGAGGAAGACTCCATAGGGCAAGGTTAGTCTCATCACCTTTCGTTTGGGGGGGGGTTGTGTGAGAAAGTGCCATCTTTCTTGCATGGTATGCCCCCACTTTTTGCCAAATTGCTGATGTACTTTGACTGAGTGTGCCCTGGGCTCCTGCCAATCAGGTGCCCAGGGCCTGTGTTCCTTCCCTAAAACTGCATTGTAGCCTAAACCCAATTGGCATCTCTGGCCACTTGTCAGCCCCTGGTAAATGGTACCCTAGGTACCAAGGGCACTGTGACCAGAGAAGGCCTCTAAGGGCTGCAGCACTTATTGTGCCACCCTTAGAGGCCCTGTACCCTGACACACACACACTGCCTTTGCAGGCTGAGTGTCTTGGTGCAGAACAAAACAGAGAGTCGACATGGCACACATCCCTGTGTGCCATGCCCACAAACACACTGCCCTGGCATACCTCAGTCACCCCTCTAGCTGGGTGCACTATGCCAGTGGTGAGGGTACAGGTGCATGAGCCCTGTACCCCTACAGTACCCAGGTCCATTCCTGGGCACTGTAAGTACAGTGCTGCCATTAAGAGTATATGGTGCTGGGAGGTCGTCATCACAAACTCCACAGCACCATGATGGCTACACTGAAGACTGAGAAGTTTGGTATCAAACTTCTCAGCACATTAAACCCACACTGATGCCAGTGTGGGATTTAATGTAAGATGCACGACAGAGGGCAACTTAGAGTTCCCCCTGAACCTACGCCACAATCCACGTCCTGCCTGAGAGGCTGCCTAGGCTGCCACCCAGCAGACATGTTACTGGACCCCTGGGTAGAGAGCCATCCGCTCTCCCGGGCCTGCAACAATGCACGTCCTGGGCGAGGTGCTAGGTCTCCTCCCCAGGATGGGCAGGGGAAGCTTCAAAGGCATGCCGCCTTTGTGAGCCTCCCCAGACCACTTGCTGAACTCAGCAACTGGTCCCCACCGGTTCTAGCCCCCACTCTGGCGGGAAGACTGGCGGGAAATCCCAAGTGAGGAAAGGGGGTGTGCCAGCCTCTGCCAACTCCACCCCTCAGGTGGGGGAGGCGAGGTGAAGCACATCTCCGGGCTCTCGCCATCTTGAAGATGGGGAGCCCTACCCAATCAGGACTAGGCTCCTGCCCACCTCACACTGGAGAGTGGCAGGATAGGGGGTGTACCCACCCCAGGGAAGGGACCCATTGGTCCCTGCCCTTTACCTACCTGTAACGCCCCTAAATTTAGTATTTAAGGGCACCCTGAACCTTCCTTCCTCAGATCCCGAAACTGAAACAAGCAAGAAGAACAAGAAGAAAGAAGACTTGCCGCGCAGCTGCTAACAAGAGGGAGACACCAACTGACTTGGCCCCAGCCCTACAGGCCTGTCGACCCTCGAACCTGCTCCTGCTAAAACCCGGCGTCTCCAGTGGTCAGCAACCTCGAAAACCCCGGAGGACCTGACTGCCTTGTGACTCTAAAAGACTGGGACTCCCACGAGCAGTGGTACTGCTCAAAGCAAGTAACAAACCCCTGGTGCCAGCCAGGAACCGCGACTCCTGCACGCTCTGCACCCACCGAGCCCGGCCTGTGCCTGAGTTGACAAAGACCACAAGGACGTCCTCCCGGCGACTGTGACCCAGAATCCAGCACCCAAGGACCCTCCTCGATGCTCCTGATGACGCCTGCAGCCTCAGAACCAGGGACCCCTCCAACCGCGACCAGCAGAGGGTAAGACTTCCCGATGTGAAAAGACACCCCTGCGCCCTGCGGCCCCCTGTGCCCAACTCCGGGGTGCCTACCTATCCTCCAACTACCCAACTTACCTCTCGAAGTAGTGGTCGCACCTGAAGAATCTCCGTCCCCGAGCTTGCAGGCTTTGTTCAACTTCCAGCTTCTCCATTGAAATACATTGAGCACCCAACGGCTCAAAAGCACCCTGCACCCAGCCGCCCGAGTGCCCCTGGGAGTGCAACACCTATCCTACTCTACTTCCCTACTTGCCCTGTGTAAGTGACCAGGAGCCCAGCACCCACAGCCGCGTGGCCTGCCTGCTAGCAGCCACCAACCAAGGGCCCTCTGCCCGCCATAGGCTAACCTTGGGCCTAACTCACTCTGCACCCGGCCGCCCCTGTGCCGTTGAGGGTGTACCAACTGTACCTACCTGACCCTGGGAGACCCCTGAGTCTATGCCCAGAACCTTAACTCTGCCAGTCGAGTACTTACCTGAAAACCGATAACCTACATTTTCTCCATACGGTAACATTGACTCGTTTACACTGAAATTTCTTCTAAGTGTCGAGTTTTGAAACTTTAAAATATTCCCTAAAAATCGCCCGATCAACGAAAACGAAATTCCTCACCTGTTATCAGGAGAGATCCCAGTGCTGGATCTTGGTGCCCAGTACTGACCCTGAAAAGCAATTACAACTGTACTTACTGATAACTTGATTTTCCTCCCTAGGATAACATTGCCTGGTTTTCTCCAGAAATTCTTCTAAGTGTCGATTTTTGAAACAAACAAATATTCCTTAAAAATCGCCTGTGTAACGAAAACGATTTCTTTCAACTGTTTACAGGAAATGCACCAGGGTTGAATCCAGGATCCAACCCTGAGTAAGAAAATCATACGTAAAGTAACTGAAACTGCTTTTACTCAAAAACTCCCATTGAGCTCAATGTTATAATTGTGTTTGAATTGTGTTGCCTATTGCAACAACTGTAGCTATTGCATTTAAAAGTCTATTGTGTATTGAAAGTATATAACTAAAGCATCTCATTCTGAGAAAGTATTTTTATACCTACTTGTGGTTCTAAAATAAAACAACAATATATTTTTATATACAAAACAATTGGCCTAGAGTTCAGTTCTTGAGTGTGTGAGACCATTTGCTGACTGAGTGTGTACATCAAATGCTTTACACTGTCCTCTGATACTGCCTTACTGCTCGACCAAGCTACCACTTTAGAGAGTAAGGTTATATCTAACTTTAGCCTCTGCCAAACCTCTGGGGACTGTGGACTCTGTGCACACTGAACCTTACTTTGGTTCAGTATATACAGAGCCACTTTCTGAACTGAGAGACTTCATAGAGGCATAGTTTTCTAACAATGGACTTCTCTTTGAGTACAACATATTTGTTTTCAAAATGTCTTTGTTTGGGGGATCAAAATGTAAAAGGTAACCAATTTCAGGTAGGCTTTTCAGAACTCTTCGCCGTGATGATGACACTGCTTCTTAAGTTTATTACTTATCTAGTTTTATTCATTGTCATGTGACCACAAATGTGTGTGTCAAATGCCTTTCTAATACTTGTTAATTGTCATTGCTGCAGACTAGGTTATTTTCTTACCTTATTTTGGTTTTCTGAAGTATTGAGCTACATTAGTAGCCCAAATTATATTTAAGCCAATAATTGGCCTCCTTTCAAAATTAAGTTGTTCGTATGCTGTAGGTTTGAAAGGAGTTGAAGTAACATGGATTGGTGAAAGGGTCTTGAAATGGGATCATCTGCTTTCTGTACTTTCCTCAGTTAGTGAATGTGAACATTCCCACTTTATTGTTATCCACTGTGGCGCCAATTATATAGGATACTTAACCAGAGGTAGATTGTAAATTGAGATGAAGGAGAAATTTTCCATCTTAGGGGTCAATTCTGATCTCGGTCGGAAGGCCTCCGAATCGGATTCGGCTTTACCGGATCCGAGTCGGAGGCTTTGTTTCTGACCGAGTCGTACAGAGGTCCGGACGCCCAAGTACGATGCGAATGAACGCGAAATCACCGACCGATTCGTTTCCGGGTCCGAACCGCTCCGTACGACTCATTCGCACACGATTCGTACCGCGCAATGGAGACGTTTTACGACCAAGCCAGTACGATGCACGATCCGGACAGCCGGATCGAGTCGGAGCCTCCGACACGTAAACGCTCTGGGAAGCGGACTTCGGGGGTCCGTGCCGGACCCCCCTTCACCCGTAGCCTTACGAGTCGGACACAGGGGGGGGACCAAGGGTCCCCCCTATACATGCATGTACGGTGCAGATGGCACCAACGCGTACCCACTGCAGGGGGCGCCCTTTTGCGAGACGTACCCATTCAGTCAATGGGAGCCCATGTACGCGTCGTACGACCGGCTCCCATTGACTTCAATGGGAGTCCGACCGAACCAAGTCCGGCAGCATGCGGCCGCATCGTACTCGCCCGGTCGGACTGCAGGAGTTCGGCCCGGTCGGAAAACACTCCGGATCCGGCTCGGACGGAGAGCTTTCCGACCCAGATCGGAATCGGCCCCTTAATGTCTATGTTTTCGAACACACATTTTGTGTTCTTAAGTATTTGTCAAAGACAAAAGTGGAAGTGGTCTACTGAAAATGCTACTAAGTTTGAAAAGACTCGAAGACAACGTCAGAATTCCTTTGTGATCATAGAATGTCTTCCATTTTTCATTTAAATATAAAATATAGCAATGCAACACAGTATTGTCCCGATGGTGTTCATTATTCAACCTACGGAAACCATATTTTCATTTCAAACCTAAAAGCTTATTAAAAAAACAAAGGCTCTCTTAAGAACCACTCTATGTTTTGTCTAATTTTATCTTGACATATATAATTTCTTTTAGATTTCAATAAGTAGCACAATACTTTCTCGATAACTTTAAAAAAATGTATAAATCAATGAAAATACTTGTTCCTAACTCTACAGACTTTGCTAAACTGCCTCATTTCTTTATATACATTACAAAAAGATTAATACACTATATTTGATGTTAAAACACAGAAGTGTAGTCTAAGCAATATGACTGCCTTTTTATTTTGCAAGGGCTTTCATTTACCAATAATATTATGTTTCGTACTTGCCATGTACTGCGGTATACTGGTAAGGTACCATGTTGTACTGCAGCACAATATACTGCTAAATTCTTGTCCCTTATTACCTAAAAACAACTGAACAAATGTAGATCAAATAACAAAAAGTGCCCTTTTTACACCCTAATCTATATTCCAGACGTTTTGCCACTATGTCTTTTTAAAAAGTCTATAGAAAATGAATTAGTGGAAAAACGTGTTTTGGGACCACCCTTTATTTTGCATCCCCTTAACTAATAACCACAAAACTTTGCATCATCAGCCAAAGAAGGTAAAATTGTCAGTTAAAACATACTGTTTTAAACTAACAAAACCACTAAAATCCACCAGTTATGGTTATCTCAAGTATCTATAGTTCGTGCCCTAAAGTAACTATAACTCGCGCCCTATCTTGCACAGTATTGCCATGAATAATGTCATTTCAGTAATTGCAGTCATGATATTGAATTTGTCATAGTACATGTCATGAATGATGTAATATGTAAGATAATTAGCAATACATGACAAGTGTCTGAGTTATAGTTACTTAAGGGCATGAATTATAGTTACTGGAAATAAATATAGCTGTTAAATTTCAGTAGTTTTGTTAGTTTAAAACAGTATGTTTTAACTGACATTTTCAGGTTACTATAATTTCCCTTTAATCTTAGTTTTTTTTCAGTGAATTTCTAAGGTTTTTTATAATGTAAAGTAACATAGTATTACAATTCCTAACTATAATGTCACTTTATCCTTTGTTTTTTTCAGTGATTTCTATTTTTTAACATAAAGTAAGATGTTCATAGCCTTGCGCGGTATTAGGTTGGCCCTGCACCAAAACCCAGGCTGGAACCCAACGTCCTGCTGCGCATGGCCTTTGGCCGTGCACGGCATAGGGTTGGGCACAGCACATGGCCTGCAGTCAAGCCCTGTGCCATACCTCCCAGCAGCACCATCCCTTGGCCATGCGCAGCAGAGGGTTAGGCTCCTTCCAGGAAAGTTTTGGGTGATCCATCAAGCGGGGGCCGAGAAAAAGGCAGGGGTCCCAAAACACATTTTCTCCATTTATTTTCCATAGAGAAAATGAATGGAGAAATCCAACAGCGATGCAGCAAAAAACTGCTGAACGGATTTACACCAAACTTGGCAAAAAGCTAGATCTTGCTCCAGAAAGCGTAATTTCTGTGGTTTTGTGGAAATCTGTTCAGTATTTCCTGAGCAATTAAAGCTCAAAAACGTTGTATTTTTCATGCTGTGGTGCGATCGGGGGAACCAACAGATCTCAATCTGTTATCTGATTGGCTGTCACTAAATCAAGAAGGATGTTATGCCAGCCCTCTCAGGGCCAAGTCCTACAAAAAAATAGAAGGTGATAGGGTAGGGATATCCTGGCCCCCCAGGCCTGGTTGAGGGGACCTAGAGGGAGCTCCCCTGCCCCTATTCCCCCCAGGGCCAAAAACATTTTTTTTTGTAATTTTGCAGCGCATTCACAACGTGGTTACCTTAGGGCACAGTGTTCCCACAACTGATGTTATTTGAGATGTCATCATTCTTGTTAGGAATGCTAAAATTGAACATGCTATAAGTGATGTAACATGAAAGGGGATAAACAGTGCATGGAGAAGGTGCGACTTATAGTTAGCGTAGTCTGCCTAGTGAGTTGACAATACTGTGTACGGAGGTGCACGAGTTAAACTCAGTTTGGGGTGGGGCGTAAATTATAACTTTAAGTTATAAATATAGAGTTATAACTATAACTTTTGAATTTCTATGGTTTGTCTAGTTTAAGTTGTTTTTCTATAGAAATAACAAATTAAGTTTTCCTAACTATAACTACATTTGAAACTTTGTTTTTTCCATTGAATTTGTAAGTAATTTTTTTTAAAGTTGCTTTTTATCATATAATGTTTTCTATGATATTCATTTTTTTCTTTTGGTACCGAGGTCAAAGTTAATTATAAATGTTAGTGTCGTCTGCGTGATCATTTTGCTTTCACTTGTGCTTCCTCGAATGTGCCACAGTACCTCTGTACATTTTTATGGATCAATTCTGTTTATTAGGTTTAAACAGCCAAACGAACACCTCCATCTTACGCAGTTCTGTCACCTACAACCGGAGGGCCGGCAACTCAATGGCGTAGAATAACTGATAAATAAAGACCAAACCATATCCCAAAAACCTGTCCCCACCAGACCATCCCGGTCACTCTTTTTAAAATTGAAAATACCAGCTGGTCACCACTAAGTCTGTTGATTGGCCCCTGCCCATGTCTATGATATGCACTTAGCTTCGTGCTTCACCCAAGGATGTTACTGGCAAGAGTTGGTGGGTCCTTCCAGGTGTGGCAGCAGGTGCATCAACTTAAGGTATTTAGGGCAGGTCAGTTTGTTGAATTCTGCAGATAGGATATCTATAAATGGGGCCTAGAGTTTTTGGCAGGTGTCCTTTTTGATCTTGGCTGAGAGCATCAGTTTCTCCATACCTAGTATGAACCATAATTTATGTAGCCATGCTGTGTAGTCTGGGACCCTATTGGAGCCTCTTGACCTCGTTCCCCCCACTGTCCTTTATAGCTAGTATGTTGTCTTGATGTGTCTTGGACCTCAGGCAGTGTTCCAGCATCCATCCACATCTATTGCTCCCTATATAAAACTTACACTTGAGATGCATCAGGACATATTCTGCCCTTTCTAAATCTAAGTGCTTAAGTTGTTTACATGCTTTGTCAACTCGTGCCAGACCTTGAGGGCACCAGTGCACTTGTGGATGGTCTCTAATTCCTTTACTGTCCCCTCTAACTGTTTCTGTTTTTCTCTCTCCACAGTAGGTTATTAGCTGCCGATAGGGCAATCAGTTGCCCGTGACCACCTTCTTCAGCGCCTCCCAGAGTGTCGACATGGGTGTCTCCTCTGTGCCATTGTTTTGCAGGTATGCAGAAATCATGGCGTCCAAAGCAGCTTTATTTCTTGGTTTCTGGATGAGGCTGTCTCGCAGTCTTCACGTTCTTGGGGCTGCCTGTGATCTGTACAATTTTAGCACTAGTGTGAGTGGCGCATGGTCAGATGATGACGTAAGGTTGATGTACACTTCTTTGACTAAGGCCTGTAATGTTGGCGTGGCTAAGAAATAGCATATGCATACATATGTTTTGTGTGCTGTGGAGTAGTGTATAGTTCTTAACATTAGGGTGAGACTGCCTCCATATATCCTCTAGGCCACACTGGCAGCTAAGTAAGGCTTTTTGCTGAGAAGGCTCTGGACTGGGCAAACCACTGGCCCGATTGGTCAAGATCATTGTTCATAACAAGGTTTATGTCACCTCCCACCAAGATAGTTGCATCAGGGGATTGTAAGACCAGCAACAGAGCCTCCTCAATAGAGTGTTCCTGCTGTTCATTAGGAGCGTATAGTAAGGCTATTGTTACATGAAAGTGCCCTATCTGTATGCGATATGCCAGCAAGTGACCTCTATTTTCTGGTAGTTTTCAAAACCCCTGCCCCCTGAAGCACAGAGACAGCAATATAGCCACCCCGCCCTTATTCGCTGCTCCAGATGACTTTTGTTGGTGGGGTAACCAATGCAACCTCATCCTGTGCTCAACCCTTGTCAGAAAATGTGTCTCCTGGAGTAGTCAGATATCACTACTGCTACGCTCCAGGAGACACAAAATGGCGGCCCTTTTTGTCGGCTTGTTCAGGCCTCTGACATTGACGTAGGTTATCTTAACGTTCATAGTGGTATCTTAATGTGGTGGTGATTGTGATGGCTCTTAGAGATAGCTTTCTGAGGATGGGCCAGGGTCATCTCCGTGTATGTGACTCATAGGCCCTAACATTAGTGTACTGTACAGTGTGAGTGACCGGAATGGCAAGAGTGAAATTCAAAAGTAATCCCAAAACATTAACCAAAACAACATTCAGGTGAGGGAATCTAGGCCTCAAGACATCTTTGGACACCCCCAAACTGCAACTACAACCTGGACTAAGTTGGATTTAGCAAAGCCAGTACACTAAAGGCGCATGAAAGACACATCTTGACCTTCAGGTAGCTGTCACGAAAGACATTAATAAAGGTTCACTTGGCAAGTATATGGGATTAGTCAGGACTTTGAAGGAGACTGGTACATGAACAGGTGGGAAAATATTAGGCTAGGTATGCTTTCATAGGGATATCGCATAGGTAGAAGGCAGATAGTCAAGGTAGCAAAGATATATATGTTGTCACTTCACCAAAGGACTCAACCCCATCGGGCAACACTCATCCCGATAATCAATTACTCCCTCAATCCACTAACCAGATGACTCTCTAAACCATACAGAACTCAGCAACCAAGGTCACCCTCTTCCCCATCATGCACACACCCTGCACCTCAGAGAGCTTCACTGGCTTCACAGGAAGCTCTCTTCAAACTCCTGACACACATATTTAAAGTCTTACAGAACACTGGCCCAGCATATCACAACAACCGCCTCAGATTTCAGACATCTTTCAGACATCTCTGCTAAGCCAAACTCCTACTCATTCACACACCCCATGCATATGTAGCACCAGAACAGGCAGTAGTGCCGTCTACCTCTCTCCGAAAGCCTAGAATAACCTGCCCCTCCAGCACCGTGCCTCCTCTAAAATTCCTGGATTGTACAAGAAGCTGAAGTCTTGGCTCTTCAACTAGGTGAGTCTATGGATCGCCCCAGACTGCTCCTGTGTTGACGGCAGGGTACCCTCCCAGGTGATAGTGCACTTTACAAATACACATAACACGACCCAGAACTCTGCACCCAAACCTACACATATGGGTCATATCTGAGGCCTGCTTGCCATGTTCATCCTCTGTCAGAACGTGGTAGATGTTCAGTTTGCCATATGACAAGTTCATTACAGTCACAGCACTGGATATAGTGGTGGACTAGACACATGCCATGTTGTCACTGATTACCTAGTGTGATTAAAACTAACATCCTTAGTAGTTTTGGAGTTGCTCTTAAGGAACTTAGAACGGTCTTCCCCAGCATGTTTACCTTAGTTTCAAACGTAGATATGCTCACTCAGTTGGAGGAATCTAAGCCATGAGGCTTCCTCGAAGGTAAACAGCCATTACAACGAGGCTGTTACCATGCAAGTTGTTACATCGCATGCGTAACAACGCATGCGATGTAACAACGACTACCATTACAACGCAAACCATTATATCGCATGCGCTTTTAAAACGCATGCGATGTAATGGTTATCCACATCGTTGTGAGAAAACTGGGCTGTTCCGTTTCCTCACAATGACGTGCACCGCCCCTCAGACGACGCAGGAACCAGGAGAGAGGAACCACGAGGAGAGAGAGATAAGGGGGATTGTGCTTGGGGTGGGGGTTACTTTTTAAGGGTTTAGGGTAGTGTCGAAGTAGTGTAGTAATGTTTGTGTAGTGTAGGGTTGTGTAGGGGGAGGGTCGTGCTGGGGGTAGTGTTTTAGGGTTTAGGGTAGTGTTGTGGTGTTTGTGTAGTGTAGGGAAGTGTTTTTGGGTTTAGGGTAGTGTCGAGGGGGTCGTGCAGGGTAGTGTTAGAGTGTAGGGGCCGGACTAGGGGTTGTGCGGGGTGTAGTGTTTTAGGGTTTAGGGTAGTGTTGTGGTGTTTGTGTAGTGTAGGGTAGTGTTTTAGGGTTTAGGGTAGTGTTGTGGTGTTTGTGTAGGGTAGTGGTTTAGGATTTAGGGTAGTGTCGGGGGTCATGCAGGGTAGTGTTTGAGTGTAGGAATGGACTGGGGGTAGGGGAGGGTCATGCGGGGGTAGTATTTTAGGGTTTAGGGTAGTGTTGTGTTTGTGTAGTGTAGGGTAGTGATTTAGGGTATAGGGTAGTGTAGGGAGGTCGTGCAGGGTAGTGTTAGAGTGTAGGGACAGGACTGGGGGAAGGGGCAGGGTCATGCTGGGGGTAGCGTGTTAGGGTTTAGGGTAGTGTTGTGGTGTTTGTGTAGTGTAGGGTAGTGTTTTAGGAATTAGTGTAGTGTCGGGGGGTTGTGCAGGGTAGTGTAGTGTTATTGTAGGGAGAGGACTGGGGTCGGGGGAGGGTCGGGGAATTAGTGTAGTGTCAGGGGGTTGTGCAAACGCTTACCATGAGTATACCTTTACCATGCATGCCTTGGCATTGAAATGGCATGCGTGGTAAAGGTATAGTCGTGGTAAAATTTTGCGTTGTAATAGTACTCGTAATTGACATCGCGTAGTAATACCCGCGTTGTAAAGGCACGCGTGGTATTTCTATGTGATGTAACGAGTGCTATTCATCCTCGGACACTCCCAACTCACATCCACAAACTGGAATGAGTTAGATTTAGCACAGCGAGTGTGCTAAAGGCGCATGAAAGGCATGTCTTCCTGAGTCTCATGTGGCTCTCAGGGAAGCCATTAATAAAGGTTTACTTGGCAAGCATTTGGTAAGGTTCAGAACGTCGACAGAGGCAAATCCTTGACAGGTAGTAAAACCTTAGTCAAAGTGTTTTTTTGTTTGTGAAGCTTGTTGAGGCACCAACCATCTACATGTCTGGCCATATGTATGTAGAGGTTTGCTTGTGGTGTGTTTGTATGCAAGTTGCTTGATGACTGAGTGAGAGGTGGTTTGATTGCGTATGTCCTATGGCGTATGAATGTTATAGGCCCTTGAATGGTGGCAGTATATTGATGTGAGGGCACTGCCTTGGTACATTGGGCCTTGGCTGGCACTATGGAAGACTTGTGTGTGGTGTGTGAATGCCGTGTGAATGGCCCATAAAGTGGTTGGTGCCACGTCGAGGCTTTACGACTCACCCTCGATAGACTTGGGGGTAGATTTGCAAACATTTTGGGCTGGGTTTTCATCATAAAAGTGACACAAACCAGCACAAAATATTTTTTTACTTATTTACTTTCCATGTAATGTAATGTAGTCTGAAAGTAACACAAACCAGCGTGAAATGCTGCCATACGTGGTACATGGGTATTCCCATGCAACCACCCATAGTTTTTAATGCAAAACCCTATCTACTAGCAACAGTGGACAGGGTTCTGCGCCAAAATTTAACACCACTTGAAAGCAGGCATTAAAATGAGATATTATTTCATTTCTCCTTTCTTTTCCGACTCTGCGTGTGTGCTGCACCTTACAGCACACAGACATACTAGGAAAAGTTGTCTAGGCATGGTATTTTGTACTGGAAGGAAACCCTTCCAGTACAAAACCTATGCTAGACTCACGCACAAACCCTTGCACTATGACGCAAAGGTATGTGCATGGAGCTCAGCAGCAAAATTATGCGCTGCACTAGGGAGAGGGGCAGAGAGTGCTATATCTCTGTAAATATGGCACTCTCCTGCTCTCTCCCTGTTATGTAGCGCAGCAATATTATAGTATGAAATATGGTTAACATATTCTGATACTATGATTAGCATTTGTTCTTTGAAGCTAGCCCTTCTGGAGGTGCCAAAACCAGCCTGCATAAATGGTGGTTTCACTTCGAAAGTTGAGTAACAACTCCTCATGTTTTTTGAGAACTGAACACCTGGAGGTGACAAGGGTGGTGTAACTTGCATTGATCCAACTCTCTCTGCCACAGTGCCCTGCAAGCTTGAAATGTTGTGTAAATGGCTAAGATCACTCATTTATTTACATTTTGTGGTGGATATTTCTGAAATCTGTTGCGATTTACAAATTGCCACCACATAAATATGTTGGCCATGATAAGAAAGGGCGCAATAAGGAACATTTACACATCGTAGTTTTCTACTGAAAACGACCCTTTTTTAGGTCTCGGCCTGCACCAGCGCTTGCGCTGGTCTGGCCGAGAGTTTTAGTAAGCGGGTTTTGGAAGTGCAAACACTGGCTTTCGGCTGGCGACCAGCTTGAGTTCACGAAGGCGTGCACGCGCAGCTGGCATCTGGGTTTCCTATCTCTTCCTCATTTCCTCGTCATGGCTCATTAACTCTCTGGACTCTGATGTTTCAATCGCAGCAGCAGCTCACATTACCAACTGAGGGCCCTGGACTACAGTCACATGAAAAACAACAGCCATTAGCATTGAAATGCAAGCTTTTTTTTGTCTAGTTAGAAATATTGCTTCGGTGGGTTGATTTCACCTTATATCGCTATTTGTTTTATATTGGGAGTCACAGCCTAATTAGCAGTATTTTTGTCTCTCACTGTTTTTTTAAAAATATTTATTCGCGCAAAGCACAAAGCTATATTTAAGGTTACTTTTTCCGCGTCACTTCTTCACTCTATTTAAACTCCACACCCCCACTCTTATTGTCTCTCTCCTTCTCTCTCTCTCTCCCCTCTCTAATTCTCTCTCTACTTAATTAACTCTCCCTCTCTATCTTTTTTAGCCTTTCATTCTCTCTCACCCCTTTATCTGTTTCTCTTTCAAACTCCTTCATTCACTCTCTCTCTCCCTTCTTTCTCTCTCTCTATCCCGCTCCACTCTTTATTCTATGTACACCCTTTCTCTCTCTCTCTCTCACCACCCTCTCTAATTGGGCATTATATCTTCACTCTATCTCTCACTCGGCAACACCACAGCATCACTCAGCGCAACCACAGCATCAATCAGAGCCAGCACAGCATCAATCAGAGCCAGCACAGCATCACTCAGCACCAACACAACATCTCTCAACGCCATCACAGCATCACTCAACGCCATCACAGCATCACTCAGTGCAACCACAGCATCACTCAGCACAACCACAGCATTACTCAACACAACCACAGCATCACTTAGCGCCACAACAGCATCACTCAGCGCCACCACAACATCACTCTGCGCCACCACAGCATCACTCAGCACCACCATAGCTTTACTCAGCGACACCACATCATCACTCAGGGCCAACACTGCATCACTCAGCACCACCACAGGATGACTCAGCACCACCACAGGATGACTCAGCACCACCACAGGATGACTCAGCACCACCACAGCATCGCTCAACACCACCACAGCATCGCTCAACACCACCACAGCATCGCTCAGCACCACCACAGCATCGCTCAGCGCCACCACAGCATCGCTCAGCGCCACCACAGCATCACTCAGCGTCACCACAGCATCACTCAGCGCCACCACAGCATCGCTCAGCGCCACCACAGCATCGCTCAGCGCCACCACAGCATCGCTCAGCGCCACCACAGCATCGCTCAGCATCGCTCAGCACCGCCACTGCATCGCTTACCACCACCACAGCATCACTCAGCGCCACCACAGCATCACTCAGCGCCGCCACAGCATCACTCAGCGCCAAGACAATATCACTCAGCACCACCACAGCATCACTCAGCGCCAAGACAATATCACTCAGCACCACCACAGCATCACTCAGCACCACCACAGCATCACTCAGCACCACAGCAGTATCACTCAGCAACACCTGAGTATCATTCAGCATCACCTCAGCATCGTCTCCACAACAGTCACCACCACCACCACTACCACCTCAGCATCACTCAGCACCACCTCAGCCTGCTCTCGGAATCTGGCATCTGTTGATTCTCCCCTAGCGTCTGGCCGCTGCTAGTGTTATAATACAGGTACTAGTTCCCAACCTTCACCCTCCGATTGTTTATGCCCCCTCAAAAAAAAAAGCTTTAACAAACAACCATTGCAATAGGCAGAAACAAGTTGCCAGCATTGCAAGAACAAAAGAAAACTGAGGAAATTTTTTATTGTAAATACTTTTTTAATATGGTCGTTCAGTTTTACATAATGCCTTCTTGGTCATATATAAAGTAACAAAAATGCTTCTGACACTTTTTTATTATAACTTTTCAGCATGCCGCACAGCAGCCACACTTCTCTACAGCACAGCTTGAAGACATTGGCAAAGTCAATAGCTCTGGCTAAACACTTATAAGGCCCCAAAGGCGAGACCTATTGGCTATGCCAATGCTTGTTTGCAATGGGGTAGCTGTGGATTTTGGGGCTTGTCTGTGCTGCCACCCAGAGAAACCTACCAAGTCCGCACATTTCTGAAAACTATACAAGCAGGGGAGTCCAGGGTGGCATGACTTGCATGAATCTCACAGGTATTTTTTACCAAGCAGCCCTTACAAACCTCAATCTTTGGCTAAAAACATACATTTTCCTCACATTACTGTGTGGGAAAGTTCCAGAATCTGCAGGGATCCACAAATTTCAATAATATTGGGCCCCCTCTCTGAAGTGTACATCTACTCACTGCCAGGTGTGGAGGGTTGACTTGGATGGATAGTGGGGGCCAGGCTGTCATTGTCCCCCTTATCCTCTTCCTCAATGAATTCTCTGCCATCATCCTCATCCCTACTTTCAGGGGTTATTTCACTTTCCAGTAGTGCTCTCCTGGGTTCTTCCTACGCACTGGGGGCCTTCTCCAGGTCCTGAGACTTAGGAGCTGATTAGGATGGCGGTCGGACTTTCGTCCGACTGCCATCCTATCAGAGGTGGGACCGCCCGACAGGATGTCGGTGGTCCCACCATAGGCGTTAAGATGCGACTGCCACACACATGTTGAAATACCTATGTTTTGTATTGCGGCGGGTGCTACTGGCTGCAGCACACGCCGTAGTACAAAAAGGGGACACTTCACATATCCCTGCACTACATGGCAGGCACCGTGCGGTGCCTGCCACATGTTGCAGGGATATGTAGGGGGGCACCTTAGGTGCCCCCAGGTCCCATGTCTGAGGGCCAGGAGGTAACACGGGTCCGCCACGGGCCCCCAATGTCCCTTTCCACCAGCCTTTTCATGGCTGGTAAACTGCCTTGAAACAGCTGGCGGGTAGTGACATCATAATCCCTACAGCGGTGCCAAAATAAGAAAGTCACGCAACACGAAAGAAATGCAGCACCAATTTATAAAAATAGACCTTATTTTTATTAACTTTTAGAGTTCCCACATGTCTCCTCATAACAACAGTATCCTACTTGTGTGGGTGGGCCAAGAAACAGAGACACTAAAGGCCTTAAAGCGCTGGGTGCAGAGCTCAGCGATAAAGGTACTATGCAGTATTTGGGCCCAAATTCGGCCACCACCCTTGGACACCTACCAACAACAGACGTTTTTTAAAACTAGACACCCAGGGGGATCCAAGGTGGTGTGCCTTGCGTGAATCCCACAAAGCTTTCTTACACACAATGCCCGGCAAACCTCAATCTTTGCCTAAAATTATGCATTTTCCATCCATGATGGAAACTTCCAGAATCAGCAGGAATCCACAAAATTCCTACCACCCAGGGATACCCCACTTGTCCCAATAAAAACACTTCCCCCCTTGTGTGGCTGGACCTAGTGCCTTCGACAGGAACTGATCAAGCCAAAGTAAATTTGAGTCCCATGGACAATTTGTAGACCCCTGCAGATTCCGGAACATTCCCGTAAAAAAATGTGAGGAAAATGTGTGTTTTTAGCCAAAGTTTGAGGTTTGCTGGGGCTTCTGGATAAGACAAACACGTCAGATCCATACAAGTCACACCATCCTGGATTTTTTTTTTTTTTACTTTATTGCATGATCAATTAAAATCTTACAAATAGAAAATCATCAATACACAGCCATGTTAAAACATAACTGTAAATCCGAGATCCATCTTAAACCATAGACGAGCGAATCTCCATTGCGAATAGTAGAGAATACATTATATACACTAATTTAGTTAATCATTATTGCAGGTCAACAAGGTAAATCTTAAAAGGGGAATAATTTACAGTTAATAAATTCATTACTTATGTGCAAAATCGCGTGTGCATTTCAGAATTCTATTCTAGCTATTAGTAACTTCCAAATTTACTATGCTCAAATCACTGACCTCTAATTTCTTTTTCGCTAGAATCAAAAATTTTGTAAAATTTGCATTCATTATTATATCCATAGGCTTAAAACAAACTACCAGGGCTTGTCTACATGTTCGTACACCTCTCTCAATAAAACAAATTTTTAAATATCTCATTCCTTCATCCTTCAATGATGTACATATACAAACCAAATGTATAATATTTTCTTCCCATTGGTTGCATAATCTGCAGGGAGTCGGCTTCGTTGGTCTCAGCCATGGCATTGCATGCATTAGTCCTGGAAGATAGCCAAATCTTGCTTTAATAAATATATTTTTTGTTTGTACTGTCCAAGGAATTTCTAGATATGGCTGAGCTTTAAGGATCTTTAAGGAATTGCCCAGGTGTCTAGTTATCAGAAATGTGCAGTTTGGTAGGTTTCCCGCCCGGGGTGCTGTGCGAGCTAGGGCCCAAAATCCACAGATAACCGAATTGCAAAAAAATGGTTGGTTTTCAGTGGAAACTTTTGATGTGTCCGTGTTCCGTTTTGTGCCATTTGCTATTGGAGGTGCTAGGCCCACCCACAAAAATTGGGTTCCACTTTTATTGGAAGACTTAGCGGAATGCTGGGTGGTAGGAAATTTGTGTGTCCCTGCAGATTTTAGAACTTTCCATTAAGAGAAATGTGAGGAAAATTTTCTTTTTTATTCAAAGTTTGAGGTTTGCAAGGGCTTCTGGGAAAAATCACATGGTGAAAGTCATGCAAGTCATGTCACCTTGGACTCTCCTGTGAGTATAGTTTTCAGAAATGTGCAGGTTGGTTGGTTTCCTTAGGTGCCAGCTAAGATAGTGCTAACCAAATTGCAAAAAAAGGATTGTTTTTCTAAAGAAAAAGTTGACATTTCTCCAATTATCAAGGGAATCGCTAACAAGCATAGCGATAAGAAAAGTAGCGATAACCTCTGTTATCGCTACATTCCTTACGCCTGCTTTGAAGCTGACTTAGCAATGATATCCTATGGAAGGTGGATATGATGGCTAAGTATGTGTAGCCCTATCAGCAAGCTATCGCCAAAAGTTGTGCGATTATCGCTGGATTTCCAGCGATAATCGCACAGTTGGCGGCTTGCGCTCTGAATCTTATCGCTTTGGAGATAAGCGTTGCTGATAGCATGCTATCTCCGCGATAAAATTCAGAGTTGGCCGGCGATAATTATCCTCACGCTAAGAGCGCTGAGCGATAATTATCGCCAGCCCTTGTAGATATGCCCCTTGGTGCTTCTAATCATTTATATCTGTTTCTGTCTAGTGGTTGTTTCAGCACACCTATTTTACACTAGAATAACGACTGTTCAATAAATGCTTATTGAAAAACGCCCATACCGTTTATTCTGTGTATCTCTCTGAGACTGAGTGAGCACGAGTGACTGAGCGAAAAGTAGTACACTGTTTCCACCGTTCTGAGGGATCAGGGTTGTCATGTTCGATAGTTGCCAAGAACTATTCTCTCCTTGGTAAGAGGAGTTTCTAGTGGCACTGTGAGCTAGCTGGTACACAGACCAACATACCCGGTGGGGGTGTCTAGAGTCAGTCTAACACCAATCCTGCAGTGTATGTTGTCTAAACGCGCAGACCCTATATAGGTTTTGTAGGAACTACACGGCAGTATGGGTACCCACAAATTCAGAGATGTCCAAATAACCACTGCTCCTAAACTCAGCATCTGGTGTACATTTCAGATATATACAGGTCTGCATTATACACATTTTCACGTTTTATATTTTATCATATGAATTGCTCTATACTTGACACACAATGAAAGCCATTGTAAGGTGGAGCTCAGATGTTGGCTCTGGGTACCTAAGGTTCTTGGAGAATCTGCAAACCCTATAGATCACCAGAAACAAAAGAGTCTAGCAAACATACTGTTGTATTGCTTTTGTAAATCAGTTATTGTGAAAAGAAGTTACAGATGAAAGCATTGCCAGATATACCTAGAGTCCTCACTAATAAAGGTGATAACCGAGGAATTCTAAGGTATTTTTAGATTTTCTGGATCCCTTCTTTGTCCAGTAGTTTTATTCCAGACCTCCCTCCTCCCGCCAAGTCTTTGAGGAGGTTGAGTCCGTCCTGGTGATACCACCTTACCAGGGTGGGGAGAGGATGCCGATGATGAAGCATGACACTATTATGTGTGTGAGGTATCCTCTTCCATAAAGTATGGCTTTCCTACTCACTTTAACAGAAATCCTGTCATATATATAAAAAAATCATATATAAGCACTGTTAACTTTCCTGAAATGTAGCAACCTGTTTCGCTTGAAAACCTTTTGTTTTCTTTGATGTATGGTGAGCCCCCGTACCTTTTATAATACTCTAACTATAAAAAGACAATTCAAAACTAAAGGACTAGCCATAAGTAACTAAAGGACTAGCCAACCAGCCCTAAGAAGAAAGCATACTAATTATCATGTGAATGTACACATGTAATCAGAAAATGCCATCATTTACAGGGCAAGACGGCTAATGACTGATGTAGACTGAACCATTATCCTGTGCAGTTCGCTGTCCTGGACGGAAGTACTGGGTAAAGGACACTTGGATAGTCCAATGGTAGAATCTAGCTGACACAAAAGCCCCAAATGCATCTACATGGAAACATATTTATAAATATGGATGATGTATTATTTAATTATTTTATTATTACAAGTTCTTGGCAGACAGCCAGCCAGAAGAGATTCTTGCAAGAATTATTACAGTGCAAATCTTCTCCCCCAAGGGTTTGTCAGAGGCTGTAACCAACATCAAAATCATTCCCTCCAAACGTAGTCTGTGCCATCTCATGTAACAAAATATATATCTGTAGGCTTTAATACTGAGAAATAACAATCCACACTTAAATGCCTACACATTTTCACATATGCTTTTCACTATCAATATGTCAGGCCTAACGTGTTTATCATAACTTTTCATAATAAACAGATCAGATCTATGGCAGCAGAAATATTTTTCCTAGTGACCAATCAGGGCTGTAGCTGTAATAATTGGCTTATCACGAAAGCAAACCGAGGCCTTCTGTACTGAGCGTAAGCTTTCCCACAGGGCAACCATCAAGCATACCGTCATAAAATCACATAGTTTACAAAATTACAGGAAAGCACTATCTCTACTAAGAGTGCCTAACAATGATTCTGACAGTACAATTCTTCCATAACCATGGTTTTTCAAAGGGGGTTACCAGCACTAAAAACCCTTGCCTACTTTGGTAATCTGTGAGATTCCGTGTAACAAAGTACCTATCTGTAGGTTTTAATACAGAGTAATAACATAGCAAATAGCAAAATAGCAAATAGTTTGCAAAACTACAGGAAAGCTCTGTCTCTACTAAGAGTGCCTTACAAAGATTCTGACAGTACAAATCTTCCATAACCATGTTTTTTCAAAGGGGGTTACCAGCACTAAAACCCTTGCCTACTTTGGTAATCTGTGAGATTCCATGTAACAAAGTACATATCTGTAGGTTTTAATACAGAGTACTAACAATCTAACCTTGAATGCCTATTGACTTGAACTTATGCATTTCAAAATCAATATGTCAGGCCTACTGCCTTTATCATAACTTTTCATTATAAACAATCAGCCCTATAACCTTTATCATTGGCTTGCCCCATAACAAACTCAGACCTACAGTGTTTGTTCCTAAGCCGTCCCAAAAGGCAACAATCAGGTATACTGTAATAAAACTAGGAATGTGTTTAAAATACAGTTATCAAAACGATTTTAAATCCCTATAGAGCCAAATAAGGATTACAATACTGTAAATCGTCTATCCCTATGGTTTGTTCAGGTGGGGCACCAACACCAAAACTCTTGCCTAGCACAGTAACCTGAGAGTTTCCATAGAAATACCTGCCTACCTTGCACAGTGTAATAACAATTCACCCTTAAAAGCCTATTGCCTTTAGCACATGCTTTTCACAATAGGTAAGTAGTGCCTACTTGCTTTGTCATAGCGTTTCATTATAAATCAATGGCTTGATATAACCCAGGCTGACCATGGTGCACATAAACTGCCAACTATCAGGCATACATTTATAAAACTACGAATGTGTACAAAATTACAGTTGACAAAACAACATACAACCTCTCGCATTCATACCTAACAAGAATCATCACAGTGAAATTTGTTTCCCAGGATTTGTCAGAGTGGGTGATTAACACCAAACCCCTTGCCTACTATAGAAATCCGTGAGATTATATGTAATCAAATACCTTTCTACAGCCTGTGACATAACAAGATAACAATCCACTGTCAGAGGCCTATTGGCAAATGTATGCAAAATTACAGTTGGCAAAGCAAAACACTATCTCTCCTAACTGTTTTAACAATGAGTCTCAGACTCCAAATCTATACTTATGGTTTGTCAGAAGGAGTAACCAACATCAAAACCATTGCCTACTAAGGAAATCTATGAGATTATATGTAACAAAATCCCTACCTGTAATAACAATCCACCCTTAACTACCTATTGACTTTACCATATGCTTTTCACAATCAATATGCCTGGTCTTCTGCCTTTATTGTAACTTTTAATAACAAACAATGAGGCATATAGCCTTTATCATTGGCTTTTCAGTATAACTAACTCAAGCCTACTGTAGTTAGTGTAAACTTTCCACAAGGCAACTATCCGGCATAAAGTCATAAAAGTACAAATGTACATAAAATTATTACATTTAGCAAAGCAAAATACTATCTCTCCTAAGAGAGCCTATGAAGGATTATCGTAGTGCATATCTTGTATCTCCACAGTTTGTTTGGTAGATGAGTACAAATCTGCCTACTAAAGTAATTTATGAAATTGCATGCAACAAAATACCTGCCTTTAGGCTTTAGCACAGTGTAATAAGAATTCATCCTTAAAAGACTACTGCTTTAATGCATGATTTTCACAATAAGTAGGCCAGGCCTACTGGCTTTGTCATAACATTTTATAACACATATATCAAACCTATCAAATCTGGCATGACTTCTCCTGATCAACCTATGAAGCCTTTAACCTTTAACATTGGCTTTACAGTTTACCGAACACCGGCCTATTCAAGGGTACATAAACTGACAACCATCATGCATACAGTTTTAAAATTACAAATATGTAGAAAAATGCAGCTTGTAAAACAACACACACCCATCTCAATAGGGCCGGACAAGAATCATCATAGAGAAAATTTCCAGGGTTTATCAGAGTGGGAGGCCAATGCCAAAACCCTTGCCTACTACAGTAATCTTTGAGATTACATGTAACAAAATACCTGCCTATAGCCTGTTAAACAATGTGATAGCAATACACTGTTAAAGGCTTACTGGCTTTAACAAATGCTTCTCACAATTATTAAGCTAGAGTCTAGACCAACTTCCTGTGTCATAATGTTTAATAATAATCAGGCCAGACCTATGGCACCAGACATAGCGTTTCCAGTGCACCAAACATGCACATAACTTATCGCCATAACCAACTCAGCCCTACAGTTTTGAGCCTAAGCTTTTCCACAGGGCAACCATCAGATACAAAGTCATAACATTAGAAATGTATGCAAAATTACAGTTGGCTAAACAAAATACTGTCTCTCCCAAAATGGCCCAACATGGATTCTCATGGAGCAAACCTTCTATATCATTGGCTTTTCACAATGGATGACCAACACCAAAACCATTGCCTACTATGGTAATCTATGAGATTCCATTTAAAAAATACATAGCAGTAGTCTTTAATATAGAGTAATAGCAATCCTCACTTAAATGCCTATTGACTTTAACATGTACTTTTCACAATAAATATGTCAGACTTGGTGCCTTTACCATAACATTTCATAATAAACAGATCATGCAAATAGCCATTTGGTTTGCCCCCATGCCCAACTCAGTCCTTCTGTATCAAGTATAAACTTTGCCACAAGCCAAAAAGTACAATACAAGCAGTCTTTAAGGTAAAAGATCATAAATTCGGCCCAATCAAATCCTGTACTCGGGGAACAAGTGTGTGGGTGAAGCCTAAGCCCCTGTCTCAGTAGGAATCTAAAAGCTCTTTTTTGTTGTCCACATATGGTCAATTGACAGTTTCACTGTCTAGCCAGACCTAAACATCCATGTAGATATATGTAGCCCTGGGCTCTCAAACATAAAACTGCATTCTGAAGTCTAAGGTTAATGATTGCTCTCCTCCCCTCTGTGCTGCTGCCACAGAAAAACAAACACTGTAAATTATCTAGTTATTTAACTCACTTTAAAAGTATTACAGTGTCATGTATGTGCCCTTGAAAGTTCAAGCGCTGGTTTACTGCTTGTGGTTAATGCAGCTGGATTAATAAACAACATTATCACAGTTGTGTGGACGGCAAGCACTTTCTTGTTGAACCACACAACCTCTGCCCAATCAAAACATATACTCCTGGCTACCAACACGTGGGTGGAGCCAAACAATACCTCCTGGTAGTGTTCTTAAAGCCCTTTTTTTAGATTAATCATATAATGTCTGGCGACAGGTGCACTGTCAAGCCAGAACTAAAAACAGAACTGTAAGTAAAAGCTAAACTAGTCTTGCAATCATGAGGATTACCAGTGCTTTCAGTGGGCCGGTACTCATAGACCTCATTTGCGAGTTGCTAGGGGTCGTGGTTTCCCCCTTGAGACCCCTTGCCTCAGAGGTGGCAAAATCGGTGCAAGAACACAGGGACAGCTTGCTCTTTTAAACGTTGATGCTCAGCTCTTCTTGTTTACTGTCCATTTTTTTGTTACACTAATAGTGAGTGCAATAAGAAATGGACCACCAGGAGCTGGAACAAAACTATTCCTGGCAGCTAAGGTATGCAGAGCAATGCTTTTAAATGTATGCTGTGTGAGTGTCTGCAGGTGAGAGTTTGTGTGCGATAGACAGTGTATGTGTGAACATGCATGTGGTACATTTCAACATGTGTAAAGGTAAAGGTGAGTGGGTGAGAGTCAGTTACAGGTAGTGAGTGAGCATAAGTGAGATTGAGTCTCAATAAGGGAGTATGAGTGAGTCATAGTGAGTGAGATTTGAGTGACTGCAAGTGAGCGTGAGTGGATGGATAAGAATTAATGAGTAAGAATGAGCATGAGGGGATGTTAGAGAGTGAGCCAGAATGAGTGTGAGTGAGCAACAGTGATTGAGAGTAATTGTGAGTGAGAATATGTAAGTGAGTGCAAGTGATTGTAAGTGGCAAAGTATAAGTGAATGAGACTACAACTGAATGTGAGTCCATTAGTTTGAATGAATTAGGGCGAATTAGTGAAGTGAGTGAATGGAAGTAAGCATTAGTAAAAATGTGTTATTATGCTTGCAAGTATGCGATTATCCATGCACTACTGAAGGTCATTTTGGCTTAGAGAGACAGCCATGGCAGTACTGGTATGCTGCAATTCTTATCATGACAGGCATCTGTCAGAAAATACTGGTACACTGGAGGTCATTCTTGGCATGGTGGGTATTCATGCTAAAATTCTAGTACTGGCATACTAGAGGTAATTCTTGACATATGGGGTACCCATGGCAGAATTCTGGAACTGACATAGTGGATGTAATTCTTGGCATAAGGGCACCCATGAAAATACAATGGACATAATTTTTTACAACTAGGGGTAGCAAGAGCACATTTTGGAAAACAAAACGGGGTCAAGTCCTGGGGAGGATCCAGTTTCATTGGCTCTGCACACTATGGAAGGACTGAATATTTAATGAGAGCACTTTCAGAGCCTGTAGTATTTTAGCATATGTATCTGAAAATTGTGCTTTAAATGCACCATATGATGTTTTTTTCAAAATGTTCTCGGAGAAGAGCCCCCTTCAGCCCTCCTAGAAGAGGTCTGGCTCACTGGCTTCACTCCTTCACTACAAATCTGGGCAAGTATTACTCTCCATCACTTTCATAGATTATGGTAGCATCCTAATATATGTGGTATTTAAACCAGCAATTTATCAGTGTTATCAGTGTTGTGTTGTTATATTAATCATGCAGTTACAGAACATTAGCTGTGTCAATTATCATGGCAGCATTAGAGTTAAGGTCATGTGACATCCCGTTCTGGGAGACAGGGGTGATAGGTTAATATGATGTCACTTCCTGTGATGTCATTAAGTTCTAAGGATATCTGATGTCACTTCCGCTACCACTGGCATTTTGATGCATCAACATCTTTGTCAGACTGAATGCCAGCACTTCATCATTTTCTCCTTTCGAGTACCGGGTCTTTTCCTCAGCTGAGGACAGTACCGGTACTCACACGGACAACAGGGAAGCTTCAGTGCAGCTGTTATGCCTCAGCTGCTATTGATGAGGCTGACAGAATGAAGCATTTATGTGCGCCACTCTGACAGCTGAGCGCCAGTGCAGACCAACAGACTCTAGTGGTGCATGCATCCTATCTCCCTCTCTCCCCTCGGAGATGATTTTATCATTAGTGCTGCTATAATGCCAAACAAAGTGCATTTCCTGCAGCCAGTGCGTATTGCATTTTCTACTGACATCCCCTACTAAGGCGTCAGTCGCACACCCTGTAGAGACTGAATTACTGGAGCACCAAGCCTGGCTCCGACACATCTGTATTGTCCTGTTTTTTAGTAAGCAGTACTCAAATGAAGTTGTCAGAGCGGCCTCTCAATCTGCTGTTATCACATCACTGTTTATGCTCGATACACCTCTTCGCAAAACTGCCCTGATTTACAAATGTGAGCCTCATTTCAGCAGATGCGCTAATGGTGGGCACTTTATTTTGGTGCCTGGGTTTATTTTCTGTCCCAGATCGACCCTGCGGCGGAGTGCATGCCCTTGAGTGGTGCAGAAGAGGTGCACGGCCAAGCAGTGCCTGGCACAGGGCCGGACTGAGACAGAAAATAGACCGGGCGTCAAAGTAAGCGTGGCCCCATTAGTAAATTAGATTACCAAAAAAGTGTCCCATGTTTGCAAACTGTGCCAGTCTCGAACTCGTAAAGACACTTTGTATAATTGTTTTGCAAAGTATGGAAGACTGCATGGAATTGAGCTTGCTGAATGCAATGTTGGTTTTAATACCAGGGAAATTAATAGTAAAAAACGACCCAGCAGACCATATAATAGGTCCGCAAACAGCAAAAAAATAAGGCCCACACACTGACCTGTCAGACCAACCCGCTGGACACTGTCTGACTGCCCTTTAGGCCAGTCCCACCCTGGTGCCTGGCTTTGTATGTCCACAGAGGAGTGAGTTGTAAGTGCCCCACGTACTGAACTGGAAATAAAAAATGTCATTCACAGCACTAAGTCCCCTCTCTCATTAGCCAAAGCGAGTAGAAACAGCTATAGAACCCTCCAAAGATATAGGCTGGGAAACATCTACTGGGCTGGGGACAGAGCCTTTCAAGTCACGTGTAGGGCATTATGAGACTGACCCTTTCTCATCCTCATTGACTTTCGGACTAGCATGCCTACCATTCCTTATCCTGTGAAGGCGCGTATAGGCCAGCCCTCCTATGAGAGATTAAAGAGAGCCAAGTGAGAACAAAAGGTGAGCGCCATGAGGGGCGAAGGGAAAGAAGGAAAGAGAGGAAGGACAAGCCTTTCGACAGAAAGAAAAGAAATGAAAATGAGAAGCTGGGTAAAGAATCTGGGGTGTAAGGAAGAGAAACAGGAGGGCACAGGGGTAGAAGAGGACTAAAGAAAGGTAGGTAGGGGAAACAATCCCAGTTCTAGCTGGGGGGCCGGATGGGCCAGGCCCACCCAAACATGACCGTTGGCCCACCCAGTCACGGCAGAAGAGGACATGGAGAAGGCCCCTGTTAAGTGCTACCTCCCTCTCAACGTCAGAAAGTTGAATTTTTTTTTACTGTCTTTAAAACTGAAATTGGGCGGATTGTGTTTTGGGGTTAGAGGTCGGTGAGCGAAAAAATTAACAGGGAGAGCCCCAGAGCCGAGTTAAGGTTCTGGCTTGGGTTTTAGAGCCCATGCACCAGCCAAGCCCTGAAAATGTTTACTATGTAAAACATGCACCAAACCACGTAAAATATGATACAGTCTCTTCAAAATTCAAAAAGTGTATTTATTTAGCACATGGAAGCTTTGACATTAATATGCCACAATATAGCACTGCACTGAGAAGAACTTATTAAAAGTGATAGTTTTTAAATATGAGCTTAGAGTCATTCCTGCCCCTGACCTCACACTGGTGACAGTGCCAATAGTGAACCAACAGGCAACATAGTGGTCTTGTGGACCCTGTATGTGGCCCAATTTATTATACTGCAACATTAGTCTATTAAATCAATAACAATCAGTGTTTACATTCATGCATTTGAACGTGCTTTCATGCAATTCATTCAGGTTTTATGTTTTCACTTTGTACAAATCAGCCACTAAATGGCTATCTATTTGTCTCTCCTTTTTATATTAATGCTTTATTTTTACCTCTTTGTGCTGTTTTCTGCAGTTTTTATTTAGTGCGACCTCGACCTAGAGGTATTGAAGCGCTTGACATGAACACCAGTTACATTACACAATGCCACATTCATTTCTTTTCAGCACTGGAGATTTACCCAGAATCACAGGATGTTGAGCCAACTCCGAGGCTTGAATCTAGCTTGTTCAGTTCCAAATTGGAAGCTCTCGCCGTAATGCCACATCCTAAGTAGACTGAGGGTGACAGGCAGAAAGCTTGGAACGTTATGAATTCGAGGTTCCAAGAGCACCTCAAGCTGAGCCAAAGCCAGGCTTCAGGCACAAGCACAGATCAAGCTTTCAGTGGGTCCCCCATCTCTAGTTGGTAGAGTGGGGACAGAGGTTTACCTGCCAATGATGCAGCAGGTACAGTGACACTAGGGCCAAGGCCTATGAACGGCCTTCTGCACCTCAATTATGGCCTGTGTGGGGGTTCTGAGAGTGTTTATGTATTTTAACTTGTGTAAGATGCATGCAGTAATATGCTGTAGGATGGAGCATGCATTATACTATTCGGATAGTAGCTGTGCATACCTCAGTGGAATGCAGCCACCAGGGTGAGGGAATCATAAATGTCCCCCTAGAATTATTGTAAAATGACAATGCCTAATAGAGTAAGGGCCTGATTCACAAAGATAAACATACACTTTTGTGTAAGTTTACTATTTTTTTGTATTCACAAGCTATGAATTTATTTTTACTAACAGTAATTTTCTGGCTCCAGAGATTCTGCAGTCGGGATGGAGAGCTCCGCACATAAAAAGATAGGACAGGCCTAACTTTTTAGGTGCGGAGTATCTGCCATGAGTGCGGAGTCTCCACAGTTGTAAAATTACTATTTGTAAAATTTAACTTGAAGTTTATGAATTCCCAAAAACTTTTGTTTACGAAGTGTGTCTGTCTGTTTTCTGCCAGATGCTAAGGTGAAGTAAATAACTGTGTTATCTCAAGTAAGATATTGTGTTTGGCTGAATTTGTTCTCACCAGTAGGGCAGAGTTACAAATTGTGAGCATTTCATATTCTGATTTCTTGTTACAATACGTTGCACATTCTCAGGTTATAGTCAATGGCACTGGAATTACGCAATTTTATGGCTGTGGTGTTTTCTGCAAAATTATGGATTTGCTGCATTCGCCACATAATCTATCATCTGCTGCATAATCTAGAGATTTAAAAAAATGTTCCTAGCTCAAAGCGATAAAACGTTACTAAAAATGCTGCAACACATGTTGTGGCGCAGTTGAAGACCCTTTTCTAAGGTAGACTGTTCACCTTTCAGTTGCTTATTGCTATACTTGCGTTTTAAACTTGTATTAATGAGGTGCAACCTAGGCCCAGACAGTGTTAACAAGGGTAAAAAAATAACAAAATAATGAAGTAATTCTTTCACAACATGTCACCACACTACCCCACATAATTTGCCTTTTCTTGTTGCATACTTTAATCAACTCTATTGCATAATTTGGTCCTCCCATACCACATAACTTCAGTGGCCCTGGTGATACTCTTTATCTAACCACAACAACTCGCATTGGGACTGATCATAAATCATTTCAATAAAGGGCAACCATGGGTTATTCAATGTGGGAAGATATGCACATGGTTGCATTAATGCTAATTATATAGATGTACTCAGAACTAAATAATCCTAGCCAAGAACCTTTGGCTCATTTTTCACTGCAACCTCAACTACACACCCCAAGCCACGCCATCAGTGCCTTATGCTTCCACATACTAAAGATGCTGAGGAATATTTTCAAATGGCTCCCAGTAAATATGTGGAAAATCATCACCCACACTCTTGCCACCAGCAACCTAGATTACAAAAACACCCTCTAAGCTGGGATAAACAAGCATCTCATCGGGAGTCTGCAGAACATTCAGAATCGGCAGTCAGAATCACTAAATACCTCCCACGACACTCGCACATCTCACCTCAAGGAGCTACACTGGCTACCCATACCCAAACGGGCACATTTCAAACTCCTCACCCAAACTTTAAGGCACTCTAGTTCAGCATACCTCAACAATATCATCTGCTTTCACAAACCTTCCAGACACCTCAGCTCGGCAAGGCTCTAACTTGCTCACAACCCAGGCATATGGAAAACCAGGTCCGGCGGTTGAACCTTCTCCTACATCTCTCCTAAAGCATGAAATGATCGCCGTTACACATCCGAAGACCCTCATCATTTCTTGTATTCCACAAGAAGCTGAAGACCTGGCTTTTCGACTAACCACATTAGGCCCTAGGTTTGGCTAGTCTCACACCTGCTCAGCGCCAGGATACCCTCCTGGATGAGAGTGCTCTTTATAAACCAACATAACATGACATGACGCAAGAGAAGCAAATGCAGTTTATGGAGCATTCAGTTTAAACTGGTACAAAACTCAACCATGGCTGTAGTATTCTGTTAGTCTGGATGATTGCTTTTGTTTCCCATGTTGTGTGTCTGTTTGCCTCTGCGCCTACATCCTTAATATGGACGGGCTAAGAGGCAAAACTATTCCCTAGTTTGTGTGAGGTCACGCCACATGCAAATGAGGGAACATCCTATGAATATAGTAGTGGCTATACATGCGGGCCAGTGCTTCAGTATTTAGTATACAGAAGGGACTGCACAAGCATCTGTGGCCCCTTCTGTAACCGGGGCACTGTGTAACACTGCCCCAGTAGGTTACCTCAGGCGCGGTCGGTGGTAGGAGTGCCGGTCGGGCGGTGACGTGGGGCGGGGGAGGGGCAGGGTGGGGGTAGTTAACTACGGATTAAGGCCGAATACAGGTAAGTAAACATTTAAATAAATAAAACGAATTTCGTTGTGAACGCTGCATCGCCAAATGCGATGCAGTGCGCGCAACAAAATTCGTTTTATTTATTTAAATGTTTACTTACCTGTATTCGGCCTTAATCTGTAGTTTACTACCCCCCACCCTGCCCCTCCCCAACCCCACGTCACCGCCCGACCGCGCCTGGGTTACCTGTTTGACTACAGTTAATGGTTTTACACATCTCAGACATAAAAACTGCTCTTAGCTGTCAACAATACTGCTTTCTTTTTTTCCAAATGTGTTGCTGTTTTTTAACTTTTTTACAATGATAGTACACCACAAGAGAATGACATGAAAATAAACATTTGCACAGTTCACAGTGTGCAATGAAATAAGTGTTGGGCACATTGCAAGGAGTAAGTAGCCAGTCTTCCTAGTATGAAATGACATGTAACAGGGACCTCCTTAACCTTGAACCACTATTACAATCTGTTTGGAATCCAGCTGCTTCTGTTGAAGCCTGGCCTGCTGGAAATTATAAGAGTTGGGGCTGTTGAATATAGACATCAGCTCTTACACTCAAATAACTCTCTAGATGTTCTGCGCACTGTATGCCTGTTCGGAAGAAGATATGATGTAATCTTAATCTTGTAGGCTACCTCCAGAATTGACAAAAATAGGGCCCACATTGGCCCACCCCAACATACCCTTGACCCATCTGGATAAAAATTTCTGGAACCAGAACTGAGGGGAAAAATTACTAGAGTTAAGGAAAATGTTGCGCTGGGAGATAAAGGAGCGGCTAAAAGGAAAGGCATATGGACTGTGGACATAAATAATATGTCTGACTATAAAACGATTAGAAGAGGAGGACTGAGGAAGAAGGCTCTTTAAAAGCTTGGCTCCACGCACCGCTAGTCCACAGCCCAGAGGGTTGAGTAGAGTACTTGCACTTACTTTTCTCCATTTACAGCTCTGAGGATTGCTGTTTTAAATGGCCATGTCTGGAAAGAACTGGAACTTCGCATGCTTAAAAAAAGAGATTATTTCTCCGGTACAAGGCGGCATCCGCGAGGGACTACAGTCTCGTGATAATACTTGCAAGAATCGAAAGCCTGGAGCTTGGAAGTTGTCCCCGGCAGCCAGTGAGAACTTCTCCGCGCTATGAATCCATCTCCCGCTGACACTGTTATCGTTTTGCATACCTGAAATATGCACTGCTCATAAATCATTCTGTCTGAGAATCAAACAGCAGCCAGCAAGGCCCTTCTTTTTAAGCAGTCAGTGACATCGATAGCGCACCGCTGCAGGAGGCAGAAAGGGCGCGAGTACGTGTGAGGATCCTGCGCACGTTCTGAGAGGGGGGGGGGGATGGGGGTGTGGGGCAAGAGTAGCCTGGAGGTAGAATTCTGAAGTAATTTGGATTAAGACGCTGCAGAAACTCCACATAAGAGAACGCATATCGGGTGCCTACCCGAAAGCAAAGCGGTGCTCCCGGAGCCTGAAGCCTCGTGGAAGTCTGGAGAAAGATAGTGTCACAAGCAACCCCCTCATGTATAGGACCTCAAGACCACTGGAACGTAGGCCTTACATTTATTGCATAACTGTTGGAAAACGAGGCAGCATCTGTGAGGCCTGCACAAATAACATGACTACATTTGTCCTTCACTGGGAACCAAACACCCAATTGTAGCGCCTGACTCTCACAGGGTAGCGTTGCAGAGCAGTCTGAGGCTTACTCAAGGGAGGTGGTGTGGGCTAGTAATCGCCATTACAGGTGCGCAGAAATAACACTCAATAATTGATTGTCCAGTCTGTACTTTGCTTTATAAAAGTAAGAGTACATTTATTAAACACACACACTACTCAATACTATGCACCAATTTACAAATATACATAAGCTGTTGGAATTACTTTGTGACATTGCATAACATCTCCACCCCTCCCGCAAGGGGGGTCTAGTACCACCACTCCCATGTATGCACATCATCTTGCCCCCAATGCAGTTAGTTGAACATAACCTGGAGCGAGGGCCCTGCGCACTGGCACCATCCCAGTGGCGACCCACCCCATTATCTCAACAAGCATTTAAAATAGGTAACCCTGCCTTGGTGACACACAACCCTGACTGAGCATTTCCCACTGACCAGGAAGTATACACCGCTACATCTTAAGGGCTAGCAGTCTGGGTTCTTCACCTGAGCGCAGCAGCAAGAATACCTGTTTAAGCATCACTTTAGAATGACAGTACTCATCACATTTGTGGATCATTAGAATGCATTGCAATTACAGCCCCTAAAGGCATCACAGATGAAATCACAGGATTACGCATATACAGCCAGACACCCTAGCAGGAATGTCTGGCAACATAACCCCACTTTGCTTATGACATCACCTTACACGGGTACTTCACATTACACATGTGACCTTCAGTCCCTCTAAAAGAAATAACATTAGTAAATGCACTACGGGTGCAATTACACCTCTTCACCTCCAGGGGATGCCCTTCTCCAGACATCCCACACTCAGGGCCTGATTCACAGAACTAACTTACGTCAAAAACGTAAAGTTAGTACATTTTGGTATTCACAGAATACACTTACTCATTTTGGTATTCACAGAATACACTTACTCATTTTGGTATTCACAGAATATACTTACTCATACTAACTTTATGTCCGCACTCGGGCCGGAGATTCCGGCCCGGTGGTGGAGATTCCGGCCGTTTGTGGAGATTCCGGCCCGGAGGTGGAGATTCCGCCACCGGCCGGAATCTCCACCTCCGGCCGGAATCTCCACCTCCGGCCGGAATCTCCACCTCCGGGCCGGATTCTCCACCTCCGGGCCGGAATCTCCACAAACGGCCGGAATCTCCACCACCGGGCCGGAATCTCCGGCCCGAGTGCGGACATAAAGTTAGTATGAGTAAGTGTATTCTGTGAATACCAAAATGAGTAAGTGTATTCTGTGAATACCAAAATGAGTAAGTGTATTCTGTGAATACCAAAAAGTACTAACTTTACGTTTTTGACGTAAGTTAGTTCTGTGAATCGGGCCCTCAGCCTTTCACTGCTTGATGCACTTCTCAACCCTCCTCCAGCTGTAGAACGAAAGTTCCAGCCCAAAAGGTGTTAAAATGCTGGCTGAGTCCTTGAGGGATTATTCTTTTCAAGTCCCCATGTGACTTAGGGAGGGACTTCTCTTCATTGTGCTGGGGGAGACTGCGCTTCTCCAGCAGCTCCCCCTGCGCCTTTGCACACACACTGCGGTGGCCCCATCTTCCTGGGGCCACCACACGCCGAAATCACCAGGTTTCCTTGCCGGCTTCTGTAAGCCTGGCAAGGCATTATGGGGCGCTTCTGCCCTCGCCGTTCATATTATAGCAGCGGCTCTCCCGCTGCTCAGGGGAGAGCCGCGCTGCCCCGGCAGCCTTTTGCCGCGTCTCCTGGCTTCGGTGGGGGGCCCGGTCCCACCCGGACCCCCACGGTGAGTCAATCTGCGGCTCGGGGAGCCCACCCCCGGCCGCTCCGCTGGGTGTTGGGGGCCCGGTCCCACCCGGGCCCCTGACGCTCCTCTTCTGCTTGCGGGGTCCCGGTCCCACCCGGGCACCCCGCGCTGATTGCTGATTGAGGGCAGCCCGGGGAGCCCACCCCCGGCTGCCCCTGCCGGCCCCCTCCCGGCCCGCACCCTTGTGTGCGGCCGCGGGAGCCGGCGTCTGCATTCTGATCTGCCTGCTCTGGCGGGCAGACGCGGAGGCTGCTCCCTCGCTGGCGGTTCTTCGGGGGGAGTGCGACGGCACTCCCCCCACCTCCTCCTCACTTCGGGGCCCGGGGATGGGGTCTCGGGCCCCTTCCTCCTCGTCACGGGGAGCGCGACGGCGATCCCCGGCTGCTCTTCGTCGGCGGGGACCAGGGTGGGCTCCTGGCCCCCCTTGGGGGATAACTTCACGGGGAGCGTGGCGGCGCTCCCCGCCTTTGCTTCGGGGCCCGGGGATGGGGTCTTGGGCACCCAGAGACCTCTCTACGGGGGGCACGACGGCGCTCCCCGCCTCCACCTCACCACACGGGGCATTTTCACGGGGAGCGCGATGGCGCTCCCCGGCTGGCATCTTTGCGGGGGGTGCGATGGCGCTCCCCCGCCTCCACCTTCGGCGGGGGCCAGGGTGGGCTCCTGGCCCCCATTCAGGGCATTTTTCACGGGGAGCGCGACGGCGCTCCCCGGCTTCCCTTCGGCTGGGGGCAGCCCCCGGGGACCTGACCCACCCCGGAGGCATAGCTGAGACCGGCGGCGGAGCCCCACGCGCTTCGTCGTCGGTCCACTGAGGGGTCAAATGTCGCCTACCTTCTGGGGGGCATATCTCGGCCCCCAGGTGGCTGATTTTCACGATTTTTGTCTCTCCTTGCTCCTCTTGGCCAGCCCCAGCCACTGGGAACACTCTCCTTCGCCCTCCTGGTCTCAAGGAGGGTGCATTCAGAAGGGAGCTGTCTTCACTGGCTCCCTGTGCCAGCCTTTCGCCTGCTCTCCTCCTGGGCCTCTCTTCTCCCTGCGCAGAGGCCCCTGCTTCTGCGCACTGGTCCTGGACTCTTCTCCTGGCGCTGTTCAGGATCCTGGGGGCAGTCAGGGGGTTCCTCCTTCCAACTGCCCATTGCGCCAGGCTCCAGCACCTTCTGCCTCAGCAGACCACACCCCAGAGAGAGCTTCTCTTCCTGTGCAAGCACTTTTTAAAAGTTGAGTAGGGGGCTGGCAGGAAGTCTCTGTTTGTCCTATCAAACAGCGACACATCACTTCACTGCCCCTGCTCCCTCCTTCCTGCCCAGGCCTCTGGGTTGGTTCAAGATGGTGTCGTCCAGGGTCTCTGGCCACATGGTCTCTGAAAAAGCCCCTTCCCCCCTCGCTGCCTTCCCTCCTTGGTGCAGCCTGGTGCCTGGCACCCAGTGATAGCTGCTGATGAATGAGCCTGTAGCTCCACCCATCTTCTCTTCCTTGGAGAGGAGGCCTTAGCTCGTGGAAGAAAGGTTATCAATCCAGCCTACTGAGGTCAGCCCCCAGCCAGGCCCTGGCTATTGCAGACTCAGAGAAATATGACATTTCTGGATGACCCAAAAGCAGTACAAATATGACTTTGGACTCTGCAGAATACTTCTTCTCACACCCGTTACAGTGGACTTTAGTGCGTGTCTGGAATCTGTAGGCCTTAGGAAAGTTTATCTAGCCCATGGGCTCCACATCCCCATAAGGGAATAATGAAGTGAAAAACACAGTAAAACACACTGACTTTCCCTGGCATGTTTCTTCCCAGTGTATAAAGCCTATTCCATTTCACCACCCAATTCTGCATAAGTCCTGCCACACCAGTCTATCTGCACCTGCATAGCGGCTGCGTACGCTAGGAATCTCCCCTGCGCAGCCCCTACACGTGTGCACACGCATGTACACATGTGTCTGCATGTAACCAGCCCGGTGTCCCTTACTCCAGCTGCTGCGCAGTGGCCTGGTCAAGCCACGGGGACACCAGTAAAATCCCCATGCAGTCTCTTTCATTGTGAGTTCACTGTGGGTGAGTCCCAACTTATGAGGCTCCCCCACAGTAAAAGCTCAACAATTAGGTGCTCAAAAAGTGAAAAATCCGGGCGGCCCATAGTGTCAGAACCACCTTCTAACACACGCCGCGCCCAGCTGATTCCTACAGGGAAGAAGTAGCCACTCTACATGGGTACTCTTCCCGTTGTCAGCGATAACTAGTTATAAGGGGTTCTGACCAGACCCCCCTTACTTCACCAGTTATCCGCTCAGACCACCTACTCCTCCCATCCATGAAATCTCCACCCATGACAGGGATCCCAGACTACCCTAAGAACCCTCCGGGCTCTAGGTTAGATACCTCTAGGTCACTCATAGTTTACATGGACTCAGCCTAACTAGGCCCACCTTTGCCCTTGGGCATGCAACACTATGCCTACCACTTCTCTGGACAATGGTACAGTGCCTCAGCACCGATGCGGTCGTCTGGGATAGGTCTACATCCCATCCCCGGGGTCACTAGCTGGTCTCCCTTCCAGAGTTTGTTCCAACCAGTACCCTCTCTCCGATTGGTCCTTGCACCCCAAAGATGCAACCTCTCTGGACCCTCACCCTCAGCCTGCCGCTGGGGTCATTCTGCTGCCAAAACCCTTTCGGGATGACTGTCTTCCATGAAGAAAGCACAGCCACTCATGCTTTTCCCACACAGAAAAGCTCCTCTGGCCACTGGCCTGACTCCCAGAATAGGACCTCAGACCGGCCTCATTACCACACTGGCAGTGCCAGGGAGGAACACTGAGGGTGCCTCGTCAGACATCCTACAGCTCATTCCCCCCGTCAGTAGTTCCACACAGAAACTACCCCGGGAACCTAGACCCCTTCCTTGTTCTCCGCTGCGAGAACAGGGCCCATGCACCCTTCCCTCCGAGAGGCGCGCTCTCCTCCCGGAGTACCCTTAGAGAGCCTGTGGGCCCCGAGTTAGCTACACCCAGGCCCACCTCTCATGGCTCTCCCTGGTCTCCCGGCAGCGCCTTGGGTGACCGTCCAGGGACCCACATGATCCCTGGATGGCCTGCACTACCCCTTCTGAAGAGCAGGGTCCCTTCACTTAAGATAGGCCCCACCTGCCTTCAGGGTAGTACTACCACACTCAGCCAGGGACCCTAAAGATCCCGGCTAGGCCTGCACTGCCCTCCGCTGAAGCACAGGGTCCCTTCACTTAAGATAGGCCCCACCTGTCTTCAGGGCGGTACTACCTCCATCAGCCAGGGACCCTAAGGATCCCGGCTAGGTTTGCACCACCCCTTTGGGGAAACACAGGGTCCCTCACTTAAGATGGGCCCCACCTGTGTCCAGGGTGGTACTACCTTGCAGAAGTCCACCTCCTGCATCGAGCTGGGGAACACCCTCATGCTCCCGGTCCTGGGATACAAGTCCCCTAGGACCTACCTGACTGGTCACCTGGCCAGGCATCGCCCCAGCCACCACCTCAGGCTCACCACACTAGCTCCAGGGTGACATCCAAGCTCGAAAACTACCCCTCCTTTGGGGCCACCCATCTCCATGGGCCACCCCGGGGTAACCACTCACCGGACCCTGACACCTCAGGGTCCGCCACTAACCCTTCACCTGGAAACCAGGGAGTACATCACCCCCACTCAGATCTCCACTGGATCAGTTACCTAGCCCACCTAGTGTACCTAGGGGCTACCACTACACCCCATCACTCAAGAACTACCCTCCTTTGGGGCCACCCACTACCAGGGGCCACCCCTGGGTTGCTCACCCCCCACCAGTTAACCTGGGGGGCCAGCCAGACACCCAACTCTACCACACCCTCCTCCCACCGTGGGAAAAGTTTCTTGGGGTCCCCCACCATGGGAACCCCTGGGGGTTACTACCTGGGGTAAAGAAACCTCCTGCCCCACCTTTCCAGTGTTTTTGGCCTGCGCCAATAGCAAGAAACTTCAGCGGGGTAAGGATATCTGGGGCCCCTTCTGTGGAAACTCTCCATGCCCTTAAAAAGCGCGGGAACCTCCCAGGACCCCCTTCCTCTCCTGTCCCCCTTCAAGGTCAATCCACCCCTACACCCCCACCTGTGATGTAGGTATCAGTTGCTGTCCCTATCTCTTGAGGAGACACCCTCCTCATGCAGGTGTAGTGTATGTAGTGTTAGGGTTCAAAGGTGTACAATATGGCTTAGAACATTTGTATGCAATCATTTTCTGGAAAGCACCATCCCGCTAGCACATGATAATCAACATAACTCAGTCATATCAATACAGTTTACATTTAAACCATAATATCTTCACATGACATATATGTGCTCGGGGCTTCCCTTTCCCATACTTTTAGTTCACATAACCAAAACTTTGAACCCTTCTTAGAGCCTTGCGCTCTTCCATTTGCTCATTGCTGCATAGGTAATGTGTGGCAAAACTGGACTGATCAAATGTTATAAATGCGCACCAGAATGGGATACTATGTTTCCCGCCGCTAGACACCAATGTTGGAAAACGAGGCAGCATCTGTGAGGCCTGCACAAATAACATGACTACATTTGTCCTTCACTGGGAACCAAACACCCAATTGTAGCGCCTGACTCTCAGAGGGTAGCGTTGCAGAGCAGTCTGAGGCTTACTCAAGGGAGGTGGTGTGGGCTAGTAATCGCCATTTGCAGGTGCGCAAAAATAACAATCAATAATTGATTGTCCAGTCTGTACTTTCCTTTATAAAAGTAAGAGTACATTTATTAAACACACACACTACTCAATACTATGCACCAATTTACAAATATACATAAGCTGTTGGAATTACTTTGTGACATTGCATAACATCTCCACCCCTCGCGCAGGGGGGGTGGGGTCTAGTACCACTACTCCCATGTATGCACATCATCTTACCCCCAATGCAGTTTGTTGAACATAACCTGGAGCGAGGGCCCTGCGCACTGGCACCATCCCAGTGGCGACCCACCCCACTATCTCAACAAGCATTTAAAATAGGTAACCCTGCCTTGGTGACACACAACCCTGACTGAGCATTTCCCACTGACCAGGAAGTATACACCTCTACATCTTAAGGGCTAGCAGTCTGGGTTCTTCACCTAAGCGCAGCAGCAAGAATACCTGTTTAAGCATCACTTTAGAATGACAGTACTCATCACATTTGTGGATCATTAGAATGCATTGCAATTACAGCCCCTATAGGCATCACAGATGAAATCACAGGATTACGCATATACAGCCAGACACCCTAGCAAGAATGTCTGGCAACATAACCCCACTTTGCTTATGACATCACCTTACACAAGTACTTCACATTACACATGTGACCTTCAGTCCCTCTAAAAGAAATAACATTAGTAAATGCACTACAGGTGCAATTACACCTCTTCACCTCCAGGGGATGCCCTTCTCCAGACATCCCCCACTCAGCCTTTCACTCCTTGATGCACTTCTCAACCCTCCTGCAGCTGTAGAACAAATGTTCCAGCCCAAGAGGAGTTAAAATGCTGGCTGAGCCCTTGAGGGGTTATTCTTTTCAAGTCCCCATGTGACGTAGGGAGGGACTTCTCTTCATTGTGCTGAGGGAGACTGCGCTTCTCCAGCAGCTCCCCCTGCGCCTTTGCACACACACTGCGGTGGCCCCATCTTCCTGGGGCCACCACACGCCGAAATCACCAGGTTTCCTTGCCGGCTTCTGTAAGCCTGGCAAGGCATTATAGGGCGCTTCTGCCCTCGCCGTGCATATTATAGCAGCGGCTCTCCCGCTGCTCCGGGGAGAGCCGCGCTGCCCCCGGCGGCCTTCTGCCGCGTCTCCTGGCTTCGGTGGGGGGCCCGGTCCCACCCGGACCCCCAAGGTGAGTCAATCTGCAGCTCTGGGAGCCCCCCCCGGCCGCTCCGCTGGGTGGTGGGGGCCCGATCCCACCCGGGCCCCTGCCGCTCCTCTTCTGCTTGCGGGGTCCCAGTCCCACCCAGGCACCCCGCGCTGATTGCTGAATTGAGGGCAGCCCGGGGAGCCCACCCCGGCTGCCCCTGCCGGCTCCCTCCCGGCCCGCACCCTTGTGTGCGGCCGCGGGAGCCGGCGTCTGCATTCTGGTCTGCCCGCTCCGGCGGGCAGACGCAGAGGCTGCTCCCTCGCTGGCGGTTCTTCGGGGGGAGTGCGACGGCACTCCCCCCCACCTCCTCCTCACTTTGGGGCCCGGGGATGGGGTCCCGGGCCCCTTCCTCCTCGTCACGGGGAGCGCGACGGCGCTCCCCGGCTGTTCTTCGTCGGCGGGGACCCCGTGGGGGATAACTTCACGGGGAGCGCGATGGCGCTCCCTGGCTGGCATCTTCGCGGGGGGCGCGATGGCGCTCCCCCGCCTCCACCTTCGGCTGGGGTCAGGGTGGGCTCCTGGTCCCCTTTCAGGGCATTTTTCACGGGGAGCGCGACGGCGCTCCCCGGCTTCCCTTCGGCTGGGGGCAGCCCCCGGGGACCTGACCCACCCCGGGGGCATAGCTGAGACCGGCGGCAGAGCCCCACGCGCTTCGTCGGCGGTCTACTGAGGGGTCAAAGGTCGCCTACCTTCTGGGGGGCATATCTCGGCCCCCAGGTGGCCGATTTTCACGATTTTCATCTCTCCTTGCACCTCTTGGCCAGCCCCAGCCACTGGGAACACTCTCCTTCGCCCTCCTGGTCTCAAGGAGGGTGGATTCAGCAGGGAGCTGTCTTCACTGGCTCCCTGCGCCAGCCTTTCGCCTGCTCTCCTCCTGGGCCTCTCTTCTCCCTGCGCAGAGGCCCCTGCTTCTGCGCACTGGTCCTGGACTCTTCTCCTGGCGCTGTTCAGGATCCTGGGGGCAGTCAGGGGGTTCCTCCTTCCAACTGCCCATTGCGCCATGCTCCAGCACCTTCTGCCTCAGCAGACCACACCCCAGAGAGAGCTTCTCTTCCTGTGCAAGCACTTTTTAAAAGTTGAGTAGGGGGCTGGCAAGAAGTCTCTGTTTGTCCTATCAAACAGAGACACATCACTTCACTGCCCCTGCTCCCTCCTTCCTGCCCAAGGCCTCTGGGTTGGTTCAAGATGGCGTCGTCCAGGGTCTCTGGCCACATGGTCTCTGAAAAATCCCCTTCCCCCCTCGCTGCCTTCCCTCCTTGGTGCAGCCTGGTGCCTGGCACCCAGTGATAGCTGCTGATGGATGAGCCTGTAGCTCCACCCATCTTCTCTTCCTTGGAGAGGAGGCCTTAGCTCGTGGAAGAAAGGTTATCAATCCAGCCTACTGAGGTCAGCCCCCAGCCAGGCCCTGGCTATGGCAGACTCAGAGAAATATGACATTTCTGGATGACCCAAAAGCAGTACAAATATGACTTTGGACTCTGCAGAATACTTCTTCTCACACCCGTTACAGTGGACTTTAGTGCGTGTCTGGAATCTGTAGGCCTTAGGAAAGTTAATCTAGCCCATGGGCTCCACATCCCCATAAGGGAATAATGAAGTGAAAAACACAGTAAAACACACTGACTTTCCCTGGCATGTTTCTTCCCAGTGTATAAAGCCTATTCCATGTCAGCACCCAATTCTACATAAGTCCTGCCACACCAGTCTATCTGCACCTGCTCCGCGGCTGCGCACACTAGGAATCTCCCCTGCGCAGCCCCTACACATGTGCACACGCATGTACACATGTGTCTGCATGTAATCAGCCCGGTGTCCCTTACTCCAGCTGCTGCGCAGTGGCCTGGTCAAGCCAGGGGGACACCAGTAAAATCCCCATGCAGTCTCTTTCATTGTGAGTTCACTGTGGGTGAGTCCCAACTTATGAGGCTCCCCCACAGTAAAAGCTCAACAATTAGGTGCTCAAAAAGCGAAAAATCCGGGCGGCCCATAGTGTCAGAACCACCTTCTAACAATAACCCTAACGGAGCTACCATTTTCTCAATAATTTAAAGTTGGAACTACTAAACTGCTTTACTTCAATACTCTCACTGTTTCATTTGACGCTTTGCACACAGAAGAGACTTCAAGACACACGGGCTATAATCCTATGACAGAACGTAAAAATGTTCACCGATATGGAGGTTAAACGTTGCAAAGCATATTTTATGATGTGAAATAGAAGTGAAACAACACCCAGGTACATATAAAAACAAACAATCCTTCCTCTCTCAGGGACATTATAGGGATAGTCACCGTAGATCCAACGCGCGTGCTGAATCATTCAACACAAGCGTTGGCATAGCCAATAGGTCTCGCTTTTGGGACCTTATAAGTATTTAGTTATGCAGCACAATATCCTTGGTGCAACAACATCAACTGTTGCATGGCTAAACACTTATAAGGTCCGAAAGGGGAGACCTATTGGCTATGCCAATGCTTTTTTTTCTTTGTTGCAGTTTTGTATAGCGCGAAATCGACCTGAAGGAACTGGAGGCTCTACATGAGCACCAGTTACATTCATTTTCTATTTAAGGCTCGGGAAGATTACGTGATATGTCCAGAAACACAGGATGGTAAGCTGACGCAGAGACTAATAGCACCGATAGTGTTTTAAAGAGAGCAAGCATTGAAAAGCTGCGTTTGTTTATAAGCTAAGCCTGTTATCCTGAGGGGTTTTATCAGTATAAAACAAACGTGTAACAACACAACAGCGCTTGATGTAATGGCGGCTTTGTGCAGTGTACTGTGGGTGTGGATGAGAATTATGTAATCTTCGGAGTGTCCCACTTCTGCTCCTTTGTGTCGACGACTCTAACACAGATGTCCAGAGTAGAAATGGCAGTGGGGAGAAAACGTCCCCGCACGCAGGTCCCACTATTAACAAGAACAAACAAAACCTTTGGTGCCTGTCACAGTTTTGTATAGCGCAAATTTGACCTGAATGTATTGGAGCACTATACATGAGCGCCAGTTACATTACACATGGTCACATTAATTTTTAGGTCTCGCCTGGCGTTGCAGCGCGCATGCGCTGCTCGCTCTGCGAGGGCTTTTGGAATCGATACGGTTTGAGAAGGGTACTTTAAGCCACGCCCTTCTTTTCAATTGGTTTGCGTCAGCGTTTATGTTAAACACTGGCGCGTGATTGGCAATTGGACTTTTTGGTTCCCGCCTTGTCCTATTTTAGTACGGCCTATTTCGACAGCCCAACGCCATCTTTGTTCCTGTGACGTATGAGGGGTCCAGTGAATGCCAGGAGCCAATGACAAGCGGGCGCGAGAAAATTCAAGCGCACTGCATCATAGTCTTTCCTTCCGCTGTCTTGAGTTTTCGTCGGTGCTGCACGTGACAAAAGGGGATCCGTTGCTGTGAAAGTTGTAGAGGTGGCTCGATAAGGTGAGGAAGGGGTTGCAAGCCGATTCTCTAGGGTCGCTTTCCGTTCGTTGATTTCCGCTACACTCTTTCTTAAAGGGGTTCGGCTGAGGTGATCAAACCTAAGCGTCCTTGTAGGAAAGTGGCCCTGTATATACTGAACCAAAGTAAGGTTCAGGGTGCACAGGATCCACAGTCCCCAGAGGTTTGGCAGAGGCTAAAGTTAGATGTAACCTTACTCTCTAAAGTGGTAGCTTGGTCGAGCAGTAAGGCAGTATCAGAGGACAGTGTAAAGCATTTGTTGTACACACTCAGTCAGCAAATGAAGCCACACACTCAAGAACTGAACTCTAGGCCAATGGTTTGTGTATAAAAAATTATATACTTGTTTTATTTTTAGAACCCACAAGAGGTATTGCAATATGCGTTCTCAGGATGAGATGCTTTGGTTAATCACCTTACAAATAGGCAATAGACTTTTTGATGGTAGTAATCACAGTTGGTGCAAGAGGCAACACAGGGTCAAATACAATGCAACATTGAGCTCAATGGAAAATTGTGATTAATTACAATTAATTACTTTGTAGATTACTTTTCTAACCACAGGACTGGATCCTGGATTCAGTCCTGGGACACTTCCTGTAAACAGGTAAGAAAAAGCGTTTTGGTTATTGTAGTGATTTTTGAGGAATATTACTGTATTTCAAAAGTTGACACTTCGAAACTTTTCTGGGTAAAATTACCAATGTTATCCTATGGAAGGAAATGCAGTTTGCAAGCAAAGCAGGTTTACGTTACTTTTGTAATCCAGTGCTGGGTTCTCTGGTTCAGCACTGGGGTATCTATCTAAAACAGGCAAGTAATTACGTTTGTATCGTTGGCCCGATTTTTAAAGAATATTTGTAAAATGCAGAAATCGACACTTAGAACCTTTTTCAACAAAAGCAGGCAATGATATCCTATGAGAGGAATTTCGAGTTACTGGTAAGTACGGTAAAAATTACTTTTCATGGTTGGTACTAGACTAAAAGAGGCAGTACTGACGTCTCTCCTGATAGCAGGTGAGTAGTTCGGAATTCGTTACTGTTGTGATTTTTAAACAATATTTTAGTATTTCAAAAGTAGACACTTAGAAGAAATTTCACAGAAAACCAGTCAATGGATCCCTATGGAAGAAAATGGAGTTAGCGGTAAGTAACGTTGTGATTACTTTTTAGGGCCAGTGTTGGGCACCCCGGTCCAGCACTGGGGCCTCTTCTAATACCAGGTGAGTATTTTCGTTTTCGTGACTCGGTTGATTTTAGGTGAATATTTTAAAGTTTCAAAACTCCACACTTAGAAGAAATTCCAGGTGGGAGCCAGTCAGTGTTACCCTATGGAAGAAAAGTGAGTTATCGGTCTTTGGGTAAGTACTCGACTGGCAGAGTTAAGGTTCTGGGCATAGACTCAGGGGTCCCCCAGTATCAGGTAAGTACAGTTGTTACACCCTCAGCGGCACAGGGGCGGCCGGGTGCAGAGTGAGTAGGCCCAATGTTATCCTATGGCAGGCAGGGGCCTCGGGTTGGTGGCTGCTGGCAAGCAGGCCACGCGGCTGTGGGAGCTGGGCTCATGGTCACTTGCTCAGGGCAAATGGGGAAGTAGGTTAGGGTAGAGGTTGCACTTCCAGGGGCACTCGGGCGGCTGGGTGCAGGGTGCTTTTGAGCCGTCGGGCGCTCAATGTTAACCAATGGAGATCTTGGACGGTGAAAAAAGGCTGCAGGCTCGGGGACAGTGACTCTTCAGGGGCGACCAACACTTCGGGAGGTAAGTTGGGGTCTTGGAGGATAGGTAGACACCCAGGAGTTGGGCACAGGGGGCCGTGGGGAGCCGGGTGCAGGGGTGTCTTTTGAGGTCGGGAAATCTTACCCCCTGTTGGTCGCGGTTGGAGGGGTCCCTTGTCCTGAGGCTGCAGGCGTCGTCTGGGTCGTCGAGGAGGGTCCTTGGGCACTGGATTCCAGGTCAGAATCGCCGGGTGGACGTCCTCAAAGTCTTTGTTCACTCAAGCACAGGCTGGGCTCGGCGGGTGCAGAGTGTGCAGGTTTCGCGGTTCCGTGCCAGGGCCGGGTCTTTTGTAGTTTGTTTCTTTTGAACAGTACCACTGCTCGTGGGAGTCCCTGGGTTGAAGGCTGTGGCACAGAAGTCAGGTCCTCCGGGGTTTTTGAGGTGGCTGAGGCCAGGGTTCCGCAGGAGCCGGTTCAGAGGTCGACAGGCCGGTAGGGCTGGGGCCAAGTCAGTGGTCGTCGCCTCCTTGTTAGCAGCTGCACGGCTGGTCTTCTTGCTTCGTCTTCTCTTCTTGTTTTCGGATTCGGGAACTGAGGAAGGAAGGTTCAGGGAGCCCCTAAATACTGAATTTAGGGGTGGTTACAGGTAGGTAAGGGCAGGGACCAATGGGTCCCTTCCCTGAGGTGGGTACACCCCCTATTCTGCTCCTCTCCAGTGGGAGGGGGGCAGGAGCCTGTCCCTGGTTGGCTGGGTCCCCCCATCCTCAAGATGGCGGGGACTCGAGTTTGTGCTTCACCTCACCTCCCCCACCTTAGGGGTGGAGTTGGCAGAGGTGGGCACAACCCATTTCCTGCCTCAGGTTTTCCCGCCGGTTCTCCCGCCAGAAGTGGGGGTAGAACCAGTGGGGACCAGTTTGCTGGAAGCAGCAAATGGTCTGGGAAAGCTCAAAAGGCAGCAGGCCTTTGAAGCTCCCCCTGCCCATCCGGGGGGAGGAGGCTTTGGCACCTCGCCCCAGGATGCGCATTGTTTCAGGCCCCTGAGAGCAGAGGCTCTCGACCCAGGGGTCCAGAAACATGTCTGGTGGTGGCAGCCTGGGCAGCCACTCAGTCCGGACTCTGGAGGTCGGGTTGGTTTCAGGGGGCATCTCTAAGATGCCCTCTGGAGTGCGTTTTACATTAAATCCCACACTGGCATCAGTGTGGGTTTAATGTGCTGAGAAGTTTGATACCAAACTTCTCAGTTTTCAGTGGGGCCATTATGGTGCTGTGGAGTTCGTAATGACAGACTCCCAGCACCATATACTCTTAATGGCAGCACTGCACTTACAATGCCCAAGAATGGACTTGGGCACTGTAGGGACACAGGGCTCATGCCTCTGTGCCCTCACCACTGGCATAGTGCACCCAGCTAGAGGGGTGGCTGACCTAGGCCAGGGCAGTGGTTTGTAGGCATGGCACACAGGGATGTGTGCCATGTCGACTCTTCACTTTTGTTCTGCACCAAGACACGCAGCCTGCAAGGCAGTGTGTGTGTGTAAGGTACAGGGTCCCTAAGGGTGGCACAACAAGTGCTGCAGCCCTTAGGGGCCTTCCCTGGTCACAGTGCCCTGGGTACCCATGCTACCATTTACCAGGGGCTGACCTGTGGCCAGGGATGCCAATTGGGTATAGGCATCAATGCAGTTTTAGGGAAGGAACACAGGCCCTGGGTACCTGGTTGGCAGGAGCCCAGGGCACACTCAGTCAAAGCACATCAGCAATTCAGCAAAAAGTGGGGGCATACCATGAAAGAAAGATGGCACTTTCTCACAGTCCTCTTGTGGCGTTCAAAGCGACTAAGCAAAGGCGGGATATTTAAGCATCGCGTAGGTTCTAGAGGTGCTGTTTGCTTTTGAGCAGTCTATGTGCAGGACGTCCCTTTGTGTTCAGTATTTCCCCATACCACTGTTGCCTGCATGATTGATGCGTACGCTCCAAAACATAATTGAATCACATTGTTTGCTAAGACTTCTGTGTTTTTGTAAGATCCTATCTTGTGTTTTTGAAAATCAGCATCAAGTTTGATTCATTCGGATGCTTAGATGGGGTTAGCATATAGGTGCTGCACATGCACGTGTTGATGTAAGACACAAAGCGTATGCATCTGATGTATTTCTCGTGATACAGCAGTGGCTGAAGACGCCCATATTTATTGTGTGAATGCGCCGATGATGTTGCCTTGAAACCATACGTAGTGTGTATGCTGGATGTGGTTAGGGGGAAGTTTTGTATTGCATCGACCTCGTCTGGTCTGCTTAAGTTACAAAGCCATTGGCAGACGTTTGTATCATCAAAAGTCTGCCCGTTGGTAATGGAATGTGGACGTCACTTATGTTACAGAAGAATTATCAGATATTACTGGACGTGCTGACAAGAACCAGTGACATGGTTATACAAAGTGCTAACCCCATATGTCACCAACCTTTGTTAGCAGAAGAAGGCACTTGATTAAGATCGGTTTGTAGTATGACTTCATAACATTACAAAGAACATTATCTACCAAATCTCACTTATACATTAAATTCCTGTCATTCCCCACTTCCTTAATCCCAATTTGTGAACATTGCAATTGCAAAACCCCGCCATATGCTTCTACCTCTTTCGTTTCATCTTCCATTCCAGCCCTTTCCTTTCATTCCCCAGACTCCCTCGCACTCCTGAAATCCCCCCCATGTGAACTCCCCTATTTTGCTCCAAAGCCTAAAAGTTAGGGGCATATTAGCAAGGGCTTGCGATATAATTATCGCTGCTTTAGCGTCCGTTTTCGGGCAATAAGCGGCGATAATTATATCGCAATATCATCAAGGACACGCTAGCGCGTGTTTCCTTGATGTAGAGCCCGTTTTTTCACAGCCTCGCCTCGCATCGCTAATGAGATGCAAAGAAGGCGTGGCTGTGAAAACAGCACATGGAAATATCGCAAAGGCAGCTTCGCGATATTAACAAGGAGGTGCAGCGATAAAAAAAATCGCGCTACCTCGGCCTTAACGCTGGAATTTAACGTCTGTTAAATTCCAGACTAAGGCATACTAATAATGATAGGTGGGAACAGGGGTGGAAGCACACCGCTTCACCCCCCAGCAAGGTTCACCCCTGGCATTCTGGTAAATGCAGTCTCTTGTTGCTTGCTTTGCTCTAGTATTCAGAGTGTTTCGCCAGAGTTGGCGCAGATAGTGCTGATCTCTAGACACGTGTTTCTGGTTCTTTAACCGTCATCAGTAGAGATTACAGGCTTCAAATTTGGGGTTTGCTGAGTAGGCTGCCAAACATTGCATCAGGTCAAGTACCTCTCACTGGCGCGCGGGTGCTTCTTCCACGAGCTCGTCAGCTCAATGACTCACGGGAGTACTTTTAAACAGGAACAGGGGTGGGAGCACACCGCTTCACCCCCCAGCAAGGTTCACCCCTGGCATTCTGGTAAATGCAGTCTCTTGTTGCTTGCTTTGCTCTAGTATTCAGAGTGTTTCGCCAGAGTTGGTGCAGATAGTGCTGATCTCTAGACACGTGTTTCTGGTTCTTTAACCGTCATCAGTAGAGATTACAGGCTTCAAATTTGGGGTGAGTCATTGAGCTGACGAGCTCGTGGAAGAAGCACCCGCGCGCCAGTGAGAGGTACTTGACCTGATGCCTTGTTTGGCAGCCTACTCAGCAAATCCCATATTTGAAGCCTGTAATCTCTACTGATGACGGTTAAAGAACCAGAAACACGTGTCTAGAGATCAGCACTATCTGCGCCAACTCTGGCGAAACACTCTGAATACTAGAGCAAAGCAAGCAACAAGAGACTGCATTTACCAGAATGCCAGGGGCGAACCTTGCTGGGGGGTGAAGCGGTGTGCTCCCACCCCTGTTCCTGTTTAAAAGTACTCCCCTGAGTCATTGAGCTGACGAGCTCTTGGAAGAAGCACCCGCGCGCCAGTGAGAGGTACTTGACCTGATGCAATGTTTGGCAGCCTACTCAGCAAACCCCATATTTGAAGCATGTAATCTCTACTGATGACGGTTAAAGAACCAGAAACACGTGTCTAGAGATCAGCACTATCTGCGCCAACTCTGGCGAAACACTCTGAATACTAGAGCAAAGCAAGCAACAAGAGACTGCATTTACCAGAATGCCAGGGGCGAACCTTGCTGGGGGGTGAAGCGGTGTGCTCCCACCCCTGTTCCTGTTTAAAAGTACTCCCCTGAGTCATTGAGCTGACGAGCTCGTGGAAGAAGCACCCGCGCGCCAGTGAGAGGTACTTGACCTGATGCAATGTTTGGCAGCCTACTCAGCAAACCCCATATTTGAAGCATGTAATCTCTACTGATGACGGTTAAAGAACCAGAAACACGTGTCTAGAGATCAGCACTATCTGCGCCAACTCTGGCGAAACACTCTGAATACTAGAGCAAAGCAAGCAACAAGAGACTGCATTTACCAGAATGCCAGGGGCGAAGCTTGCTGGGGGTGAAGCGGTGTGCTCCCACCCCTGTTCCTGTTTAAAAGTACTCCTGTGAGTCATTGAGCTGACGAGCTCGTGGAAGAAGCACCCGCGCGCCAGTGAGAGGTACTTGACCTGATGCAATGTTTGGCAGCCTACTCAGCAAACCCCATATTTGAAGCCTGTAATCTCTACTGATGACGGTTAAAGAACCAGAAACACGTGTCTAGAGATCAGCACTGTCTGCGCCAACTCTGGCGAAACACTCTGAATACTAGAGCAAAGCAAGCAACAAGAGACTGCATTTACCAGAATGCCAGGGGCGAACCTTGCTGGGGGGTGAAGCGGTGTGCTCCCACCCCTGTTCCTGTTTAAAGTACTCCCGTGAGTCATTGAGCTGACGAGCTCGTGGAAGAAGCACCCGCGCGCCAGTGAGAGGTACTTGACCTGATGCAATGTTTGGCAGCCTACTCAGCAAACCCCATATTTGAAGCCTGTAATCTCTACTGATGACGGTTAAAGAACCAGAAACACGTGTCTAGAGATCAGCACTATCTGCGCCAACTCTGGCGAAACACTCTGAATACTAGAGCAAAGCAAGCAACAAGAGACTGCATTTACCAGAATGCCAGGGGCGAACCTTGCTGGGGGGTGAAGCGGTGTGCTCCCACCCCTGTTCCTAATAATGGTAGGTGGATTATGCTGATACGACCACAGGGTCGTATCAGCAATGTTATCGCTGTTTTCCATGGAACATTGCTGGAAAACCAGCGATGTTCCATGGCAAACACCGCTATCGCTGAAATATTATCGCCATAGCGCTATGCATTGTAAATATAGCGTTATCATGGCGATAATTTTCTGCGATAGCCGGCGATAATATTTCTATCGCTATGTGGGGCCAGCGATAATTATCGCTGGCCCTTGTTAATCCTTACTCTTTCCCTTCCTTGAGCCTTCCCTCCCCGAGTAAATATGCCTGTACAGTGCTCCCGCGGCCCCCCCCACCCCCACTACTGTCACTTTAGGGTTACAACTTCTCTTTCGGTCTTACCGTGGCAACAAGTTTCTATTCTCTTCACTGGAAAGATCCTTCTGCTAGATACTGAAACTGCCTGCCTACTTGGTTATTGGAGCCTATGACTACCTGACTTCATAACATTACAGTAGACATCATCAACCAAACCTCACTAATACATTACATTCCTGTAATTTCCCCTCCCTTAAACTCCCAACTTGTAAACATTGCTATAATAAAACCCCGCCATACGCTTCCACCTCTTTCCTTTCTTTTTCCATTCTGCCTTTTCCTTGCATTCCCCAATATCTTTCTCACGACCCTGCAAGCATCCCCAAGCCATCTACCCTAGTGTTGATCCAAAGCCCCAAACTTACTCTTGCCCTCCTTTGTGCTCCACCCCCCAGTGGCGCATACGCTTGCACCACACTCTCCATGCCCCCCCCTGTCAACCTGCTTCCACCGGGAAAACCCTGTGCTGTTTTCCTTCCCCACTTACCCCTCCATACTTAAGTCAAATAATTGATACTTCCCTGCACACCACCACTTTTAATTCCATATTTTATAGCGCTTTCTCACGCAAGGCACAGGTGCTACTAGCACTGCCTAATTCAAGGAAACTGCTTTCGGCGACATTGTAATGATGAAACACATGTCCAGTCCCTCTGATAAGCACATGTGACCTGCATGTTCTGTGCAGCAGGTGCTAACTCCCTGAGCTGTAACGAGAGGAAGTCTGAGTACAGTCTGGCAGCTCTCTCCTTTTAAATGTGACTTTATTGCATGCTTTTGCTAATGCTTACTGTTACCTCCAAACCTTCACCCCCTGTCAAATCTAATGGTTTCTCTCATTGCCAGAGAGTGTGCATGGCTAAATACTTATAAGTTCCCAAAGGCGAGACCGATTGCATTGCAAATGCTTGTTTTTTTAAGGCACAGGAAGATTACGTGATGTGTCCAGAATCACAGGATCTTAAGCTGACGCCAAGACTAATAGCACCAATAGCGTTTTAAAGAAAGCAAGCATTGAAAAGCTGTGTTTGTTTATAAGCAAAGCCCCTATTGTCCTGAGGGGTCTTATCAGTAGAAACCAAACGTGGAACAACACAACAGCGCTTGATGTAATTGCAGGCTTTGTGCAGCGTACAGTGTGTGTGAGTGAGAATTATGTAATCTTCGGAGTGCCCCGCTTCTGCTCCTTTGTGTTGACGACCAAAACACAGATGTCCAGATTAGAGATAGCAGTGGGGAGAAAAAGTCCCAGCGCGCAGATCACACCATTAAGAAGATCAAACGAAACCTTTGGTGCCTTTGGTGCCTTTCGCAGTTTGGTATAGCGCAAGTTCGACCTGAAGGTATTGGAGCGATATACATGAGCACCAGTTAGATTACACATGTTCACATTCATTTTCCTTTGAAGGCATAGGACGATTACGTGAAGTGTCCAGAATCACAGGATCTTAAGCTGACGCCGAGACTTATAGCATTGATAGTGCTTTAACGAGAGCAAGCATTGAAAAGCTCCATAGTCGCACAGTGCACCCCTCTCAAATACATTCGACTCACCCCCCCACTTTAAAGTTTACTGTGTTGCCGCTAAGCCGCGCTGTGCATGCCTGGAGTAACGCAATCTCACAGGCGACGTGCTGAGCCAGGGAAATGCTTGTACCATTTAAATACAAGTGTGGGCTCCAGTGAGTTCCTGAGCAGGGGACAATGGCAGTGCAAGCAAAGCGCGCACCCTGCTGTGTCCGCCGCAACAGCCGCTGTTTGAGAAAAGGTGAAGCATGCACTAAGCATTAGCCATTTGGAGGCTGTAATTTATTTATGGCACAGACAAAACCAACAGACGCTTACATTGCCTAACTTGCATTGGCTGAATGAGAGACTCGCGGCAGCTCCGTGCACGTTGCTGTGGGAATGGGAGTTCAGGCAGGGTGTGGTGGGGGAGAGAATGGACAGGGAAGCGGAAGCAATGATGTGCGAGAGAAGGCCATGAGGTGGGATGCGGCGGAAGTGATGGCGGAAAAGACAACAAGTGCGGCCGCGAAAGTGAAAGAGCCAGGATGTCGAGCCGGCAACAAAAGTGAAAGCGACCGCGAGCAGGCAAATGGAAACAAGCGCGTGCGGTCACGCTAATTGAAAACAGATGGCCGCTGCGCGCCGCTGCTCGCTCCCGCAAGGTGGATGCCGCCACAAGCACGAGTGTGAGGAAAAGAGCTGACCGATTCGAAAAGGTCATCTCCTAGAACAGCGCATGCGCGCTGCGCTAGGCTCGACCTAAAAATGGTTGCGACCAGGGGCTGGTTTCATTTTTCACACTGTCAAATATGGCGGAAGGCACAACAATCATTTGAGTGACTATTTTGTGCTAATAATAACAATTATGTAACAGATCTTAATAATATCAAGCTAGAAACAGACAACCGAAGACGTTTGTTGCTCTGGCACTGTCAGAATTCAGAGATTGTTTGAGAGCCAAAGACTTGAGCCAGACATGCCGGTGCAGGGACAGGCTGGGGTTCATGGTCCTGCAGTGGCATCTATGAGAGCCCAGCTGTGCTTTGCTCAGATTAAGCAGAAATGCTTACTCCTCCATGTATAGTCTGGGAGCAAGGACCAAGGTACCGACTGAACACGTGAAAAAGGTGTAGCCCATGACTGGCTACAATGGCATTGACCTGTCTGAGAAAGAAAGAGTTGTCAGATTGTTACAACGTTTCTAACCAGAGGTGACAATTCGCCGTCTTGCTCATGTAGGAAGACCTGTGATTAAGCCCATATTCTGAAGTAAGACACTGCTCTTGCATTGTCTGGAGTCGTAGGGAAGGCAGTTGGATTATGTACTCCTGGGTGTAATATGCCTGTGTTTTTGGGACCACCTTCCAACTAAACTGCTGTAGGTGACAATCATGAGAGGTAGACTGGTGTCTCTATGTGCTTTCACTTCTTCCTGCACTATTTTTGTTTCAGAGGGCCTAGAATGTGTCCGAAAAGTGGTGTAGAAAATCTTCTCTAAGGATTCTTGCACCATGACTTGTTTTGCTGACTGATGGGTGGCCTCCTCCCTCTGATTGACCCATGTGTCAGTTAGTAACATGGCTCAACCGCAGCGGTAGAAGAGCAGTCAGAAGTTGAACTGAAGGGACGTGGCTTGCACCCAATGTAGATCCCACTAGCTCTCCGCGGTGCAACTGGATTCTCCTGAGTAGACCTCCCCGAGTCCTCTCCACTTGAGGATCGCTGCTAGAGGAATGAATACATGCTAAGACAGGCGATCTCACTCACCTATCGTAAATTGATCAATATCTCTCCTGATCCTCTGCTGACGAGCTGGAAGCGAGACAGGGGATTTGGAGGAAGGAGAGTGGCCTGAGGCTCTGGCCTCCCCAAGGGAGGTGGCCTTACGCTCCAAATTTCGATTGGTGCAACACAAAATTCTTCACCGCAGCTACTGTGCATGTACTACCCTGGTTAAAATGGGCAAAAATGATCAAGCTTGGTGTCCTAGGAAGTGTGGTCAAAAGGGTACATTCTTCCATATGCTGTGGAGTTGCCATGCACTCCAACATTACTGGGGGAGAGTACTGGCTTGCCTCAAGTAGTGGGGAGTGATTTGAGACTGTCAGCCAAATGTTGCCTCCTCAGTGTTTGGGCTGAAACAGACCTCAATCTTATGGACAGACTCTGGCTCACATTGGGACTGATGGTGGCCAAGCGAAACATAGCTCATGTGTGGAGATCTGAATGAAGCCCGAGTTTGGGAGACTGGGAAGAGAGACATGGATTGGTAAATGCCGGCTGAGAGGGTGGTATATGTGGGGGGGTTGTCCAAATAAATAGACTAAAATATGAGGAAAGTGGAATGCCTATGAAGGTAACTCTGTGAACCAGTGGGTGGTAGTAATGATGCTATTTCATAATACTGATGGTATGGATCTTACCGCTGATCTGTGTATTGTTGATACAATAGTCAATTGTCAAAATGTTGCTTTCCTTATGGGACTATGTCAGTTGATGCTGCTGTCTTTACTTTCTGATCTGGAGTGTCTACATTCACCGCAGTTTTCTTTGTCCAAAATCTACAAACAACTTTAGACTCCCAAATATGTTCCCACGGACTCCGACATTAATCAATACCGTTTAACCTCTGATAAGGATTTTGACAAATCCATAGATTTCACTGGATTAGAAAAAGATATTACTCTGTCTGAACTCCGCAGTTCTTTATCTCCCCTCAAATCAGACAAATTGTTGTAATGCTGAATTTTTCACACGTTTTTCCAAACGAATTTCCCCTAAACTATCTCTTCTTATTAATACCTTTCTCCAATCAGGGAAATCCTCTGGTTCTTTTTTGGATGCCCTCATTTGTCTCATTCCAAAGGAAGGCAAAGACTTACATCAATGTAAAAAAAAAAAAATGCCCAATTTCTCTTGTCAACACTGATTATACATTTTTTCTAAAATTTTAGCTCTCTGCCTGGATTCAATTTTGCCTAAATTGCCCAGTAATGAACAATCTTGTTTTGTTAAGGGTCGTTATATAACTGACAATACTCGTTTATTTTTTGATGTCCTCTCTAATTCTCAGCAATCTCTTCATCCTTTAGCAGCCATTACCCTTGGTGCAGAGAAAGTATACGACCATATTAATTGGTCTTTCATCGTTCATACTATAAAATCGTTTGGACCTAAAATCATCTCTCTTATTTTCCTATTATATTCCTGCCCCCAACAGCCATTTATGCTATACTTTTCCTATTTCCCTTGGGGTAGGAGTGTTCGCCAAGATGGCCCTCTTTCATCATTCCTTTTTAATTTAGCTCTTAAAATTTCCTATCTAGAATTAGAAACAATCTTATAATGCAGGGATTCTCATGTAATACTCAACAAATGAAGACAGCAGTATATGCATACGACATTCTTTTATTCATATCCGAACCCCACACCTCACTTCCTGTCGTCCTCCAAGAAGTTTCTTCTTACTCTCTCGTTTCTGGCTGTAAACTTTATCATGACAAATGTAAAATCTTACCCTTAAATAAATGCACTTTCATAAATCATTTTTCAGCTACCAACTTTTCCTGGAATACGTCTAAGCTTAAATACTTAGGGTTATGGTTTTCACACTCGCTAAAACCTCTCTTCCTCTGAGTTTAGAGGACTGTAAACTTAAAATCCCTAATCTGGTCAATCGCTTGTACCCTTCACATCTTTCCTAGTGAGATAGTTTAGACACCATTAAAATGATGATAGTACCTATTATCCTGTATACAATTTTTAAATACCTTTGATATCTGTTAAAACCTGTGAAATTGTTTGAACCCATTGATGTTCTCTCTTTCCTCAGTTCCCCCATTTGGATAATTCCTCCATATTGCACAAGAATCGACCTATTTACTGGAAATCTTGGAGGAAATCTGGACTTATTTGGGTCAAACAACTCTTTGTTAATGACACTTTTCTAAAATTTCTCTAAGGCTCAATCTCTTTTTCATTTTCCCTCAACTTGTCAACATAAATTTCTCCTTTTGCAAACTATCATATTAGATGCTGTTGTTAAATTCACTTCCAACTCCATTGCAAGCTTCCACACCCTCCTCCATGCTAGGCAAACATTTACACAACAACCCTAAAGCTTGGGCACTATATCGAGCTTTATGCCAACCTTCACAGATAGGGCTAAATCAGATATTGAGTTGGCCTGGGAGAATAATTTGGGATCGGTTTGGGCTGTTTCCTTTTAGAGACAGATTTGGACAAAAATTAGGTCTTCCTCCCGTGCTGCTAATACCACTCAAACACTATTCTATGTTTACAAAAGACTTATCTTCTTTCCAGTTTCCTTACATCCAATCTACCCAGATCACTCGATACTTATTGGCCATGTCACTCACAACATGCAGACCTCAAACATATGCTTTTAAGTTGTACACTTGTTCTTCCTTTCTGGACGCATGTCTGGAAGGAGATCAACACCATTTTTGACACCTTGGTACCCATGTCTTTCTCTAACATGTTCCTAAGTAGTTTATCTACCAATTGGGAACATGTTTCATCTTAAATAAAAATAATTGACCTTCCTTTGGCAGTGGCATTTCAGCAACTCACCAAAAATTGGAAGGATTTTTCTAAACTGTCTTTCCAAGCCTGGTGGTATGCGGTTTGTTATAACCATAGACTTGATACAGTACATAATCACCCTATCTCACTGCCATTAAGCACTCTATCTATCGTAGGGAGTCTCATCACAGATTTCATAGATAGGCATGCTAAATATTCACACTATCATCACCCCCATTAGGGGTGAGGTTTCTAAACCCACTTGAGGTTCACTTATTATGTTCTCAACTAATGTATTAATTTTTGTAGTCTCAATATGTTTGATTTATCCATGAACGTGTATTTTATTATTGTGATATCTTTACTCAAATTGGAACTTGTACATTTCATATCAACTTATTGTATATGCATTTCTTCTCCCCTCCCCATTCATTTACAACCTTTGTATTAACTTTATTGCACTAGTATATCTGTATTTGCTTGAACCTAATAAAGTTCCTCTAAACTAAAAAATAAAAGCATTTGGACTGGCCCAATCAGGACAGAACTGCAACAGAAGGCCTCCACAGCAGGAGATATGTTTCAATCACTGTGCGACCTACCCAGGACCACGAGACGTAACTCACAGCTGGTCCCCGGACCCATGCCTACAGAGGGTGGGCTGCTCAAATTCTTGATGCAGCAACTTGTTGGACTGTACCCAAAAGGAGAAATGTGCTCAATTTCACACTGTAGCAGTGACTTAAGACTCCCACAAAATTAAAAATAGCTGACTGGTGAAGAAGATTCTTGAGCTCTTTGTTTGTCAGTTTAAATAACTCTCTTGTTTCCTTCAAAATTGTCTGAAAAAAAAGGTGACTCTTCCCAATAACGAAGGTGCCACCTGCACTTAACATACATGTCAAAGCAGTCACAACTCTCCCTATGTCAGTCTCAGTTAGGAGGAAAAAGTAAAAAGGGCAGAAAAAAACGTCTAGGCCATATGGGCAGTACTTGATTGATGATGAAGAGCTTTACAAAAGTTGGGAAGTAAGGCGCCAAAACTAGAGTCAGAGTGGAGAAAGAGTCTATTGTAATCTTCCTGGAAGTAAAATGCAAAGGAGAAAAACAGCTGCAGAAAAAAAGGTGCAAATATAAGGAATAAAGCATTTATGGTGTAGTATCATAATGGAAAATGATGGGGCCCTTCTGCAGAATGTGATGATGTCCTCCTGAGTCTTCCATATCTTCCAGGTATTCATTGGCCTTTAGCCAAAGGAGCTCCTTGAAGGGGTATGGCACACTGCATCACAGGTGTTGTAGGAGCTTCGAATACACACCTGTTAAGGGGGGTCAATGAGCGCAATGTATAGTAAGGAATCAGAGTATTAACATGGATGCTCCACCAATCAATGCTCCCTTATATATGAGTGGAACAGGAAATGAACTTCATGGGTAAATAGTGCAGCACAATCTTAGATAGGGAAGTTCTGACAGCACAAACTGGGAAGAATACCATATTGATTAGAATTTAATATAATCCTAACCATACAATGTCACAGGAAAATTGTGTTATTCTTGTTTGGCCGGTGCAAGAAGAGAGATTGAATGCTCAACATCCTGCCCTTGATCCATCTGATGTCTATCATCTTGTGCACTAGCATACTCCTACTCCAAAATTCTCAGCCGGACATTCTAGACCAGGCGGCAGGTTTGGCTAAGCAGACAGGGAAACTTTTGTGCACACCAAGCGTGCCACCTCCAAAGGCCTGTAAGTTTCAGTGGCAAACATTTAACTAAGGGCCACATGTATCAACATTTGTAATAGCGATTACCTAATTTCGATTTTCTGCGAATCACAATTAGGCAATCGTTATTACAAATATTTGAAACTCATAGAGTTTCATTTGGCGATTCCAAGGGGGGCGCAAATCGACCTATCTCATTAATATAATGAGGCAGATTGCAATTTGCGACCCACTAGGAATCGCTAACATCACGGGGATGGTGGCCTACAAGGGTCAGCAGACCACCATGTCCATGATTGCTTTTCAATAAAGCAATAATTTTTTTTAAAAAAGCAGCCTGTTTTCCTTAATAAAGGAAAACGGGTTGCGTTTAAAAGAAAAAAATGAAAAGCTTTCTTTAAATTTTTTAAGAGCAGGCAGTGGTCCGTGTGACCACTGCCTGCTCTTAAAAAAGGTTTTTGCCGTAATTCCCAAAGCGGAAGGTGTCCCATGGGGAACCCTTCCCATTTGCGAATGGGTTACCACCAACTTGAAGTCTTGCAGCCTGTCTCCAATACGCATCTGGGATGGGTGACTGCTACACTGTATGCATTCCCTCTAGACAGCCACAAACACAGGAAAGGTGGGTGTGACAGAGAACTCATCTGCATTAATCTAAATTCTGATAGCTTTTCCTATGCAGGAAGACGGAGAGGGAGCTCACACTTACACCTGAATAGGCAGTATCCTGTGTCCCACACAAAGGACTGATTACCCCCTACTGACAGTTTGGCAGACAGGACTGGGATGAAAGGGGACCTGTGCACTTCAAGGGCCTGCTTTGAAGTCACCCCCACTTCAAGGACACATTTGGGTATAAGCACTGGGGCTCTGACTCTACCAAGACAGACACTACTAGACTTGTAACTGAAGCTGTGCCAGAAGAACTGCTGTGCTGCTTAAAGGACTCAATTGGACTGCTGATCACGTCGCTCTGACTCTGCTAAAGGAGAGCTGGATTCTGCCTTCACTCTAAGTGATATCCAAGGGCTTGTTGGCTTGCCTTCTGTTGCTTGAGACTCAGGGATATCGAAGTGTCTACCCCTGCTCCTGTGCCTGGCTCACTGGAAGTGGCCCAGATACTTGCAACATGGATTTTGATGCATCTCATGTCTGCTTGTAGCAGACTCAGTGCATTGACCCGGTTGCGGGAGTAAAATCGGTGCATCGCCTCAGAACCAGCGCTTTGCCTACAGAGATCGATGCAGCGAACAACGTATTGCCAGCGCTGCAGCTTGGTGAGAGCGACGCATCTCCTCGACTGTGTGGCAGAATCCGGCACATTGCCCAATGCCTCCCGACTTCGGCACCCGTCTTCAGAACTGACGCATCGCTTTCACTATGTGGGGAAGATCGACGCATCCTGCACCTGCGGGTCTCGACATCGACGCATCTTGCTGTTTGCGACCAGGAAAGGTACTTTGTTCACCAGGGCCTGCATGGGTCCTGTAGCCAGCCGGCGCTCCATCGTGGATGGCCTGAACTTTGAATTTGCCCTGGTCCACCATGGCCTAAAGTAACCATTTTAGCGCTACTTGCTTTTAAGCACTTTCCTGCATTTATTCCTTTAAAAATTCCATATCTTAACTGCTATACATTGGATTTTTGTCATTATGGTCTTGTTTTGTTCAGAATATAATAATCTATTTTTCTAAACCTGTGTGGAGTCTTTTTGTGGTGTATTCATTGTGTTACAGTGTGTGTGTTACACAAATACTTTACACATTGCCTCTTTAGATAAGCCTGACTGCTCTGTGCCAAGCTACCAGAGGGTGAGGATAGGTTATCTCGTAGTGTGTATCTAGCTTACCCTGACTAGAGTGAAGCTCCTGCCTGACCTGGGGGCATATCTCAACCAACCAGGGATCCCATTTCTAACACATATCATTCATACCTATATTTCTTGTTTTAGGAGACAGTGTGTATGCCATCCTCACACCATGTCTGCATCCACAAACACAAAGGGAAAACCACGACCACACAGCACATAGCCAGACAAGAGTAGTCATTAAAGGAGCCTTTAGGATTCTGTAACAATTCTTAGTGGTTTTTTTTTTATTGAAACACTTGAGGAGTACAAACATGCTGTTCAGCACAGTATACATTATTCCAGACAGTGATCAATAAACAGAGGTACTCTTGGTGGTGTGCAATGGACACCACATTTTTGGAACTTTCCTCTTGTGTGGCCAATGTGCAGGGTCGCTCTCTTGGATCCCACCTGAGTTGGTCAATCTCCATGGGTGTAATACTGCCCCTAACATCTCTAGCAAACTTCATTCTAGGTCTCATGTATCTCACACCATTTAACCCTTACTTTTTCACCTTTCCATGGGCACCTTCTGCTCTTATAGATTTCTTTCTCTCTCTGTGAGCATATGCCAGTCCATGTCACAAAGCCATTCTCTATAAGGGGAGGGGGTGTTAGACCTGGCATCTTTGGCGTGGTTTTCCCATAACCTTTTGCCTCCATACCTCCGGTTTGTTGATTTGGTTTTTGACTGACTGACTGACTGAGATATTTATAGAGCGCACTAATGCCGAGGCGTCTTGGCGCTGAGGTAATAGCAGTCCAACCTGAGTAACAGACCTAGATCTTTGAAAAGAGCCATGTTTTGATCATCTTTCTGAAAAGAGTCCTGCTATTCTGCAGTCTCAGATGTGTTGGGAGAGAGTTCCACAATTTGGCCGCTTGGTAGGAGAACCCCCTACCGCCCCATCTGGCTCTTCTTATCCTGGGAATAAGGACCAGTCCAGTGTTTGCTGACCTGAGGCATCGAGCAGGCAGATATCGCGGAAACAGGCATTGAATGTCTGTTTTTGCTGGTTTTAGGGCTATGCACACTTTACCACTGACAACAAGGGCTAAAATGCTTGTGCTCTCTATGTAAAACATGGTGGAATTGGCTTGTACCCAATTGGCACATTTAGTTTACTTGTAAGTCTCTAGTAAAGTGGCACTACCTGTGCCCAGGGCCTGTAAATTAAATGCTTTTAGTGAGCCTACAGCACTGGTTGTGCCACCCACTCAAGTAGTACTTTAAACATGTCTCAGGCCTGTCATTGCAGCCTGTGTGTGTGCAGTTTTAAACTGCCATTTTGACCTGGTAAAATAAACCTTTTGACAGGCCCAAACCTTTCTTTTTAATACATATAAGCAGTGCTTAATTTGAGCGTGTGGTTTCCAGTGCTCGGCACCGGCACCTAATTGCCAACACTGACACCTATTACAGTCTGCCACATGGTGGCACAGTTTATTTTATTTAAAGATGAACACAACAACAATTTTTTATTAATTTAATATACATATAAATGACTACTATCTGTCAGCCAAGCTCTGGGGGGTGGAATAGTCTGAAGTGCTGCACTTGTAGAAATGTGATGTTAGTAGGTGTGTTTGTACTGTCACTGGCAGCACTAGCCAGTACAATGGGTGGTGCAAACTGCAGTGGTCTCCTGATGAGGGCCCTAGCACTTTCTATTTTACAAATCAAGCACTGCATATAAGTTACCCTTAGGGTAAGCCCTGGGCAGCCCAGAGGGTAGGGTGCCATGTATTTAAAAAGTTGGACATGTACTTTTAGGTTTTACATGTCCTTGTAATGAAAAATGCCTAAAGTCTTCTCACTACTGCAAGGCCTTCTTCTTCCATAGGATAACATTGGAGCTACCTTATTACATTTGTAAGTGTCATTTCCAAATGGTACCAGGTAATCAGTTCATGTTTGGTGTCTTTTAAATTGTAATGACAAATCCTAACTTATGGTAAAGTTGGATTTTAAAATACAATTTTGAAAATGACACTTTTAGAAAGTAGACATTGTCCTGCCTTAGCCATTTGGTTCCTGCAGCCTGTTTCTGGGTCACATGACTGGGTGTAGTTGACAGTTGGCCTTTGTTTATTCCACCTAGACAGCCACACACAATGGAGAGCTGAGGTGTGCCTGGATGGGCCATAACTGGCAGGATGGGAGGAAAGAGCTGGGCCTTCCCTTTTGCCTGGTTGAGAAGGACTGGTTCTGCATCTCTTGAACCCAGAACCCAGAGTGACTCCAAGGGCTAGTTGGCTGCCCTCATGATGTGAAGCCTCAGGGACACAACAGGCTTCCAACAACCTTGCACCTACATCTGGACTCTGCCATTTGTGAGTCTACCCTGCCATTACTGGGGGCTCAGTGCAGCCACCAAGACTGACTCACACCCCATCCCCAGAGCTGATGAGCTCATAAATTGGTTGGGAGCTGCCAAATTCCTCAGCATGTTTGATTTAACGCATGGGTACTGGTAGATTGCCTTGACTCAGGGGGTCAAAGAGAGGTCTGTTATCTCTACCCCAGAAGGGCACTTCCAGTAAATGCCCTTTGGATCTAACAGTGCCCCTGCCACTTTCCAGAGGTTGGTCAACTAGTTCCTAGCTGGTTTGGGGAACTTCAGTCCCTCCTATCTAGATGAGATTGGGGTCTCATCTTCTGGCTAGGGGGACCACCGGTGCCACCTCAGGGAAGTGTTTCAGACTTTGCAGAGGGCAGGCCTTATCATCAAGGCCAGTAAGTGCCAGATAGGGCAGGGTTCAGTGGTCTACGTGGGTCACCAAGTGGGAGGAGGCATTGTGCAGCCCCTCCAGGCCAAGATTGAAACCATTCTGGCTTGAGAACCCCCCAAGACCCAGACAGAAGTGAAAGCCTTCTTAGGCCTCACTGGTTATCACAGGAGATTTGTCAAAGGGTATGGCACCATTATTGCACCCTTGACAGAGCTGACTTCGAAGAAGCAGCTCAAATAGGTTATCTGAACGGAGGCATGCCAGAACACGTTTGATACCCTGAAGGAGGCCATGTGCACAGCACCCGTGCACAAGGCTCCTGACTTCTCCAAATAATTCATTGTCCAGACGGGTGCTTCAAAGTATAGTATACGGGCCATACCCTCACTGCTGAATGAAGAGGGCCTGGATCAACAAGTAGCCTTCATTAGTAGGAGGTTACTTCCCAGGGAACAGAGGTGGAGTGCAATAGAGAGGGAAGCCTTTGCAGTGGTCTGGGCACTGAAAAATCTGGGATCCTACCTATTTGGTGCTCACTTCCGAGTTCAGACAGGCCACACACCCCTCAAATGGTTAATGCAGATGAGGGGTGAGAATCCCAAACTGTTGAGGTGATCCATCTCCCTAAAGGGAATGGACTTTATGGTGGAACACCATCCGGGAACAGACCACGCCAGACCTAACAGTCTCTCCAGATTCTTCTGCCTTAATGAAGAGAACTCCCAAGGGGTTGGGTATTTCTTCCCACTTTCAGCTGGGGGGGGGCACGTGTTAGACCTATCATCCTTGGCGTGGTTTCCACCCAACTTTTTGCCTTTAGACCTCCCGTTTGCTGACTTCGTTTTTGCTGGTTTTAGGACTCTGCACACTATACCACTGCTAACCAGGGCTAAAGTGCTTGTGCTTTCTCCTTAAAACATGGTAGACTTGGCTTATGCCCAAACGGCACATTTAATTTTCTTGTAAGTCCCTAGTAAAGGGCCTGTAAATTAAATGCTACTAGTGGGCATGCAGCACTGGTTGTGCCACCTACTCAAGCAGCACTTTAAACATGTCTTAAGCCTGCCATTGCAGCCTGTGTATGTTCAGTTTTAAACTGCCATTTCGACCTGGCAAAAAAACCTTTTGCCAGGCCCAAACCTTCTTACCTAATACATATAAGTCACCCCTAGGGTAGGCCCTGGACCAACCAGAGGGTAGGATGCAGTGTATTTAAAAAGTTTGACATGTACTTTTAAGTTGTACATATCCTGGTTGTGAAAACCTTATTACATTTAATAAGCTCTAATTTCCAAATGGGAACAGGTAACCAGTTCATGTTTGGTGTCTTTAGAATTGTAATGAAAAATCCTAACTTATGGTGAAGACGTATCTTAAATTACAACTTTGAAAGTGCCGCTTTTAGAAAGTTGCCATTTTCCTGCCCTGGCTGTTTGGAGCTTACAGTCTGTCTCTGGGTCACATGCCTAGGTGTAGTTGACAGTTGGGCTATGTGCATTCCTCCTAGACAGCCACACACAATGGCTAGTTTAGGTGTGCTTGTATGGGCCATCTCTGGCAGGATGGGAGGGAGGAGTTGGGCCCAGCCCTACTTAGACTTGAATAAGCTGTGTCCCGTCTCCACACAAAGGGCTACATACCCCCTGTAGTTAGTCTGAAGCCAAGGCCAGGAAGGCAGGGCATCTGTGCATTTCAGAGGCCTGTCTCTAGAAGCTTCTCCCCACTTCAAAGGCACAACTGGGTATAAATACTGGACCTCAGACACCAAATCTTCATTACACTTCTGAACCTGCGGATACTCTGCCAGAAAGAAGGACTGCATTGTTGCCGAAAGTACTGCCACTCTTCTGTACTGCTGCTCTAAAGGACTGCTGCCCTGCTGTGCTGACCTACTGCCCTCTTGCCTGGGTGAGAAGGACTGGACCTGTATCTCTTGAACCCAGAATGACTTCAAGGGCTAGTTGGCTGGCCTCCTGATCTGAAGCCTAAGAGACACAACAGGCTTCCAATGACTTTGCAACTGCACCTGGACTCTGCCATCTGTGAGTCTACCCGCCAAGTGGTGCTCCCCAATCCTGGACCCTTGGAAATTCCAGCTTCTGTGGATCCAGTGGTACCGACGCATCTTTTCTGCTGCACCACGCAAACCGGAGCAGAACCGATGCATCACCACTGCTGTGTGGTATGGACTTGTCACAAAGACACGCATCGCCTCCACAGCCTCATCAGAACCACTATTGCGCAACGCATTCTCGGCGCAGTCTCTTGCATCCCTCATCTACGGCATTCTCAAGTGATGCTAGACTCCGCATCGCAGCTCCTCGGAACTTACGCATTGCCTGACTGTGTGCCGCATCCCAAGGTCCAGAGTTCACATTCAACGATCCATAGACGGGATCCTCGACGACGACACAGGTCCTTGTATCACAGCCTCACTGCATCTCTCAACCGATGGTCATGGTAGCCAGGCCGCACTCAATCGTGGTCAGCTGAACTTTTGACTTTGTCCCGGTATGGCGCAACCAGATATCCACATTTGACGCTTTGCGCTTTTTGGCGCTATTTTCACAAAAATCTTTAAAATTGCATATCTCCAGTTCTTCTGATAGGATTGTTGTTGTTATGATCTTGTTTTATTTATTAAAGAAAGTCCTATTTTTCTAACTTGGTGTAGGATCAATTTTGTGTGGTGGTTTTCACTTTATTACTGATAGAAGTGTATCACAAATACTTTACACTTTGCCTCTAAGGTAAGCCTGACTGCTCTGTGCCAAGCTACCAGAGGGTAGAGCACAGGTTAATTTAGAGATGCCTTGTGCCTTCATCAGGCCTCACACCCCAGTCAACCAACAGGTCATTTTCTTACAGGAGACATTCCTCCCACTCCATAGTATGGTGATATTTCCTCAAGCCACTATCAGACCTATGTCACAGATCAACGTTTGGTATTATTTGGGTGATTGTTTGCCCCATGTTCCTAGAAACATAATTTTGGTGCCCTACTCTAGCTGTATCTTTATTGCTTCAGTCAATTATGCTCCAATTTTATACAAGTATTTAGAGATTTTGGGGCATCCAAACCAAGTGTATAAGAAGGTTCCTTGTTTGCACACTCCCTCAAACAGAATTCTACTCTTAATTGGACCCTAGTGTGGTATAGTCAGTGTAATAGCTTAATCTGTATTAGAACACTGGCATATTGGGAGCTCCATTGAAAACAATGGAGTGCTCCCGGCGTCTAATGGCCGGTAGAACCCAGGAGCTCCAAAATTCCAATGTTTGTTCACAGCTGTTGCTGTGAACAAAAGGCCTCACAGAGCCCAAGGGGATTTCACTCCCCTCAGGCTCCATGATGCCTTTGTTTTACAAATAAGAATATTCTGCCCTCTAAGGATGGAATGTTCTAATAGCCTTAGAGCCCTCTGTAGAGGGCTCTTCCGGCCATTAATGGCCTGCTCCCATGTTAAGGGCCCTCATCTTTGGCTCAGGCCTTAATGCTGGAGTGGGCCTCTAATGGTCGGTAGAGCCTGCTATGGTGGGCTCTAAGGCTATATCAGGCAAAAACATACTTTGATCACAACTTCTCAAATAGTTCATTTAGCCTCCTTCCATTCTTCGTTGTGCTCAGACCTATGTTGCTTTCCCACTTTGCCTTTACCAATGTTAATTCTTCTGGTGAGTTATTCATTGGTGTTGTATATATCTTTGATATCACTTTACGCTTTAGAGGTTCAGTCAATAGTTTGTTTTCGGGAGGTATTTCTGACTAACTCCCTGTACTTTATACGTGCTCAGTGTGTCATAATGGTGCATATTTAAAGACTTGTGTGTTATGTAGGCTATGTTTCTTTTATAAGCTGATTGTATGATTTCATCACTTTGTCTCCCAACATGACCCCCACTTTGGAGATCCCTATTGTGTCCCATTTCCTAAAACCACTGAGTGATCTAAGCTCCCTCAGGACATAGCTTTTCCACAGCGGTGTTTCTCTAGTGATTATTCACTGCCATCTCTTCATCTGTGGGGCCACCCTACAGGCAAGTCTTACCATTTGTTTGTGCTCTGGCCGTGAATGAAGTGGGTCTTTACCAAGTAGTAGAGCCATGTAAACCCTATTTCCCCTTATTCTGTGGTATAACCAAAAAGCTGGATTATCCACGAATGAAGTTATCCAATCATTTAATAGCACCACTGGGTGGCCTGGTAATATTTTCAAATATCCGGGGTCCTATACCCCCGTCCTGTATGTGCACAGTTTTGTTAAGGAAATCCAGGGGGGGGGGGAGTTCCTGCACTATAGCAGAGGCACGGCTCCGTCGCTATGGCGGTGAAGCGTCGCCCCACTGCTTTTAAGCAGTGTGTGGCGTACATAATAGAAACATAAAATGATAATAACTTTGCGTTATTATCATTTTATGCTTCCTGCTGCTTTGTGGGCGGGTGGGTGGGGCTGCTCTGCTCTCCAAGCAGGGCAGGGGAGGAGTGGTATGCCCACTCCTGATTATGCAAATACTGTTTGTTCGGCATTACAGCTTGAGTGGAGAACATGCCCATCCCTCCAGCTCCTGGCTGAGAGCTGTGTCATGGCGCTCAGACCAATCACAACACTGCATTGCAGCGTTGTGATTGGCTTAGGGGAGGGAGCCTGGCTGCCTGCTACCTGTTCCTGGAGTGGGAGGCAGGAGATCAGGAGTAACCGTGGGCAATGAACTCCGCTCCGCTAGCGGAGATTGCGGAGAATTGCTAACTACGCATTACATTGAAAACACAGAATTCATGCAAAAACTCTGACTCCGCCACATAGCGGCGTTAGCTACTGCACCTACAACCCTTTGATAATACAACTTTACCTTTACATGCTAAAAAGCATATAACCAATTCACAAAAGTGAGTTTCAAAAAATATTAGGCAATGAGAGAGGTGATGATTTTGGGGTCCTCCCTAACCTAGGGGGAGGACCAAGCAGATGCCTTGAACACAAAGAGCATATCATGCTGAACGATTCGGTGGTGGTCCCATCCTCCTAGGACCACCCCAAGCAAAGTTATGGACAAAAATACAATGCCAACCAAAGGCCCAGCAAAGCATTATGGGGCGAGATTCCAGAGTGCAGTGAATATTATAGTATTAGCTCTCAGCTGAGCGGGAGAGCAACTGCCGCTTGAGGAATGTTTTGATATTGGATACTATAATGTTCACTGCACTCTAGAATCTCGTCCCATAATGCTTTGCAGGGCCTTTGGTTGGGATTGTATTTTTGCCCATAACTGTGCCTGGGGTGGTCCTAGGAGGATGGGACCACCACCGAATCGTTCAGCATGATGTGCTCTTTGTGTTCAAGGCATCTGCTTGGTTCTCTCCCTAGGTTAGGGAGGACCCCAAAATCATCACCTCTCTCACTGCTTGCTATATTTTCATTTTCACTTTTGTGAGATGACATTTTAGCATGTAAAGATAGAGTTACTTGTTTTACCAAAGGTATGTGAGGTTTTTGTTTTATTAATTGGGATGAGATGGAACGGAGTTACGGAGTGGAGTTTCACAGAGTTTTTGTTCAACGCCGCAGAATTCCGCGTAGTGGTACTCCATCAACTTCGCCCACCCTTAATCAGGAGCAGAGACAGGAGACCCGAACGAAAGGTATGTTTATTTTTTTTAATCCCCTCCGTGTGACCCTCCCGAGCTACCCCCTTCGCAACCACCTGCGCCCGCCTTACCATCCGCAAACTATGCCGGCCGCCACTGCTATAGTATCATCCATAGCAGCCCTCCTACCTCAAGGAAGAAACCATTTTGCACCCAAAATGTTCTATAGTATATAGAAAAGCTGTGACAGAGTCATTGTTTTACATATTGTGGCCCTACCCACCAGTGATAGCTGAAGTTCCCACCGGTGTGTCAGATCTGCCCTGAATCTCTCTAATGCAACCTGTAAGTCATGGTTGTAGCGTTCGTTCACATCTCTTGTAATTTACATCAAAAGATATTGAAAACTTTCCTTGATGGCCGTTAGTGGGTAGAATTTATCCTAAATCCAAAATATTACATTTACTCACAGAAGGTATCTAAAAAACAGGTAATTATATTCTCAGGTCTCACGCTCACCTAATTATAACAATACATCATCCTCGTAAAGTGAAATTTTGGAATCCCAATCTCCATCCCAATTTAATTATCTGAATAGGGTGGACCCTCTAATTCAGCATGCTAATGAATCTGAGGTTAGTGTGAACAAAAGAGGAGATAACAAACAGCTTTTTCGGGTGTCCCTTGAAGTGCAAACACCCCTCACATTGTTCATTTTAGTCCAAGCTGTTGGGAGCTTACAAAGTAACTATAATCAGTGTATAAAATTTGTGTTAAGGCTCATCTTTAGGAGAACAACAAGCATAGGCAATGATAGAAGCACTGTTGGCTCCATCCCTGTGTTGGCATTTTCTAGGGTCATGTTTACGCTGCACAGATTATGCGTTGTTGCTGTACTGGGCGTGAATCCCGACTGGTCTGAGTGTTTTAATGTATCTGTTCAAGTGTATATTCACCACAATTTGGCCAGGATCTCAGTCCCCACATTAAGAGCCTCATTTTGATGTCGGTGGGACCGCCACCGGCAGGCCGTTGGTGGCGGTCCCTCCAACATCCAGGCCATCGGTCCGACCGCTGCATTACGATGTGGATGGTCAGACCGCAGCAGTCTGTGGGACAACTCCATGAAGAGGCTGTCAGAAAAGGACATTGGGGGCCCCAAGCAGAGCCCCCGTCCCCTGTGGACCACTGCTAAGTGGGCAGGGGGCCACATGTGGTGCCCCCCAAACATTCATGCACTGTGTGCCAGGAACCAAATGGTGCCTGGCACACGGGGCATGGATGTTTAAAAACTGCCTGTTTGTACTGGGACTTGTGCTGTGGCCCTTTTCCTGGGCCGCAGTATAAAAAGGCACATTCCAACCGCCGTGCTGGTGGTCCTATCCTAATCGGGCAGGTGGGACTGTAGACTCATTATCGGACAGACACCTACCCGCGGCAATGGGCCAACATAATGAGGGCCTTAGTTGGGAAATTGGTCTGTATGAGTAGTGTTCCCCTGGTGGTTTGTTTGGTTTCTTCATTAATATTATAACATTTAGCATTTTAAAAGGTAGATTTTGATGTTTACATAAAAGTGGAGATGCATTGGAGTACAACCCTGAGACCTGTTGTAAAACTATTGCATTTTGAGCAATGCTACACAACATTCTCATGTGTAGGGATTTGCCACAAGAACCTATGGAAGATGATTATGATGAGGAAGAGGGTACCCCTCACTACCATCATACATCTCAACAAGACATGGTACATTCTGGAGAATGAATAGCACATAGAGCATAAATAACAAACAATTATTTTTGCTGTTAAGTACTTGTATAATTTTAGAAATAAAAAAAAATAAAACAATTTTTGTTTTACACTAACAATTCCTGTTTATTCACAGGTAATTTTAAAATTTTAAAATTATGAACATTATTGGATGACAATGGATGAAATATAACATTAGAAAAATATGAATGTGTTGTTAGTACATAAACATACTGTGTATATAGTTTTAAGAAAATAAATGTATGTTTTTTTATTTTTCTTTGACCGAACACCAGCTAGCCTGATCATGGGCACCTGTATTACACTACATGCTATTTCACCATTCTTGATCCTGCTACATGCAGTTCCCTCTTACACTGACACACTACTACACTAGACCCTTCCTCACTCTCAAGCAGAGACAGAACAGTCTTAATTCCTGCATTATGGGCCTCATTTACAAAGCCATTGCGCTGCTGGTGCGTCACTTTTTTTGAAGCAAGAAGAACAAATGTTTGACGGAATGCTGAACAAATCAAACATTCACCCCTAGTCACATATCTGGGTTTAATCCATCATTTTTTTGCTCACCACGCCACCCCACTTTGAACCAGCCCCAAATCAGTCTTGGCCCTGCCTCCCATGGGAATAGTCCAGCCCGAACTGCCAATCATCCTGGGACCAGTTTCGGGGTATCACCCCTCATCAGCCAGGCTAGCTTGAATTCAGTGGCACAGTGAGTACGGAACCAACGTCTGGCCATTCCCTTCCCATTTAGGGTGACAAAAGCAAAAAGAACAAATATGCTGAACAATTCAAACATTCACCCCCAGTCACAGATCCGGGTTTAATCTACCATTGTTTTGCTCACCATGCCACCCCAGTTTGGACCCAGCCATATACAAATCAGTCTTGACCCTGCTGTCAATGGGAACAGTCAAGCCTGAACTGCCAGGTCAGGTCCTCGCTGGACCGGAAACAAGCATCCTGGGACCAGTTTCGGGGTATCTTCCCTCATCAGCCAGGCTAGTGGTTGTTGTCAAATTCACAGTAATAGTTGGTGGCTCAGTCCCTTCCTCTAGTGCCTCTATATCCATTGCCATGCTTGTATGACTTCCCAGATCTGGTGTGGGGTGTGGACTGTGCCCTGTCCCTGGCCTGACCTCATGTGTCTCTACATTGAAACTCTGTCTAGATGGTTCTGTGTGGAGAGAGTTGTCATGATGAGTGATGCCCTTTTTTTCAAATTGCATTTGATGCCATTATCTGTAAAAGTAGATACATTAACAATAGAAATTACAACATTGTTATGATTTAAGGGTCTTAACTTGAGGATGACTTGTAAGACGTCCATGGCATATAAATAGAGTTTATGAAATATAACCTATGTTGTTCTTTAGTTTGATATTTGAATTAAATGGATGTTCATATCAGCACAACAAGTCCCATGATGTATTGTGTATTCCATGTATGTATATAACATTTGAGATATGAGTTTATATAAACGTACGCTTGCGTTTATTTGCTCTTCATATTTTAACCGCATGACATACCTGCGTTACCTGTTGTGGTGGCCACTAAGGTTGAAGTGTCAATGTTATTGATACCTGAGATTTCAATGTTATTGATACCTGAGATTGACTTGTGCTGAAATGTTTCAGTAATACATTTTTTCCATTGGTGTGGGGAAGACTACAGTGCTTGGGCCACCTCCAGTGCCAGTAATCACTACTCTTTTTCCACATTCTAGCTTCTTCTGTGGTGGTTTTGTTAGTCCCACAGCATTATGGTGGTCACGAATACCTCCTCAAGTCAATTTATGTTTTGGTGGCTTTTGGACATTGAATGGTGAGCCGAAGAGCTTGTCACTCTCAGGAACACACTCCTCCATCAGGTATTCCAAATCAGCATCACTGAATCTCCACTTTCATTTTTGCGAACCATTCTCAGACGACTCATGACTTGCCATATTTAAAGTTTTGTGCTAGCTCAATGAAATACACAGGACTTCTGGTACTCTCCTCTCTTCTCTAAAACAGTGTGACATTCGCAATTTGCAACTTTTCCGAATCACTAAAGGTGATTCAGCATTTTTGTGATGAGAATAATGAGGTATTACAGTACATGCTACATTTGAACATCTAAATTAAGGATTTCCATTTTGCACTTCACAAATTACGAATCGTTAATTTATACTTTGATACATTAGTGATGAATAGGGCTCTTCAGAGGAATGTTCTATGGGACATATGTTTTCCTGGAATCTGGATTGATGCAAAGTGGAAAGAAAATCCTATGGGATAGCCGCAACATCAACATCCTAAAACCAAAAACATTTCTGATAGATAGATTTTGCACAGCCTGCATCATCGCCACGTATTTCTGAGGACGGTTCAGGTAGATTACAACACAATAAAAAAACTTTGAAAATACCACAAACTGAATAAAACTCCAATGAAGGGTATCTATACTTAACAAGAAGATCTCCATTTTTCCTGCACTTAATTATAGATAGAAGTGATCTATTTTTCACTTCCTGCAGACAAGACATTCGCAATTTGCAACCTTTCCGAATCACTAAAGGTGATTCAGCATTTTTTGTGATTGAGAATATTATGGAATGACAGTACATGCTACATTTGTACATCTAAATTAAGGATTCCCATTTGTTTGCACTTTACAAATTATGAATCGTTAATTTATATTTTGATACATTAGTGATGAATAGGGTTTTTCAGAGGAATGTTCTATGGGACATATGTTTTCCTGAAATCTGGATTGATGCAAAGTGGAATGAAAATCCTATGCGATAGCCACAAAATCAACTTCCTAAAACCAAAAACATTTCTGATAGGTAGAATTTGCACAGCCTGCATTATCTTCATGTATTTCTGGGGGAGGTTCAGGCAGATTACATCACAATAAAAAAACTTTGAAAATACCACAAATTGAATCAGTAGGTTCAAGGATGACGAATTCAGAACGGGAACAATTTATGACAGGTTACAAAGATGGAAATGCGTAGTTTTTTTCACCAGCAAAAACCTGAAAGTCAAAACGTAGTTCGGAGTCAAATATGACCATATATTTCTTGTAGATTGAAAAGCTAATGAGATGTTTCCAAAGATGATGGACAATCAAACTCCAATGAAGGGTATCTATACTTAACAAGAAGATCTCTATTTTTCCTTCATTTAATTATAGATAGAAGTGATCCAATTTTTCACTTCCTGAAGACAAGACATTCGCAATTTACAACTTTTCCAAATCACTAAAGGTGATTCAGTATTTTTGTGATTGAGAATAATAAGAAATTACAGTACATGCTACATTTGTACATCTAAATTAAGGATTCTCATTTTGCACTTTACAAATTACGAATCGTTAATTTATACTTTGATACATTAGTGATGAATAGGGCTCTTCAGAGGAATGTTCTATGGGACATATGTTTTCCTGAAATCTGGATTGATGCAAAGTAGAATGAAAATCCTATGGGATAGCCGCAAAATCAACTTCCTAACACCAAAAGCATTTCTGATAGATTGAATTTGCACAGCCTGTATTATCTCCACGTATTTCTGAGGGAGGTTCAGGTAGATTACAACACAATAAAAAACTTAGAAAATACCACAAACTGAATCAATAGGTTCAAGGATGACGAATTCAGAACGGGAACAATTTATGGCAGGTTACAGAGATAGATATGTGCAGTTTTTTACAACAGCAAAAACCTGAAAGTCAAAACATAGTTCGGAGTCAAATATGACCATAGATTTCTTGTAGATTGAAAAGCTAATGAGATGTTTCCAAAGATCATGGACAATCAAACTCCAATGAAGGATATCTATACTTAACAAGAAGATCTCAATTTTTCCTGCATTTAATTATAGATAGAAGTGATCCAGTTTCTCACTTCCAGCAGACAAAACATAACAGAGTAGTGGTCGAACATGGATTTACTAACATCTAACAAGATCATCAGCATATATTTGAAATTGCAGACCACAAGCCACAATTATTTGTGCTGGTGGGTTCATGTGGATATTAAATAGTAAAAGGGCGTTTGCAGATCCCTGGGGGATGCCACAAGATACACCATAGGTAGGTGAAAAAAATATCTGCCAGATCAACTCATTGTCGTTGAGTATGTTTCCCCTGAACCGGCGCCCCCCCTCCTCTGCCGAAAAGACCTACTCAAGGCAACACTGTTCCTCCACTCCTAAAACATTATCCAAATGAGCACAGAGAAGCCGGTAGTCTACAGTATCAAATTCGGCCAAGAAATCAAAAAGAATGAGAGCTGCTGGACATTTTTGACCACACCGAGTTGATGAAGCTGTTCACGTATGTCCAAAACAACTGTCTCTCTGCGGATACAGTGCACAGAAGTGCTCAAACTTACACACATACAAAGCGGACACACACACACAGTGACCTAATTATTAATGACCATTGTAAATTAAGATATATTTGTCTTCCCTGAACCTATATCATATGTATACCCTGAGCAGAAGTTCTGCTGTATGAGCCTGCAAGACGTGCAAAAAAGCATTCTCAACTAATTACCTAGGATATGGAATTGAATCCCAGTATACACAAGGACTAAATCAGTCTCACCATCAACTCTCAGTACATCTGAGTCAAGGGTATTGGCTGAGGACTTATCCTTGACAGCCGGGCATCCACTAAAAGCTTCCCCATTTGGGGCATCTGGATCTGCTTTCTATTGGGCAGTGTAAAGAAATTCTCAGCACTAGTATGTCTGGTTCTCTCCGAAACCCGCTTCCTTCCAGGATTTGGAAAATGATCAGAACTAGCTGAGCCACACTAAGATGTGTGCAACAGTTTCTTAACTAATGCCTGGGTTCCTTAGAAACGGCTTGATTGTTCCCATTGTTGAAGAAATCTAATGCTGCTCCTTCTGTCCTTTCAAATTTTGAAGTATTTGCTGCTTACCTTTAAAAATCCTTGAAAAGCTTAGAAAACTTGGGGGCATATTAGCAAGACCCACGTTAAAATTATCGCCGTTTTAGCGGCAGGAAATTGCCGCTAAAACGGCGATAATGGGCTTGCTAATATGCGTTATGGAATTCCAATAGAAGCACAGGTTAGATGTCCTGCACATCTAACCTGGGCTTCTATTGGAATTCTATAACGCATATTAGCAAGCCCATTATCGCCATTTTAGCGGCAGTTTCCTGCCGCTAAAACGGCGATAATTTTAACGTGGGTCTTGCTAATATGCCCCTTGATCTCTGGTTTTCTGGTGCTACATTAGATCCTAGAGAGTAGACAGTCTAGCTTTTGACTGGCACACAGTATGGAAACATCACTGGTGTTGGTTCTTGATGAGCTAAGGATATTGGCAGATAAAGGTAATTCTGTATCCCTGGTATTATTAGATTGATCTGCCGCATTCTGTATGGTCTCACACTCTATTTTGCTTATCAGACTAGTAGAAGCCGGGATAAGTGGGTCTGTACTGTAATGGTGTGAATCTTAATTAATGGGAAGATGTCAGGCAGTGCATTTGCCACCTTTCCAATCAGAATATAAGGTACTGAACCAGGGCATACCTCAGGGGTCAGCACTTAGCCGCACTCTTTTCAACACTGGCCAATCTTGTTAAATCTATTGAGATTAAACTGCATAAACTACGCTAATAACACCCAACTGGTTTAGAAACAATTTTTCCATCTGTCCTTTTCTTCTCTGGATTTCTGGCCCTCGTCCTGGTCAAATCCCCCTTGCTCAGCTGAAACGTTTAAGGATGTTGGCTTCCTTTTGGATGGAAATTTGTCTCTTGTGAAACAGGTTAACCGTCTCTATTCCGCCTGCTTCTTCCTGTTCCAGGTGTTGAGGAAAATTCTCCTGCTTCTGCCGTTCTCTGTGAACCCTGTGGTGGTACAGGCAACTATTCTGAGTCTCCCTACATTATTGTAATGCACTTTACTTGCATCCCCCCACTGGATTGCTGACAAGACTCCAGCAGATTCAAAATGTGGCTGCAAAGCTGGCCATAGGTTTGCCATGCAACTCTTATCCATTGGCAGCTCTGGACTCCTTACATTGGCTACCGTATCAGCTGTAAATCCTTGTGTCTTGTTTACATAGTGTTTTATGGCACAGGGCCTGGCTGTCTTGAAAATAAATTCTCTCATTATGCCCCTAGTAGTAATTAAAGATCTTCCAATGTTTCTCTTTCAGAGATCCCAAGATTTAAGCGGGCACGACTATGGGGGAGATCTTTCTGAGTCTCAGCTGCCAAAATGTGGCGCAGCGGAAAGCTCATGGTTTGCTATGTTTTTGCAAGGCACTAAAAACCTGCCTATTCACTATAATCTTTTCGGGTCTGTTTTCATTGTCAGAGCCAGAACAGCTGTATAGACAATAAAGCACTTTTTAAATAAAATTAATTAACACAACATAACCAAACAGAAAGTGATATCACACGAAGTTATTACAAAAGTCTATACAATATAATTTCACCCAGGCAATGTCCAAGTATCATTGTGTAACAATACATTGTCATCATAAATACACATATCATCAGATCATTGATTCCAACTCAATATAAATAGAAAAGATGATTACAACTCAGAGTATGTTGTAATAGGCATACACTTTCTGCTCTGAACTGACTAACACTACTCCCAGAAGGGAAATCTAATGTGGATGTGGATTCCAGGTAGTTGAATGTTAAGCAGACCAGAGCTAATAAGCAATACTTCTACTTGTGGCTTTAATACAGATGCTAAACCATGGATGAAGAAGGTTGCGTGCTTGTTAAAAAAAATGAAGATCAAATATTAAAGAATAGCAAATATATATGTGTGCCAAGGTAGGTAAATAATAACAATCTGCTCTCATTAAAAAAAACCTAATCAGATTAAAGATATCTAATATTAAAAAACTTTCTCCAGGAACATTTTTTAATTCAATTCCCACTTTAAGTATGCAAAGAGAGATCAAGTATCCAAGAAATGTATTTGAAACTATGGGTCAAAACCAAAGCAACATGCAAGATATACTAATTTGAAAGGTGATCCGAACATCTAGTTATAGTTTATTTGTAGGAAGCTCAACAAATACAATACATAAACATAGGCAGGTGTGAGCCAGTAGTACTTCTGAGCATATGAATATATCTCAGACCTCAAGAAAGCAGGAAGACATTAGTACATGAATAATTGACAAACATGGTAGAATTAATTCATTTTGATAATGCTCTCTGTAATGTACAATTTTTCTTAAAAAACTCATTACTAATATCTATTTTTGGTATTGTAACAAAATCTAACAACAAATTCATCCACTTATAAGCCTGAGATGCTCTCACACAATTAACCCTCAAATGGGACTTACCTGCACTAGCTTTGCATAAAGAATAATAGGTACATACCATTATTCTATAAAAAGGCTTACACCGAATATCCATGGTTGACCTTATGAAAGTGCAAAAGTGCACCACTTGTAATCAAAACATGAAAACTTTGCAGCAAATGTCCACTTCTTGGGAAAACTTTTGAGAGAATTAATTCCCATCTCCCCGCAGTGCTCTCACATTACCAACCCTCAAATGAGACTTTACTTTTCAATATTAGGTTTACATAAAGAATAAAATATGAACACCGTTAATTCTGTAAAAGGACTTACAGTGAATAACCAAGGTTGAACTCTCAAAAGTCCAAAGGTTTATTAGATATGATCAAAACATGATTACATTCTGTCAAGTTTATTGCAGTCTTTTCCATGCAGCATGCTAAACAGACTGAAAAAGTGTGTTTATTGGAAACTTGTAGTGACTGCCTATAAACCTTGTGAAAACATTTGATAAATGTCTCACATAGACTATCAATCACATTCAATGCATGCTTCCTGGCCCAGCCTGCTGCAAAAGAGTTAGCATAGCCATAATTCCCTACAATCACAAGTAAGAGAAACTCATTTTAAAACTAGAAACATCAGTGGCTGGATCAAAAAGCAATAATTAGTAGCTGCTCATAATGGGATCACATATGATGGTTAAAAAGATCATAGGAAGTGTGGAAAGCCCCTGCTTCAGCCTTTTCTAAGGGAAGTGAGAACAGCAAGATGGATGCAGGATATATCTTTATGACAGAGATTGGTAATGAATGTTAGAAGAAATAAACATACACAGAGCTTCAGTAAAAACAAACCTTTTCCAATGGCCCCATCTGTATAACTTCATAATCTTCCTTCAGACCAAACCCATGGCACAAATGAGCATTAAAATATCACTGTTAAGCTGCAGATTGTGCTGGGTATTTATTATCGAGCCTTACCTCATGAGCAGTGTTGTTTTTCTCACCTCCACAGCGCATGCGCTGTCTTTTCAAGACATGTTGTTTACACACTGTGGGCCTACAGCCCACCCATTGCTTTTTATTTGTTATTCTGAGTGTCATTTGTAAATGTTTGCTTGTATGTGGTTATTCTCTCGGAAATGTCCCTCCTTTTCATGTGTTGTTCCCTCTCACAGAGCATTGCCCAATTACTCGTACCCTTACACTTTTTGCTTGTAGGTTTGTCTTTGGGCACTATTTTTTTCTTTGCTTTCTGCAAGTGTTTCTGGAAGCAAGCCTTTGTTAGTGTCTCATTGGTAAAGCTTTAAAACTATTATTTATTTGATTTTGGTCTGCAACTGCAAGACGTGTTTGTGTGTCATCAGTAAAGCTTTAAAACTTCTTGTTTATTTATTTTCTTTGCTTTCGGTCTGCAACTACAAGGCATGTTCGTGTGTCATCAGTAAAGCTTTGAAACCTCTTGTTTTTGCTTTGTTAGTGTATCATCGGTAAAGCTTTAAGACCTCAGATGTGTCGCTTTTTTATTTTGACTTATTTGCTTTCTGTGTTTAAGGCAGTGTGTATCGCCTTTCTCAAGCTATTTCTGCAAGGCTGCATTTGCATTATCATTGAGTTATTTATCGTATTTTCGTTTATAGAGGCAGCGTGTCGGCTTTTTAAAGGTATTTCTTTGCTTTCTGTCTTCAAGGCAGCATGTGTCGACTTTTTATTAAATCAGTATAACATATTGCATTTTAATTGATTAATTGTGGTTTGTTTATAGAGGCACTGTGTGCAGCTATTTGTAATCTCTGAAACAGCGTCCATCATTGTTTTTAAATTTCTTATCTTTCTGATTGTAAAACAGCGTGCGTAGTATTTTTAAAGCTTTAAAAGATCTTGCATTATAATAAAGTTATCACCTTTTGTAAGCTTTAAAATATCATCATTAATTTTCATATTTCTTTGCTATATATCTGCCAGGCAGCATATGTTTGCTTTAAAACATCTTGCTCACCCAATGTGAGCTTTTTCAAACATTTTCCTTTTACTGTGGTGGAGTCCCCTTTTGCCCTCTCCCATTCAATCCTCATCTCTCCCATGACTGTACTTTCCCACCCCATTTTGTTCCTTCATGTCTGAAGCACTACAATCTAAAACATGGACAGCTTAAGCAAACGAACCTTGCCACTTGGCCTTAGTACAGGGCCTCACAGCAATGCTCAGATTACTGCAAAAGGAACGCACAGGTTTATTGTGCTTGTTTTTCTTCTTCCGTGTCATTCTTGTTGAACCTCTTGCCATGTCTAGCTCTGTTTTACTGTGCCACACAAACTCCAAAAAAGCGCTTTTCTCCTTTGAAATGGATGTTTATTGTGACAACAGATGTTATCTTCTTTTATTGTGACAACAGAGGTTTTCTTCTTCCAAGTTTATTTTCACTAAGACATGGCACAATTGCTTGCTTTATGTGATAGGATTTTTAGCCAAATGGCATTCTTTTTCATTTTCACGCATAGGCAGATTAACCAATTTCCCCAGAATCATGGGTCTTGTTCTAAACAATTTTTATTTGCCTGAGCTTATGTGTTTAACATCCAGTTTCCTTTGAGATAAGAAAATGTGGTTCCAATGCTCTCTTCACTTGCAATGTTATGGGGAAATTTCATTAATCTTTTTTACAGGACTTTTACAGGTTCGCCAGTTCAAAGGCCACTGATCTGCCGATAAGGAGACCCACGTTGCTATGTGTTTTGTTATGTGCAGAGCTGTGGCCTTTGAAGCTGGGGAACCCCATTCAAGTTCCATGGGCGTCACAACCTTTTGTGATTGAGGTGCAAATTAGTTAATGTGGACATGTAAAAAACAGAATAAACCAGTCCACCCTCAACATTGCAAGTGAAAGCAGTATGGGAAGCACATTTTCTTATCTCAAGCAAAACAGACCTTGCATGTGAGGGCTTGTTTATTTACTTTTATTCCACCTCGGACAATGCTGCCTTTCATTTGTTATGTTAGCTTTAAACAATATTTGCTACTGCACCTCAATCACAAGGTAAATTGTATTCCCCTTGAACAATGCTGACTTTCAATTCTTCTGTTAGGCAGTTTAAACAATAGTTGTGACTGCAAAAACAGGATGTGTGCAAGGTACACGGGAAAATGTTACCCTTCACTTATTTTAGCTTATGGGTGTCCAAAAAGTGACCAAGAGGGAAACGTTTACATTCAGCTTTAAATTTACCTTAATTCCACCTCGGACAATGTTGCCTTTCATTTGTTATGTTAGACAGCTTTAAACAATATTTGTGACTGTACCTCAGTTTTGTATTAGAGTACAGAATAATGATATTGATGTATTAGTGAGTAGCACATCAAAGCCCAGAACAGTAGCAAGATGTACAAATGTAGGCCCTGGTTCACAAAAGTAAGCTTACACTTTTGTGTAAGTTTACAATTGTTTGCTATACATAGAGGTATTTTATGAGTAGTATCTTTACGACTGTGGTGTCTCCGCAAATAAAAGAAAAAGATAGGACAGCCCTATCTTTTTATGTGTGGAGACTCCTCATTCATAAAGATACTACTCATAAATACCTTTCTGAATATCAAACAAATATAAACTCACATAAAAGTGTAAGTTTACCTTTGTGAATCAGGCCCGTAGTGTTCCTGTATCAAAGATAATCTCACTCCAACTATGTGTAATTGCACCGGAACACCATATTTGTCCACATATTACAGCATAAGTGTTATCAGCAATTGCCCACTCACCAGTAGCATCCTGTTAGATTCAGCAAATATGTGATATAGTGACTTCACGTTACCATCCTCTGAGCGGTAATGCGCTAGGGGGTTTGATGCGAGAGGCTGTCCCCAGGGGGTTCAAGAGTATGTGTCCCTATGGGAGTCACTTTGTAAAGTGTTATAGAAGTACTTAGCTTCCTGTCTCCATTAAGAAAGTGCGAACTTCCATCCACAGCTCTGCTAAGGGCTTCCTGTGAATCCCCCTCAGTTCTTCATTGCAAATGGCAGCCCTTCGAATGTAGCCAAGGTCCACACATCAGTCTTAAACCTACAGTGATCACCAGTGTCGCACTATGTCCCTGCGGGATATAACCAGGGCCAATTCCAAAAATCTGCTGCCCACTTTCTTACTCGTCTGCTGTGCGTATATGCCCAAAATAGAAATCTCCAAAGTGTGTAGGTCGTGTCTGTGTAACGTGCACCCCATGTTCCCCAACAACTTGGTCCAGAATCTCATCACTATAGGACAACTCCTCACCATGCGGATGAAGTTTCGTCTGTCTGGGTACAACAGGGGCACCTATGACGTCCAATTGCATCATAATGTTTAGCCTGTGTGGAATGAGGTAAGTATGATGTAAGAAATTGCACTGCGAGTTGAGTAAATTAAGTACAATGTAAGAAATTGAATTGCGTGCATTTGTAATGCGTGTTCCATGATACTCTGTTGACCCTTTCCATGGCTTGCTCCCAATCCTTTCCCCTGAATGATCTACCAAATCATCTTCCTATCAGGTCTGTAATGCAAGCAAGTTTTGAACTCATCTTGGTATCTTTACAAATTGATGGCCACCTTCTTGAAAGAAGAATGGCGAAACATAAGGGTAGCACTAGTAGTGCTTGCCCATTTCATCTTAAAAACCGTATATCTGCCAAAGATTCTGAAAAAGTCGATGAGCTGATGCAGTTGGTTTAGCTTGGGTCTCCTTGCCTGAAGATGAGAAGCTGAGAAGGAGAAATTTGGATTTGTGTTTGTATTGTGGCCAGAAAGTAAATTCTTTACTTATTTGTCCTGTCAGACCTATGAATATAGTGAGCCAGTCCTTAAACAGCTTGCCTCAAATTAATCAACTGTTCTCCAGTATTGGTTTTATAATTCTGGAAGTTACTCTGTTCTTATTGAAAAAAAGATTGTGTTGCCAGTCTTGGTTGACAGTGGAGCTTCTGGGAATCATATGGATTTCCAATGTGCTAAACTACATCATGTACCTACCTGCAGGAAAGACCAGCCAGTTGTGGTGGATGCTGTTGATGGAACTCCTGTTTCTTCTGGCCCTGTGGACATAGGCACTCGAAGTTGAGGTGCTGCAGCACCCCCAAAATAACCATGCTGGAATTCAGAGGGTGAATGAGCAATAACGATGCTTTTACATTTTGTTTTTATTAAGTCACATTCACTGTGTGTTCTAAGACAAATGTCAGGCTGTCTTCTGCCAATTTATTGCCTATTCTTTTAACATGGATACCCTCTGTTTACTTTTCTTTCTCGTTTTTTGTTAAATGATTTTTTATTAAAGAGTCAAACAGCAATAACAAAAGAAGTAACATTTGTGATGAGATTTATACATTAAAAGTACTGCAATTATGGGAGAAAAACATACTTTATCAAAAGAATGTTTTGTCATTTTATAGAAAAAAAGATAAAAGGAAAGAGAAAGTAAGCAGGGGAGCAGAAAAGAATAGGAGAGAGAAAAGAAGTGAGAAGAAGAAAAGAAGAAAGGAAAAGTCAATTAAGATAATGATGAGTGCGAGGAAAGAAAGGTAGTAAAAGGTAACGAATATAAATCAGAATTAATCTTCTGATGTAACGTTAAGGAAGGAACAGTATGTATTCTATGTTCATCACATATGAAATTCCACCATGGTATTGCAGATAATTTAGAAACATCTTTCCAACAAGATAGTATAACTTTGAAAGCTAGTGCAATGAAAAGATCAAGTAATTGAGGTTTGGGAGATAAATGTTCAAAACTAAGCGAAAATGAAACTAAGGAAACATTTTGAAAAGTTAGCGGTATATTACATTTAAAAATCTTTAAACATTTAGACCAAATTGAGGTAAAAAGTTAGTAACATAAGAACACTAATATAACAAATGCATTAAAGAACCATTGCATGTGAAGCAGGACCAACATAATGAGGAAGCAGATCAATTTTAGAAATGCATTGTGGAGTAATAACAGCTCTATTGTAATTCAAAAATAGGGATTGCGTACTACGAGCAGCTTTGGAGGTATTGAATGTTTTGATCCAAATTGAGATCAGCCTCCCATAATAGCTCAAGAGAGCTTTTGGTTCTAAAGGTTGTAGGTGACATTTATTTTATATAAGAGCAGCTTTAGGAATAGGATGATGTTGAACCGTATCTAAAGGTGTCAAAGATATAGGTGTGATTGGGGGAGGATGAAATTGGTGATTGCAAAAAAAAAAGAATGGAGAGAGGAGGAAATTAACTCATATTCTTTCAAAAAGGAGTCAGGTTAGAGATATTGTAATTGAATGTGCATAAAAGGTACATTAGAATTACCTTTCACAAATTGGTGAACAAACATGATACTTTTCTCCTTCCAGTGTTTAAAATAAAAAGATTTATGACAAAATTTAAGAAGACAAAAAACATTCTTGAAAATCAAGATTAGTAGAGGATAATGTACAGAGTAAAGGATGACAGTATTTTTAAATGGGGTTCTTGGATATAAAAGTACAGTTAGACATATGAATGACATCTTTAAAGTAAAAAACATTCATTAAGGATCATTCAAATGTAATTCATCTTGGAGTGGGTGAATCTTGTGAATTGTTAAGGAGAGCATAAAATTGTTGAATCAAAAAAGGAGAGTGATAAAGGTTAAAATGAGGAAAAAGTACACCCCCATCAGTTTTTGGAAGTTTAAGTTTAGAGAGGGCAATATGTGGATGTTAATTATTCCATAGAAATTTTGTACAGATAGAATCAATTTGTTTAAAGTAATAATTATGAATCTTAAATGGCAATATAGAGGCAGTATAAAGAACATGGGGTACAATCGTCATTTTAATGGTATCAAGTCTACCCCACCATGATAAAAGCAGAGAAGACCGGCATGAAAGTAATGTTTGTAATTTGGATTTCAATTCCGCAACATTATGGCTAAGTGTGTTAGATATGTTAAGGAAAAATCAAACATCAAGATATTTAATTTTGAACGAACACCATGTGAACTCACCTGAAGGGGCAGCTCTGTTTTCCGTGCCTATGAAGGATACAGCTGATCTTTGTCCTTGTATCGATTACAGTGTATTCAATCAGATGGAAATCGAAGAAAAAGAATCTTTTGCCTCTAATCTAGGACATCCTGGAAGCTGTAAGACAAGCTAAGATTTCTATGAAATTAGATCTCTGGGGTTGGTAATTATTTATTTAGAATAAAAAAAGGGATGAATGGAAGTTTGCTTTTAGGACACCAATGGGACACTTTTATATGCAGGAATGGTGCAGTGCTCCATCAGTTTTTCAGAGATTCATGACTACAGCTTTTTTGATCTTCTCTTGAAGACCATGGCGATATATTTAGATGATATTCTGATATTCTCAAAAAATCTCAAAAAATATGAGGAATATATGAAGTAGGTTCTAAGGCTCCTGAAAAATAATCATCTTCATGCTAAGACTGAGAAATGTGAATTTGATAAAGAGTCTGTAGTCTACCCTGGGTTTACTGTGTCTGCTAATGGTCTGGTTATGGAATATATGATGTTTCAAGCTATACTCAAATGGTAGAAACCCACTTTTCCCAAGGGCACCCACATTTTAATTTGACTGGTAAATTGTTTATTAGGTTTATTAAAGACTTTTCTAAGATTCAGCTCCTTATAACTGACTTATTACAGACATGGAAGCTTTTTGTTTGGAGTCCTAAGGCTGTCCAGGACTTTGTGGAAATCAAACAAAGACTGACTGAAAAAATGCTTCTTCAAACTCAGGATACTAGTAGATCATTCACAGTCAAAACAGATGCCACAGATTTAGCAATAGTATTTATCCAAGCAAATAAAGGCCAGGAGTTCTCCAGCAAGCAGAATGTCAAAACTGCAGATAAACCTATGGCCTTTTTTCCAGCAGTAGCATTTCACCACCACTTACGTTCCAGGTTCTCAAAATACTGTGACAGGATGTCTTTCAAGAATATTTCCAGAAGAAGTGTAAAAAAGAATTCCTGCAAAAACAATTTATTATGGATATTAAGAAGTTATAATGTCCCTATCTAAGACAGAAACATTCTTAGATCTTGTCCGACAGAGAAATCTTGTTCCATAACACTATACGTGGTCACATAAATAGAACACTCAAACCAAAGTAGTACTTTTACAAGTGAATAACTGATTGTTTATACCAACTGAGGGGCCGATTCCGATTCGGGCCGGAAATCTCTCCGACCGAGCCGGACCCGGAGAGATTTCCGACCGAATCGGACTCTAGCAGTCCGACCGAACGAGTACGATGAGCACGTATGCTATCGGACTCGATTCGGTCGGACTCCCATTGAAGTCAATGGGAGCCAGTCGTACGACGCGTACACGGGCTCCCATTGACTCAATGGGCACGACGCGAACTAGGGCACCCCCTACAGCGTGTGCACGTCGATGCGGGTTGCGCCGTACATGCACGTGTAGGGGGGACCCATGTGTCCCCTCTGTGTGCGACTCGCGCGGTTACGCGTACAGGGGGGTCCGACACGGACCCCCAAAGTACGTCTCCGACTGCTCTTTGGAGCCGGAGTGCGCGGCTCGGTCGGACTGCTCGCGGCGCGCATCGTACTCACCCGGCCGGGGAACGTCTCCATTGCGCAGTGCGAGTCGAGTCCGAGCGAGTCGGTCGGTGCGGTTCGACCCGGGAACGAGTCGGTCGGAGCGGTCGGGACGCCCAAACGAGTCGGTCGGCGAATTTGCATCGTACTCGCTCGCCCGGACGCGCGTACGAATCGGTCGGGAAATAGGGCTCCGAATCGGATCCGGTTAAGCCGAATCCGATTCGGAGCCCTACCAGCCGAGATCGGAATCGGCCCCAAAGTGTCTACAAATAATAATGTTAGAGGCTAATCACAACTTTAAGACTGCAGAATATCGAGGTCAGAATCTAAGTGAAGAACTTATCTCTGGGATATTTTAGTGGCCATCCTTTAAAAAAGATATCAAAGAATTTGTTAAATCGTGTGAAGTCTGTGTCCAGTTAAATGAAACTACAGAGTCCAAGTCATAAAACCAATGGAAATTTCTAGTCGTCCGTGGGAGTTAATCTCCAAGAAACGTGTCTCGGATAGAGGAGTTCAGTTTGTCTACAAATTTTGGTCTCAGATGTGCAAGGAGTTGGAGGTTCATCACACCTTTTGTTCATGGTATCACCCCCAAACAAATGGACAAACTGACTGAATAAGACCTTGGAGGAATATCTGCGATGTTTTATCTACTCTGCTCAGTCGCATTGTAATAATTTATTACCATTTGCAGAATTAATTTATAATAATTCCAGTAATTTCTCTATCAGATTCAGTCCCTTTTGTGCAAATTATGATTATCATTCGCATACCTTTCTGTTTTCTCCTGACCCAGACACTTCATTTACAGGTTAGGAGATTTACTAAAAAAACTTCTGAGTGATATTCAACAATCTGTACTACAGAACTTAAAGAAGGCCCAAGAAAGACAGATCAGATTGGCAAACAAGAACAGAAGGCAAACCCCTAGGTGCAAGACTGAAGACAAAGGGGCATATGTACAAGGAGATCGTACCAGCGGAACGTCCCTTTTTTGATGTTTCAGTGGCGTAATGCCCTGCACCATATTTATAAAGTGGCGTTAAGCCACTTTTTGTGGCTTATCACTGCTTTGTAAATATTCTACCCTTTCACACAGGTATCTGCATGGAAGGGGCGTTCAATGGGTGTTGCTGTGGAAGTACCGCCGCAACACCCATTGCTTTTTGACATTGCCCCAGATTTAAGAGGAGGTGTAAATCTGAGGCAAAGCAAAAACTAACTCCATGCAATAACAGGCATTAGAATGGCGCAATGAGGAGAAATTCTTTTATTTCTCCTTGTTTTGCTTTTTCTATGTGTGCTGCATGTGTGCATGTGTCCCTTCCTGCACATAAACAATCATTTAATAGTGGAGATTTGCTACTTCTTAAAACTTGGTGATATTGGCTTAACCAAAATTGGCTTATTTCATTTAAATCTAAAGGAGATGATGGATAGCCTGAATTGTGTGGACATATGGTGTAAAATACAACCTACAACATGAGAGTTCTCTTGTCATATATTAACTCATAATACTTAGAGCTGATTAGACCACTTCCTAGTAACTGGAGATATAGCAGTGAAAATAGATGTCACAAAATACCAATACAGATATTTGTTGGACCAATCCCCATTTATTGTAGATTCTTGCAGTACAATATTTAGACCCCTGGTGCCCTTGTGTAGGTTTAGGACATGCATCTTATAGAACTTCGACTTCTGAGAAGGGATAGGAAGGTGGTGGATGGATATTTTGAGACAAATTGGGGATTGACGCCCACTAGAGTTAACGAATGGGAGGCATTCAAAATAGCGGTGAAGTGCCAATACATCTTGGAACTACCTTGTTTGGTGTACATTGTTACTACAGTTAGTTATCAGTGGGCCCATTTGTGCCCTGTGTTTGTGATTTGTTCTGGTGAGGCACTGCCTGTAGGAAAGTAGGATTTGCTTCTTATGGTTACCCCCACTTTTTGCTTGATGTTGCACTGTTTTTGACTAGTCTGACTGGGATCCTGCTAAACAGGACCCCAGTCTATCTGCTTTCTCCTCTAAATTGTCCCACATGTACTTTGGTACACTCCAGATTGGATACTGGGGTACCCTTATAAGTCCCTAGTATATGGTACCCATGTACCCAGGGCATAGGTACCTCAGAGGCCTCCCATGGGCTGAAGCATGTATTATGCCACCCATGAGAGGCCATGCAAAATGGAACTCCAGGTCTGTTAAAGCAGCCTGTGTAAGATGGTGCTTGCACCACTTACTTTAGATATAGGTTCACTATATCTATAGGTCACTACACTTAAAACCTATAAGTCACCCCTATAGCAGGCCTTATCAATCCTGAAGGCAGGGTGCTGGGTTTTTAGTGAGAGGGTGCCCCTGCATGAGCAGAGCCTCTCTGCAGCCTTCAGAGACCATTCTCCCGGGTTGTCTGTGACTCAGCCGGACATATAGGTAGAGGTGCATTATAACCTCGCGGTAAATGCTATCTCGAAAACGGTTGCATAGAAACATATCATGTTTGGTATCAAACACCTTGGAATCATACCTCCACTCCGGTTACCGGTGTGCTAGGTATGATTCCACCCTTCTGAAGCAAGCTTCGTGGGGTCACTGGTCTATCCGGTGCCTTCTCGAACCGGTCAAAGTACAACAAGAAAAGGGGTATGCCCAAATCACCCTCCTATACATGGGCATAGAACATCTGAAGGATGAAAAATAGAAGAAGTATGGAGGGATAAATCATTCATTTATTTCCGTCTAAGGCACCATCAATTACCCTGACGATCTCAATAGTTTATATTGCTACACATACTAATGATTTAATTAGATACACATACCATTGGGCAGGTCTCCGGCACATCAATAGATATTACATACATTAATCACATAAATACAAATAATAATACATATATAAATTTCACAAAACAACATACAAATGTATAAATTTCACAAAACAACATACAAATGTACATATAGACAATATCTACAGTACCCTAACGATTACACGTACTCGTGTACACTCAAAAATCTGAGTGATACACCAAGAGATAGTCCTCTTCGCACATGAGGTATCACACCTCTCTATCATTTAATTATGTGCGCATATAACATTTTAGCCATGCTCAAACTGATTGGACTCCTCAATATAGCTGTCGACGCGGTCGCGTTTCAGCCGTCAATTTCTTCCAGCTTCCTCAGGACAAGGGTACACAATATCTACAATAACGGTTGCATAGAAACATATCATGTTTGGTATCAAACACCTTGGAATCATACCTCCACTCCGGTTACCGGTGTGCTAGGTATGATTCCACCCTTCTGAAGCAAGTTTCGTGGGGTCACTGGTCTATCGGGTGCCAGCCTTCTCGAACCGGTCAGCACAAAATGGATGCTGCCGACCAGAGACACATTTCTGCCCTCCTGCTGCTGAGCCAAGCTCGAGCAGAGGAAGGCAGCACAATAGGCATCCTGTCACAGGGAGGTGTGACCACCTCCCAGACAGGATTTAGTGTATTGGGGCTGGGTGGGTGCACTCTGAGAGTGCCTGAAAGTCTGCACTATGGGCACATTTGGTGTCCCTGTGCATAGTCCAGCTCAAACCAGTTCTGGAAGCCATTGGCTCCTGCTCTGGTGCAAAACTGGACAAGGAGGGTCCCCCGAATCTGTCCAACCCCTTCCAGTGGGTACAAAGGGCTTACCTGGCTGTAAGACTTTAGATTTTATGTGGACAAGATTCTACAAGAAGAAACCACTGACCTTCGACCGTCTGGACACTCTGGACTTTGCTGGACTTCGACTGGGCCCGACTTCGTCTCCCTCTCCGTCCAAAGCTTTGTCTGTGCCCTTGCTCCATACAGGCAGACCTGTGGTGCACTAAGGACAACTGAAGAATCTCCCTTGGATTGAAGGAGTCACTCCCCTGCCCTAGCAGGCACCGTAATGCAACTGACCAGTCTACTGCTCCTGAGCTCCTGCGGACTCTGAAGATTTCAGCAACAAAGGAGGTGGGTTTTCGAGGGTCCCTGAGGTCGATCTGCCCTCTCAGCAGGTTTGAGGCCAGTATCCCTCGTGGGGACTGCATAACCTGAGCCCCTGTGCACCGCGTCCATTTGCAATTGCATATGCTTGTTGTCAATTCCCAAGCTTGTGCATTGGACTCCGTATAGTCCTGACCCTGAGCAGTATTTGCACCAAAGAACGCTGGCCTCCTTGCACCGAGTGCTCCGTGGGCTGGTACTTTGCAATCTTGCCCGAGGTCCCCTCGCAACTCCTGGTCCTTCAGCCTGTGGGTCTCTCTGAGGGTCATCTTGATTTCTGTTGGCCTTTCCTGGTTGCTCCAGATGTGCCTTGACTCCCCATTGCTTGGTGAGTCCCCTGGACCTTGCTGGTCAACACCGTAACCTGTTTGACCTTCCCTCATTGGTTGCTTTTGCCAAGGCTTGTTGGTGCACCCGCCGGACACCAACCCCTCAACACTCGACATCCTTCATGGGACAGCTCACCTCCAGCTCCTGGTCATCCTCGACATCTCCTGGTCCTCGTGGCTGCAGAGTCGAGCATCCCTTCTTCGCACCTGAGGCAACCGACATCGGTGGGCATTCGTCTACCGAGCCCTTGGTCACTCTGAAGTGACCCAGACTCTGTCCCCTCTGCTTTCAGGTTCCTTCCTTCCCGAATCCAGGCTTGGATTCCACCGGACCCTTTTCACCTTCACGCCAGCAATACTTCTTCACAGCCCTCCATTGAGAACGACGGCAGTTTCCGACGCCACTCCAGGCCTATGCAACCGGCTCCTCTGGGATAGGTAACTTGGGTACTACGGTATCCACGGGTGGGGTGGCTCTTCAAACTCTTAAGTTCCAAAGGGTTTGCTCGAAGTCCTCCTAGAAGGGTCTTTAAACTTTAAAAGTGTAACCGCGACTTCCCCATAGAATTGTACGGAGCCCGCGGTCGTGTTCACACACTGCACCCGTCCTCCGTGGGGTCCCTATCTACTCACCTTGGGTGGTTCCTTGGGGTCCCAGCGATTCTACGTGCTCCAGACCTTGTCTTGATCCCAGTCGTGACTGTCATACCACTATTTTAGTATATGGTTTGGTCTCCCCCTGGAGCCCACTGTGTATTGTGCTACTTACAACTGTTCTATTGATCTTGTATTGTGTGCTCTGTGTTCTATCCTCGTGTAGAGGATAGTAGAGAGTGTTATATTAATAAATACATATTTTTATATAACTACTGTGTGGTTCTCCTTTCATTTAGTCAATGTAGGAGGTGATAATCTGGTAAAACAAGCTGCTTTACATTCCTTCAAGATTAAGCCTGAAGGCTGCTCTCCACAGCTACCACTAGGATAGCTTTCTAAAGGTTATCTTTGACCTCATACATCATAAGGGTCGTTTGGACTGGTGCAAGGTGCCCACTTTAATTAGTGGACAGCATATGCCAGGCCAACTTCTCACACTGCCCACTCCATATGCACTTATAAGCAACTTCAAGGCACTACTGGCAGTCTGTCAGCCTGGACTCACTGGACTCATGCATGCTAAATACGTGCTGCATGGGCTAATAATTCATTCATTCATCACCCCATGCACTTAAGGGCCGTTAATCTGCATAGCGTGTGAAAGCACTACCAATGATGGCCCTCCTACATTTTGCTATAAGTCTGCCCCTTGGTGAAGGTCAACTGCTATAAAATCATCTATTAGATGCCCTGATCCTTTGGACCATGGAGTACATGACGTGACTTGCATCAGTTGCAGACTGTCACAGATGAGGCCACCCATGCCCAGCCTCCATCACCCACCCACTGTGTGGACACACCAGTAGCACCCACAATTAGGCTGGGCTCTCTGAGGAGAAGGAGATTCTCTTACATTATTGTGTTGCTCTCAGGCATGCAGCGCCCATTGCGCTTAAGGGGCTTCAACCTGACGTGTTCAGTAGCCCGGGCTGCAGGCATGCAGCTATGTGAGTGTCTTTCCCTGGTAAAACCTGGGCGAAGTACGGCTTCAGAAGAGTGTGTCAGAATAAACATTTTCTTTTCTCTGACAACCAGCTTATCTTGCCGATTGCAGCATCCTCGAAGGAGGTGATAGGGGGTCACATGTCATTCATAACATCTAGTACAAAAAAAAACACAGTGGCTCTAATTATGCAAGGCAGTGTGATTTACTGATCACCTTTGTTTTCAGAGAGACAATGCTTACCCATTAACGCTGGTGTGTGAGACTACAGCTGAACTTTAAAGCCAATCTCTGTCATCTTCCTGTGCTTCCAAGCAAATAAAGCTGAAATCCCAAATTGTCTTGATTAGTAATTGCATTTATATAGTTTTACTACTCATGTGAGGGGTAATAAGCGCTAATGCTTAATTTAAGCCGGTGGTTTCCAGTGCTCAGCACCGGCACTTAATCATCAACACCAGAGCTTTTCATGAGAACCAGTTCATTTATGATAGGCACGGGGAGATTAAGGTATTTGCCCAGAATCACAGGATTTTGAACCGATGCTGAGACTCAAACCTGGTTCCCCAGCTCCAAAGTCAGCAGCTCTGACCATTACGCCACATCCTCTCCCCACTTTCATGGTTAATAGTGGGTTCTGGTTTCGGCGGCACTAACAGAAGAAATGGCCAATGGGCTGGGGCAAGCTGCCTCCTGACGAGAGCCCCGGCACTTTTTCCTTACAAATTAACCACTGATTAGCGCTAAATAAATAATAAAAAGAGAAGAAATCGTTTTTTGTTTTTTAAACGCAATGACCTTCCAGCAGTCCAGACTTTTCTGTCAATAGGAAGGGAGAATCGGGTGGTTTTGTTTCTAAAAGTTCCAAGTGCTGACTAAAACCTAAGAACATGCAAAATGGGCTATAGATAGTAAAGAGGGTCCGTGGGTAGCAGTCCTGAACTTCTGGGTAAAATGTTCTTGGCTGCCTGTTGTTTTTTAATCTGTGAAGTTCTGTGAAGTTTTATATAGAGCAAACCTGGCCCAAAGGCAGGAACACCAGACTACATTTCATAAAATCAGATTTTGTGTTTTATAGGCACGGGGAGATTAAGCGATCTGCCCAGGATGTTGAACTGAGAATGAGATTCAAACATTGTTCCCCAGTTCCAAAGTTGGCAGCTCAGGCCATTAGGCCAAATTTCATCAGTGAGTATTGGCGTCAGTGGCAGCTGGAGATCTTTGAGAGTGGTGGGGTGTACTACAGCCCAGGAGTTAACCCATTTTTTTAAAAATTTGCCTCAGACCCAGATTAACAACCATTTTGTGCTGGGTTTGCATCACAAAAGTGACGCAAACCTGCGCAAAATGTTCTATTTAATTTACTTTCCAGTTCAAAACCTGCTTTGCACTCGAAAGTTACCTAAAAGTAACACAAAGCAGTGCAAATTGCTGCTTTGTGTTACTCTGCATCAAGGAGGCATTCCATAGGTAGTACATGGGCGTTTCCATGCCACGACCCATGGTTTTTTACGTAAAACCATATCTACTGACAATAGTAGACAGTGTTTTGCATCAAAAAATAAACAACACATGAAAGCAGGCATTAAAAAAGAAAGATACTTTTATTTCTCCTAACATTTCCCACTTTGCATGTATACTGAACTGTAGAGCACAAATCCAAAGTAGGAAAAGTTTTAAAATTAGTCAAAGCATAGTATTTTGTACTGAAGGGCACCCTTCCAGTACAAAACATATGCTAGACTCACGCAGACACCACACACAAAGGTGTGTGTGGGGCTCGGTAGCCAAATTGTGTGCCATCGCTAGGGAGCCATATCTTTGGAGATATGGTGCTTTCCTGCTCTCTCCCTCTCATGCAACACAGCATTTTCTGGTGCTGGGCTGTGTTGTGCGAAAGTTTTTATAATCTGGGCCTTAGTCTCTTTTCCCTCGCTCACTCTAACTCTCATTCTCTCACTTGTTCATTCTCACTCATACTCCCTCCTAATCACTGCTACTCACACACAAACGTACTCCTTCTCACTGATTCTCATTCTCACTTACTAACACACTTACCCCGAGTCACTAACTTGGGCCCTGGTGCAACTAAATCTGCTGCACTATTGATAGCTACCCTCACAATTCACTTCCACTTCCTCTCACAAGCTACAATCAATAACACATTCGAACACACTCATACTCCTTAAATTGCTCCCTTGTACTCACTTTCACTTGTTCATGCACACTCTCAAACTCTGATTCTGACTTTCACTCTCATTGACACTCTCAAACTCATATACTTTCACTAAATCCTATTCACTTTCAATCACTTAGAAACACATACACAAGCGCATAGAGAAATAACATTTTCTTTTACGTACCTTGCTTACTTAGCTGGCAACTTGGAGGCTCCATAACAGCAGCAGAGCAGGAATACTGTGCTGGGCATTGGAACCAGCGAGCCATGATTCCCAACGAGCAGCCAAGTGGAGGAGCAAGGGCAGGATTGAAAAGGGGAAGACCCACCTCAATACCCCTCTCAGCTTCTTGATAGGCAGAGTCACTGGAATTATGCATTAGGGGAGGGCCAAATTATGCAACAGGGCTGACTAAATTATGTGGCAAGAAAAGCCACATTATGCAGCATAATGCGGCACATTTTGTGATAATATCATTTCATTATTTTGTCATTTTTACACTCAACACTTTCTGGGCAAAGGTTGCATCTCATTTGTACCAATTTAACACCTAAATATAGCAACAAGTAGCAGAAAGGTGACCAGTCAACCTTTGCAAATGGACTTCAGTTACACAGCAACATGTCGCTGGTTTTTAGTAACTTTTGAATTATTTGAGCTAGAAACAATTTGTTTTGTTAAAATATTGAGATTATGCAGCAGCAGATGTATTATGTGACAAAGGTAGCAAAACCACAATCATGCAAAAAACGCTGCAGCTGCATAATCGCTTATTTCCAGTGGCCCTGTTGATAGGACTTCAAGCATAGGCCTATAACAAGCTGAGATAGTGCTGGGGATCTTCCCTTGCTGCACTTTGTGGCTTTTCATTGGCTTCATGGATGTACTGATATGTGCTCTGACAGCCCCATTTTAGCAGCTATACTGTGCTGCATGATGCACGCACAGTATGTGTGCTAAATAAAATGGATTATTCCTGTATGAGGGGATCATAGTTGAAATTCGACCCTTAGATATCTCACAGTCCACCTCCCAGAAGGTCCTTGTGTGCCTCTTGCCTTTTTTTGTTTGGTGGACAGACACATAATAGACTGAATAGGTGGATCAGAATGATACTGTGGATAAACAGCATCTGGCACTTCTACCACCAAAGCTTTCTGCCACAGCAGCATGGTTTTTCCCAGATTGCTCTGCCCTCATGTGTTCTACCTCTTGATCATCCTTACCATCTCCACAAGTTGCAGTTGGTGGTTGAAAAACCTTGAGCCAAAGGGACAATGGTTCCGGCTCCAAATCCAAAACACATTCACATTTTAAAGGATCCAAACCAATAAGGGTAGACCCATGGGTTAACACACCTACTTCAGAGACATGGTCCGCCTGGCTCCCCTCTTTTCAGAATCCACCTATTTTAAAGCTCACACTTGGTACTCATAGACAAGAGTTCAAAGTTTCTGTTTTTTCTTTAACTTTGCAACTCTTTCCTTCCCATGTGTTACAGTGCAGTTTAACTTATATTACATTGCCCATAGGTTGCCACGTGGATCTCAGCACTGTTCATCCTACCCTATGTCCCTCTTGTCACTCTCTCCACATGTCACTGCCTTCTCTCCTGCTCCCTGTCATCCTTCCTTTTCATTTTTCTCAACCTGCCCCTTTTCACCCCATCCATTCCACCTTTGTCTCCTTTTATATTTAACATTGTCTCCTTGTCTCAGCCTGATCTTCCCTGCTCTTTCTAAATTTCCTCCCTACAACTGTAGACCAAAAGCACATACCAAAATTACATAAAAGCAATGAAGTACAAGAAGATGTTCACAACAAATCGCAATCTGGGAAAGAAGACGGTGTGCCATTGAGAGGGATAAAAAGGCAGGGTAAATAGAGATCAGCACAATGTGTCCAAACTCTTGCAGCGCAAAGTCAATTAAAAAATTCACCATTCAAAAGGGTGAAGTCTGCTCGGTATCAAGAATATCATTTTGGTGTCTATTCTGTTAAAGAGAGGAAGTTGGTTGTTCTTCTGGGGATAGGCTGAACACTTACAAGACATAAATTGCACAGAGAAAAGTAGGTTCTTGTGCAAACAAAGAGAGTGAGTCTCTACCACAAACATACCTTATCAACCTTTTGAGCTGCACTCACTCCTCTGCAGATAGAGCTGAGCTCCAGCACAGATGCATCCAAGTCCCTGCATACATAATGCTGAACCCATGCATAGAGAGATCACAGTCCGTGTACCCATACTTAATTTCTTTCATTGAGTTGGAGATGAGTTCCTGCATACATAGCACTTCGACCCTGGGCAGACAGAGCTGAGCTTTTCCAAGTATGCAGCTGAGCTCTATTGCAGACAGTGGTGAGCCTCTGTGCAGACATAGATCCAGGTGAGCCAGTTCACAGCCAGAAATTAGCTCTTTCGGCATTCATTTCTATGATGTAAAACCCAAGGTTCTGTGGGAACTGAGAAACCTGGACCAGCTAATATTCTCTAGTAGTATCACACTTCTCTCACCCAGGTAACTCTTCCTGGTAGGGAGTGAGGAGGAGAAGGTGGGAGGGAGGATGACAGTGAGAGAGAAGGGTTTGAGAGAAGTGATTGAATAGAAAAAGTCAAGGTAGATAGTAGTGAAAGAGAATTAAGAATGTGTGCAAATATGGACAGAAAGGTAAGAAAGAAATGAGGAGAGTGTGACTGAGATGGAAAAGAACAGAGGTAGAGTGTGAAACAGGAAATACCTGAGTGAGAGCAGTATGAGCAACACCACAACAGTGATGTTAAGGCAAACTTTATGCTACGTTATATTAAGGGTATTTGTGAAGTGCATCTGTGCAGGTGAAGGAACATGAGCTCCGCCCTGGTTGAGGGTGCAGGCATTGTGCACTGGCTGGGAGCTGCGGGAGCCCTTTGAGAGTGGTGCAGCAGGGTTATGGGCACACACTTTTCCAGATGCATGAGTCTACCCACAAGTCTCTTTCTGGCTATGTCAATCGAATCCTGCAGAAGTGTGTATTACTGTCGATGCTCACCATAACAAGAATAAAGGTAACTTCTACATGGCTTCAGCTCCTTCACTAATATGGCTGCCAACACGACTTCCAATGAAGAACTTCTGTTGCAGCATGCGCACATTTAAATCTGTGCATCTTTGTCTAACCTTCTTTCATTTGGAGAGAAAGAAACAGTGACTGAGTGGAGGTTTGGATTAGGTGTAAGTGTGTAGAGCTAACAAAATAGAAACTGGCTACATAGTTGTAATGGTTGTATGTCTGAATAACGAGTTCCTATACAACGACTTCCTTAACCACGCGGTCTCTACAACGACAGCGGCTTAACCATGAATTGCTTTACCACGCATTCCTTTACCACGATCTTTTTTGGTAAAGGCCGCTTGGTAAACAGCTATCCTTGGCTAAGCTTACCACCCCCTCCCTCTCCTCCTGAGCCCTAAATACACCCCCTTGCTCGTAAAAACTATCCTGAACCCCCCACACTCCCTAAAAACTACTCTTAACCCCATACTCCCTAAAAACTACTCCTAACCCCCACCCCCTAAAAACTACCCCAAACCCCCACCCCTTAAAACTACCCTGAAACACCCACCCCCTAAAAACTACCCTGAACACCCCACCCCCTAAAAACTATCCCGAACCCCCTCATCCCCTAAAAACTACCCCAATCCCTTACTATCCCCTAAAAACTACCCCAAACCTCCACTCTCCCTAAAAACTACTCCTACCCCACCCCTAAAAACTACCCCGAACCCCACCACCCCCTAAAAGCTACTCCTAACCCCCACCCCCTAAAAACTACCCCAAACACCCACCCCCTAAAAACAATCCCAAACCCCCCCACCCCCTAAAAACTACAATAACCCCCCTACCCCCTAAAAACTACCTCAAACCCCCACCCCCTAAAAATAATCCCGAAACCCCATCCCCTAAAAACTACCCTGAACCCCCACCCCTAAAAACAATCCAGAACCACCACCCCTAAAAACTACCTCAAACCGCCTCCCACCCCTAAAACTACCCCAAACCCCCACCCCCTAAAAACAAACCCGAATCCCCCACCCCCTAAAAACAAACCCGAATCCCCCACCCCCTAAAAACTACCCCAAACCCGCTTCCACCCCCTAAAAACTAGCCCGAACCCCCACCCCTAAAAACTACCCCAATCCCCCACCCCTAAAAAATAGCCTCTTACCTGTCCTGATCTTTCCGACGCTCCTCTCTCCCCGCCCATCCCAAACACTAGACCGACTTTGCCTTAACCATGCACATGCGTGGTTAAGGCAAAGTCATTGTTCAGGCAAGTCGTTGTTCGGCTTGCGGGGTTCCGGAACTAGTGCCTCCGGCCTCGTTGTTCCGGATGTTCCCCAGTCGTAATTTACAACATAGCCTCATTTTTCTCAGAGCAGTGTTTAGCCATTTTAATGAAGTATTGTGGGGCCAAAAACTGAAGAAAGGTTCATCAACCATTTGAACACTAGCATGGATGACCAAAAATACCACATTAAAAAAGATACTCATCCCCACCACAATCTCTGCTCTACGCTGATGGGTACAATGGAGATTATTGAGAAGTGATTACATCTTCAAGTAAAAATGCATGCATTACATGTTTTGGTGCTTTCATTGCACAAAAGGCAGTGGAATTAAACCCACATATTTATAATGAACCGTGAAATATGGAAAATATTTCAAGGTAATGTGTGAAATACAGATTTTGTCGCTACTGTGCAAAGGTTTTAGATTGTACAGGCTGCTAGAATTATGCAGCCTGGAGGTTCAAGGTTATCGAACCTATGTGACAAAAAATTCAAATTATGTGGCACTTTGTCAGACAGTATTATTACCATCCATCTTGGCTGGAAACAACACTATTGGTGATTTCTGCACATTTTGGAAATTATGTGACAAATTCAATAAATCAATATTTTGCTGTACACTCTGCAGCCACAGAATCACATAAATCCACTGATCTCACCATTGTCTATTGTTTTATCAAGGATTTATTTGGGACATGTAAGCAAAACCTCAAAATTTTATTTCCCGTCAAGGCCCATTGTTAGCTACACTTTGAATAAAACAGCATGTCATATAAAAAATACATAACAGGTACCTTGACATTGCCATCTCAGACGTCTGACGATATCACCAGAACCCCTCAATGGTAATATTGGAACAGATTACACAGTTACCTATTATGCATGCTATGTATGTACCATACCATACCATACCAAGACATTTATAAAGCGCTCGGCTACCACCAACTGCGGTGTCCCGGCGCTACAAAGAGACAAAGAGAAAAGGAGAAAGGAAAAAAAGACAAACTAAGGTAGATCAAAAAGCCAAGTACATAACTTTAAACAATTGTGTATGTGCAATAGATAAACCTCAACCTTAAACAAGAGACAGCTCATTTAGGTGCTACCCATGTATAAAACATAACTACCAAAATAATTTTGCTTTCGGTCCACTCACTAGATAGCATGAGGAATGTGGCCTAATGGCTATGTTAAAACATCAACAGACCATGAGTGTTCACAAGGAGTGGTGAAATTGAATGTTTGAAGCTTTTTTGAAAGTTCTATTACATCAACTAAGGAAGGAAATGTCTAGTGGCTAAGCTGTCGATCTGAGGATCTTGATTTCAATCCAGTTAGACATTGACTGAAAATTGTGCAGTTCTAAAATGTAAAATGTGTGAGATATTAGTGTGAGTACATGTAACGAAAAGATATAAGCCACAACTTGATGAATACAATCTTGCATCATTTTCCATCACTTTCCATAAGGGGCAATGCTCTGATGCTCTTGGTCCATGCTATAGAAATACTAACACGTGCATGCTTTTACATTGTGAACAGGTACACAGCTTATTACCCAGCTTATTATTCTCTGTGGATACCCCTTCTGAGCCCACCTTATATTGTGACAACCAGATAGAAGATCCCACGTTTTTATTTATCCCAGTTTGTTCTTCAAACCTCAAGTCTATTTCTCAAAGTCTGTGGGAGCACTTTATTTGGCACATTGGGAGATTCCTCCACACACATCTTCTTGTTCCCTGGAAGCATGTTATCATTATGCAGTTCATGCTATGTTTAATCAGAAAATACACTTTCCCAGTAAGCCATCAGTGCTTTCATTTCTGACATGCACAGGACTCGCTTGGTACCAACCATCTTGAAGACATCTGATGCTCGCAGGTCTGGTGAACACTCTCAGAGCTCCAGCAGTGCTCGGAGCCTCCGGGGAATGCAATGGCAAAGACAAACGAGCTGGCTATAATGTGCCAATGCAGGAAAGAGCAGGCATGGATATATGCCTTTTCCATGGGTTAGCGCATTAATTAAGGCCAATAGCGCACCTATTGGCCTTCCAAACGTGTTATTTAATACTCGTTTGGCATCCAGTGTGTGAAATGGTAGCCCCTCCAACACTGTTTAGTATTTGTCCCCCCCTCAAAGTTTGGGTCTAGCTGTGCCCACGGTTGCTACCTAAGTTCTCCATGCTTATGACATCATTATCCATTCCAGAAACAAAACATTGTCTGGAGATTTGATCCTGCAAGCAGAGGCTCTGTATTAATGTCCAGATCGGTAAGTGTTTAAGTCTGAAATTGGTAAAGCCTTTATTAAGATTACAGTACAGAACTGGCAATAAGGGGAGCCGCCTGGACAGTAAACATATGTGTACTTGGTGAAAGATTTGATCTGGGAACATACCATCATATTTCTGTTTGATTAATCAGTTTCATATAATTGTGGAACATCACTTATGACTTGCAGGTACAGATAGAATCAGGTGGAGACTTTCTATGGTGAAATCGGAGTGCAGTGGGGCTTATGGTTTGAAGTGGCTTGAGCATTGCTGCTAAAGGAAGGCAATGCTTTTGAAACGTTCTGGCGACCAGCCACGGCCCTGCAGCTAAGAGCAGGGGGGAGCCACCTGGGGGGTGGGGGGATTTCTAGAGACGACCACAAGAGAAAACTTAATAAATCATTAATTTTCTCTCCTGGTCGTCTCTTGAAATCCCCCCCAGCCGGCCCCATCACCCCCCCCCGCTCTTACCTGCAGCGGCTGCCGTCAACTTCTGTTTGTGGAGTACAAGTTTACTTCCTTGTGTTCCAGTCATGTAACGTGAGTGCACGGCATCACGTTCTACATGACCTGATGCATTCACCATACTGAAAAAGGCATATCCAAGTCAAGAGCTCTCCGAGTCTAATTGGGTTCATTTTTACTTCCTTACAGGAAAATTGAGGATTTCCAGAGAGTTTCTTTTACATATTGCTCTGTTAGATTTAAGGAACAGTTCCTTTGTGATATTTACCAATGGTTATTTTTACAGTTACATTTTGGAAGTTCTTGTTTCTAAGATATCTTTTAATACACTTTTTATAGTTGATATTAAGGGTTACGTCTGGTTATGAGTGGCTAACTAGAATCTTACTATATGGAAAAGAACAGACAGTGAACCAGTCTTTTTTCTTGGGTGGGGCAAGGACACTGAACTAATCGACTTGGTTATTCAATTATGGCTTCACAACGTTTCTCAATTTACCCACCTCAGCTATTCTGGCTAGCTTGCAGCGATCTTTGTATGAAATGGTTGGAGTAGAAATAATTTTCTTTTACTTACTTGGCTACTGTGGAGGAAGGGAATGTCAAGTCTGCTGAACAGAGAAAGAAATCTTAAATTCCATTGGTCCTGTAGGTTTAAAGGTTTACAACCAAATGACTAAAGAGTGTCGGGATGGTGACAGCAATGTGTTTAACAAAGCTATTGCTTATTTTGATAATTACTTTGTGCCAAGAGAATGCATGTTGATCACATGTTACAAGTTCTTTCACAGGAAACAAGTGAAAGATGAGTCAAGTGATGAGTACATTTCATCTCTAAAAACGTTCATTGGATTGCAGATTTGGTAATCTACAGGACAGGATGAATTAATAAAAGATCAAGCTGGAATGCATACCTGTGACCCTAGAATTCAGAAAAAGATTATGGATAAATGGACACCGCACGAGCGGCCCGTACCCCCAAGCCACCCAAAAGCGCTTGACCTATCGCCACCAGCTATACACGGGCATCCTAGTGCATGAGCCAACTGGGGGCCTGTGGACAGGGCAGTAGGCGTAGCCGCAACACACAATAGGCGAAACATGCACACGCACAAACAACCGTGTGGAGACACCCCAACTCAGCTCCAAGTTTCATTTCCTACCCCCCACCCCCGATTACAAATTACACTGATCGCAGTGGACACCTTAACAGCAATGGTATTAATAGGATACCCATCACTTGATAAATATGTAAGACAATTTAGCTGTTTTGGATATGCATTGTGATTCTGGACAGAAGCACCTCACAGGCGCTACCAAGCAGATGTGCATTTTAAATAACTAACTGTGATGTTGTAATCACTGCAATTATTTGATGTAACAAGATTGATGCCACTGACAGTTGCAACATGATGTCCTACCTGTTGATGTTACTATTTGGAAAATTAATACAAATATTTTTTTTTTAAATGGGTAAATGGAGATTCAGATTTAAAACAAATTTTAAATATTTTTAGAAAAGCTGATATGTCAGGAAGATTCGGTAAAGCTGTTTTGAAAGAATCAAGAACTAGCATGAATGACTCTGAAGTCACTGAGGAGATGAAAGAGAGAGAAAATGGCAAACACTTTAAACCTGTAAAAAGTACAAGGGCTGTGAGAGATACAATTAGAAACAATGTGAAGTGTTGCATATGTGACAGTAGAAATCATCTTGCCTACTGCAAGATCCGTCCAGCTTTGAAACTGAAATGCACACGTTGTTTAGTGAGCCAGTTTACAAATATTTGTAGAAAGAAAGTTCATTATTTAGAGCAGAAGGAGAGGACAGAAGAGAGAGGCAGTGTAGTGAGTGATGTGACTAATGTAGAAAATAGTAAATTTGTTTTAATCAGTGTGGTTGGAGAAATAAGTAAATTTGCAATATGAGCTTAGGGGGAGTACAGTATGTTGATATACCATGATAAAAGAGGAAGTATAGAGAAATAAATTCATGAGGAACATTGGACAAATATTACATAAGCCACATATGCAGCCAGAAGTGTATAGTGGTGAAAAGATTGATATGTTAGGTTTCAGAACTTATAGATTTAGGTTTAAAAACAGAACGTCTGTAGTGAAGCTTAGTGTAGCTAAGAAAGGAACATCAGTTTCAGGGGGCACACTGAGATAAAACTTCATATGGTTCTATACCCTAGTGCCAGAGAACAAGTTAAATTTTAGATGAGCAGAATAGCATTGTAAAAAAGAATGTTAGAAAATGTTCCCAGAGATTTTAGTTCAGTGGTTAAATTGTCAGGTTTTGAACACAGTCGTTTTAAAAGAGACTGCTGTGCCGAAAGTTCATAAACTTCAGAATGTTCTCTTATCAGCTTGGAATGAATTTTCTAAAGAGCTAGAAAGATTAGTGGAGTCTAATATTATTAAAGCTGTGGAAGCCTCCAATTGGATTAGTCCCCTTGTTGTGGCTCACCAAAGTATTGAAAAAGTTAAGCTTTGCATCAATCGTCGCCATTTGAACAACAATGTTATTGTGAACCAGTTTCCTCTTCCCAAAATTTCTGAGATGATAAGTTTATTGAAGGGTGCCAAATGGTTTTCAAAGATTGAGCTGTGTTTCATTTACTACCAAATTCCATTGGTGAGACTAAATTGTTTATTGCCTGATCCAAAATGTGAATGGTGCGAGTTATAGTTAGCTCAGCTAACTATAACTGCTGAATTTCTCTGGTTTTGTACGAGTGAAATGTCAGTCTAACTATAACATCCCTGTAACCTTTTGTTTTTTCAGTAAATTTCTACGTTTAAAAAAAATTCTATTTCCTAACTATAATGTCCCTGTAACCTTTGGTTTTTTCAGTGAATTTCTATGGTTTTTCAAAATCTATTTCCTAACTCTAACGTCCCTGTAACCTTTGTTTTTTTCAGTGAATTTCTATGGTTTTTTAATGTTATTTGCTAACTGTAAGCTGCAACCTTTGAGAGTGAGTGTGCACTGTGGTGGCAATGAACTAGGCACATTAACTGGAGTAGGACTGGAAATCCTAATGAAGGATATCTTTGCTGAATTGATGATGCTTTTCCCTTACACTGTCTTGGTGTACTCTAACATATGCCAAAGACCGAAATGGAAGTGGTCTAATCAATTTTGTCCACTGATTGACAAAGCCAGGAAACATGTTAATAAAACTGTTTCTGCTTTCTTCTGAGACCATAATATGTACTCTATCTACAACAACAACCTGAGTTTTAACATGCATGTGAATCTATAGAAGGGATGGAGTTCACTGTACAGACAAAGAGAAAAGGGTGTTTCTAAGCAACCTGAAACTCTGCATACAGTCTTATCTGTAACTGTCTTATACACACTCTCAACACAAAGGCTCTTGTGCCAGCCACCCAAGAGGCCAAAGGTTTGTTCATTTTCTTGTTAAATAATTTTTGGGGGAGAATTTTTTTAATTCGCGATAGCGTTGTGATGATCGGGATCATGTCTCAAAATCGCAAAGCAAAAGCAGACATTCAACGACCACCACCACATTTAAAAGTTTTAACTTAAAAAATTCATTCTAACTATTACAATACACACATTACTAACTACATCATTGCTTAAAAAACATGCTTGTACACATATTTTTTTAGTAAGTTTTTTGAAAAACTGTGTTTGAACCCACCATTCCAGCTTCTCGATGACACGGATAGTTATGATGCCTTCCGTAACTGAGACAATCGTGCCTTTTTAAGAGGTGTAAAACACATATATGCACACATTTTACTGAATTTTAGACACTAGGGGTTTATTACTGCACTGTTTAAAGTCATATTTTTGTAGGTAGTTTGTATAAAAACAATCTTTGAAACCGATTTTTCTGTTTTCGCAATGATGCCGGGCATCGCGATGATATCGGAAGCCGTGATCATCCAATGCGACTACGTCACAAAATGGCAAAATAGAAGCTGACATTCAATAGCCACCACCACATACAAAACTTATAACTGCAAAATGTATTATAACCAACACACTAAAGACATTACTTTCTAAAAAACTCTGTAATATCTCTATTACACAGTGTATAACTCTTTCAGTCGAATCTGTGACTGCATTCTTCACTGTATCAATAGGTCTCTCAATGTAAATACTTAAGGCAACAAATATATAACATGTATCTAACAATGCAAATAATGAAAATGATAAACTGAAAAACAATAAGGAAGAAAGAACCAACATGACAGTTTTTCTTAGGAAAGTACAAAAACAATTTTATTGATAAACATTTGGCAAAATATAATAAAATAACTCAATCATACTATACCATTCATGTCTACACTCATACATCTTATACAATCTGGAGTCTATTAAAAACATTGATGTTGATGGCAAAGCTGATCATAATGAGGTCTCACACTCTGCATCAGCGTGAGGCAGAACCCCACATCCGGCAATGCAGCATCAGGTATAAAATATAATCGAATTTTCGAACCGCCCTTAACATCGTGATTTCTTGGTCATGGACGCCCCTCATAAAAAGCTTAACGTCAGGATCATATTGCACTGACGTAATTGAAGTACATATCCAGAAACGTGCAGCTACATTTTATTAGCTCAAATAATCATATCTAAAAACAGATACCATGCTGCACCATCATTAGACACAGCTCGAGTACTCTGTATACAAACCGGATATCATTGCTGAACTATTGTGGCCTTTTTTCCTGACGAAGGCACTTTCCTGTGCCGAAACGTGCGTAGAAGACAACCGTCAAATCACAATTGTGCCACACTGTTTATCTATGGACATGACAACTGGATATTAATCATTATGATCAGCTTTCCCATCAACATCAATGTTTTTAATAGACTCCAGATTGTATGAGATGTATGAGTGTAGACATGAATGGTATAGTATGATTGAGTTATTTTATTATATTTTGCCAAATGATTATCAATAAAATAGTTTTTGTACTTTCCTAAGAAAAACTGTCATGTTGGTTCTTTCTTCCTTATTGTTTTTCAGTTTATCATTTTCATTATTTGCATTGCTAGATACATGTTGTATATTTGTTGCCTTAACTTAAGCATTTACATTGAATAATTTGAGCCCTGCTTTAAGGAACATTACCTCTACAGCAGGGAGCCTCTAACTTTACATCAATAGGTCTCTCATTCACTATATAAGTATTTCAGTGGATCTGTGAGATGGTGCATCAGTCTATCAATGGTTCCATAACGAACTGTGTGACTGTCTCAGTTCATCTATGATGGGGGCATCAGTGTTTCAATGGATCAGTGATTGGTTGCATGAGTCTCTCGGTCGATCTGTGAGTAGGTGCATGAGTGTGTTTGTTCATTTGAAACTAAGTATACAACTGTCTGACTAGATCTGTGAGTCGATAAATGAGTGTCTGAGTGAGTGTCTGAGAGGGTGAGTGAGTGGGTGCATGATAGGCCTGGGCGGTGAACTCTGCTCCGTTCACAGAGTTTGCAGAGTTTTCTGCACTCCGCGGAGCTCGCGGAGTGCAGAAAACTCTGCTCCGCGTAGTGCAGCGGAGTTTTTTTCGTGCTCGCAAATGGTAAGTTGGCAAGCGCGGGCTGCTGCTCGGGTAGAATTTCTACCCGAGTGGCAGGAAGATCAGCATGAACTGCAGTTCGCACTGCACTCCGCCACTTGCGGAACTCCGCTGAGTTTTTTTGTCACTTCGCAGAGTTCTGCATAGCGAAACTCTGCAAACTACCCCAGGCCTGGTGCATGACTGTCTGAGTGGGTCTGTGAGTAAGTGCATGAGTCTCTCAGTGGGTCAATGACTGGGAGCATGAGTGTCTGAGTGGTTCTGTGAATGGGTGCATGGGTCTCTGAGTGGGACTGTGAGTGGGTGCATCCGTCTCTGAGTGTGTCAGTGAATGTGTGCAGTTATCTCTGAGTAGGTCTGTGAGTGGGTGTATGAGTGTCTGAGTGGATCTGTTAGTGGGTGTGTGAGTGTATCAATGGGTCTGTAAGTGAGAGCATAAGTGAATGAATGGGTGCATGCATGAGTGTCTGAGTGGGTCTGTGATTGGGAGTTGTATGGGTGGGTCTGTGAGTAGATGCATAAGTCTTGGAGTGGGTGAGTGGGTGCTTGTATATCTGAATGAGTCTGTGAGTGGGTGTGTGAGTCTCTGAGTGTATGCATGAGTGACTGAGTGCAGAAGTCTCTAAGAGGGTCTGTGACTGAGTATGTGAGTGACTGTATGGGTGTGTGAGTGGTTGTATGAGTGTCTGAGTGGATCTATGAGTGGGTGTATGAGTGTCTCAGTAGGTCTGTCAGTGGGTGTGAGTGTCTCAGTGGCTCTGTGAGTACATATGTGAGTGTGTGAGTGGGTCTGTAAGTGGGTGTGTGAGTCTCTGAGTGGGTCTGTACATGGGTGTGTGACTCTCCGAGTGAGTCTGTAAGTGGGTGCATGAGTTTCTGAGTGGGTCTCTGAGCGGGTGTATGAGTGCCCAGATGGGTCTGTGAGTGGGTGTAAGAGTCTCTAAGTGGGTATGAGACTGTGCACGTAAGTCTATGAGTGAGTCTCTAAGTAGGTACGTGAGTCTCTGAGTGGGTCTGTACATTGGTGCGTCACTCTCCAAGTGAGTCTTTAAGTGTGTGCATGAGTACCTGAATGGGTATGTGAGTGGGTCCACGAGTATCTAAGTGGGTATGTGACTGGATATATAAGTGTATGAGTGGGTCTGTGAATGGGTGTATAAGTGTCTGAGTGAGTCTGTGAGTGCATACATGAGTGTGTGACAGTGACCGGCAAGTGTGAACAAATATATACATATATTTTATATTTTTCACCAATATTTGCGTTGACGTAGTGATATTCACAATGTTCCCGCGATGGTACACCGGGGGGCCGTGCAGGTGGTCGTGGCGTTGGTGCGAATATCGCGCATGATTGAAAAAAATCAATTTTAGACACATAACTTGTGTCACTACCACCCCCATTTCTCAAACATGAGGTGAGAGTACCTCAACCTTGACCCCTTATGTTAGCTTTCACAGGAATTTTCAGCCCCAGGAACCATTCCCGATTGATAAAATGGTGGCCGCAACTTACTGTTCAGGTTGAGCCAAGCCAATCACAACATTTCTGTTGGCAAGCGTGATTTACCGCGATGTCTCCACGAAATATTGACAACCATTGCGAAATATCCATGGCCAGAGATATCACTATATGGTTCGGTTTTAATTTTTCAAAAACTACTGAATGGATTTGCACCAATTAACAAGAAGCACAATCTGCGTAACAACATCTACCTTTCTGTCACATTTGGTGTAATTCCGTTCAGTGGTTCGGGCTGTAGGTCCAACAACGCGTTCCTATGGGAATTAACATCACAAATGCACCCTTATTTCACACCCCTATTTCTCGTTCCCCACTGCACAGAACACCCCCAAACTTTCCATGACACACAGAACCTACTTTACTCTTTTTTTGGAAAATTTCATGAAGATTGATCAAACTACGCCAAAGTTATAGCCAAGTCAAAAAATGCTCTTCCTATAGAAACTAGGTCCTAACTATAACTACCTACTGGCGACCACTAGTAGGTTATATATATATATATATATATATATATATATATATATATATATATATATATATAAATCCTTACGTCTTTCGTCCATAAGGCAAAGTCACACTCAAGATTAAGGAAACAAAAAGTTTATTGACTGACGCGTTTCAACCTAACGGTCTTTGTCGAAGTCACTCCGTAACCCGGAAGTGGTTGTGTTTAAATGCATTCTCAGGTTTAAGTAAACATAGAAAACATATACAAACATTGGAGTCTCCAGACATTAGAAAACAGACTCCAGTCATGTAATAGGCATTTTACATTTTGTCAAAGCTTAATTTATCGACTCAGCAGAATCAATATTACACAATATTGCATATTACACAACATTTGTGGGGGTGTCATGATAACAAAACAATTGGTTGCCTGCCTGGCCTCGCGCTGCCACCGCGTGTAGACCAAGTAAAAATGACAATAAAGCACATAAAGAGCAAGTGCTATTTCACGCTATCAGCCCAAACTAGCGCAACCACCGCGGGTGGGCAGAGTAAGACGCAAGTGCTTATAAACTGCTGCCATAGTAATAAAAGGATGCACATAATTTTTTGGCAGTACCGGCTAGCCATGATTGCCGCTGCTGCTAATAGGCAAGTGCCTATGTATCCAGGATGCACCTCTCGCACCTAGTTAGTCGCTATAGCCTGCCCTGTGGCACTGTTTAGTGGCGTGTATACTATCCCGTGGCACTTTGCTCCTACAGGCCTGTTGTGCATTCATATGGTGTCCCCTTTCAACGTGATAATAGACAACCCCACAACTATAAAAAAAAAAGAAAGCCCTCGCAAGAAAACACACACTGTGACGTGAACCCACCCGAGGTGCTATAAAAAGGAAAAAAGTGTGTGGATATCAAGCACTCGTAGTCAAAGCAGCCGCTTTGAGGCAGTGCGATCCATTTTTGGAGTAACGGAGGGGAAACATTCAGTAGGAAGCCGGGACACAGCAGAATAAGGCGAAGTCAAACATACCAGAAAAGATATATGTACATACAGTGTCCAAAAATACATGGAAGGGCACCAAAGGTATATGATATCTTCTCTACCCTAGATGCACATGGAGGTCCTCTTCATGGTTGAGGCCCCCAGGGATCTTGCTCTGTAGGTGAATAATGTACTCGGATTCCAGGTGCCTCAGGCTGCGTTCCCGTATATATATATATATATATATATATGATATATATATATATATATATATATATATATTATCTACTGGCGGTCGCCAGTAGATAGTTATAGTTACAACCTATTATCCATAGGAAATCCGCGACATTCTATTTGAAATAACTCTCTTGCCGGTTGACGTATCTTCGCAAAATGTTCAAACTTTGTGGCCCGCTCCGGTCCGCTCCTACCCTGAAAGTCTCGGGGGATTCGTCAAGCGGGGGCCGAGAAAAAAGGGGGTCCCAAAACGCGTTTTCCCCATGCATTTTTCCATAGGAAACTTTAGACACGGCTACAGCCCGAACTGCTGAACGGAATTACACCAAATTTGGCAAACAGGTAGTTCTTGGTTCAGAAAGAACCCTTTTGTTAAATGGTGTAAATCCGTTCAGTAGTTGCTGAGAAAATGAAAAGTAAAAAGTTAGTGATATCTATGGCCGAGTAGGGTCCGCGTACCCTCAGCGCACCCTGCGCGCACCGTCCCGATCACGAGCTGCATGTTAATTGGCTGTCAACATTCCGATTCAGGAAATGTTGGCAGCCATTTTGTCCCTCGGTAGAACCGAGGGACAGAAACAAGTGCGCAAAGCGCACAAAGGGGGCAGGGTAGAAACACCCTGACCCCCTAGGTTTGCTCAGGGGGTCCCACAAGGACCCCCTGGGCAAAAAAGAGCCCCGGGGACCACCACCTCCCCGGGGCTGTGTACTGAATGGGAGGGGGGCCGCGCGGCCCCCCTCCTGGAGCCCTTGATGGCCCTGGGGACCACCACCCCCAGGGCCGGCTCCTGCAGTGTCCCGGGGTGCCTACCCCGGGACACTGTAGCTTGCTATGGCAGGATGGGAGCCTCGCGGCTCCCGTCCTGCCATAGCAAACTGCTTTGGATATTGGAAGAGAGCAGGGAAACCTGCTCTCTTCCAATATCCAAAGCAGATTGCTTTTCACATGGGGAGCTGCATCTTAGCAGCTCCCCATGTGTAGCACTGCCGGCTCCCGTGGGACACGGGGAGCCGGCGGGACTGTGGGGGTCTGGGGACCCCCACAGTCCCCAACGGAGAGGGCCAGCCCCGGGGATGGGGTCCCCGGGGCAAGTAGTGGCTCGGGAGGGGGGCCACGCGGACCCCCTCCCCAAAAAAGAGAATTTTTTTTTTTTTTTTAAATGGAAAGGCCGGCCCCGGGGGATGGGGTCCCCGGGGCCTTAAAATGGCCAGAGGAGGGGGCCACGCTGCCCCCTCAAAATAATAAATATAGAGGCCATGCCCCGGGGGATGGGGTCCCCGGGGCCAATACAGGCCCAGGGAAGGGGGCCACGCGGCCCCTTCCCGTTTTTTGTTTTTTTGTAATTTAAAAAAAGGGGTAAGGCCCTGGGGGATGGGGTCCCCAGGGCCCAAAAAGAGAAAAAAGGAAGGGGGGCCACACAGCCCCCCTTCAGGGGACAAAAATATATATATTTTTTTTAAAACGATCGGGCCCGCAGGCCCCGCCCCCTTCCTTCACCACTCTGCAAACGCGCCCCCTGGCGCGTTTGCAGAGGGAAACGAATTCCCCTTGAATACTGGGGGTCCCTGGGGGCCAACTAGCCCACCAGGAACCTCCAGTATGCGCCAGGGGCTGCCTTGCAGAGAGGTGTACAGAGGCCACACCCTTTTTACACCTCTCTGCAACGCAGCTCTGTGGCGCTTTGGAGGTATATGGTGGGCTAGTTGGACTCCGGGGACCCTCAGGATTCAAGGGGACTTAATCCCCCAACTTAAAACGCGCCACGGGGCGCGTTTGCACAGTGGTGAAGGGAGGGCGGGGCTTCAGGTGACATGTGTGCAAACAGGCCCCGTGGCGCGTTTTAAGATGGGGAATTAAATCCCCTTCAATCCTGAGTGTCCCTGGGGGCCAACTAGCTCAACAGGTACATCCAGAAAGCGCCACAGAGCTGCGTTGCAGAGAGGTGTAAAAAGGGGTGTGGCCTCTCTACACGTCTCTGCAATGCAGCCCCCTGGTGCATATTGGAGGTTTCTGGTGGGCTAGTTGGCCCCTAGGGACCCTCAGGATTCAAGGGGACTTAATCCCCCAACTTAAAATGCACCACGGGGCGCGTTTGCACAGATGTCACCTCAGGCCCCGCCCCTCCCTTCACCATTGTGCAAATATTCTTCTAAAATCATCCGAAATACGAATTCCGATTTACTCACCTGTTATAAGGAGAGACCTCAGTGCTGCATCTTTCAGCCCAGTACTGGTCCTGAAAAGTAATTTTAACCGTACTTACCAGTAACTTGAATTTCCTTCCATAGGATATCATTGCCTTCTTTTTGCTGAAAAAGTTTCTAAGTGTTGATTTTTGAAACATACAAATATTCCTCTAAAATCAGCCGAAATACGAATTCCGATTTACTCACCTGTTATAAGGAGAGACCTCAGTGCTGTATCTTTTAGCCCAGTACTGGTCCTGAAAAGTAATTTTAACCGTACTTACCAGTAACTTGAATTTCCTTCCATAGGCTAACATTGACTGGTTTCACTTGGAAATTCTTCTAAAGTGTGGAGTTTTGGAACTTTAAAATATTCCTCTAAAATCAGCCGAAATACGAATTCCGATTTACTCACCTGTTATCAGGAGAGACCTCAGTGCTGCATCTTTCAGCCCAGTACTGGTCCTGAAAAGTAATTTTAACCGTACTTACCGGTAACTTGAATTTCCTTCATAGGCTAACATTGACTGGTTTCACTTGGAAATTCTTCTAAGTGTGGAGTTTTGGAACTTTAAAATATTCCTCTAAAATCAGCCGAAATACGAATTCCGATTTACTCACCTGTTATCAGGAGAGACCTCAGTGCTGCATCTTTCAGCCCAGTACTGATCCTCAAAAGTAATTTTGACCGTACTTACCAGTAACTTGAATTTCCTTCCATAGGATATCATTGCCTGCTTTTTGCTGAAAAAGTTTCTAAGTGTTGATTTTGGAACTTTAAAATATTCCTCTAAAATCAGCCGAAATCCGAATTCTGATTTACTCACCTGTTATCAGGAGAGACCTCAGTGCTGCATCTTTCAGCCCAGTACTGATCCTCAAAATTAATTTTAACCGTACTTACCGGTAACTTGAATTTCCTTCATAGGCTAACATTGACTGGTTTCACTTGGAAATTCTTCTAAGTGTGGAGTTTTGGAACTTTATAATATTCCTCTAAAATCAACCAAAGTACGAATTCCAATTTACTCACCTGTTATCAGGAGAGAACCCAGTGCTGCATCTTTTAGCCCAGCACTGACCCTGAAAAGTAATTTTAACCGTACTTACCAGTAACTTATATTTTCTTCCATAGGAATCCATTGTCTGGTTTTCAGCAGAAAAGTTTCAAAGTGTCGATTTTCACAAACTACAAATATTCCTTAAAAATCGCCTGTATGACTTAAACGCATTCTTTCAACTGTTTACAGGAGATGCACCAGTGCTGGAACCAGGATCCAACACTGAGTAACAAAAAGTAACGATAACAGTTTTTACCTCCTAAGTGAATTTCCTTCCATAGGATAACATTGGTCATTCTATGAGAAAAAGTTTCTAAGTGTCAACTTTTAAAATACAATAATATTCCTTAAAAATCACGAGTGTAACCAAAACGCTTTTACTCAACTGTTTACAGGAGATGTGCCAGGACTGAATCTAGGATCCAGTCCTGTGGTTAGAAAAGTAATCCATAAAGTAACTAATTGCATTTAACTAGAAATTCACATTGAGCTGAATGTTGCATTGTGTTTGAAAATGTGTTGCCCATTGCAACAACTGTAACTACTGTACTTAAAAGTCTATTGCCTATGTGCAAAGTATTTAAACTAAAGTAATTCATTCTGAGAAAGTATTTTTTGTAATGTAATGTATAATGTAATTACAATGTAATTTAAAAATAAAATATGTTATATAAAATTGTTTCTAAAAATGTAGTAAATCAGTATTAAAAAAATGTATATAACAATTAATACATTTAAAAATTGTCATTTACAAAACCTTTGAAATTCACTGAAAAAACCGTAGGTTTCAGACATGTTATAGTTACAAATTAGCATTTAAAAAACCTTTGAAATTCACTGAAAAAACCATAGGTTTCAGGGACGTTATAGTTACAAATTAGCATTTAAAAAACCTTTGAAATTCACTGAAAAAACCATAGGTTTTAGGGACAGTTATAGTTAGTTGGACATTGCACTCGTACAAAACCCGTGAAATTCCCCCGTTATAGTTAGTCCAGCTAACTATAACTCGCGCCCCCGCAATGCACTGCTGATGACGTCACATATTACATCACTCATGACATGGTCAGTGACATCTCTGATGACATCACTGATGACATCTCAAATGACATCACTGATGACATCACTGATGACATCATCCGTGTGATAATTTCATGCATCTTCTCACACCCTAATATAACCTTTGATACACCCACTCTAAATTACAGAATGCCATTCGCAAAACCATAGACACTCCAACACCAATAACTACATACCCACACACTGTTTCTTAGGTCTACGCACACATCCACTCACTCACTCACCCGTACAGTCACTCATACTTACGGTCACTCAGTACAGGACTATCATATGCACTCATACTCCTATATAGACACTCAAACACCGCCACTCATCCATAGAGGTACTCACACACCTAGTCAGTCATGCAAATAATTAAACACACTACCATTTACTCACCTATACAGTTATACACACACCAGCTCACTTACTCATACAAATACTAGCACATTCTTACGCTCTTATACAATCACTGATACAAGCACACACTCATCCATACAGCCACTATCACAATCAGTCACTCTCGCTATAGCTATTTATATACTCCAACACACATATATGCTGCCTTTCACATATGTAGTTACTCACACATGTACCACTGGGACATACATTCACTCACTAACACACTCTTACACACACTTACCCACCCATACAGTCTATCACAGATGCACTCTTGAAACCATCCACCCAGTGAATCACCCACTCACACATCTATGCACAGAGTCGCACACACCCCTCCCACACAAACACTCAGGCACCCATACAGATACTCACACAAGCATTCAATAACTCAAATAGACACTCATGTAGCTATTCACAAACACATGCAGCCACTTACACAGCAACAGACAGACGGATACAGACATTCACCCAGTTTAGTCACTAACCCATGCATTCAGTAAGATACGTTAAATCACTCACTTATACAGTCAGTCACGCACCTACTAAATCATCCATACAGACACTTACACACCCACTCATTCTTCAATACGTCTTTTCATATACATATTAAAAATATTTCAACTTTAGAGAAACACACAGTCACTGGATGATGTCATCAGTGATGTCATCAGTGATGTCATCAGTGATGTCATCAGTGATGTCACTGACCATGTCATGAGTGATGTAATATGTGACGTCATCAGCAGTGCATTACGGGGCGTGAGTTATAGTTAGCTGGACTAACTATAACGGGGAATTTCACGGGTTTTGTACGAGTGCAATGTCCAACTAACTATAACTGTCCCTAAAACCTATGGTTTTTTCAGTGAATTTCAAAGGTTTTTTAAATGCTAATTTGTAACTATAACGTCCCTGAAACCTATGGTTTTTTCAGTGAATATATATATATATATATTACGTGTTTTTCTCTGCTTCAAACAGCATACATCCATCCAACAACGGACACAGACCCAGGATCAGTGCAAATTATTTTATTATTCCTCTCTCGTCGCCATTACGCGTTTCGGCTCGTCGGAGCCTTGATCACATGACAGTGGTGAGTGCAGAATGTAAAATATTTAAAGTGACAGTGCTCAATTTGTAATGCATCACATGATGTCTAAATCATTGACATGAAAGAAAGATATCATTGCCTGCGCCCATTTGTTGAAAAACATATACTTAGTTGTAAACACGTTGTTTCATATATAACCACCTGACATGTTTTTCTATTGATTTACTTCTTTACATAAAATTATTGATCAGCTTTAGGTTGCAGTTTAGTTTAACATTGTTATTTATTTTTTGCTGGGTCGAATTCCAATAACTGAAAATTAGGGTAAAATACCTATATACTAGTTTTCAAACCATACATGAATATAATTAGTTAATAAGATTTCTGGGTTGAATCCCTAGAGAACAAATACTGCTACACCCTGATTGTCTTTAACATGCTCAAAATATAAATATAAGATGCATTAATAAAAAAGTGCTGGAGCTCAAAAGTGCAAACATGTGTTGATAAAACTTAAAAACATCCCTTACTGTTTTCAGACCTCATAATTTTTATTTAATTTATTTTATTTTATTTTATGTGTGGGTTTCAACTACCCTTGATCTAACTTGTTTGATGTCATACGGAATTGGATCAATTATTTACTGAATATTGTTTTAGACATATATAGGTCCAAATTTATAGTTAAACTGGACACAACCTGTAATATATCCTTTTACTGATTTATTTTTACTTAAAATCTTTATGTGCAATTCGAAGCCATCTATTTATATATCAATCAGATATTCTCAATATAGAATATGGAAATAGGAATGATGTGCAAAAACATGCTTATATAAATACATATAAGAGCCATAAAAACCACATAAAATTACGGGTTAATATAAATATATAAATATATACATATTTGTGTCATTCCTACATTTGATGAAAAATCATTGTTGATTTTATAAAAATTGAAATAAAATAAATACATGGATTCACGTAGCACATATAAGTATTAATTTTATGAATGTATTTATCGGAGTTTACTGCTTTATGTTCCCATTGTTACAGTGATCTAACCTCTTAGTTTATGAACTCTATCAAATCAGACAGGTATGTAAATCCTCAGTGGCATTAAGTCCCCCCGGGTATTTGGTGTCTAACTGTAAGATGTATCTTGTTTCCAACTTTCTTAAATTCTTTTCCCGATCACCTCCTCTCCTACTGGGGGGGACTGCATCAATTACAAAGAACTTCAGGTTGATGTTATTTGATCCATGTTTCTCCCTGAAGTGCCGTGCCACCGGATAAGTGTTGTCTTGACTAGTGATGGCGCGTAAATGTTGCAGCACTCTTTTGTGTACCTGCACTTTTGTGCTTCCTATGTACTGTAGGCCACAAGGGCACAACAGCACATAGACAGCAAAATCTGTTTTGCAGGTTAATAGTTTTGAAATTTTACAGACTCTGTCACTGAAAGGTGTATTGTATGTGCTCTTGTTGATCCCATGGGAACAGGCTTTGCATGTTTTGCATTTATAGAACCCTTTGTTCTTTTGTAACCAGCAACTGTTGTCTATGACCTCTGGGCTGGTTTTAATCAAGTTATCCCTCATAGATGGTGCTTTACTATATGTGATGGACACCCTCTGCGGTAGCAGGGGTCCAATCACCGGGTCGCTCAACACCAGAGGCCAATTTCGCTGAATAATCTTGTTCAGTGACTTGTGTTGTTTGTTGAATCGCATTATTAATCTAAAATCCTCACTGCCACTATTTTCATCATCTATATTGTTGTTTATTAGAGTTTCAGTGTCTCTCAGTTTATCTGTTAGTGCCTCATTTCTCGTCAATAACATGGATTTGGTTATAGATTTTTCTATTACATCCCTTTGATAACCTCTTTGTTCAAAACTTACTCTACTTTCATGTTGTGCTTTCCTAAGATCCTCATCATTGCTGCATATGCGTCGTAGACGCAGCATTTCCCCGTAGGGAATGCTATTGATGAGGTGTTTTGGGTGGGAACTGCTTGCATGGAGAGTAGAGTTACCCGCTGTTTTCTTTCTGTATAGACGGGTTTCCATTTTATTGTTATTGATATACACTTGAGTATCCAAAAACTCGACACTTGTTTGACTGAATATATATTGATTCCAAACATTCCTTAACTTCCAGAGACGGCGATAAAGAACGAGCGAACTCCTCTTTGTGGCAATAAAGAATCTCTTTATTTCTCTCTTCTGCCTGCCATGACGCGTTTCGACCGAAACAACGGTCTTGATCACATATATATCACATATATATATATATGTATATATATACTACAATCCTTTCTCCTAGTACTCCTCACAGGAACCAGGTACAGGCTCCAAGACTGGTGCAAAGAATTTTGCTCCTCCATTTTCATTCACGGTTTCATCAACAATAAAGTGCAAGTGCAATGTCCATGATGCGTTTCGGCCGCTGTGACGCGGCCTTGATCTCATGGGTATGCTGCAATTAGTCACGGCTAATATACAACCCTACTCACAAGTGATAATAAAAAGAGGTAACAGACTATATTCCATTTTGTTGTTTCTACATTGAAAAACATACTTGTAAGTTCATCAATTAATTTCAAACTTGCTTTGATGAGATTTGTTTGGAATTGAGCATTTTGACATGATGCAGCCATATTGGATAAACATATTACATTTTGTTGGTCCCAAAACGGAACATCTATAGCTATATTATTTTCTGCTTAATACAATAACTAATTCATTATTGATGTCACTATATAAGCCTGTGGGAATCATTGATTACAGTACTTTTTGTCACATGTACGTCATCTCTAAAAATATCAATGTCCATACTACCTATCCTAATGTAGCTCAAAAACCAATATTTAAAAACAAGTTGATTTTTCTATGTTGTCAAAATTAATCATGTCTAGGTCTAAAATTGACCTTAGTCCCTTAGCCTAAAAAATATTGAATAAAGTACATTGGGGCTCATAAAGTGTCTAAAACGTGTTAAAGTGCCTACAGTGTGGAAGCCTCTTTATAGCATAAAGCATCATTACAATATTCAAAAACATGTGTAGACATAAAACTTCGGATCAAATTCAATTCGCAAGGGCACAGAACCCAATTGCATTCTTAAACTGGTGTATGCCAAACTTTGGTATCACCTGATCTTCTTGGACCATGTACACTTCTAATACTATTAGATTATAAATTTAGTTATTAAAGTGACCTGTGCGTATTTGATATAGATAGATACATACATAAATATGCAAATATATATATAAATACATCAATCCAAAAATACACAGTTTCTCCTGAAAACAGCATTAGAAAAAAAATCCAGATTGCTTCATATTAGCGGCATAGTTACAAACAACAGAAACCCACATTTTAAATGTCTTGGCTGCATGAGCTGGAAATAGATTATGATAACTTTTCCCTCTAAGATTATAAACCTAGTGATCGTATTTATATGATTTCATAAAAAGTTGTGTAAGTCTTCACTGGTATTAAGTCCATTAGGAATCTTAGGGGGATATTCACAAGAACGTGCGATAAACATCGCCAAAATAGGTTAACGCAATTTTTCATATCGCCGTCTATTGCGGGAAAATAACTCCGAGTTAACGTCGTATTTTCAACACGGCAGTAACATGTGATAGTTTCACAATAACGCGGCAAATGTCCGCGATAACAGTACCGGGACGGCGATAAAAATCCAAACCCGAACGCGAAAAAAGTTGCGATGGGCCCAACCGCGATAAGACAAGCAGCGAGAAGCAGCGCCAGGCCTGCAATTCACACACGTCAGTCGGGGAAAATCACTACAAAAGCAGAAAAAAAAAACACAAACAAAACAACAGCGAAGCACAATGGAGGCAGCCGGAGCAAGTACAGTGGACAACCAGAACCCCACAAGCCCCCCGGAGGACCAGCCTGGGACCTCGGGGCAGGGAAGGACAAGAAGAAGAGGAGGACGCGGTTCAGTCCGCAGGAAAACCGGATCCTGGAAACGGAGGCGATAGAACACCATCAACAACAGTTCGTCACCCACTGTGTCATTGGCAACAAAAAATGCAATATGGCAGTCCATCGTGGACAAGGTGAATGCAGTCGGAGTGCTGAGGAGGACAATGGGAGATCTCAAGAGGTGCTGGAATGATGTGAAGCGCAAGACCAAGCTGAAACTCGCCAACAACCAGAAGGCAGCAATGCAGACTGGAGGTGGGAGTCCAGCGCCACAGGAGGAGCTGGACGAGATGGAGGAAATGGTGTTGACAGTCATCATTGGGGAGACCGTGGCAGGAGTTGGGGGACCGGACACTGCTCAACATGACCCGACACAACAGCAACAGGGTGAGTAACGACCAGGGACTGGGGGGACGGGGGGAGATGGGCACAATGGTACACATGAACAATTAAGTACAGCACATCTGCGGGCAAACCATGGCCAAGAGTCACAACTCCAACCAAGAGCACAATGTACCCAAGTCTGCAATATCACAGCACTGTATAAGCACAGAAGTGAAAGCCACACCGCCTGAAAGGGATAAGGGCCAGCCAAATCAGAGCTGAAGGGGCAACTCACCTACAATGCAGCACACACAGATGAGCTCCAGAGCACCTCAACAGTTACAACAATGTTGAACAAACAGCAACACCAGCACAACAGAACAGAGGACACAACTGCTGCCGCTTGTGTGTGGAAAATGGCCATTCGCATGTGGCAAAGCAGGAAACTGTGAGATGATAATGTACTAGTACAACCCCACATCCATGATGGTGTAGAAATGCATGTATGGCCGTGACCCATATAGGCAGTGAGACACACATTGTCAAACAAATCAACACTCAACACAGTTGAATACAAGTGAAGGTGCGTAGACTTAATTAGCATATGCGTGTCAGTGCGGGCAAGATAAGTGCCACAACATGCAGACCAATGCAGCAGTATGTCAGAACGTGGAACGTTGCCAAGCACCGCTGTCCACTACGGGGGAGTGCCGCACCATTCACAGGTGTGTGTTCACCCGCGTTGTTGTCTGCTCATGTATTCGGAGTCCAGGCGAATGCAGCCATGTTCACTGTCGTCGTGGGAGATGTGACCAGAACCCCAAGATGCAACAAGGTGTCGGGACATGTGCAATGGGTTCCAAACTGTTGTGTCTGCAGGTACGTAGTTACACGTCCATGAAAGCGAGTGCAGCTCCGTAGGCAAGCATTTCCAACATGAGGTCGTTGTCGACTTCATCAAACAGGACGGCGAGGAAATACATTACCAGGTCCGGACAGATGTGCTGCGTCTACCCCCTCTCACCAATTAGCACTACAGCCCAATAGGGGAGCGGTTCAATGTGGTCATTGCACACGAGGAGTTCTGCAATCTCCCAGGTCCAGCTGCCAGCATTTATGCCAAGAATCCAGGCATCCCATAGATGGGTGTCACGGTGACACTCATGGTCGTGGGCCAACAGGGGGCGCACACACATGTCAAAATCCAGTTCGGCTACCGTCCTGTTGGATAGGCAGACATCCATGGACCACTCGAATATGCACGAGCGACAATGCAACACAGGCTGAATGCAGGTGACGTTGGCAAGGCGGAAGCTCAGCCGGTAACTGATCCGCAGCACTACCAAGGGCAGTGCCCCCAGTAAATGCAGCATACGTGCACGGTACAGTTCCACGTGACAGGGGTTGTGCATGTGTCCGGGATGTTCTGCCATTGCGGGCTCTGGTTGAAGCGGCACTGTTGTGACCTGCGCCAGTTCTGTGGATGAAATGCCACAGCTCGGATCAATGATCAGTGTTTGTGTGGAACGGTTGTAGGCCTGGGATGGTGTGGGAGTAAGTGTGAAGGCCATTCCATGCACGATAACTTCGAGCAAGGACTTCTGTGTGTGGGATGTGTACACGTTGGTCTCACGTCGGGCTGTGCGTAGTGTGGGAGTCGTCATCAAATGCTATCGTATCTGTCAGGGGGTGCCGGGCACATGCAATTCCCAGGTCGGAGCTGCAGATGTGCGTCCGCCTGATAGTCCAGACAAAGGAGCTTTCATCCCTACACTCAGTTTGTCATCGGCTTGCATTCATGAAATGTGTAGAGGCTTGTTGGGGGTGGGATGTCTGCGACTTTGGGAATCATGTATGACATGCCTAGCATGTGGCAAATGAGCGGCCTCACTGTGTGTTACGTTGCCTCACAGCTGCTCCTCCCTACCACTGTGCCTTTTTACTTGTGTGCGCTGCACGGTTGCATCACTTGCACTCCTACGGAACACCATTGTCATGCCTGTCAGCGCATGTCCACAAGCCTGACAACGACACTGTGATGTTGGCCGTTGAGGGTGGGCGGCCACGTGAGTGTAGGCCTATGGTAAGGGCAGACACAGGTTTACAGTTCATGGCTGGCTGTACTCGTGCTGCGATTGAGGCCAGGCATTTGGCTCATGCTGCGGCAATACAGATACACACAACACTTGGCATGTATGGGCCAAGACCCCGAGCGGCCTTGCGCTCCTTCATTGCCCCGTACATGCGAGCCTGCCCTCCGGGTGCATGATACATTGCAACATTGGCAATTGTGGGCCGGGTGGCGCCCACACTGCAACAGAGACACACGCATTACGTACTTCCTTGTTCCAGCCAGAACAGAACCACGCCCAGTGCCCCGGGCAAAATCTGCGAACCCCTACGCTGGACTGGCGTACGCCGGCCCAGCCCACTCCGCTTGTGCATACAGGGTCTGACGACGAAGCTACATGTCCAAGGTCTTACCCACTGCCTGAGGGGACATGGTTGCGTCTGCTGTACACAGCACAATGTAATGTGGTAGGGCCCGGGCCCATCATGCATACATAATGACCACACGGACACACTTAGATGTATGGTGGAACTGGCTGTGGGAACGTGCGCCCGGCCCCTTTTTATTACCAGGGTCACATGTCCAGTGACGCCTGTGCTGGATGGGTGTGGGGTGAGTGTAAGCCAGCCCTCAGGGAGTGGTTGGTGCTGGCAACAACTAGAACAGTGATCATCGGATCACACACATAGATTCAATCATAAAGGGTCCATGATTTGCAGTGCACTGAGGTAGGGGCACCAGAACTGGACTCACACAGAAAAGATTACATCATGAATGGTCCATGACTTGAGCTGCACTGAGTTAGTGGCACCTGAAGTGCTCGACTGGTGCGCGGCCTGCGATGATGCGTCGTCCAGGCGGGCCTCCCTGGAAGCAATGTCTGTCGCCTACTGGACTCCGCCATCAATGAAGCAAGAGTCAATATGACTTGGGGGACCTGCTGACCGCAGTGTTAGCCGGAGGCAGTGGTCAGCAAGGGCCCACGGCCATGTGGCGTCGGCTTATGGTGCACAGGGTCAGTGGCACCTGGAGCGCTCAGCAGGTGCACATGCATCGTCCGTGTGGGCCACACTGGGTGCAATGTCTGTTGCCTCATACACTCTGCCATAAATGAATCAATACTGAGATTGACTTAGGGGACCTGCTGACCGCAGTGTAGGCCGGAGGCAGCGGTCAGCAAGGGCCCACGGCCACGTGGCATCGACTTGTGTTGCACAGGGTCAGTGGCACCTGGAGCGCTCAGCAGGTGCACTGCCAACGATGATGCATCATCCGGGCGGGCTGCACTGGGGGCAATGTCTGTTGACTAGTGGTTTCCTCCATTGACAGAAATGTGGCCCGATTTGAATTGTGGGACCTGCTGACCGCAGTGTAGGACGAATGCAGTATCCGGCACACACATATCTCTGTGTTGCTGTGCCGCTGGCTGCACTGGGGGCCTGTGTCGTGGAGTCTGGAGGTCACGGCGGCGGACTCGTGGCAGGGTGAGGTGCGCCGCCCTGGCAGACGCGTTGCCCATCCCGGGAGAGAACCACGCCCAGAGCCCCGGCCTTTTTATCCACACTCCTACGCTGGACTGGCGTACACTGGCCCAGCCCACTCTGCTTGTGCTTACAGGGGGGACGTCACAGCTACATGACCGAGGTCTTCCCCACTGCCTTAGGTGACATGGTTGCGCCCACTGTCCACAACACTACAAACGCCAGCAGTATATGTCCACATGGCCATGTCTGGGCTCTGCATTCTGTGGTCTGTCCAGCACATCACCGCCACACTTGGCATTGTGTGCATTCTTCTTCATGGGTGAGTTGCCTCCTTCACACTTACTTGGTTCCCACCTCTCCCCACATTCTGCCCTTGTGTGGCTGAGGGGCCATGCCATTTTTGGAAGGTCCGCTGTCTTGTTCTGTGCTGCCTCGGTGGCAGTCCGGTGGGGGTGGTGTGGGGGGGTCCTGGGGGTGGTGGCAGTGGGTGTTGTGGGCCTCTAGGGTCTCCGAGCTGCATGATCAGTAGCTCCATGGCATCTGTTGGTCTTCAGATGTGGCTCTGGGCTTGGCTCCCTTTCATGCTGCAGGTAGTTGTCCTGCTTAACACCAGCAAAAAGCAGGTGTTAAATCCCTGCTGCTAACGCGCCTTATCGCCAGTTTTTGGTTCGCATCGCCGATCTGGCTGGTCGTTGAGAATCTCGCGGAGTGGTGTTTTCGTGTGTTTTTGCACGGGAACGCCTACTCTGCATATCATTAGCGTTAGTTGTCGCACTCATCCGTGGCGATGTGTTTTGCGGTAGCTATCGCAGGTAAACTGGCAATGTCGGCAGTTTGTACCAGCTTGTGAATGGGGCGATAAATCTATCGCCACTTTTGCGGCGCTAAAGTGCCGATAAATCGGCGATAGGTCCTTGAGAATATGCCCCATAGAGTCTAGTTCAAGTATAATCTTAGACTCAAACTGCCTCTACAACTTCTCCCTATTACTGCCTCTTCTCAAAGGTGGTATTGCGCCAATCACAAAATATTTAAGGTCATTTAGATTGTTGTTGTGTACCATTTTGAAATGACGTGCTACTGGAAAAGCTGGGTCGGAGTTGACTATTGCCCAAGATGCTGTAAGATTCTGGTGTGGACCGGTAGTTTAGTGCTACCAACATACTGTATGCAAAAAAAACAATTGATGGACAAAATGCAGAACAATGTCATACATACACCCCAGTACAGAGATCTGGGCCTAAATCCATCGTTTTTTTGCTCACCATGCCATTCCAGTTTGAACCCAGCCATATGCAAATCAGTCTTGACCCTGTGCCTCATGGGAACAGTCCAGCCCGAACTGCCAGGCCAGGTCCTCCCTGGACTGGAAACAAGCATCCTAGTACCGGTTTCGGGGTTTCACCCCTCATCAGCCAGTATAGCTTGCTCCAGTGGCATGAGAGCACGGGACCCATGTTGGGCATACCCGACCCACTCGGGGTGACAAATGCAAAAAGAACAATTGATGGACAGAATGTAGAACAATGTCATACATTCACCCCAGTACACAGATCTGGGCCTAAACATCATTTGTTTGCTCACCATGCCATTCCAGTTTGAACCCAGCCATATGCAAATCAGTCTTGACCCTGTGCCTCATGGGAACAGTCCAGTCCGAACTGCCAGGTCAGGTCCTCCCTGGACTGGAAACAAGCATTATAGGACCTGTTTCGGGGTTTCACCCCTCACCAGCCAGGATAGCTTGACTCCAGTGGCATGGAGAGCACGGGACCCACGTTTGGGCATACCCGTCCCACTCGGGATGACAAATGCAAAAAGAACAATTGATGGACAGAATGCAGAACAATGTCATACATTCACCCCAATACAGAGATCTGGGCCTAAATCCATCATTTTTTTGCTCACCATGCCATTCCAGTTTGAACCCAGCCATATGCAAATCAGTCTTGACCCTGTGCCTCATGGGAACAGTCCAGCCCGAACTGCCAGGCCAGGTCCTCCCTGGACTGGAAACAAGCATCCTAGGACCGGTTTTGGGGTTTCACCCCTCATCAGCCAGGATAGCTTGACTCCAGTGGCATGGAGAGCACGGGACCCACATCTGGGCATACCTGTCCGACTCGGGGTGACAAATGCAAAAAGAACAATTGATGGACAGAATGCAGAACAATGTCATACATTCACCCAGTACAGAGATCTGGGACTAAATCCATCGTTTTTTTGCTCACCATGCCATTCCAGTTTGAACCCAGCCATATGCAAATCAGTCTTGACCCTGTGCCTCATGGGAACAGTCCAGCCCGAACTGCAAGGCCAGGTCCTCCCTGGACTAGAAACAAGCATTCTAGGACCAGTTTCGGGGCTTCACCCCTCATCAGCCAGGATAGCTTGACTCCAGTTGCATGGAGAGCACGGGACCCACATCTGGGCATACCCGTCCCACTCGGGGTGACAAATGCAAAAAGAACAATTGATGGACAGAATGCAGAACAATGTCATACATTCACCTCAGTACAGAGATCTGGGCCTAAATCCATCGTTTCTTTGCTCACCATGCCATTCCAGTTTGAACCCAGCCATATGCAAATCAGTCTTGACCCTCTGCCTTATGGGAACAGTCCAGCCCGAACTGCCAGGCCAGGTCCTCCCTGGACTGGAAACAAGCATCCTAGGACCGGTTTCGGGGTTTCACCCCATATCAGCAAGGATAGCTTGACTCCAGTGGCATGGAGAGCACGGGACCCACGTCCGAGCATACCCGTCCCACTCGTGGTGACAAATGCAAAAAGAGCAAGTGATGGACAGAATGCAGAACAATGTCATACATTCACCCCAGTACAGAGATCTGGGCCTAAATCCATCGTTTTTTTGCTCACCATGCCATTCCAGTTTGAACCCAGCCATATGCAAATCAGTCTTGACCCTGTGCCTCATGGGAACAGTCCACCCCAAACTGCCAGGCCAGGTCCTCCCTGGAATGGAAACAAGCATCCTAGAACCGGTTTCGGGGTTTCACCCCTCATCAGCCAGGATACCTTGACTCCAGTGGCATGGAGAGCACGGGACCCATGTCTGGGCATACCCGTCCCACTCGGGGTGACAAATGTAAAAAGAACAATTGATGGACAGAATGCAGAACAATGTCATACATTCACCCCAGTACAGAGATCTGGGCCTAAATCCATTGTTTTTTTGCTCACCATGCCATTCCATTTTGAACCCAGCCATATGCAAATCAGTCTTGACCCTATGCCTCATGGGAACATACTGTAGGCCACACGAGCATTCAAGGACATAGATTGCAAACTCCGTCCTAGAAGTCAAATGACCTTTAATTTCAATAGGTCTATCACCAAAAGCCAACTTGTAAGATGACCTATTCACTCCAAATTTACAAGCACGGCATGAAATACATTTAAAAAAAACATTCTTTGGCGATAGCAAAGTAGCTTTACTTGTGACTTCAGGGCTACTTTTAACTAACGAGTCCCTCATTGACGGAGCTCGTCTAAAAGTGAGGGTAGGTTTTTTGGGGAGTACTTGGCCCAATGTGATGTCAGTTAAATTAAGGGCCATTGCTTGTTGATGATAGATCTGAGTTGTCTCTCTTGTCGGCTGAATGTGGTAATGAGTCTGACATTGTCATACTCCTGCACATTCTGAGGTTCTTTTTTAACTAGTTGGTGAGTATTGGCAGGGGTCTGGAATAGAATGGAATCCCTCGATTTCTCATTGGCTTTATTCTTTACTTGATTTAAGATGGCTGGATCATAACCTTGTGCTATAAACCGTTCAGTGGCTGTAACCTGGCATTCTTTCAAAACATTATCTGAGCTGCAGATTTTGCGTATTCTTACAAATTCGCCATACGGAATACTTTTTATTAAATGTTTTGGATGAAAGCTTGAGGCATGAAGAATGGATTTTCCTGCCGTGCTTTTTCGAAGTAATTTTGATTCAAGTCTACCTTTATTGACAAATACTTTAACATCCAGAAAATCGATGGCCTGTCTTTTGATCTGCTTAGTGAATTCTAAGTTCATATTGTTAGTATTGATGCCTTCAATAAAAACCTGGCACTCTCCTCAGACCCTCTCCAAATTAAAAATATCATCTATAAATCTCCACCAGCAGACCACATTATTGTGCCATTCATGTTTGTAGTTTACCCTGAGGACCCACTCTTCCCACCAGCCCACGTAAAGACACGCGTAACTGGGGGAGAAGCAGGCCCCCATGGCAACTCCCCTCAATTGTTGAAATATCTCCTTATCATATAGGAAAAAAATACTGGTTAAACACAGATCAATCATTTTTAAAAGCATTTTGTTGTGATTATAAAAACACATTGGACTCTTGTTTTAAAAAATATTATTCTGCCACTTTCAAGCCATCTTTACGCTCAATGCTGGTGTATAAGGAAGAGATGTCCATAGTTATTAGAAGGAATTCATCACTCCATATCATATTGTGTATTTTCTTCAGAAAGTCCCCCGTATCTTTAATGAACGATGGTAAGTTCATTACATATTCTTGGAGGTAAAAATCCACATATCGGGAAATATTTTCGAACAGACTTTTTCTTGCTGAAATAATAGGACGACCTGGTACCGGAAACGTGCCCTTGTATACTTTAGGGATGAAATACATCACAGGTGTTACTGGAGATTCATTGTTTAGAAACAAAAATTCGTCTTTAGATATAAGACCCTCTCGTTTCCATTCTGTAAGGTCAGCTTTCAATGTCGTTTGTACAGTTCGAATTCCTTGAATAGATGATCTTTTGTAGCATTTGTTATCATCAAGATGTTTGTATGCTTCTTTTAGATAATCCTCCTTAGGCCAAAGGACCACGTTCCCTCTTTTGTCTGATTTGTTGATTATGATCTTGTTGTTACTTCGTAGTTTTTGCATCAAACTATTGTATTGTTTTTCAGGATAATGCATTTTCTGCCTCATCTGCTTGGTCCTCCGATTAAGTTTCTTTGTTAATATATATATATGTTGAATAAATCAATCTGCTGTGATGCTTCCCTGCGCAGAATTGAGCACAGAACGCTAATGATGCTCCACAAACTTTTATTGAATTTTCATGATTGCCATTACTCGTTTCGGCCTGCCGCAGCCACGGCCTTGATCACATGAACATATATATATATATTACCTACTGGCGGTCACCAGTAGGTAGTTATAGTTATGACCATGTTTCCATAGGCAAAGGGTTTTTGACTTGGCTATATCTTTGACGCTGTTTGACGAATCTCCACGAAATTTTCCAAAAATAGTGCCCTGGTAAACCTTTTTGTGCATGGTAAGTTTTGAATTAATCTGTCAAGCTGGGTTTGAGAAAAAGGGGGGGTGTCAAAAAAAGTGCATTTCCCATTGTAATTCCCATAGGACCTTTAGTCGAAGCTGGAGCCCGAAGCACTGGAAGGAATTACATCAAATTTGTCAGAAAGTAAGATTTGTTTATGCAGATCACGCTTGCAGCTTCTTGGTGTGAATCCGTTCAGTAGTGGTTGGGAAATTTAAGAAAATAAAGATAGTGATATCTGTGGCCAAGGCTAATTCGCAACTATTTTGTGATTATTCGTGAAGGCGTGCGCCAACAGAAATGCCATGATTGGCTGGCTGCAACCTGAGCAGAAAGTTGCTGCCACCATTTTAGAAAACAGGACAGGGTCCTGGGGATGAAAATTGTGGTATAAGGAGTCAGGGTATAGGTACCCTGACCTCATATTTTACATATAGGGGTGTTAACGAGACAAGCTATGTGTCAAAAATGTTTTTTTTCCATACGCGATATTCACAAAGTCGGCACAATCGTCAGTGCAGCCCCCGTGCAATGGCACAACGAATTCGCGAATATGGTTGAATTTATTTTTAAAATACATTCACAGACTCATTCAGACACTAATACATTAATTCAGACATTCACTCAGAGAGTCATGCACCCAGTCAAAAACCCACTCAGAGACTCATGCAACCAGTCACAGACCGACTGAGAGACTCATGCACCCTCTCACAGAACCACACTGACTTACGCACTTACTCACAAGCCCACTCAGAGACTCATGCCCCACTTACAGACCCACTGAGAAAGTCATGCAGCCACTCAAGACTCACTCATATTCACAAACACCCACTGACATACCCACTCAGAGACTCATGCACCCACTCATAGTCCCACTCAGAGACTCATGCACCCAATCACAGACCCATTCCGAGGCTCGTTCACCCACTCCCAGACCCACTGAGAGACTCATGCACCCACTCACAGATCCATTCAAGCACTCGTTTAACCACTCAGAGACCCACTGAGAGACTCACATATACACTCACAGAACCACTCAGAGACTGACACACCCACTCACTGACCCACACTGAGATACACTGAGACTCACACACCCACTCACAGTCCAACTCAGACACTCACACACCCACTCACAGATCCACTCAGACACTCATGCACCCACTCACTGACCCACACAGAGACTCTTGTATGCTCTCACAGACCCACTCAGACACTCATCCACCCACTCACAGTGTGGATGAGTCCCACTCAAACACTCATGTTCCCATTCACAGACCCACTCAAAGACTCAAAAATCCACTCACAGACCCACTCAGAGGCACAAGCACCGAATGCCTGACTCACACAGACACTCAGTCATCCACTCACAGACCCACTCAAAAACTCACACAACCACTCACAGACCCACTTAGACAGTCACACACCTACTCACTCACCCACTCAGGAACTCATCCATCCACTCACAGACCGTCAAAGACACTCATGTGCCCACTCACAGACCCAGTCAGAGACTCACGCACAGACTCATAGACCCACTCAGACACTCATGCACCCTCTCACAGACCAACTCAGACACTCATGTACCCACTCACAGACCCAATCAGATACTCACACACCCACTCACAGATCCACACAGTCACTCCTACACCAACTTACACAGGCATGTACACACCCATACAGTCACTCACACACCCACTCAGAGACCCATACAGCCACTCACACACCCACTCACCTACCTATACAGTCACTCACACACCGACTCTCAAAGGATACAGGTTACAGTTAGGAAATAAAAAAATTAGGAAATTGAAATTCACTGAAAAAACCAAGGGTTACAGGGATGTTATAGTTTGGAAATAGAATATTTTTTAACATAGAAATTCACTGATAAAACAAAGGTTACAGTGACATTATAGTAAGGAAATAGAATTAAAAAACCTTAGAAATCCACTTAGGCTGAGCTTTCACTCATACAGAATCAGTGAAATACAGCAGTTATAGTTACCTGAGCTAACTATAACTTACGCCCACAAATCACTGCTTATGAACTCACATATTATATACCTCATGACATGGTCAGTAACATCACTGATGATGACACTGGTGACATCTCAAATGACATCACTGATAACATCATCCACAGAACCACTCACACACCCACTCAGACCCCTATAAAACCTCTCATACACCCACTCACACAACCACTCACATACCCATTCATAGACCCATACAACTACTGACACACATGCTCACTCACTCATACAGCCACTCACACAACCACTCACTCACCCATACAACCACTCACAGACCCATACAGCTACTCAAACACCCAGAACACCACTCACAGACCCATACAGCCACTCAGACACTCACCCACATACCCATACAACCACTGACATACCTATTCACACACCCACAGAGCCACTCACAAAACCCCTCACTCACCCATGCAGCCACTCACATAGCCACTCACTCACCCATAAAGCTACTAATAGAGCTGCTCACTCACCCATATAGCCACTCACACATACATTCACTCATCCACAAAACCACTTACATACCCATTCACACATCAATACAATCACTCATGCACCACTTACTCATCGATTACAGCCAATCACACAAATAATTACTGTGCAAAGCAGTCACTCACACACCAACTCACTTACCCATACACCCTTTCAAACAGCCACTCATTTACCCATACATCCACCTACACACCCAGTCACTCACCAATAGAGCCATTCCCGCAGCCACTCAGTCACCCATACAGCCAATCACTCACACACTCATCCACCCACACAGTCACTCACACAGCCACCATAGCCACAAATACAGCCACTCAAACACACACTCATGCCCCTTTCTATCTCAGCATGGATGGTACTGTGCTAATTCTATGCTTAAAAACTTTGATTGAAAGGCAGACATTTGACGTGAGCAAATTCAGAGTGCCGCTGGTGTTGTAGGGTACTCTATACAGGAGCTGCTCTCCATCTAAACTTGGAAACTATCCAGAGTTCTCTCCTTTTTGCATAATTTATGCAGCACTCTATGCCTGAAAGGGTATTGTTTAGACTTATACTGGGTACTCCCTTGTGTCCAAACATAGCTAAACCTCTCTGAAGAGCTAGAATGATACCAAAACACGTGTCAGGGGTTGCTTTTATTAATTTCGGGTTGGCTTGAATGGTATTTTTCCAATCCAAAGCTGTAATACTGTGCCTGGAGTGGTAGAAGTCTTTTGTCATTTTATAGCTCAGCATGGATAGCACTGTGCTAATCCTATGCTTAAAGATGTTGCTGTACAAATGGCAAAAGACTTTGTCCCTTTCTATCTTGGCGTGGATGGCACTGTGATAATCCTATGCTTAAAAACTTTCATAGAAAAGCAGACACTTGAGGTGAGGAAATTTAGAGTGTCGCTGGGGCTGTAGATTGCTCTATACAGGAGCTGCCCTCCACCTAAACTTCGGGACTACTTAGAGTTCTCTCCTTCTTTTTTGCATAATTTATACAGCACTCTATGCCTGAAAGGGTATTGTTTTGACTTATACTGGGTGCTCCCTTGTGTCTAGACAAAGCTAAATCTCTCTCAAGAGCTATATTGATAGCGAAACACATGTCAAGGGTTGCTTTTATTCATTTCAATTTGGCTTGAATGGTATTTTACCAAATCAAAGCTGTAATACTGTGCCTGGAGTGGTAAAAATCTTTTGTCATTTTACAGCTCGGCACGGATAGCTCTGTGCTTATTCTATGCTTAAAAACTTTGCTGTAGAAATGGCAAAAGACTTTGTCCCTTTCTATCTTAGCGTGGATGGCACTATGCTAATCCTATGCTTAAAAACTTTGATAGAAAAGCAGACATTTGAGGTGAGCAAATTCAGAGTGTTGCTGGTGTTTTAGGGTGCTCTATACAGGAGCAGCTCTCCACCTAAACTTGGGATCTACCCAGAGATATCTCCTTTTTTTTTGCACATATATATATATTGAGATTGATGAAGGCTGCCTCGTCAGCCGAAACGCGTCTCTCTGTGCTGGGTCAGAGGAGGCTTTATTGAATAAAGTGGCCTTAACCTGAATAGCCCTCGTGTGCGTGCTCTTTTCCTGAAGTGGGGCAGAGGTTTCTTTTGATATATATATATATATGCAACAGACGATCCCTGCAATCCTGGCAGGAAAAAGCGAGCCACTCCGGTATTGAGGTTGCAAATATTACGGGTTTATTTTCGGCAACAAAGACGCGTTTCGATCTCTAACGAGATCTTGGTCACATACATATATATGTATTATATATATATATATATATATATATATATATATATATATATATATATATATATATGTAAAAGATGTCATATAGGTCACAGATTGCTCCAATGTCCCCCACCTGAAGATCGGAGGAGATTGAAGTTGTGTCACATACCCTCGGCGATGTTCTCGAGCCAATCGTCATTTTGTGAAGTTTCATCAATTTCAATTTACGAATGAAGAGAAACAGATCAATTCTTGTGTCGGTATAGTTTGAATCATTTGTGAGGCAGAGCGAGAGACCCAAACGAAGGACCGATAGTTCATCTGTTGAGAGTGGTCGGGCCGATAGATTAATAATAGATTTATTATCCATGGGGTCCTCCATTTGATGTACTTTATATTGCGTTCTTCCTCCCCTTCTCTTGCTTACTCTGAGTCTTTTTTTGTTTCTTTTGATTTTCCTCTTTTTGGACCTCTGCCTCTGCCTCCCCTGCCTCTTGTTGGAGGTTTGTCCGATTGTCCCTGTTCCTTCTTCTGTTTGAGGATTTGAAATTCGTGAAGGAATGTAAGAGGGCGCACACCTAAAAGGACCGCCGTATTACGTCCCTCTGAGTCTGAGCTAAGATCCGAGCTTGATCCTGTTGATACCACTTCTTGTTGTCTCTGGTTGAGAGAGGACCCGAAATTTCTTTGTGCCCAATCAAAGCATTTTACATAGGTCAAAATGCGTCCTTCCGCCTAATCCCTTTTATCTCTCAAAAACTTTCGCTGTTTTTCAATTTGATCGCTGTTTTTTCAATTGTGAAATAACTTTATTGTCAGACACTGGATCTTACGTTATTCGATAATGAGAAATCATGATTTTAGAATTGACTGACATTATACAGAATGAATTAGATGTTTTGTTTCACTGCACAATTTACAGCTAAAATTTATCATTGTTATTTATTTAAACTTCACAGTGACGCCACGATGTATGTCTTCCATGTTTATGAACTTTGACTCCTATTTCTAAAGGAATTTGCTGTATGTAAAATCACTCGAAAAAGGCTACACGCCGAAACGCATCATCTTGTTTTTGGTGTGCAATAAATTAATTGTGCAGTCTCCTGGTGTGCCGCTCCTTTCGTCTCCAATTGGGGTTGCCAAGGACTTCTTTTACATTTGAATACGGCTGCGGTCGCCATACAGCTGGCACCGACACCATGGGACTGAGAACCTCGAAGTACAGCAGTATGGTGGATTTCATATATATATACATGAATAATTGTACTGAGAAACCTACACAATTTTTTTTTTCATGCGTTGTTTCTTTATATCTTTCTTTATTCTTTCTTTCTATGACTCAGTTAATACAGCAATACAGCCAACACGTGTTTCGCGCACATTTGCACTTCTTCAGGATGTTTCACCCATGTGGATTTGCCACAAGACTGCTTGCCAATTAAAATTCCTTCTGCAAATGCAGCCGATACCAAGCGTTGCCCCCAAAAGTAAGACTCTGTAAATCCGCATGGTGGAGAAATGGGGCGTGGCCTCTGAAGACCTCTCAGCAATCCCACTGTGTGGGCCTTACTGGAGGTAACAGAAGGGCTTGTTGGCCCCCAACCGGCAGTGTGCCAGGAGGTGCATTTGCAGAGGGGGTGTGGCCTATGGCGACTTGCCGGAGGTTTTTTTCCCTTTATTTTTAAAATTTTTTAAGGGAGGGTGGCTGCATGGCGCCCCTTCCCTGGGGCATTTTCGGCCCCCATGACCCCATCCCCTGTGGCCAGGCCTTTTTTCAATGGGGGAGTGGGGCTGCGTGGCCCCCTCCCCGTGCCAATAGCTGCCCCGGGGTCCCCATCCCCCGGGGCCCAGCCTTTTCTTTTTTTATTATGATTTGAAGAGAGGGAGGCCGAGTAGCCCTTTTCCCAGGTTGATTTTGACCCAAAGGATCCCATCCCCCCGGGGCCCGTCCTCTAGTCTCTGTGCCTGGGTCCGATCCAGGGCACCCAGACACTTGGCTGGGGACTGCGGGGGGAGCCTGAAGGCCCCCGTGGTCCCTGCCGGCTACCCACATCCTGCAGGAGCCTGCATTGCTTTTGGCCAAAGGGAGGTGCTGAACATGCAAAAGCAATTCGCTCCATTTCTAGTAAGTGAGAGCATTTTTTTATGCTCTTGATAGAAGCGGAGCAAAGTTTGCTATGGCTTGGTGGGAGCGGTAAAGCTCTTGCCAAGCCATTGCAAACAGCTTCCTCCTGAAGGTGGGCCTCTCGGGAGGGAGTAGGAGCTGGCCATGGGGGTGGCAGTCCCCAGGGCCATGTATAGCTCCATTACAGGACACAGCCCCAGGGAGGAGGTGGTCCCCATGGCTGCGGGCGGGCTAGAGCTCCCCCGCATTAATATATTGCATTTAGCCTCATGGAGGTTACAGTCCCTGGGGCTGCATGGGGCTGCATGGCCCCCTTCATTTGTCATATTTAGCCCTGGAGACGTGGCGGTCCCGGGGCTGATTACAAATGAAGCACAGCAGCCCGCGCTTCGTTCTAAAAAAAATTTAGGTGGGAGTCTTGGATCTAGCGTGACTCCAGCTGTTTTTTCTTCTTCAAAAAATGCTTTTTTGGCCCCCCCAAGAGGCCTAGGGTGTCAGGGTCAGGGTGTTTCTACCCTACCCCCTTTACTTTTTTATGCATTTCCCTGTGACTTGGTTCAACCAAGTCACAAGATGGGTGCCAGCATTCCCTGGTTTGAAGTGTTGCCAGCTAATTAGATCCCAGCACAAGATCTCGGGGGGGGTTGGAGATCCTCTGCGTCCTAGTTGTATATCTGAAAAACCTTTAATTAACTCCGCAGCTACTGAAAGGATTTACACCAATTCACAAAACTGCTGCTTTTTGGACCAACAGCTAACTTTCTGTCAAATTTGGTGTAATTCCGTTACAGTTCAGACTGTAGCCCTGTCTAAAGTTTCCTATAGAGACTAACATGGGGAAAACGTGTTTTTGGACCCCCCTTTTTCTCAGCCCCCGCTTGACGGAGTACCCCAAAACTTTCAAGGCAGCAGCTGAAATGAGCGTCAAACTAGTTTTGAAAATTTCTCGAAGATTCAACAAACAACACCAAAGTTATTGGCAAAACGAAAAACGCTCTTCCTATGGAAACTACATTCCTACTATAACTACCTACTGGCGACCAGCAGTAGGTAATATATGGTGTTATTCATCTCTTCTGCATTTGGTGATTCAAGAACAAAATGTAAAATTTTTGAAGAGTGATAACTGAGGAGACACGAGACAGTGGACATCAATGCTATTTTAAAAACAGCAATGAATTCAAGTTAGTGGATGCAACGCTGTAAAACTGTGTTTGTATGTTGCAAAATCAACCACAAAAATACTGTGATACTAAAATATCATTGTACAAACACTCACTACCTCTAAATATCAACTTTCTTAAATACCAATGAAATTATCATTAATATTGACTACAAAAATATGGCACACAAAAATGTAAACACAGCAATACCTAGATCAAAAATATAAAATATCCAGAAACCATTAAAATAAATGCAAAGCAACCAAAAAATGTATACACAAATTAGCAATGTTTAAACCATCATTTTAAATTACTAAAAGGTATTAAACATGGAGGTGTGGCTTAACCACCGAACATGGCGGTCGCGCTTCAGGAGAGCTCCCGCCGGTCACCGAATTATCTTTCCTAATCCTCTCCACACTCCCAGGGACGACCAAGGTGCATCTAGGGATCCGCTACAACTCGGAGACCACATCAAATTAGCCGTGCTGCCGCCTGCCGTAAGAGGATCATCAGGACCAAGGAGACTCAGTGGTCGAGCCTCACTCAAAATGGCAGCACCACCCGAGAGGGTCGAGCGTGGATCTGGGGTTCGACACGTAACCACTACTCCCGGACATATGCATCACTCGATAGACTAGCAGGACAAGTGAGGGAAGTTGCTGCCACCAGAACATTTGCTCCAGCTGGATTCACGCCCAGAATGAGAGCTGAGGATCACTGTGGCAAGGAAGGCTCGAGAGTGCTGCCAGGGCCTCTGGAGATTGCGGCACATCACCGCATTCAAACCACAGCAGAGGGAGTCAGTGCCCCCAACCTAAAGGTATGAACGGACTCGTATGGGCATATAGCGATCATTGACTTCTCCGGGGCCAAGCCGATGGAGCATCGGTTCAGTGACAAAGGCTCGTTAGAGCCATCCATGCATTTCAAGGGCCACACTCTTTAAGTACGCAGTCCCTGACCAATTCTCTGTGCCCCACACTGGCCATTGTTGTGCTATGTGGGAAGACGGCAGGTTTGCTCCCCTCTTGCCCTAAACTCCCTCCTCTCAGGGGATCTCCAGCCGGCTGCGGGGAAGCTGACCTATTTGCACTGTCGGGAAAGTGGGAGACTGAGGTGGCTGGCGACAGTTCCTGGATATAAGTGCATTGGGGCATGCCATGCCTGGCCCTGGGGGTTCTTCATACGACAGTGGCATCTTAGGGCCCTCGGAGGGCTGTCGCAGTGCATGAACAAATAGGAGCGGGTGCCGATGGCCTGACCTCGCCCTCTTTTTATGTACTCTTTAACACGGACACTCCGCTTTCGGGGATGTCCCTTGCGTGCCTCCCTTAGGGATCCACACATACGGTGGGTGTCCCTGCTGCAGAGGCGGCCAGACTAGGTCCCGGTGGGGCTTGTGGTGGGGTGCCCGGTGTGAACTAGGGAGTTAAACTTGGCCCAATTGTTGACTGCAATCCTACCCATCAGCAGAGTCTGAGGCTCTACCACGAGCTGTCGACTGCACGTGCCACCCCTTACATCCTCATGGGGGGTCTGGCGGGTTGAGCCTGGTGCCTAGCAAGAACGTGAGCCTTGTAAATACCACAACGACCATAACTAAAATCAAACAACTAGTTGGTACAAAACAGAGCACCATGGATAAATATGCACAGGCTAGAGGCACAGCACAGTCCCCAAGTGTCAATGAACCGTCAACTTCAACCCCGGATAATACAACACTTTTGGCAGCCATAACACAATCACACAACATGTTAGAGCCCAAAATTGGCTCAGACATTGCTTTGCTCCGTCAAGATCTCAGGGAAGCAGTGCAGAAGATAACGGAGGCCAAAACGAGTGTTTCGGGGTTGAAGATTCGGTAACTACTCTCCAACAGAAGGTGACTAAACTTGAAGCAGTGACCAAAGAACTAGCTCTTTGAGTCAAGGACGCTGAGGGAGGAGCCTGCTGGAACAACCTATAAGATTTGTAGGCTTCCCTGAGGGCTGTAAGGGCCAGTCTATGGACACCTTCTTGACACAATGGCTGCGCTCTGTGGTCCCTGCAGAGGCCCTCTTCTTTTGCTTCATGGTTCAGCGCACCCACAGAGCGCTGGTCAAGGAACCCCCTCCAGGGACATGACCAAGACCAGTGATTGCCAAAATCCTAAGTTCCAAGGACGCTATACTTAAATTTGCATGCCCACAAGATAAGATCACCTACCAAGTCTCTTCTATCATGATTTTTCCTGAATATACAAAGATGGTACATCAGCAGCGCCAGTTCTTTGTTGCTGCCAAACAACGCCTTTGCAAACTTAAGTTTCAATACATGCTGCTGTACCAAGTCCGCCTAAGAGTGGTCTTTAATTCACGAATTTACTTCTCGAGACCCCGCAGGAGGTTTTCCGCTGGACTGATGAGAAAGTGACTTTAAAACCTCATACTCCGTCTTGACTTAAATTCATTGCAGGGCAATGGGAGCAACTACCCTGAGAAATTTTTGACGAAGAAGCACGACAGGTCGCAATCCTCTTGGTGAAGCAATAGACGAGACAGAGACACATGATAATGGGCCAGGGGAGGTTTATGGGATGTACTCCATTCCCCAATGATGTATCGGGGAGACACCAGGAATTTGTATAACTACACTCTGTTGTTTGTATGTAGTAGTGTGGATGGGTATATGACTGACAGTCAATGCTAGAGACAGTAGTTGGTTCATTTATAGTGATCACTCTTTATGGGGTACTTGTGGTCCATTGGACATGAGCATTGGGGTCCCCCATTGGGGCCCCATGTTTTTACTGTCCGTGACATGTACTTCCTGTTCAATGAAGTTTGTGGGAAGGGGGTGTTCAGGGGAAGTTTTTTCTAGCTGCGCAATGCTTACAGACACAGACTCACCACGCACCCCTACTCATGTTTGTACCCAGAGACACAGCCAACATGACGACCCCCTAGGACATATCAATGTCATTTTGTGGAATATCCAAGGAGTTCTCAACATGATTAAACGTGGAGCAGTCCTGAAATATGCTAAGAGATGGGGAAAATATTCTGATGTTACAGGAGACCCATATGCTTGGCAATAAAGCCCCCTGTCTGGCAAGATATAGATATGGCCAGGTGTTTCACTCAGGATTCACAAGCGGGTCCAGAGGCACATGCATTCTGATACAGAGGAATGTCCCCTTTCGACCGGTTAAGACCTGGTCAGATTGCCTGTGTAGGCCTGGCTAGATACAAGGTGGTCACAGGCACCCTTCACGGCGAAGCCATCACACTATGTTATATATATGCCCCTCCCCCCCTTGGACAGACTTTTGTAGATAGTGTGGTACGTCTATGGGGAGAACTCACTAGTAGCTCGTCAGTGGTCACGGGGGACTGGAATGATGTCATGGACTCACAGGTTAACAGATGATGCGCACACGGTGGCATGCCAGAACAGAGGGAGATCCAAACTTTCCATGGCGGCCGTCCTGGGATTAGCAGATGTGTGGAGAACTCACTATCCGACAGGTCAGGCTACACCTACTTTTCAACAACTGATGGGTCCCGCTCTCGAATGGACTACCTTCATGTCCCCACCACATGCATGCACAGAGTGTCAAACATAACTATCTTAGCCAGAGGATTGTCATACCCCACCTCAATAGCCATGGGACTGCAGCTGGGGTCCAGAGACCGACATTCGGCTGGCATCTTTCACAGTGGAATTTGTGACTTCCTGCAAATAGACTACACCATGCATGATTCATTGAGGAATACTTCACCCTCAATATGGGCTCGGTATCATCTGCAGTGGTGCTTTGGGAAGCCTTAAAGACTGCACTTTGTGGGGTAGATATCAGTTATTGCGCTGGGAACGTCGATGAAAAATGCGATATCTAGCTGATCTTGAGTCACAGATTCAGGGCCTAGAGGGACCCGGCTGTCGGGCGCACAGAGAGGTGGCTCTGAGGCAGCTGGGACTGGCATGACAGGTGCTACTGGATGAGGCCAAACTTTCTTGGGGGACGGAGCAGAGCCGAATATACTAATGGGGTGGCAAATCGAGCAGAAGGCTTCATAGGCTGTGCCAGGCCGCATGCCGGCCGGGGGCCCTTCAGTTAATCCGAGATGGGCAGGGTACACTGTTGGTGGATCCTCAGGAGACAGCCCACAGTTTTGAGACGTACTTTAGAGCCATGTACGCCTGATGGGAGACGTTGCTCCTTGAGCAAGTGGTCAACTTTGTGGGTGCTTCACCCCTTAAAGCACTTCCAGGTGCTGCACGCAATCACCTAGATGAGGCGTTTTCGGAGACTGAGATCACAATAGCACTGTTGGGGCTCCGGTCGGCCAAGGCCTGGGGCCCAAATGGGCTCACAGGTGAATTTTTTAAAGCCTTCATGCCTAAACTTGGGAAACATTTTCTAGAAGAGGTTCACACCACCATGGATGCGGCGACACTTCCTACAAGTTCACACCATGCAGAAATAGTGGTCTTCCCTAAGCCGGGCTGGCCACCAGATGAACATTCCTCCTATCACTCGATATCTCTCCTGAACGTGAAGGCAAAGCTCATCGCCAAAGCTCTGGCTAATAGACTGATTCCTTATATCTCAGATTTGATCCACCCGTATTAAGCGGGCTTCATGCCAGGCCGAGCCACACGACAAAATATCCTGCATGTCTCAAACACCCTTGCCAGACACCTGCGAGGCCAGCGGTGGTGCTCCTAGAAGATATGGGCAAGGCGTTTGATACCGTTAGTTGGGACTACCTGTTCGCCCTTCTCTGGTGACTAAATTTCGGTCCCAGGTTCCTTTCCTATATCCGACTGTTATATACCGATTTGACGGCAACAGTGTGAGTAGCAAGTTACGTATGTGATATGTTTTCTATATGGCGGGTGACACGCCTGGTGTGCCCTCTCTCTCAGTTGTTTGCATTGGTTGTTGTGCCCCTGGCAGTGTGGGTCAGGTCAGATGCCCAGGTGTGGGGTTCCGAGTGGAGCCCAGAGTGATCAGACCAGATAGCCTGATATGCAGATGACATTCTGTTTTTCATGACAGATCCGGGGGCCTCAGGACCGTGTCTACTCCAGATTATGCAAATCTTCAGCAAATGATCTGGCCTCTTTGTGAACAATTCGAAATCTGTGGTCTTTCCCCTGAATGGATACGCAGGACCTACCGCCTGGGCGGCAGACTTACAGACGGTGGATGGAGGCATTAAATATCTGGGGGTATATCTATCACCGATGCAAAATGGTCATGGTTGAGGATTATTGAGCCAACGGTGACTCGGGTGAAGGAAGAGGTGAGAACATGGTCTTTTCTTCAGCTAGCCTTGATGGGCAGATTGGCCATATTCAAAATGGTCTTCCTGCCCAGACTATTGTATCAGCTACAAAATTATCCATATGCCGTCCCCCTATGCTGGTACAGACAGCTCAACTCCATCCTTTCTGGGTTCCTCTGGAATGGAGGTACCCTTCGCATTGCACTCGCCAGATGTTTTCAATCTACCTATAGTGGGGGTATCGCGACTGCGGACGTATATTTCTACTACCCTGCCTCACAATTAATCATAATCAACAAGTGGTGGTATGATTTCCATGGGGCCCTGGCATATGCGGCCGAAAAGTGGGCAATGGGTGCTACGCCCTTGTTGGACTACCTCTATGGGAAAGCAAAGGTTGGTTCTTTCCCCCAGCAACACAAGTGGTCCTAAAAATATGCCAGAGTTCCCTGTGGCATATGGGGTTGTGGGGTAAGCTAACTAAGTAGACACCACTGTGCACGGAATGGTATTGCAGCAGGTGGGCTGATTGGAAGGTTTTGGGAAATGGGATGTTATAGGTATCTCAACCCTAGGTGATGTAATGAGCAGTAAGGTTCTGAAATCATTTCAAGACCTGCAGCTTGAATATCAATTGCACCATAGCCAATTCCATTGCTGCTTACAGCTTCGACACGCCATTACCCCTTACATTAAACACCTTAAAACACTTCCAGAATTCAACCCGCTGGAAGGCAAACTCCTCTTAGGAGATCTAGGGGCTCACAAAATCACCAAAATATATTGCTCATTAGTGTTACACAACACACACACTCTCTGCCATTAGAAGTTCATGGAAGACATATATCAGCACTTTAGATGACAATGACTGGTCAGAAGCTTTGAGACTGCCCCGGGAGGCGGCCATATTGGCTCGTCTCTGCCTTATCCAACTCAACTACCTCCATAGGGCTTACTACCTAAGATATCGCCTATGGCACATGGGGATGCTGAACTCTCCATTATGTCTACATTGCCTGATGGGCGATGGCATGTTTCTACACAGTTTGGAGCTGTACAGAATTGAACCGCTTTTAGTGGGGAGTTGCCTCTTGCCTTGGTGAGGTTCTCTTTTGGACCATTCCACTAGACAGACTGATTAACTTTGGCAAAGAGAGATATAGCTAAAGCATGGAATGCAGACCATGTCTCTTCCCTGACAGTCAGGAAGCAGGGATTAGACCATTGCATGGGGCTGGATATTGTTGTGTACCAGGTGTGGGTATGCCCCCAGAAACATCCCAAAATCTGGCAGAGGTGGGCAGACTATAGGGGAAATTACTCTAGAGCTGGCTCTCACCATTAACTCTTGTGATGAAGAAGAGATTCAAACCTAGCAGGACAATAGATGTGGACACAGGGAGCAAACTTAAACTATCTTTCACTGAGAATTCTGGGGCCTACTGTTGAGTGGTGAGGTGGAATGGTGGGAACTTTCTGTGCATGTTTTATGTTAATCTTTTGGATTATTGGGATTGCTTTATTTTTCTTGTATTCATTGGTCCAAGGGGCTCTGTTATCTCAGAAAACTCTGACAAAATCTGTTATGAAAAGAAATGCATTATACACACATGAAATAATGTAATTAAACATAAAAAAAATACATCTCCAAAAAATGTGCTCTAGGGCATGGCCAGTCACGAATGCAGCCGGCCGCATGAGTCTGAGATCCGGCACCAAGCCCCACGGAGGACTTCTCCTGGGGCCCAAGAGCTCAGAACAGAGACAGTGATCTATTTCGGAAGCCCCCAGCGACCCTGACAAGCATCAGGGAGAGGCTGGGTGGAGACATGAGGTGTCACTGCATTTATCGGCGGCCCGATGGTGGAGGCAGCCACTGCTTCCAAAATGGCCGAGGCTCCCGTGGCCTGAGTAGGGAGGACCTGGCCTGGCAGTACAGGCTGGATTGTTGCCATGTGGAGCAGGATCAAGACTGATTTGCATACAGCAGGGTCCAAACTGGAATGGCGTAGTGAGCAAAAAAACGATGGGGCAGATTTACAAGGCCCTTACGCCACTTTTGTGTCACTTTTCCCATGTTAAAAATGACGCAAAAGTGGAGCAAGGGGCTTGTAAATCTGCCCCGATGTATTTAGGCCCAGATCTCTGAGTGGGGGTGAGTGTTGAGCATTGTTCAGCATTCCGTCCATCGTTTGTTCTTCACTTCTTTTTGCATTTGTCACCCCAAGTGGGATGAGTATGCCCAGACGTAGGTCCTGTGCTTACCATGCCGCTGGATTCAAGCTGTCCTGGCTGATAAGGGGTGATACCCCGAAACCGGTCCTAGGATGTTTGTTTCCGGTCCAGGGAGGACCTGGCCTGGCAGTTCGGGCTGCACTGTTCCTATGGGGAACAGGGTCAAGACTAAGGGGCCGATTCCGATCTCGGCCGGTAGCGCTCCGAATCGGATTCGGCTTTACCGGATCCGATTCGGAGCCCTATTTCCCGACCGAATCGTACGTGCGTCCGGGCGAGCGAGTACGATGCGTGCGCTCGCGAAATCTCCGACCGACTCGTTCGCAGGACCCGACCGCTCCGACCGACTCGCACGGGGACGACTCGCACCGCGCAATGGAGACGTTCCCCGGCCGGGTAAGTACGATGCGCATCGCGACCGCCCCGACCGACTCGCGCGGTCCGGCTCCAAAGAGCTGTCAGAGCCGCACTTTGGGGGTCCGTGTCAGACCCCCCTGTACGCGTAGCCGCGTGAGTCGCACACAGGGGGGACACATGGGTCCCCCCTACACGTGCATGTACGGTGCGACTCGCACCGACGCGAACACGCTGTAGGGGACGCCCTTGTTTGCATCGTGCCCATTGAGTCAATGGGAGCCCGTGTACGCATCGTACGACTGGCTCCCATTGACTTCAATGGGAGTCCGACCGAATCGAGTCCGATGGCATACGTGCGCATCGTACTCATTCGGTCGGACTGCCAGAGTCTGATTCGGTCGGAAATCTCTCCGGGTCCGGCTCGGTCGGAGAGATTTCCGGCCCGAATCGGAATCGGCCCCTAAGTTGCATATGGCTGGGTCCAAACTGGAATGTTGTTGTGAGCAAAAAAACTATGGATTTAGGCCCAGATCTCTGACTGGGTGTGAGTGTTTTACATTGTTCAGAATTCCATCCATCATTTGTTCTTTTTGCTGAGGAGGGCCGGCACCACAGGCAGCAGCCGGACTGCAAACAGGCCAGGAGGGCTCTGAACAGTGACTGAGGAGCCCCCCCTAAGGAAAGAGGGGCCAAACCGGCAAACAGACCCATAGGGGTGGGAAGATAACTGCCACATTGGCCGGGTAGAGACAGCCTGAATGAGCAATGGCACCCGCCTGCCCCTGGTTGTGTTCAAGGGGGGTTCCCCCCGCCCGGGTGACTGGAGACCTACAGAATTGGAAGATTGCTCCCAGTAAGCTGCCCTGGGGATTTGCGCTAGGGTGGCAGAATAAAGGCACTGAAAGACGACTGTGGTGGAGATTGAAGGGCCCTATCGAAGAGGTGAGCTGGGGTGCTTGTGCCTGCGGGTGTCCTTATATTACCCATGTGGTACCTAGCCCACTCGACCTCTCGGGTCCCACCCTTGGGGGGGCCATCTGGTTGGCTCTTGGGGGCCAGAGTAAGCGGGGCTGGTATCCTCAGGGGGCACAGCACCCGGTGTTAGGTGGCCCTGAGCAAGGAGATAGTGTGGTGATTGGAAACCCTATTGATGGGACGCCGGCAACAAGGAAGCCGCTGGCATCGGAGAGACCATTGCGACCATTGTTAGGCCCAAATCACAGAAAATGGGAGTGTTGATGGACCACCCTAAATCTGGGTAGGATTTGCAGGGCCATGCCTCAGCAGAGGGAGAGCATGGGCTGGCGGCCCACACCATGGCAATACTGGGGGTAATCTGCAATACTAAAACAGCCCGGAAACACGAAATAGATTCGGTGGCCTCTGACCTGGGGTGCTTCAGGCTGACCATAATAAACACACAGAGCATGTGAATGAGACAGAATCATCACTGGCCTGCTTGAAACCCACACTTTCAGAGACCGATGTCAAGGTCCAAAAACTGCAGAAGACTATTGGCCACCTCTAGTCTCAAGAGTACCTTGAGAGAACAAAGGGCCTGATTACGACTTTTGCACAGTTGTGCCGGCTCTCTGCCAGCACCGCTGCACCAAAGCCGCACAAGGACTGCCCGCCTTATTATGAGTTGAACTTGTGTTCCCATGGCTGTGCCTGAAAAGCAGGCGTTGCAATGGGAACGGCAAAAAAGTACGGCATGGACAGTGACGTTCATGCCATGCTAGAACTTTGGGGGAATACAGACGGGGGCACATGTGGTGCCCCCCTGAATGCATCCCCCATGGCGGTGGCGGAACTCGTAATATGTTCAGCAGGACTGCCCCAGTCCCGCTGAGCATCTTACATTGTGGTGCAGCTCCGCCACCGCCAGGGAACTACTGTTCCCTGGTGCAGCCGGTGGTCCTCCGCCGCCACGACTTTTGAAGACATAATGCAGCACACGGTGGACCGCCATTGCTGCGCTACTGTGAGTGCGGCGGTCGGAAGACCACCGCACTCGTAATCAGGCCCTGTGTCTCACTCAGTATTGTTTAGGTATATTGTACTGTAGATGCAACTGAGTTTAGTATACTAGAACTGTTTAAGGGAAGTTGGAGTATGAATATAGAAATTAAGAGGACTAAACACGATGCTCCCCGCATCATACAGCTCTTCAGACAATGACCGCCTCCCTGATTGATCTCCGACACTTGAACTGGAACCTTTCTATGCAATCTTTTACCTTACCTATGCATATGGCGCCCCATAGTGTGAAAATATTGGCAAACCTTTTACTGCATTAAGTATTGACAATGGTAAATGTGTAAAAATAAAGTGGTTAAAAATAAATTACTGAAAAGGATAGTTGTTGATGCTCTTATTCATGGTGGTAATTCAAGTGCAAGTGCAAGATATATGTACCGTTTACTTCTCATTATATACTGTAAATAAAATTATTTAAACCATAAATATATTTATGTTTATATATGAATTTACCACACAAAAGATAGTAGTTTGGGATTTATTTTTGTTTCTGGTTTTCTTGAACGTGCTTGCAGACGTTCATATATTTCCTAAATCCTATGCTGCACTTACTCTAGGTATTGGAAACCTCTGCACTTACACCCCATTAGCATGTGTTACAGAATATTAAATCCATTTCGAAGCAAATTCTCCATCCAAAATTCTCTCCAAGTTGCTCTACCGCCTTCTCTACCACATCCAACCCAATCTCCTTTTTCCAACATTGCTGACTTTGACCTGGACCCCACTCTCTGCTCTTTAGCAGACAGTTGATAGCATTCACATGTCATTCCTAACTCCATTCAACTCTTGGAAGAGAGGAATAGAACTTCCTGTGCATTATGTTATGGAAAAAGTGGAGCTGGGTGAAATGTGATGGAATAAAAAATATGTATCCTTGTTATCCTTATTGTATTGTATTGTATTGTAATTACATTTATATAGCGCTTACTACCCCTGACAAGGCTTCAAAGCGCTTGTTGGGCGAGTAGCACGCTACTCCGGGACACATAAAGGATTATTAGTGAATTAGTATAGTGAAATATGAAAGTAATTTGAGCGGTGGATATGTATAAAGGATTAGTGGTGAATTAGTATAGGGAAATATGAAAGTAATTTTAGCGGTGGATATGCTAGTCAGTTATTTGGATTGAGAAGGATAGTGGAGGGATAGTAGAGAGAAAAGGTTTGCATTTATATAGCGATTGCTACCCATGATGAGGTGTTTAAGTGCTTTTCGGTGAGTAGCACGCTAATACAGAACCCAAAGAGGATTATTGGGAATTAGTATAGGGAAATATGCAATTAATTTGAGTGGTGGACATATTAGTCTGGTATTTGGATTGAAAAGGAAATAGTGGAGGGATAAAAAACAGAAGGATCTAGATTTTTATTGTTTTAGACCCATGCCAATCTGTAAACTTGACTCTCTAATTATAAATCCAACTCTCCCCACAGCAACACACATATATATTATATATAAATATATTTAATAATGTTACTATATTAGTGATGTCACTGTGCCCTACAGCAAGAAAGAGTTTTTAAACAAGTCACAGACTACTCGTTTCATCGAGGGCACATTTTGAGCTGATTTGCCTGTATGACCTCGTGAAATATCGGTGACAAGCAAAAAAGGATTGGGGGACTTGTTGAATAAAATCCTCCACGATCTTTCAGGCTATTTCAGACAGCCTGTCATTTGGTTCTCAAGAGTCACTGAGGGTCGAAAAGGACATCTGTAGTAGTAGGCCTTGAAAAGCAGACAGAAGAAAAAAAATATCTAGCTTTGTCCACGGCCAGCAAAGAGTAGTGGAAGTCCTACTCTCTCTGCAGCACCAAAGTATCAAACTCCCAAGATTTATAAGAGCAAGTTCTGGGCAGGACACTTTAAACAAGGGTGGATATAAAAGTGCTCTGAATTCAGTACATAGGCCCTTATTGTAGGACTGCTTCCATGTCAAGCTAGGAGCCTAAGGGCATATTTACAACAAAAGTGGTGGAGTGTGGGTTAACTCCAAAGTAGCTAACGCTGCACTCTGTCATTTTAGAAATGCAGGGATCCACCATATTTACAAAAATACTGTGCACCCCTGCTTTTCTTCCCGCACTGGTGCTAAATTTAGCTGCCTAGCGCCAACGCAGGCACCCTTGAACCATACTGCAAGGGTGCCTGCGTAGAGGGTTTGATTGTTTATGTGCAGGAAGCCGTTCCTTCCTGCACATAAACAATCCAGAATGGCAATTTGTAACTTCAATGTGTGCTGCATTATGCATTACACATAAAAGTTGCATATCGTCATTTTTTAAATGATTGTTTATGTGCAGGAAGGGACACCTTCCTGCACATAAATAATCATTCATGGCGTTTGTTGTTTCTATGTGTGCTGCACAATGCAGCACACATAGAAACAGCAAAAACGAGGAGAAATAAAGCATTTGTCCTCGTTTCGGCATGTTAAGACCAGGTTTTCCCTGGTCTTAATTTTGCCGCTGCCTCCTATTTATGCCAGGAGCATCCATAAAAGTGACGTTCCTCTGGCGATAGAGGCTTGTAAATATGCCCCCTAACATGGGAGATTGTGCGCCTTTCTGGCCAAGGCATGACTCCCCTCGGAAGCTTCTGCATAGCTCGGCAGTCCTTTACTTTGCTGTGCTAGTATTTGCCAAGGTATTGCTGCAGGATGACACCAATGCACTAGGATAAATAAGCAGATTTACAACTATTCCTAAGTCCACTTCTAGGGGGAAACACTTTGCACAAAGAATTACCATGCTACAATTGGCTATGGATAATGGCCAAGGAATGACAAACACAAAGCAAAAGGCACAGAAAAACCTAACACTTAATCTCTCCCCAAACAGGTAAGGCCAAGAGCTGCCCCATCACCCAAGCCTGCCTGGGCGGGGCAGCCTGATTTCATCGCCTCATCACTCATCGAGGAGGAGTACTAGTACAATGAGCCACCTTTTGTGCTTCACAGGGAGGGACAGCTCTGAGGTTCAGCAGACTACTAATTACATGATTCAGTCTTCCTTCGCATTAATTGCTTCTAAATTATTTAATCTAACGTTGGCTTGGAGATATTCCAGTTACTGTCTGAACGATTTTCCTATCATTAACTTGTTTATTTAATAGCATGCACAGTACATGACAAAAAGGGCACGTGACAAGAAGAAGCTGGAATAAAATATCATTTTATTTTACTGCTTTATTGATCATTAACTTGTTTGATTAATAGCTCACAATGCATGACAAAAACGGCATGTGACAAGAAGAAGCTGGAATAAAAATGTTTTGTTACTTCTTTATTGAGCACTCTATACCACATGTAAACTCTCTGGCCAATGTGTAAGGTCGGAATACACAATTTGAGTAAATACTTAAAAACTAAGAACATAATATTATGTTGTGTGTATTTGTATAGCGCACAACTCACCTGTGAGGGTACCCTGGCGCTGCATTACGGAGAGAGAACCAGAGGACTCCAGCAACTGAATGAAGTAGCAACTTTATAACCGCTTTTCTAAAAACATTGCATCTTAGTAACCAGTGGGTGTGGGTGTGGGTCCTGGCAACACAAACTTGTTTGTCGAGCTTGACTTAGGCCTTGATTAGAAATTCCCCAGAGGGCTTGAAGAAGATTACCGCAACCCATAAAATCCAATACCCAGGAGTTCTATGTTTATCTGGCGTGATAATTATTGTGTATTGAAAGTTTCGCTTTTAAATATGCTAACTACACTAAAAATCCCATGTCCCGATATTTATCAGCCAGTTAGTTATTTGTATTTGTAAAGAGCACTATAACCTACAAGGCTATCCTGGCGCAGAGAAGGTATGTGGGCCTAGCCCTGACTATGGTAGTTTGGTTGATTGAAAAGCAAGGTCTTCAGCTTCTTGTAGAATTCAAGAAGAGAGGAGAAGGCTCTAATGTGGAGTGGGAGGCCATTCCATGCTTTAGGAGCAATGTAACAGAAAGCCTGCCCTCCTGTTCTGGTTCTGTGTATGTGTGGGATGTGTGCGAGTAGAGGTCCTGCAGAGGAAAGGCGTTGGGGTGGTTGGTGGAAAGAGATGCACCTGTTCAAGTAGGTGGGGCCTAAGTTATGTAGAGCCTTGAATGTGTGTGTGAAGAGTTTAAAATGAGGGCATTTGTGTATCGGAGGCCAATGGAGCTTCAGGAGGTGTGGTGTGATGTGTGTGCTCTGTTTAGTTGGTTGAGGATGAGTCTGACTGCCGAGCTCTGAATGGTTTGTGGTCTTCTAGTGAGTTGCTTGGTGATCCTGGTGTAGAGGGTGTTGCTGTACGTCAACTTGATGGTGATGAGGGCATGAGTGACAGTTTTTCTAGTGTTGCTTGGGAGCCATTTGAAGATATTCCTCAGCTTCTTCAGGGTGTGGAAGCAGGATGCATTGATGGCGTTGCCTTATGTGGTTATTTCTAGTTTGCTGTCGATGATTATTCCAAGGTTCTTGGTTTGGTTGTTGGGTGTGGGTAAGAGTTTAGCCGCCACCAATTTGAGTCTCATTGTGAGGTGCTCTTGCCGAAGATCGCTACTTCTGTCTTTTTGGTGTTGAGTTTGAGACAGTTGGCGTTCATTCAGTTAGCGATTCGGTCATGCAGGCAGTGAACTTGTTTCTTGTGTTGGGGGTCTAACCCGAGAGGGAGATATTAAGTTGTGTGTCATTGACATAGGAGAGGATGTTGATGTGTGCTCAGATGGTGTTAGCCAGAGGGATCATGTATGCAGGGGGGATGAGTGATGAACCATGAACCATTCCACAGATGAGTTTGCAAGGCTTTGAGGAGTAAGGTTCCAGGCTAATAGACTGTGTTTTATCCAATCCGTTAAGCAGGAGCAGGAGCAGATACAGCGGAGAGCAGGTCCTTAGATGCCAATCTCATGCAGGCGCCTGATGAGGATGGGGTGTGAGACCGTGTCAAATGCTGTGGAGAGGTCCAGGAGAATGAGGGTTGCCGTATCTCTTCTGTCAAGGATCATGCAGATGTCATCTGTGGCGGCGATGAGTGCAGTGTCTGTACTGTGGTTGGGCCTGAATGCAGACTGCATGGCTTTCGAGGATTTGGTGGTTGCTGAGGTGGTCTGTAAAGTGTTGGTTGATTAGTTTCTCTAAGACGTCTGCCAGCTATGGCAGGAGGGAGATGGGTCTGTAGTTGGAAAGCGTTGCTGGGTCAGCAGATGGTTTCTTGAGCAGAGGCATAACAGTGGAATGTTTCCACAGCACTAGTGATGTTATTGCAATTGTAATTGTATTTATATAGTGCTTACTACCCCTGATGAGGCATCAAAGCGCTTTTCGGTGAGTAGCACGCGACTCCAGAACCCAAAGGATTAGTGGTGGATTAGTAGACGGGAAAAATGAGTTAATGTGAGCTATGGACATGTGAGTCTGTTAGCTGGATTGAATCGGATAATGAAGGGATAGAAGAGGGAAGAGTCTAGAGAGTGTTATTTGGCAGTTCATAGTAGTAAGATGAGGTTTGGGATGAGTAAAAAGGAGAGATGGAGGAGGGAAGAGTCTAGCAAGGGATAAGGAGATCATAGTAGTAAAGAGGTTTGGGATGAATCAAGGGAGGGATAGATGAGGAAGAATTTAGAAAGGGTTTGGGATGAGCCAAGAGGAATAGAGGAAGAAAGAGTCTAAAAAGGGTCATTTTGGAGATGATAGTAGTAGACTGAGGTTCCGGATGAGTCAGAGTGGAGGTAGAGTATATATTGAGAGAGGCATAGGGTGGGAAAGAGTAGTGTATTGGGGAGAGTGAAAGGTTTTTTTCTTCTTTCTTTGCATATGGGCACACCTTGTGTATAAGCAAAGGGGCAGCAGGACACAAGCGCTGGTAACACCAACATCAATTAGAGGTGGGCATAGATCAGAAACACACACAATCATACGGCAGGACTGCAACATTCAGAAAAATAAAACACAACTGCAGTACCAACGCGACACACATCTATTAGCAACCACTGAAAGGAAGATGCTGCAGGCTGCAGCAACTGCACAACAGTCTCAGACAAACAGCACGACATACAATGAATGGCGAACATAACATGGAGTAGGGGACACCCAACAAAAATATACAGGTGCAGATGTTGCGTTGTGCCTTCTTTGACTAACGCAACAATATGCTTTTTAACTGCAATGTTGTAGTAAGTGGTATATTTATAAGTACAGTAAAGCTAGAACAGGTCGCAGGGGGAGCTGGCATGAGGACCGGTGACCTGCAGCCTACACATTTATGGCTGCAGGCATTATATTAACCACTGAACTATTGCACCAGGGTTAGAGTCGGAGGGCGGTAGATTGCACACGCTACTCTGCATTAGGTGCATCACCCCCTGCTTGTATCTCACTCATATTTTACCTGTAGTACACAAGACTTCTGTATTTTCCCTCTGCCTTCTTTCTATTTTCATTACTTTCACTTTTCTCTCCTTTTCTGCCCCTTATTTCAAGTTGCTTCCTTTTGTCTGCAGCCTATCCCTTCTTTCACCTTTTCCCTTGGTTACTATCTTTTGATGATTTCTCTCATTCCTTCCCTTATGCTTTGATATATTCTTGTCCTCCTGTTTAGCATTGTCCACTATGTTCCACATTAATTCTTTTTCACACCCCACTCTTTATGTTTTTTCTGCTCTGTTATGTCTCTTCATTCTTCTCTTCTCCCCTTCTTTTTTACTCAGTTATTTTCCTTTGTTTTGTTTTCTCTCAATGTTTGCCCTCCCAATGTCTCTTTAAAATTGCTTGCTCTTTCTCTTTTATCCTCCACCCTTGCTCCTGTTTCAGCCCCCGTACATTTCTATTTCCTTTTCTCTCCACCTTCCTTTCTGCTTTCTGTGCATTAGGCACAGGTGTTAGTGAAGTGAAGAGAGCAACTGAATGACATTCAGGAATGGAGCACTTGATTGCGAGCTTGTAGTGAAAGGGGACCCTTTACAAATTCAATGAACATTTTTGTTAGCAAATGACTGCTGATTAAACTTCCTGAAGCGCGGCCGGCACAGGTACCTGCGGTGGGGTGTGGTGCGGTGGTGGTGGGGCAGTGGGGGGAGCAGTGGACAAACGGGATAGGGAAAGTAAAATTCAAAAATTCAAAAACCACTGACCTTGTGCTCGCTGCATCGCCAAGTCGGTGATGAAGCAAGCGCAAGGTAAGTGGTTTTAAAAATTTTTTTTTTTACTTACCCTATCCCATCATCTGTGCACTTCCCCCTACACCGCCCGCCCCACCGCTGCTACCTGTGACTGCCACGCCTCCTTTTTAGGTCGAGCCTGGGCATGCGCCGCAAGAACGATTTAGCAATATAGATGAAGAAATGATATCACAAAAGTTGTGAAGTAACAGTCATAGCAGCAAGTGATTTCTGATATAATAAACCAAAATCAGCATTAAATCTCCCAAACTCAGGGCCCGATTACGATGGCGGTCTTTGGCACATCTGCTGTGCTGGCGGAAAACGTCCTTTTCCGCACTCCAGTGGCGGTCCTCGCGTCTGCCGTATTACGATTGATGAAGATAGCCCATTTTCCGTCCGCTGCGGAGTTACGGGATCCGCCAGTGTTTTCCTTCCGCAATGGTGGAGGAGGGAGCCAATAGAGAAAGACCGCCGTGCGGAATGACGTTATGACCGCCGTACAAATCACGATGCCTCAAACAGCGCATCACAACGCAGCGGAGAAACCAGCAACCCGTAGACGGCGGAAGCACTACTGCGGAGAGCGAAACTAGAATCCCGGTCACCTCCACGCGGTCCTGAACGCTATGGATCCAGCTCTGCAAGCCCTTCCGCTGCTGTACCTCATCCGCTACCAGCAGATAAGACGCCGCCGCTGTCTACACCACAGGTACGTAAATACACAACTCCGCATACAACCACAACACACAACTCCTGTGCTGAAATACGGTTCCTGTCCACATCAGACACTCTGGTGGGGACAGGAACATATCCCCCAGTGTACTCACACATGTCCTGCCTACTAGAAATCCACACCTCCGCATCCGGGTCACCCATCAACCGCGAAATCACTGTAATGTCCCGGGCAAGTCACCGCAGCGGTGAAGACGTGTGAAAACCTGCGCACAATGTAGTAGGCAAGGCTGGTGCCAGGCATGGGCATTCTGGGTAGCTTCCCAGGGCTCCACCTACACCCTACCCACAGGACGCTTCTCACACCCATTTGGGCACATGCTGTGTGCCCCTCCTGTGCCCGCCCCCCTGCACAATTTATCACCCAGGTGTGGCTAGACCTCGCACCTCACACATCAAAAGGCAAGGTAGATTGATTGGGAAGGTGGGGGTGAAGATGAACACCCTGCACAGAAGGTCAGGGGCTGGACAACCGTCCTCCTCACACCTACCTTCCACTCATGTGAATCAAACAGACTATAATTAAGAAATGAAGACTCACACTGCATATGAACAACCACTGAACTGTTCACACTGCTTGTCAAGTCCCTCAGAAAGATCCCACACTGACACTCTGCCACATACACATACCATAGGTCAGCAGCAATGTAGTACAATAAATGGGCTAGCCCAAAGTGAAGTGCACAGTGCTGGAAAACCATGGAGCAAGCCACATAGCAGGTGCACATCACATGCAAGAGGAGGAACATATCACACTACCCTTAGGCCATCAAATCAGACATGGGAGGCACAGTGAGTGATATTAAACCACAGTGACCTCTGTGCAACAACTCAGGGATACATCAATGCAAGCTATGCATAGTCTCAGTGTCAGAAGTCATACAGTGATCAGCCACACATCTGTGTCAACTTACTTGACATGTGTATGCCACCAGCACTAAACACATGGCTCATTGTCACACTCCCTGACTGTCAAACCAAAGTAGGACCTTCACACATACCCCTCATCTACCCATCTCACACCTGCAACACTCAACACCTGTGAGAAACACACATAAAGGTGCAAATATGGTCCTGTGAGTTTACTGACAACCAATCACACACCCTGGGGTGCATCTACAAATGTCAGATTCACACTCAGGGATGTCTGAACCAATGCTGACCCAAAAACAATTGCCAAACACTAATCTCAGAAACAACATCCACAGAAGTCCAACAAGCCCAGCCATGTGCAGCCAAACATTGGCAAGGCAATGTGACCCTAGACAGACCAGGAATACACAACATTGTCACTCTGGACAAATGCACAGACACCATACCCCAACACAAACAAGAATTGCATCATCAAAAGCCATTCATGAACACCAACTGGGATCAAGGGGACAAATCAGCTAACACAGACATTGACACCACACCAGTCATCAAGTGAACATGGTGTCAGAGTGTACCACAAGCATGCACATGCACAATCCTGACAAGTGACAGGTCAAAAATAGGAGGACAAACCACTATTGTGCACTCAAAACAAGCTCATGAACAAGACTCCACATTGCTGCATGTGACATTCACACAAGAAATGCACACTATACATGCAAAACACGTCATAATGTATCAAAATGCACAAACTTCTCACACACAATGTCATGCAAATAGAACATCACACACACATTGCACCTGTCAGTAGAAAGAGCCAACACAGGCCAAACACTGCATCCATCCACAAAAAAAACGCAACAGATGCACATACCAATCCATCACATAGCAAACTCAGCCAGACATCAGGGGGATGCACACCAGGCAAGTACAAGGCAGCATACACTGACAGCACTGCATGCACATCAAGCAGTGTGTGCACACTAACCAAACCAGTAGCACACATATCTGAGTGCCCCACCATGAAATCCCACAACACAAATCATCACAGCACACAGATAACATCACACTCAGGAAGGGGAGCAGTACCTCAGCAAACACACATACAGCTTAGCCATCACCCACAGGTGCACAACTCAGGGAAACTCAGATGCAAACAACATGACTAGAGGACTGTGCTGATCAAACATATGCACTGCACATGAGCAACCATGACTGCAAACTATCTGAAGAAAATAACAAATAACTAATTGTGAAACTGTCCTGACTGGCACATTGGTCCTGGACACAGATCATCCTCACAGAGTATAGTGTCACACTATGAAGTGGTGGGGAGGCTCACACACTGGCAAGCCATGGGGTGGAAGACATGAGAGTGAAGTGGTGTGTACATCAGTAGTGGACAGGTAAGGAGTGTACAGTCCACAAACACATAGAGGAGTAACTCACAATGTGTAGGCATCAAAAGCACCCATAGGGGATGGTATGACTCCTCATACCACATACCATACTGGAGCCAAAAATGTGTCAAATGAAAGCAATGCATGAGAAAACTCACAAATAATGTCAGTGTGGCTGAGCAGGTCAGCACAGTGAGCACAAACTTAAACAACACACATGGCTGATCAACTAAACACAACACAGACTCTGCAGTCACACACTCTGCATACTCACAACTGACAGCGGCAACAAGTAGGTGTCCCCCAGGAGTGCAAGTACACATCGACACACTGCACAGTGCACAACCTACAACTCCTACATGTGCACACAATCTGAAGCACATGTCTGACAATGTAAACAAACATGCACTCATTGCCTGGATCATACATGTGTGTAGTTGGCATGTGCAGGGGCACATACACATCAACACTACTGACAATGACAGGCCAATCACACTGTATGACTACTCAAGTGCACACATCCTAATGTACCCATGTGAAAATGAAGACAGGCCCACACAAGTTGATTACACACCAACACTGCTGTGCACACATCAAGAAAGAGCACACAGAAATGCCGGAACCTGGCCACCCCGCAAGTAATCATGTGGATAGCATTCACCTCTGTTGAGGTATTACATACTAACATGACATGTGTACAAGTTAGCAAACCTGAGCACAGAATGATTAGGAGGAGAGTAGATCATCACAAACAACCATCATTGCACCCTCAAGCCTCAGACTCAAGAAGCACAAAAGTGCTTGTTACCTCTGAAAAGCTCAGAAAAAGTAAAACAAGCAATTGGCAATGTTAAAGTGGCATACAGAGCATGTGTCACATGAACAGATACCCATACATAAAAACCTTTATTTAGCAAGGACATTGACAAAGCAGACAACAGGAGTAACAGCCTTTATTACATAATACCCAGATAGGCATCAAAAGTACAAAACAGCAAGGCCATTGGCCAGTACAAATTCAAAGTATGCACATGTGTGCATGAGAAACTGCACAGGGAATGGGCATCCAAAGTAACAGACAGCAAGGCCATTGGCCAGTCCATAGTTCCAGTCCGCACATGTGTGCATGAGAAACTGCACAGGGAATGGGCATCCAAAGTAACAAACAGCAAGGCCATTGGCCAGTACAAATTCAAAGTATGCACATGTGTGCATGAGAAACTGCACAGGAAATGGGCATCCAAAGTAACAGACAGCAAGGCCATTGGCCAGTCCATAGTTCCAGTCCGCACATGTGTGCATGAGAAACTGCACAGGGAATGGGCATCCAAAGTAACAAACAGCAAGGCCATTGGCCAGTCCATAGTTCCAGTCCGCACATGTGTGCATGAGAAACTGCACAGGGAATGGGCATCCAAAGTAACAAACAGCAAGGCCATTGGCCAGTACAAATTCAAAGTATGCGCATGTGCATGTGTGCATGAGAAACTGCACAGGGAATGGGCATCCAAAGTAACAGACAGCAAGGACATTGGCCTCTCCATAGTTCCAGTCCGCACATGTGTGCATGAGAAACTGCACAGGGAATGGGCATCCAAAGTAACAAACAGCAAGGCCATTGGCCAGTACAAATTCAAAGTATGCACATGTGTGCATGAGAAACTGCACAGGGAATGGGTAATACTGTCCACTGCCATGGGAATCCCCCCAGCTCAGGGGATACAAATGGGCAGTCCAGGGACCGCAGTGGGAGAAATGGTGTGGGGAGGGGGACTTTGCCTCAACTGTTGCTTTCAGTTGAACTGGGAGGTGGCTGATTGTCAGGGCCAGTTGGAGGACTGGACCTGGGAGAGAGAGGACCGGCTGAGGTAGAGGCATCAGTGGCTGTGGGAGCCTGAGGGCTTCTTGGACCAGGTGGTGTGGTGGCACGGGGAGGTGGAGACATGCTGCCGTGAGACACAGTGTGTGAGGGTGTATGTTGAGGGCTGGGTCTCAACTGCTTGGGGATTCGGTAGCCCACAAGTGTCTTGGCCAGAGTGGGAAGTGAGGTGGGCACAACAGCCTCACTCTCCACCAAAGGTGTATCAGGTGCAGGTGGCTCTCCCTGTGGGGATTTGCTGGATCTGGTGGTACGGTTGGGGTGGCCTTGCCTTTTCCCCTGCATCCCCTGTTGTCCAGGTAAACTCCCCACTTTTCTCTCCTGTCCCAGCTTCACCGGGGTGTGGGTGGGAGTTGACGTGGGTGAATCTGCCTTAGAGAAGTGTTTGTGCTCAGTCATTGCAGGCACCAGGTTCACAGCAGACAGGGCAACTGTCTGTTTGTCTTTGGGAGCAGGTGTGGGGATGGGAGTGCCCTTGGATGTGGGTGAATTTGATGAATGTGATGTTGATACCTGCTTCTTGACCTGATGCCCATGAGTGTCACGTGATAGGCTTTTGCTTTTGCGCTCCGGTGTACCTCTTTTGTGTTGTGGGGATGGTGTCTGTGGTCTGGTCCGCTTGGAGTGCTGCTGTTGTGTGCTGCGTGTGGAAGACTTGGTGCCTGAGGGCTGTGGCGTGTGGGCACTCTCATCAGGTGGTGCCACTGGCAGGCTGGGTGATGAAGGGACAGGAGCTGGACTGGGAGCCTGTGACTGCTGAATGGCTGCCGTCACTGTGGAGGACAAAACTGGACAGTTCGGTGTAGGCCACCCACGTCAGAATGAATCCCCTCCATGAAGGCAACTACCTGTGCCAACTTCTTGTCATGATCCTGGAAGGCATTCAGGAGAGCAGTCTGAACCACACAGAGCTGGCGCCAAAGGTTGATGTTTCCGGGCGTGATTCTTCCAGGGCACTCCTGTCCCCCTCCGAGGCGCTGGTCACTTCAGTGTCAGTGAGCTCATGTGTAGCAGTCATGCCAGAAGCTTCCCCACTGGTGTCAGTCCCCTGTCCTTCCGTGCCCTCGGTAGATGCTGCAAGAGACAGAGACATAGGTTCAGTATAGTGCCATACTCACAAACATCATATGCAAGCAATGCACAACACTTGAAAATGATACTCCCATGTTGCCCTCCTCCATGTGCAGTCAGCATGTGCAACCTTTATGCAATCATCAGAAGATGCATGGAAACATGCATTGTTGATATTAATGCCCCATGTGACGTTCGTTGATACAGCCAAATAGCTGGCCTGTGCCTCCTTGTAACCTAACATACTATTCTCTGTAAGCGTACCTACGTGCCTGTAGGTGAGATAGGTATACATCTAAACATGTTGTCTCTGTCACATAGGGAATAACTTCAAGGGAACACCACAGATACAGACTCCCAAATGTCCTTTTGCAATGGCCACAAGCTCCTGCTATCCACCATGTTGTGCTTTGAAGCACAACTACAGTTGCGCATTGGTGTCTGCTGTGTAGTTGTCACAAATTTTAAGTTGTGCACAGCACACATCTATATATGCACACTAACATGATGCTCACTGCAGCTTACTGCCAGGTGATGTCTGTGACACTCATACTGATATTTGGGGTTAGGGGGTCCTTAGATACATTGTAGACATTGCTAAGTTAGAATAAGTTTTGCTTGCCCTATGCTGCTGCTTTTGCGCACGCCTCTGCTAAGAGTTTGTTTTCGCGACACTTTGCCTCTGCCCTGTACATGATAACAGATTGTTTTTCACGTTCTCAGCCTTCCCTTCAATTCTGTCTGAACATAATGTGCAAGGTCGATCAACAATGTCTCTTGTTATTCTGTTCTGGTCAGTCCCTATTACCTAGACAAAACATGTTACCAGCAGCTGCAGTATGGAAGAATCGAGCTTTGATATAGCGCTGTTGCATGTTTTTGAAACACACTCGAAGAAAGCCGTTCCATGGAGCTGAGCTCTGCTGTTCCTATGATGTAAACCTTTGCGTTTAGGCTTTCAGGTAAGGGGTCTGCTGATAACGCCTAGAGATCTTCTGTTATATAAAATAGCTTCTTACTACCAAGGGGAGGGTGATTAGGCCCAGTTATCTTGCCTTTTTCACAGTCTTTATAAAATGACGACTCCTTTTGTATTCTATGGTATTGTAACAATGCTAATGGTGCTTGCTTTATGTATTTTGCTGCTGTTCGTGGTTCGCATACTGTTTTATGAATCACTATAGTCAAAATAAACATTTTGAACTTATTTAGTGACTCTGATTATTCTTATTGTGGACAAGTACGTGAGAGCGAAAGATTGTCTTGTGCCCGCGACTCTGAGGTGGGTCGGGAGTGCTCGTGTTCTGGGTTGTCTAAACATTCGTAGCTTCTTGATATTTGTAGGAGACCGAATGAGACACTATTGCTAGTCGGTTGGGATTTTGGGTACTAAGGTATTTGGAGGTACACCCCTATTTACTTAGGTCCTGTTTTCTTCTGCATAGTTCTGTGTATGAGCAGAATCCCCGCAACATGGCGCCGCCAACGTTTGGTCTGGTTCTTATCTGCGAGACGCTTGAGTAGTGCTCGTGCTGGTCCACAATACCCTCACTTCTGTTTCCGGAGACAGCTGTGACGGAGTAACCTCCTATATTGACAGTTTTATAGGTTTATTCAAGCTTGAAGTTTTAAAAAGCTTTTCTTTTCATATAACCCGAATTTGCGCTGCCACTCTTTAAGTTGTTCTTCTGATTTCTCCATAATGGCTGTGGTTGACATTCTGGCTCATAGCAGAGCCGCGCTGAGGGCGCACTTGACTCGTTATGCAGTCCCTGATGCTGGGGCCGCGCTTATTTTCGTGGTGGAAGCCGATCCGGCTCACCAGTTTGAAGTTTTTTACTCTTGGGTCACCTTACCGGCGGTGGATGGAACTGATGATATGTTTCATACATATACACCCACTGCCGTTCCTCAGCAATATCAGCCTTATAGAACTCTTGAGATTCCGCTTACAGCTTGGCAACACCGTATTTAGTTTAATGGCAGTCCGTTTAGGCCCTTTATCTATAGATGGGGCCACTTGGCCCGTTTTGGCTGGGTTTACCCCACACCCTCGTGCTTTTACAACTGCAACTCTGGCAGAGCTCCGCGTCTTACATACATCGTTAGTACGCATATATAGAGCGGTAAAACAGTACGTAACCCGCACCGTCCAGGTGGGAGCACCTGGCGCTGCTGTGCAACCTGCGGGTCCTGGTGGCGTGACCATCAGTCCCCTTATGGTTAATGCTGTCATGGGCAAACGCCCACAGAATAAAGATGAATTTCCTTATTGGCTTGCCGAGAAATTTGGACAGATAGAAGCTGTCTTTCCTAATACAACTCCTGTGGAGAAACACAGGATCTTAACTATTAGTTTACCCAAAGACTTAATTCCCGAATTGGCTGATTGTAACACCAGGGGGCAGGGTGTTTGCAGCGGTGTATTCTGTGTGTTTCGGCACTCTCTCCGTGACCGTGCTCCCCTCTGTGATTAAACGTGTTCAAGATGAACATGGAGCCGAAGCGGCAGTCGAGCTGGGGATGAGACTGATGGGAGTGTTCGACGTGGTTGCTGATATGATCCTTGCGAATGTCAAGGGCGATGCCGTTAGCTTTCAAGTAGCAAACCGCTTAGAGGCGGTCGCAGAAGCTGACAAACCACGAGAACTGCCTAAGATTATTGCAAAGGCTTACAAAACCATAGGCCGCAATAGTTTGGGAAATAAGCCTACGACTCAAACACAAACGCAGTCTCAAAATCAACAGAAAGCCCAGCCTGATAAGGATGGGCACCCTTTCTTTCCTAAAAAGAATTGACAAAGGAATAAGAAACAGGGTTTCCAACAGCAGAAGCAGGGTTCGCGTGCCAGCTCACTGACCCCCGAGGCTTCTGAACGTACTTATGACTTGCGTGATCGAGCTAAAATTAAGTCTCCTGATAGATTTCAGGTTCCTGATCAGCGTTCTCCTCGTTCTTTGCAGGAAACATCAGGCTCACAAGCCGGTGGTGGTGGTCGCCAGGAACCGGGTACAAGTCAACCTGCGTCACAACCTCGTGAACAGCCTCGACAGTTTGAAGTCAAGGACAAGCAGGGTGATTTTGCTTGTACCCGACCTCCTTTCCAAAAGAAAAAGGTTGCCGCATTAACAGCCAGATATGCCACAGACGGTGAGAACGCAACTCCTGGATTGGACATGGGCAGTGACTCTGCTCGACAGCGCGGCGGAAGTTACCATAGTCAGGGAGGCTCTACGTCCCCGTCTGGATGTCACAGCAACTGACACATTTGTTACTATTGAGTCTGCAGATACCTGGGTTGCCCCCCATGGATAGACTCTACGAAGTCCTTTTCCAAATTGAAGGTGATATACTGCGTCCCATTAAGTTGGTTTTCTGGGAGAATTTAGCCGCTATATATGACATTTTATTGGCGGAGAAAGATTGGCCTCCACCCTTTGTGTTAGCCTCTTCTAGAGGGGAAGATGTGATACTTCCGAGTTTTTCCTGTTGCGTCCCTGAGGACCGCGCACAGGCTTACGCAGAGGAATGGGCTTTGGCCTTAGCCCCAGCGGTGTATCGCAATCAGGTGGGTTGGGACGTTGATTCACCAGCTCATGAAATACCGTTGCGCTCTATGCCACAACCTCAACCTCAATATCCCATCAAACGTGAAGCTAAAGCTTCGGTTTGTGACATTCTAAGACAATTGGAGTATCAGGGGGTAGTTGAGTCATGTACATCACCTATGAATAATCCTCTCTTTACTGTCCCTAAACCTGATGGTTCATTTCGGATTGTATTGGATTATAGAAATTTGAACAGCCATTGCCGCACCTTTGCGGTGCAAAACACACACAGCTCGGCGCTGGTGAATAGTATTGTTCGTAAAAAATACAAGATGACACTTGACATTTCCAATGGTTTCTACAGTCACAATCTCGACCGTGCGGGTAGTGACCTGACAGCATTCAGTGCCGTCGGAAATCAGAAAAAATTTACACATTTGCCTATGGGGTATAAGAATAGCCCCGGGGCATTTGCGGCACGCATTGTGTCTTTGTTGCATGACATTGACCCTGAGGCCTTGTCGTACGTTGATGACATCTATTTGACTGACGACGACCTCGCCCCGCATCTTGACCGAGTCGACCACATAATATTGTCTTTTGCCGACTACGGTTATAAGTTCAATTTTGCAAAGTCACACATTGCCCATCTGGCAGTACTCTTTTTGGGCTATGAGCTCAATAACGAGGGAAAGGGTTTAGCACCTCACTTCCGAGAGAAATGTGCACATTTGCAACCACCTTCTTCTTTGAAAAAGTTACAATCCTTGCTGGGTTTTTTGAATTTCGGGAGGACTTACATTCCCGATTATGCCCAGCGTATCAAACCGCTTTATGCGTTGATACAAACTAAGTTTTCATCTGCCAGCTGGCTTCCGGAACATTCTTCCGTTCTGCAGTCTTTGCAGGTGGATCTGCTTGCGACTAACTTCTTAATGACTCGTGATAACACCACCAACCTGGTAATACGTATCGTTTCAGGGGCAGTGGGTTTCACGTACTTAACATTCAATGAAGGAGACACAATTCCTATTGTGTACAAATCACACTTGTACACTTCAGCTGAAATGCGTTTTTCCTCTGTTGAAAAAATCTTGACGGCAGTGCAGATGGCGATTCTAAAGGAACGCACACTGGCACAGGGCAAACGCATTCTTATGGTCACCCCCTTCCCTGCTTTGGAAGCGGTGACTAAAGCAAATGTACCTAACTCAAAGGCATTACACCCACGTTGGATTCAGTGGGCTACTTCTTTGACGTCTTCGGATGTCACGTTTGTCTTTGATCCATCACTCCAGACTCAGGAATTTTTACAGTATGAATTTGTTCATCCGCCTCCTTTGTCGCTTCTTCCTTTGTGTGAGTACAAATGCATCATTTATACCGATAGCTCGGCGCAACCGGCCACGGGTTCCAAACATGCTTATTCGGCAGCTTGCGCTATTGTGGCTGGTCTTCCATTGTGCACACTCAGGCACTTGGAGACTGTACGGCGCAATTGGCGGAGCTGCGTGCTCTTGTTCTAGCTTTAGAGTTTGCTGATCCTCTTGGGCATACCCTAATTGTGTTCAATTCGTACTATTGTGTCCAGTCGTTCAATGACAACTTATTCTTTTGGTCTCAAAATGATTACCGCGATTCTAAAGGCAGCGCAATTAAGCATAAAAAGCTTTGGGTTTGAGTGGCAGATCTTAAACAACGTCTGCCTCTCACACATGTTATTCACACTCTTGGCCACCAGCGTGTCGGAACTCACGCTCTTGGTAATTCTTTGGCTGATGAAGCAGCCAAGTCTGCAGTAGCCACGTGTTCCGTAGCAGCAGTTACAAGATCTATGACTAAGATTGATAATGAGATTCTGGCAGCGGTCGCTGCAACTAGGGAGGGAGGTAATTATCCTGCGGGTTTCCCTTCTAAGTACTCTTATCATGTAACTCCCGAACAGGTTCCTTATGCTACTATTCCTTCAGTTGGGTATCGGCTGATTCCCAACTCTGACCGCAGACAAGCTTTGATCAAGGCCGCACATGAAGGCATTGCTTCGGCCCATGCTGGTGTGTCGGCAACAGTCTGTATTCTTCAGCAACGTTACTGGTGGCATGGTTTATATAAACAGACTCGTAACTATGTTCTTTGCTGCGATGTTTGTCAACAAATCAACAAATCAAACCTTCTACGGTTCCGCGTCGGCCACAAACTCAGTTATGTATTTCTAATAGACCTTTTGGCTGTGTCTATCTTGATCACTGCGGTCCTCTTTCTTCTGATACTGCATACAAGTATATCTTGGTTGCGGTTGCGGTTGATTCGTGCACTCGATTCCTGTGGGTCTGGCCACAACGTAGTGCTGATGCTCGAAATGTCATCAGGGATTTGCGTGTCTTTATCGGGATGTTTGCCTGTGGTACCTTCCATTCTGACCAAGGTCCAGCGTTTGCCTCTAAGGCTTACAAGGATGCGATGAAGTCGTTGGGGTTACAGGTGCAGTTTTCGTCTCCATACAGGCCTGAGGGCAATTCAGTTGTGGAGCGAATGAACCGTGACTTAAAGCAATCCTTGACAGCTAGAGTCTTAGGTACTGGCAGGGGCTGGCTGTCCCACTTGTATGGGGTCCAACGTGCACTAAATAATCTCCCTAGAAGATCTCTGGGTGGGCGGACCCCTTACGAAATGCTCTTTGGCTTCCACATGTTTGTTCCTGACCTTGATGGTCTGGACATTGTGGCGGCTGCCTCTAAGTTTGATGTAGAAAATCATTCTGCTATGTTACAGGATCTACAAAAGGCACGTGATACTCTGGCCACTGAGCATTTACCGTCTTCGCCTGCTGATGCACTACTGACTCCTGTTACCGGTTGGCTTCCTAAAATTGGGGATCTGGTGAGAGAGAAGATTGAAAACAAAAAAGAATTTCAGTACTTGGACTGAAGGGTACTCGTACAGTCATTCTATCACTGTTGCCAGGTCGCAAAGACAACAGGTACATCTCAGTGGACAATGTCAAGTTACACCGTGTGGCCGATTCTGAATATTGTAACACCTGCTGTTCGTGCAACGCAATTTCCTTAATGCCATTGCCTTTGAAGTCATCTGCTGCCACACGGATGTCTGCTCATATGATGGATACTGTGATCGATCTTCAACCTTTGCGACAATCCTCTTCTGCGATGGAAATTGGGTGCCCTATTCCGGCTATTGATTCCATGAGTGAGCTGCCATCGAGCCCACGGGTACGAATGGACGAGTCGGCACTTTCGCCTTTGCTTGCAAGTCCAGTGAGTGCCTGTGATGGAGATCAGGAACACCTTTCTTCTGCCGCGTCCTCCTCATCATCCAGTTTGTCTGAAGCACCCCTGTCTAAATTGCGTATTTTTTACTCCTGGTTCAAAAAGACATACTTTGTTCCCCCATGGACCTACATTTGGTTGATGCTGATCCTAATTTTCCTCTTCATGTCCATTGGATTTGTGACAGTGTTCTTTTTGCTCATAAATGGCCATTATCTCCCTGAACGCTCTGCAGTACAAATGGTCAATGGAACTTTGGCTCCTCACACATCGTCCCATGTCATGAAACGTGACCAGTCTTTTGTGAACATTTCAGCTTTCCCTGATCCTGATGGTATAGTTTGGGACTAGGTTGCTTACGAAATTCATGGCCCGACTGAGGTCCTTCGAGTTCCATACGTGTTTCGCGTCTCATTAGGAGATGTGGTGATACGGGACATACATTCGGATGATTGGGATGTGCAGGCAGTTCATGCATTGTTTTCAGATTTAAAATATTATGCTGCCTTTGATGCTGAAGATTTGTATTTAAATTCTGCCAATTATGGTGATCTCTTTTGCTATCAACATTATGGGCATCATTTTTTACACAAAACCAACATGATAAGACCTGTTTTTAGTTTTACCCAATGGGAACATTGTCCAACTCCCTTGGAGGGGAGTTCTAAAACTCTTAGAAATAAGTTCACCTATTTTTCAGATTATGATTTGACTAATCCTGAATCCTATTTTTTTAGGCTTCAAAAAGCCCCTACATCAAAGTACCTGTTATCACACACTAAACTGATTTACACCAACTTGTTTAGATCACAGTTGGCTACACACGGTTATGACCAGTGGAAACAGGCTATAGATTTAAAGTCAATCTGGGGCTCAAAGCCATGGCAGGTACAGGGCACTGAGGCATTACATCGTGCCTGCCTGATCCCGACTCAATTGTTATTTTTAAATGAAACCATTTACCAATCAACCTGTTATGGCCTTGCCACTGCCAAAAACATGAATACCCCCTCCATTCCATCATTAGCTGAATATGACAATTGGCGGTTACATAGTAACCACACCATTGAGGCTTTGCAAGCTCTCCTCAAAATGCCTCCTTTAATGTTTCTGAGGTTGATTCGTCAGGATGGTTGGTGTGGCAAACTAATGCAAATGCATGCCAGTTGCGTTTCTATAATATTACACCGGGTTTTAAACAGACTAGGCCTGACCCTCGTTATCCACCTAATCATTCTGTGACTACATACTCGGTGGGTAAATTGTGCCAGCAGTGATTACAACACTCTACCCTGGCATCTGTGAAACAGCACCTTTCCCTCCTATCGAACGATATAAATTTGGCTGATTTTCTCCTGGGCCCACGTAATCCAAGGGCCAAGCGATTTATTTATGCCACTTATAATGAAATTTGGAAACTTTCACAGATGGAAGCAGCCTTCCGTCTGCGTCAAATTGATCAGGCAAATTTAGAAAAAGTCCTTGCAGTAGTGGACAACAGCATTAACACACTTTCTTCACGCATTTACACCTTAGACAATATTGTTTCTTCTGTAATAGATATTGAGCAAAGTGATGTCTCTGTGTTATATCATGGTCAAAATCAGTTGAGGTCGGTCATGCAATTTGCTTGGACGTTGCAGACACTGAAAATGAGTAAAGTGCCTTGGGATTATTTGAATGCCACTGCTTTATTTTTGCCTTTTAACCTGACTGATAAACAGAGGTTTATGTCCATGAAAGATGCTGTATACACGCTGTTACATATTGAACAATTGGAACCTTTACCGTTTTCCGTAGCGGAAACGGACTCTGCTGTGTGGTTGATTCATGGGGTTATCGCTTTGCCCTTTTCGCTTTTTCATTTTACATCATGTATGCAACACTTTCCTGTTGGCCGCTTTGAACCGCTTGGTAGTGCTTTTATGCATGAATTATGGATCCTGCCCTTTGCTTATTGGTGTCTGAGGGAGGATAAGTAGGTTTTTCTTACAGGGGAGGACTGTGATTCGACAGTGGGTCACTCTCTTGTGTGCAAACACGTTAAACTGCACGGCGAGTGCAACGTGTCAGTGCCGAATCTAGCTTGTTTTTTGAAGGGGACCCCAGTAACATCCATCACGCCTGTCTTTACATTGCTTACTAACGGCAGCGATCTCATTTTAAACAATCAAGACTGCTGTGGTTTGCGGGCGGGAGTCCCATACTTGGTAACAGTTTCCCAGCGAGTAACTTGCTCTAGCAATGTCTTTTTCCCGCCCCCGCAGGGGAGTTTAGATTCTTCGCTTTGGCCTTCCATTCCGACTTTGAAAACAGAGTTCAACAAGTTAAGCAGGCTCAAAGCCCTTTTATTCCAACAAGAGGTGGCCCTCACTTCCACCCGGGAAACATTCAGATTGCAGGTGGCTCGGACCTCGAGTGAGATACAGTCCCTTCTTAACACTAACCTCCCACTGCATTTTGGGGAACTAATTCACCAAATATTTAATGCATCTGTGACGACAGGCCTTGCACATTTTTTTAAATGTGTGGGATCTGGCCTGGTCTCTTCCTTTCAAACTATATTTGGGGTAATACCGGCTTTTATCCATTCTATTTTTTCCAGCGTTTTCGGAGGGTTCCCCTTAATATTGGCGCTGGCAGCTGGTGTCCTGCTTCTCCTCCTTCTGCTTCATAATGGATGCTCACTTTGTGGCTCTGCACATGCCGGCCCAGCTACAACTGTACCGTAATCGCCTATATGAGGCTTTGGGATGCTTGCCTTTAGCAACGCTTGGCGTAAGTTACGACTTGACTTTCCGATTTGCCTATTTTACTTGCGTGCAGCCAGTGCTTAATTGCAAAAGATGTCATTTCTCCTGGGCGATGGAACTTTGCTTGTCGAACACGTGGTGTCCAATCCCTGATTTCAGCTGGTTAATGGGTCCCTTAGAGGCGCATGACGAGGCTTGTTCTGTGGATGGTCAAATGACGCGTGCAGCTTTACTTGGAATCTTGGATCAATGGGATATCTGTGCGGCAGCGCAGACTTTCCTACAACAAAGTTTCATTGAATATCACGCAAGTTTCCCATTTCTACTTTTGGATGCTCCTGCTTGTGAGGAACATGATTGTTCCTTCGACTTAATAAATTGGATGTCATCTCTTTTTTCTACCAATGTCAATGATGAACTATTGGAAGGAATTGCATTCCATTGCACTCAAACATTCATGGATTGACTACTTGGGTCGTCCCTACTCCGCTGTCTGGAATACAGACTCTTTTGTCTAGCTCAAAGTGCCTTCAGCTTTTTCTTCGAACTTTCCCATTTTTCTCTGTTTTTTTTTTTTTAGAAAGTCCCTCAACCATATTCTAAACACTACCTGACTTTTTAACTCTGTTTTTGTTCTTCTGTCTATGTCCTACTGACTTACCAGGGGGAGGGTGTTATATGGGGTTAGGGGGTCCTTAGATACATTGTCAACATCGCTAAGTTAGCATGAGTTTTGCTTGCCCTATGCTGCTGCTTTTGCGCACGCCTCTGCTAAGAGTTTGTTTTCGCGACACTTTGCCTCTGCCCTGTACATGATAACAGATTGTTTTTCACGTTCTCAGCCTTCCCTTCAATTCTGTCTGAACATAATGTGCAAGGTCGATCAACAATGTCTCTTGTTATTCTGTTCTGGTCAGTCCCTATTACCTAGACAAAACATGTTACCAGCAGCTGCAGTATGGAAGAATCGAGCTTTGATATAGCGTTGTTGCATGTTTTTGAAACACACTCGAAGAAAGCCGTTCCATGGAGCTGAGCTCTGCTGTTCCTATGATGTAAACCTTTGCGTTTAGGCTTTCAGGTAGGGGGTCTGCTGATAACGCCTAGAGATCTTCTGTTATATAAAATAGCTTCTTACTACCAAGGGGAGGGTGATTAGGCCCAGTTATCTTGCCTTTTTCACAGCCTTTATAAAATGACGACTCCTTTTGTATTCTATGGTATTGTAACAATGCTAATGGTGCTTGCTTTATGCATTTTGCTGCTGGTCGTGGTTCGCATACTGTTTTATGAATGACTATAGTCAAAATAAACATTTTGAACTTATTTAGTGACTCTGATTATTCTTATTGTAGACAAGTATGTGAGAGCGAAATATTGTCTTGTTCCCGCGACTCTGAGGTGGGTCGGGAGTGCTCGTGTTCTGGGTTGTCTAAACATTCGTAGCTTCTTGATATTTGTAGGAGACCGAATGAGACACTATTGCTAGTCGGTTGGGATTTTGGGTACTAAGGTAATAGGAGGTACACCCCTATTTACTGAGGTCCTGTTTTCTTGTGCATAGTTCTGTGTATGAGCAGAATCCCCGCAACAATACTGCAGCATATGTCACAAGGCCACATCTCATCTCTCAATGTCAAGGGTCATTGTATGAAACACATGAGAAACCACATGTTGTAGCAATGCATAACAGCTGCACTCAACACTGACGCCACTTAGTAGCCTTTGCATCACACTAGAGACATCACAGAGCTCCGCACTGGCTCAGGGTTGGGATCCATGCAGTCACTCACACCCCAAGTCACACTTCAAAGAATACTCACCCCCAACTTGCTGCTGATGGGCCCTGAAGCGTGCATCCAGCTCTGGCTGTGTCACTGCCAAGATGCGGGCCATTAGTGGTGTCATGGTCCTGCGTGCCAACCTGCCACTCCAAGGGAGCACCCCCAGCGTCATTTCTGTCACGTTTTTGCTCAGCCGGCAGATGTCATCCCACCTCTTGTGACAGTGTGTGTGCCGTCGGTTGGAGACACCCAGAGCCCGCACCTTGAGTGCAATGACCCTCCATATGGCCTTACGCTGGTGGACCTTAAGCTGCAGGCATGGGAGACAAGAAGAGGAAGTTTCAGTGACACTGTGTTATGTACCACTGTGTGTCAGTACAGGAGCATGAAAAAAACATAGCACACCAATACATAAATGTTGAGCAGAGGCCATACAGCATGACACGTAGTACACTCGCATCAAATAATCGCTTAGAAATGTATACATGTATGATGATAGACACAGTAGCTGGCCATCTCATACACATGCAGAGTGCCAGCACAGAAACCAATGTGAAGAAGACCCTCATCTGTGATGCAGTATGTGATTGAGCAATACACACAATTCATTTGAAATGATGTGTCGGGGCAGACTCTCTGTGTCCAACACTACACACCCCTCAATGTCCTTGGCCAGTGAATGGCTACCTGTGTCATAGAGGTCACATTTAGGGCCATGATCTGACATTCTCACACTCTTCTCACAAGGTGGAGGCCTGTCTTGTGCAATCCTCAGGCCTAAGATAGCTCATTGAGAAATAGGGTGGCAGACAACACATATGTTTCACTCAGTCCATTTACTGATGGGTCCCTTTAAAATTGTGCAGTTACTGTGCAGGCCAGGGGGACTCACACTGAGGTTAAACGTGGGTCCTTCAGAAAATTCACATGCATGTACAATATGAGAGGGCAAACAGTGCCTACACATGCGAGACAGAACACATTATGATAACAATGAAGGATGATATCTTCAAATTACATTTATCTGATGTGTCATAGGTGAATTACCACCAGGAGTGTTACACTCAGGCATTTTACTCTTGTGCATAATGCACACATATCCATGGGTGCAATATGAAAACTGTACACACATTCTTCTGTAGCCTCTGGACTAAATACATTTGTAATGTCACAAATGAGCATGTGAAAGCCTCATGGACTATGACATCACATAGCACAGGCAATGTTTGTTCAGACTTCGACTGTCCAAACCAGCAATGTTACTGTATGGCTGCAAAAACATTGCATGTCCCTCCCATCCCACAATGCAGCCATGGATCTGTGGAAACAAGGCTACACACCCCATTGACATGAAGTAAGCATGCTAGGCAGTGTATCACACATTTACATTACCCAGTCTCAGACCAACGTTCATATTTTCATTGCTGAAGAAGGGCTGTAGAAATGTCCATGTTGCCAGCCTTCCCAAATACTCAAGTGCAATTCTTACTGGGCCTTGTAGGGAGCATGGTAGATGAAAAATAAGAAAGCATACACATTAACTTGCACTCACAGGCACATACTACTGCAGAGCAACATCATGTGAGCACTCTGAGCACTCCCAGACTTTCACTCTGAAACACTTACCAGTACATCTGGGGCACCATATAGCCTCCCATACTGTGAAAGGACCTCGTCCACCAGGACCTCCAGCTCCTCTGTGGTGAAGGGACAGGCCCTGATGTTCTCAGTTCTCGCCATCACTGGGTCCAGCAGACAGGAACAGCAGCAGTTGGTGGTGAAGAATGGCAGGCAGCAGTGTCTGAATGCAAGTGAAAAGAGTGGCTCTCTCACAGAGATTTATAGGCCCCTGGGGATGTTTCAGAGGTACTCTGCTGCTGCAATTGGTCTGCCTGGTTTGCCTCTTTCAAATCTATCCAATGACCGGACCCGCGGTAGCGGAGCACGCCTACCGCGAGTTTCAAAATTGTATTTCACTACCGCGACCGCAGTTCCCATTGGCTGCAATCGCATGGGCATTGGCGGTGGCACACCGTGGGGGCCAGGCGGTCACTACCGCAATCGTGCATCTTTCAAATGTAACCAATGCCCGGGCCCGCGGTAGCAGAGCACGCCTACCGCGGGTTTCAAATGTGTAATTCACTACCGCGACCGCGGTTCCCATTGGCTGCAATGGCATGGGCATTGGCGGTGGCACACCGCGGGGGCCAGGCGGTCGCTACCGCAATCGTGCATCTTTCAAATGTAACCAATGCCCGGGCCCGCGGTAGCGGAGCACGCCTACCGCGGGTTTCAAATGTGTAATTCACTACCGCGGTTCCCATTGGCTGCAATGGCATGGGCATTGGGGGTGGCACACCGCGGGAGCCAGGCGGTCGCTACCGCGATTTGGCATTTTTCAATTGTGGCCAACGACCGTGATTTCGGTGGCGGAGCATGCATACCGCAGCTATGGACACATCATGCTCTGGCAATGGCAATGGGCACATCTCATCATGGAACACTAGACACTTACAATGTATAATGCCACCTGATTGCTAAATTCAATGCTAGTGTGACATTGAACTCACTGATGACTACACATGCCATGTCAGTGCACATGATTACATGCATTGGCATCTACTTCCTCACATGTCACATATGATATTTGTGGGCATGTACACAGATTTGGTGTGTAATGGACTCTCATATTTGGGAACATGTCAATGTGTGAGATGGCTAATCAACCCACAGTAATGATGGACTGACTACATAATGTGCCTATTTCACTGTGTATATAGCTAAATTCATGTTGATAGTTGATCAGCTTACACACACTGTGCTCATGGTGTAGAAAAGTTGTGCTCTGTGCAACTTAAGCAAGAAGGTGTGGCAGGTACAGCAGCTACGTAGAAGTCAGCAGTGTTGCTGTTTCAAACATGTGCTGTGTCAACTACTCCCAGGGCTGGTGACACAAGATTTAGAAATTTACCATTTTCCATTCACATAGTCAGATTATGTTTTGGAGGTGGTCAGTATGTACATACTGACCACATGTACTACTACATGTGATCAAGGTGTCTCTGCATGTGACTTATGCATTAAGCTGTTGTTACAGTCCAGTCCTTGTTGGCGCTGCGTCAGTCACGATGTAAGATGTTTGACACATCTTATATGTGAATTAATTGACATGTGTCCCCTTTCATTTTATGTAGGAGACGACCAAATGTGCATCGGCCGTTCCCAGTGCTGGCGAATATGGAGGATGAGGACATCATTAGGAAGTTCCGTTTGGATCGCCTCACCCTTCAAGAGCTATGTGGTCAGTTGGAGCCCCATCTGAGGCCTCACAGACTGAGACTGCTTTGACACCAACAGTCAAGGTGATGGCGGCCCTGCACTTCTTTGCTACTGGTTCTTTTCAGTACACGGTGGCCATCGCCGGTGAAATGTCTCAGGCCATGTTTAGCATGGTGCTACGTGATGTCCTGTCCGCAATGATGACACACAAGGACCGCTACATCCACTTCCCAAGGAGAGATGAATTGGCAGGTGTAAAGGGGAATTTCTATGACCTGGGACACATACCGAATGTTGTTGGGGCCATTGACTGCACATATGTTGGCCTAGTTCCACCACAGGCACGTGAGCACATCTACCGGAACAGGAAACATTTCCATTCCATTAATGTGCAAGTGGTGTGCCAAGCAGATATGATCATCTCCCATGTCTGTGCCAAATTCCCCGGGTCTGCACATGACTCCTACATTCTGTGGAACAGCATCATTCCACAATTGATGGCAAATCTGCATCCGGAGCGTGCATGGCTTGTTGGTGAGTATGCAGCATCAAGTAGTGTGCTGTATGTGTGACATGCTGTACTCACTTACTGTTTGTATCACTAAATTGCACTCTGTGTCTCACACCTAGGTGACTCTGCATATCCCAACCGGCCTTGGTTGCTGAGCCCACTAAGGAATCCCAGGAGCCCGGGTGAAGTCCGCTACAATTATACACATGGGAGGACACGTTGTGTGGTGGAGCGTACTTTTGGGCTTCTGAAGTCTAGATTCTGGTGTCTGGACAAGAGCGGAGGTTCACTACTCTACTCTCCCCAAAAGGTGTGTCAGATTATCGTTGCATGCTGCATGCTCCACAACCTGGCCTTGCGCAAAGAGGTCCCCCTGCTCCGGGAGGATGATGAGCAGCAGATGTCCCCCCCTGCAAACCCACACATGCCCAGTGACGACGATAGTGGAGAAGAGGAAGGTGTTGACCTACGTCAACAGCTCATCGACAACTACTTCCCTTGAGTGTAAGTGACATTGTACAACAGTGACATTGTCTGTTGTCTTTGATGGTATTGGCAATGCATAGAAGAACTTTTTGACTGCTGGCTGTTGTTGGCTCTGTGGTAATGGCTGATGTGTGTGGCACAGGGTATATTTATCCATGTACGTCATGTCTCTGTTGATGTTGTTGCTCATTGTTATGTGTGCTGGTACTTGTACGTTGATGACTGGTGGTGTGTTTTAGCTGTAATGGCATCACCTGACAAGTGAATGTCATTCTCTTGTGTCTTTCTAGGTTCCTTCATCCTCTCAATGCCTCGTCACAATCAGAGCTTGTGGTACATTGGAATCTGAGTTGACATTGTACATACTGTGATAAACATGGAGCTGACACAAAGACATGGGTGTGTAAAGAGTGTTTATTTACAATGTGTATTTGTGCCAGAGAAGTGATCATGTACAAAATTGTGCTAAGTGATTTAATGAGTTCTCAGTGATGGTAAATGAGACGAATAGAGTAGTCACCACATTGATGTGGTCACACAGTCCAACAGACTCCTGCCATCAACATGCAATGTGGGTAAGGACAGTCAACAAAGTCAATGTCAATGGGAACACATGTGCCATCATGGCTGGCTCAGTGATTGCCTGTGGATGGTGCATTGCCACGGGATCCTCCCCTTGTGTTTCTCGGATGTCCCCTCCTGCGTTTGGCAGGGGGGCCTCTGCTGCAGGCTCAGCGGTGTCTGAGGAGTCATTTTGGTGCAGCTCACCCCACTCTGTGGCCGCAACTGAGGTGGTGGGAATATCAGCAGGCGGGCCACTGGAAGGGGGTTGAGCCGTCATTTGGGCCGCATGTCTGTCCCTCAGAACACCCACTAGCTGGCCCATGAGGTCCACAATTTGGCCCATGCGTGTGTCCATGGACCTCAGCAGCAGGCGGAGTTCACGCAGTTCTTCCACAACCTGGCCCATCTGTCCCTGGTTCGTTCGTATGCCCCAAGGACTCTTGCGATGGTGGCCAGGGCTTCGGTCTCAGTGTCCTCCTGTATTTGTCTCCCAGTTGCCCTCCCACCTGCCCTGCTGACATGGACCTGTGGCGGTGGCACTCGACGCACCAGCACACTCTGCCTGGCATCCTCGGATTGTGTGGTGGTGTTGCTAACCACAGAGGCAGGGAGAGTGTTGCAGGCAGCAGTGGTGATGGTGGTGGTGGGGGCCGCACAGGTCATCGTAGCAGGGGTCAGCACTGTTGTTGTTGCTGAGGTGGTGGTGGTGGTGGAGACAATGAGGGCCTGAGACGTGGTGCGCCCTGGCACTCTGGATAGGCCAGGTTGTTGCTCCTCATCCGAGAAACGTAGGGAGTCAGCATCCGAGAGTTCATGTTCCGGGGGGGGGGGAGACAGGCTCTGCAGGTTGGTGGTGTTTTCCGCAGCAGTTGCTTGTGGATCTCCTGTTAAACAGAGGTTAAATGGTCATTGAAGTACACTCCACTAGCTTGGTGTTAGACTTTTGGAGGTTACATTTGATACACCAAAAACTTTACTAGGGGGGCGTGGCTTAGCGGCGAAGCATGATGGCCGCAGCCTAGCGTAGCTCCGCACCAAACCCTTCCTTCCCGCATCTATCCGTACAGATATCCGGTACCTGAGGCGGGATCCGGCTGGCGGAGGCTCTGCTGGTCACGAAGAGCCCAGAGACGTGCCGCAATTGCCGAGGTATCTCCGGACACGACCGAGGTGCGTCGGCGGCCAACACTCGGCCGGAGGCCGGGACCTCGAGTGGCGACGCTACCCAGGTAGGGGTGAGGGCCGGTGGGCGGCGTGGGCTTGGCGCGCCGCTGCCTTGTCCGGGTGCTCCCCCTCCTGGGCCCCCTTGAAACCGGGGATCCGGAGTGGTCGAAGAGATCGTGGAGGGGTGCTGCCCTCTGACTTGGACCTGGGCCTACGAGCTACTGGTGCCGGTTGATTGGGAGCCGGCCCCTCTGCCGGGGGCCCTTGTCTGCACGCCCGGGTTACTGAGTAGTCCGGAACGCAGAAGGCTGGAAGTGGCCCTTGGTGATCCTGTGTCCACGTTCGGGAGGGCGGCAGGCGCGGCGGGTCTAGCTGCCCGCGGAGCCCAAAACAGGCTGGGCGGCACCGGAGTGGGCCTATTCAGGAGGAAACAAGCACCTAAAGGCGGGACCGCCATTTTGGTACAGAATAGCGCCCAGAACACGCGGAGCGACCCATGCTGCTTCATAGTGAGGGGAGCAGAGGGTGAACAAAGAAACCTCGGCGGCGCCGCATCTGGCCCAGAGATACCCGGGGAGGGGTTCCGGAGTGACTGACCGGCGCTGTGGCCGTGGGGCGTCCTGAGTTATGTCGACCTCCAGGGGGCCCAGAGCTACCCAAACCAACAAACTGGACAGATATACCTGCCCTAAGGGTTCTCTACCCGATCAGCAGCAGTCTAGAGACAAGCCAATTGGGGATCTAGAGGGGGGAGTCCCGGAGCCTACATTGAAGGACGTTATGGAGGCCATTGGTGGGATCCGAGCCTCCCTGGAGCAGAGAATGGACACCATATCCTCTGAGGTGATGCTTATCAGGGCGGACCTGGCTACCAACAGAGAAAAGGTCAAGCAACTCGAAATAACAACCACGAGCCTAGTGGAAGACACCAACCAGCTGCAGATCGAAGTTAAGGAGCTGCGGGCGTTCCGCCAGTTCGCCGAAGGGAAGCTGGATGACTTTGAGGGGCGCTCACTGCGTAACAACGTCCGTATCTTAGGCGTGCCGGAAAAAGCGGAAGGCCAAGCTACAGACCTATTCGTGGAGAACCTCATCACAACACACCTCCAGCCGAAAGGTCTGTCAAATATCTTTGTGGTGGAGAGAGCCCACAGAGTGCCCGGGGGCCGCCCAAAGGTGGGGGCACCCCCCCGCCCAATATTGGCCAGACTCCTTAATTATCGCGACAGGGATGTCATACTGCAGGCAGCCAGGGTTGCGCCTCCGCTTAGATGGGAAAACTCTGTGATCACCTTCTTCCCGGACTTCACCCAGGTGGTTCAGAAGCAGCGCAGATCGTTTTTGGCAGTCAAGAAGAGACTGAGGGATAGGGGCCTAAAGTACGCAATGTTATACCCGGCGAGGCTCCGGGTGGAGGCCGGGGGGAAGGTTCTATTCTTTGATGGTCCGGAGGAGGCTGCGGAGTGGCTGGATGACTGGAGAGACCCTGGGGAGCGGGACTCCCACGGACACTAGCTGGCGAGAACTGTCCCACGGGCCGAGCTGTGTGACTGTGAAAGCTGTCGTTCCCCTTCCGTGGACGGATAATCTGTTGTTCGCCCTCCCGCCACATACGGTGGAAGGGGGATAGACACCAGTTTCAGAGCCTCGTCAACACTACTTCCTTCCTAATTTGGACTAAACTACACTCAGGGACAACTTTGTTGTAAGTGACCGGGGAGGGAGGGAGTAGCGGAGCGGAAATTTTCCCCCAATTTTCTTCTTTTAGTATAGCTTTGGGGCGACAGGCACTCTGCATTAAGTGAGTAATGGGCAGTTCTGAGCCCAGAGTGCAAGGGAGCAGGGAGGGGGGAAGTTGGGAGGGGGTTTGGTTGGTTTTTTTGTTTGTTTTGCAGCAACAGGGCACTGAAGATTTGTTACTATCGAGGATTGGTGCTACGTGAATCTCTATGACTACGCACTGGGAAAAAAGTTTTAAATTGATGAGTTGGAATGTTAATGGTCTTGGCGATAAGGTGAAGCGCTGTGTGGTGTTGCAATGTATTAGACGGCATTCCCCTGATGTAGTGCTGCTCCAGGAGACGCACCTAGTGGGGAATACATGTAGAGCCCTGGACCGGTGGGGATACAAGTTAGTGGTACATGCGGGTTTCACTAGGGGATCGCGAGGAGCGGGCATCCTGCTCAAGAAATCCTTCCCAATGACAGTGCAGTCCTCCTGGGTGGACGAGTGGGGGAGGTATGCGGGCATCACGGGACAGTGGGAGGGCTCCACGTTGACACTTTTGTCGGTGTACGTGCCGCCGGGCCTTCAGGGGCAGACATTCGGAGACCTGGGCTCTATCCTCTTGGCAATGCCGCCGGGTTCTCTGGTGGTCGGGGGTGACCTAAACTCTGTAGTTTCTGGCACGTTGGACCGCTGGCCCCCACGTGAGCTCCGTCCCTCAAATCGCTGGCTCCCTGACTTTTTAGAAGCTTTAGGACTCATAGATATATGGCGAGCACGTCACCCTGACACCACTCAATTCACCTTTCACTCTGGTGCCCATAATAGTCAGTCGCGGATCGACTACCTACTGGTCCCTCCAGATCAGCTAACACACATCACCGAGGTTAGGCATATGGCGAGGGTGTCTCGGACCACTCCCCCTCTGGGCTCAAGTGGTCGTTGGTCAGCACAGAGTTGGACGTGTTGCACCCATTAATCCCTGGCACCTCCGAAATCCGGTGGTACGTAAAGCACTGCTCGCTTCGATAGATCACTACTTTCAGGAAAATAAGGGCTCGGTACAGTCCAGTCAGACACTGTGGGAAGCGTTCAAAACAGTGGTGAGGGGTATGCACTTTCACAAATTGCGGGGGCGCGGAAAGAAAAAGTGAGGGAGGAGGTTGAGCTGGAAGGCGAGATCTCTCGTCTGGAAGAGGAGACAACGGGAGGGTCCAACCAGGACAGGCTTCATGTCCTTCAACTTAAGAGAGACAACTACAAAGCCTTGGTGACTGATAAAGCCAAAGTAATGGGACGGGAGACGCAGGGTAGGATCTATGACCAGGGAGACAAGGCGGGAAAGTTAATTGCCTGGCTGGACAAAAAGAACTGGCTAGTAGACTGGTGCCGGAGCTCCGTGATGGAACTGGACAGTCGATTACTGAGCCCCAAGCGATCGCAGATGCCTTCGCAGCCCATTACGAGGAGACATATACCTCGCAGGCACCATACACACAGCATGACTCCCAAGCCCTCCTCGCGGATATTGCTCTCCCAACATTGTCGGACACTGACAGAGACTACTTGGAGGGCGTCCTTACCGCGGACGAGATCGCCCAAGCGATTAGGAGTCTGAAGTCGGGGAAAGCGTCGGGGCCTAATGGGTTGCCGATCGAATTGTACAAACTTCGGCCTGACATGATCGCCCCATACATGTGCGCGATGTTTGAGGAAAGCAGGGAAAGGGGGAACTGCCACGAGACCAACGACTGGCGACCCTGGTGACGATACATAAGGAAGGCAAGTCTAGATTGGATTGTGCCTCCTATCGGCCAATCTCCTTATTGAACGCCGAACCAAAGATCTTAGCTAAACTCCTCGCTCTCAGGTTGGGCAAAGTGATCAGCGGACTGGTTCATCCGGACCAGTCTGGCTTTATGCCACAGCGCAATACTGCCCTTAACTTGCGCAGGGTGCATGGAGTGCTGGGGAGGGTTGACACTATTCAGGAGGCGGCGGCGATAGTGTCCTTGGATGCCTTAATGGCGTTCGACACAATGGAGTGGCCGTACCTATTCGCAGTCCTGGTGAAAATGGGGTTTGGTCCCCGGTTTATCCAATGGGTACAGCTCTTGTACTCAAACCCCTTAGCACAAGTAGTGGTGAACAACAAGAAGTCGGGGGTTTTCGGCCTTGGTAGGGGGACTCGGCAAGGCTGTCCTCTCTCCCCGCTCCTGTTTGCCCTGGCGCTGGAGCCTTTGGCCTCCTGGATTCGGAGGAATCCGGTGCTGCGGGGACTTAAGTGGGCGGAGTCGTGGGAAGACCGCATTTCTCTGTACGCAGATGACATCCTCCTGTTTCTGGCCTCCCCAAAGGCGTCCCTTACAGTGGTCCTGGACATATTTGCAATCTTTGGTAGGTACTCCGGATACTCGATTAACTGGGGTAAATCCATCCTGTATGTCCTCCATGGACCTTCCCCTGCTCTCCCCAGAGGGTGTCCGGTACAGATCACCACCACGGGATTCAAGTATCTAGGCATCTACATCACGACAGACCCCGCTGGCAGGTACGCCCATAATCTCCTCCCGCCCCTGCAGCGCTTCCAGAAAGACTCGGAGCGTTGGAAGGCGCTCCCACTCTCCATGTTAGGTAGGGCGTCCCTATTCAAAATGATGTCTTTGCCGCGCTTCCTCTATGTGTTACAGAATACGATGGACATTGTCCCCTCCAGCTATTTTAAAAAGATCGAGAGCTTGCTGAGAAGCATGTTGTGGAATGGCCGGCCGCGAATAGCACTCCCCAAATTATATCTTGCTTGGTACGATGGGGACATCGGGCTGCCAGATCTTAAAAGGTATTATTGGGCGGCACACCTGGCTGCCATCAATCATGGGACGTACAGGAGGCCTGACGATCCTGGCTATGCGCTGGACAGATGGCTGCTGCCGGGGGGACCTATGCCAGGGCCTTGAACACACGAAAGGGAAACTTCAATTAACAGGGCCGACCAGGCACTCGGTGCAGATTTGGCAGGCAGCCACAAGAAGTCTGGGATGGGAAGGCAAACCAACACTAGCCACCCCCTATGGGACTCAGACCTTCTTGGTAACCTATGGAAAACAAAGGGCTTTGACAGGTGGGACCTCATAGGCATCTCCAGGATCGGCGATCTATGGGTTAAAGGGGAGGTTAAGCCTTTCGCTACTCTACAGCAAAAACACGAGCTGGCGGGCTCAGAGCATTTTCGGTACCTGCAGGTCTGACACGCTCTGCAGACTTGTCTCCCCAAGGGTGATGATCCTCCTGAGTCTACCCCCCTGGAGGACAGGATTTTAGATGGGTACTTGTCCACAAAGGCTATTTCCCTCACATACAAAAAGTTGATCAATAACTCCGCTGACCCCTTACGCCTGCTGCGAGAAAAGTGGGGAAAAGACGGGCTGATGCTGGAAGATGAGGATTGGGTGGAGGCGGTCGCTTCCCCACGAGAGGTCGCCATATCAGCTAGATTGCGTTTGGTTCAGCTTAAGATCCTGCACCGCGTTTATATGACCGGGCCTCAGTTACTGAAAATGGGTAGGGCGACAGATAGTAACTGCAGGAGGGGCTGTGGACGTGTGGGCACTCTCATGCACATACTCTGGGAGTGTCCGCTGATTCAGGGATACTGGAGCAGAATACATGATGTCCTTAGAGGGATCCTCGAACTGGAGATTCCCCTGGAGGCCAAGAGGTGTCTCCTGAATGTGTGGGAACCTACAGACCTCAACAACACTCGCATCACATGGGTTACCCTGGGGTTGATGGTTGCGAAGCGAAATATTGCTCAAATGTGGGGGTCCACAACAACACCGACCGTGTCAGCCTGGAAAAGAGACATGGATTGGTGCATGTTTCGCGAAAAAGACAGTGTACGTGTCTAGGGGGTGTCCCCGGAAATGGCATCGCATCTGGGACGACTGGAATGGGTATAGGGGTGGTATTTGTTCTCCTCCGGTTGCCCAACCCCGGGAAGATCCCTCATCGCCATAATATTGTCGTCATTCTATGCATATATTTTCATTTAAATTTGTTAAACAATCCTGAAACCTACTGTACGATGTATACAATGGTGCCCTGCCATGTTGATGCTGCTTTTGTTTAATAAAAAGAATTATAAAAAAAAAAAAAAACTTTACTAGGCAATCACTTGGTATGGCTGCAAGATATTGAGCATCATGATATGATGTTGAGGTACATACATTACTTGCACATGGTGTGACATGTAAATTGAAACCATGTGCCACGTACAGATTGAGTGATTACAAGGACGTCATCATCTGACGACTTGCGGCACATCAACTTTATGTAATGCGTCTTTTTTGTTTGCTCATCATGGAATCAATTTCAGCTAGATAAGAACTAGCCTTTGTGATGTTATACATACCTTTTTCATATCATGTACTTAGCTATGTTTGCCAGATTGACCATGCATGTTTTGTGTTGATATGGGCCTTCATGCTCTGACACCATGGCACTTACACATTGCATTTTGGGCTGTGCATGATTGTGCCATGAATTACTTTCACATGTGACTTGGTGAGTCAAAGTTTTACTTCTGTGACAGTTACGTGTGCTTTGCTGTCTGCACACTGGATGTGTCTTTTGGATCTATGCCAAGTTGGCTGACATGTGAGTGCTGGTGTGGTCATATGGCTCAATGCATTTTGAGAAGGATGGCAGGGTTCATGCACTTACTACCTACCTGTTAGGTGAAGGTGAGCAATGCAATGGCTGCCACATGGTTGTGGATGGGGAGAGTGCTCCATCCTGCTGAGCTGTGGGACAAGGGGGCCTGGTGGGAGTTGTAGTGATGGCTTCCCCCCCACACATACCCTCCCTGTTGAGAAGGCTACCTACCTGTTAGGTGAAGGTGAGCAATGCAATGGCTAACACATGGTTGTGGGTGGGGAGAGTGCTCCATCCTGCTGAGCTGTAGGACAAGGGGGCCTGGTGGGAGTTGTAGTGATGGCTTCCCCCCCACACTCCCCTCCCTGTTGAGAAGGCTACCTACCTGTTAGGTGAAGGTGAGCAATTCAATGGCTACCACATGGTTGTGGGTGGGGGGAGTGCTCCATCCTGGTCAGCTGTGGGACAGGGGGCCTGGTGGAAGTTGTAGTGCTGGCTTACCACACACACACACACACCCCTCCCTGTTAAGCAGGCTACCTACCTGTTAGGTGAAGGTGAGCAATGCAATGGCTACCACATGCTTGTGGGTGGGGTAGTGCTCCATCCTGGTCAGCTGTGGGACAGGGGGCCTGGTGAGAGTTGTAGTGCTGGCTTTCCACGCACACCCCCCCTCCCTGTTGAGAAGGCTACCTACCTGTAAGTTAGAGTAGTGCAATGCAATGGCTACCACATGGGTGTGGGGAGTGCTCTATCCTGGTCAGCTGCGGGACAGGAGGCCTGGTGGGAGTTGTAGTGATGGCTACCTGTACACATGCCCACATGGAAATGTTGCTGGCTACCTTTGGGGTGATTCAGAGGAAGGGAATGTTAAATCAGTGAGACATGTGTTGGGAAGAGTATGTAGTACGTTGGTGCATTTATGTTTAGAAAGTGTAGCTTTCTAGTTGTGTGAGACAGTACATTTCAGTGTAATGGGGGACATGTGTTGGTACTTACCAGCCTCCACTCCCCCGGGTATTCCTGTGAGACTCTCTGGATGCAATATGGCAAGCACCTTCTCCTCCCATTCGTTGAATGTCAGTGGTGGAATGGGAGGGCCACCACCAGTCCTCTGAGCCAGCTCATGGTTCTTGTTGGCACGCTCTTTCACCCTGGTCTTGAGGTCATGCCACCTCCTCCTGATGTCCTTCAGGGTGCGCGGGGTGGTCCCTACTGCATTGACTTTGTTGACTATCCTTGCCCACATTTGATTTTTTCTGGCTACTGGTGTCTGTTGGACCATGCTTCCAAACAAATGTGGTTCTACTCTGATTATCTCATCTACCATGACTGACAACTCATTGTCAGTGAATTTGGGCATCTTCCTCTGTGCCATGGTGTGTGATGTGCAAATGGGTGAGAAGTACAGGTGTGGAGGTGGTGGAGGTGATGTGCGTGGTGTGTGTGTGGTTGTGATGGTGTGTTGTGTGCAGATTTGCCTCTCCTTGGTGCTTTGGGGTTGTGCCCTTCAGTGCTGGAGTTGTGCAAAGGATTGTGGGCAGGGAAGCGGCTGGTTTTATACTCAGCTATGTGGGTGGGTCAAAATTGAGTATTCATGTCAGGTGTGTTGTGTGGGTTGACATGGGATTTGTATTTTTTATTTGCCATCGGGATGTGTCATTGGTGTGTATTTGGTGTCTTTTGAGGCTGAGCCAGATTTATAGCCACACTTGGTAGTCTTATTGTGTGGTTGCTTTCGACCGCCATTACTCTTCCGGAGCGACCGCGGTGGTCGGAATACAACAGCGCTTCCGCCGGCTCTCCCATTCATCAATTGTTGCGATCGTGGCGGTCGGAAACAACTGATCGTTCCACTGTCACCGCAACCGTATCCTAATTTCACGTACGGTCAATCCGCTGGTCGAACTACGGTTTTGGGTCTTTCCGCAGCAAATCTGACCTCCGCGGACGGATTTTCACCTGCTCTGCACGGTCCCGGCGGAGTTTCGTGGAATCCCTCCGCCGCGGTCCGATTTTTCTGGCGGTTCATCCTAATCTGACCGCCGGTTTTCCCGTGGTACATGCGGACAGTTAATTTCCGCTACCACGGCGGTCGGAATTGTTTTCCGACCGCCATCCTAATCAACCCCTTAGTTTGAATTAGCAGTCACATATCGTCTTTCAGTAAATCTCTGAAGTTGAATTATTTTTTCTGAAACATCAGTTTACCAGTTTCTGTTTTTTTTTAATATAAACTTCATAAACTTTATGGGTTGGATATTATAGGACTGCTGAAGTTGATATTTATTTGTATCTTGGCAGCAACACATTTTGGTTGCCAAAATGAATATCATCACCTTTCGAGTCCTTTCAATCAGGGAGAACAAAAATATATTAACAAACCCACAGAAGTTTATTATGACAGGGCTAACTACCAAGGCTCTCTTCTTCTTTAGTGAAAGCTTCAAAGAAATGAATTGTATATACTTAATTAGTTTAGAGCCGCACATTCACACATACTTGGAGAATGGAGACAGAAGGAATCTCACAAACATTGGGTTCATTTGGATTAGACAATGGAAGACAGAGCCCTTTGGTAGGATTTGTAGCTAGTACGGCAACATAGACCACTTAATCTTTTGATATGCTCAAGAAATTAGTCTTTATCTTTTTGAAGACAAAGGGTTTGTTTTTAAACATGTATAAATCTTGAGCCTCCTTGTTGAAGATCGGGAGTGGCATATAAGGCATTCTGGAGCAACCAATAATGTGATGGATGCCATGCTTTAATTATTCTTAGCCCCTGGCAAACACTTGGGGCCACATTGCCATCATTTGTCCCTCACTATGCTCCTTTAGACAGAGCATAGCCATATGCAAATCATTTTCGGACTTGCTTCAGTAGGACCAGTCTAGTCCAAACTGCAAGACTACAACCACTCCAAAAAGATTACAAGCAACTCCAGGCAGGTTTCAGTTTATATAGGCACCAACAGTGAGGTAAAACTTGAGTACTGTGGCAAAATGAATGCGGGATGCGTGTCTTAGCATCTACATCGCACATAAAGTGTTTTCTACAACAAACAAAATGATGGATGGAATGCCTGAATTAATCTCAGGCACTGGTGATTGCTCGGGTCACAAGCCGTCCATAGGTATTTGCCCACTATGCTACTTTAGAGAAAGACCAGCCAGGTGCAAAACAGAGCCTAGTCAGATGCAAATCAGTTCTTGTCCTGCTCCAATAGGTACATCTCAGCCCCCCCTGTCAGGCCAAGTCCTCTTCACATGGGAACACAAGCAACCCCAGACCGGTTTCGACCTTCTTATGCCTTGTCAGTGAAATATAGCTTGAGCCCTGCAACAGAGTGTATGGGTCCAATGCATGGGTAAGCCTGACACACTGTATTCTGCAATAAACAACAAAGTGCTAGATGGAATATGTCAATTAATCTCAGCCCCTGGTGATCGCTCAGGTATGGATTCCAGCCTATCATTTTTCACCCACCATGAACTTTGAGCAGAGACCAGCCATACACAAATCAACCTTGCTCCTTCTCCAGTATGAATAGTCCAGACTGAACGCCAAGCCACATCCCCTCCATATGGAAATAAAAGCAACACCAGGCCGATTTCAGCCTACTTAAGCCTTGCCAGTGATGCATAGCTTGAGTCCAGTGGCACTGTGAGCAGGGGACTAATGTCGAGGCATACCAGCCTCACTTAGGGCTTCATCAACAGCCAAGAAAGTAATGGATGAAATGCTTGAATAAACCTCAGCCACTGGGAATCGCATGGGCCTCATTCCAGTCCTTCTTTTTTCTCCCACTATTTTACTGTAGATAGAGACCATCGATACTAAATCAATCTTGGGCCTACTCCAGTGTGAACAGTCCAGCCTGAACTGCCAGGCCAGGTCCTCTCCAGACGGGAACACAAGCAATCCCAGAGTGGTTTCAGTCTACTTTGACCTCATCAATGAGGTACAGCACGAGTCGTGTGGAACAGTGAGCACGGTACCCACGTCTGGGGATACCCATCACACTTAGGACATCTCCTACAACAAACAATGTGATAGATCAAATACGTGAATTGATCTCAGCCACTGGTGATTGCTCAAGGCCACATTCCAGTCTATCGCTCCTCTCCCACTCTAACTTGATAGGCAGAGATCAGCCATATACAAATCAGCTTTGGACTAATAAGAACAATCTAGCCCAGAAGGGCAGGTCTGTTCACTCCCAGAAGCGAATACAAGCAATCCTAGGCCATTTTCAACCTACTTAGGCCTCATCAGTTAGGAATAGCTTGAGTCCTGTGATGCAGTGAGCAAGGAACCCATGCCTGTGCAAATCTGTTGCACAAAGGGTTTCTCCTGTAACATACAACAAAGAGATCGATGGAATGCTTGACATAATCTCAACCAGTAGTGATTGCATGGGCCATATTCGAGTCCATTCTTTTTCCACCCACTATGTCACTTGCCTTACACAGATCAGTCTTGGTTCTGCTTCAGTAGGAACAATCCAGCCCACACTGCCAGGCCAGATCCCTTTCATGCTGGAACACAAGCAACCCTAAACTGATTTTGGACTCCTTAGACTTCATTAGTGAGGCATTAAGTATAGCCGGAGCCGACCTGGCCTGGCAGTTTGGACTAGACTGTTCTCACAAGAACGCTTCTCCCTGTCTCCATTTCACAGTATCCTCCGCTCTAGACCTACCTTCTTTTATAACTCTTCTTCTTGACCTCACAACTGCCTCACTCTTCTCTCTGTGTCCTCCTTCTTATCATCCTCCCCTATTCCTCAAATCCCTCCTACCTTTCTAAACATCTAATACTTTCATCTTGCATCCTCCTATTTCCCATAGCAATGACCCAAGTGCAGAGCTACACAAAGACACATGGGTGCAGCAGGTAAAGGCCTATTTTTCTTTATTCTTTACTACTCAGCAGCCATCTGCAATCGCCATTGAAATTCTTTATTTCCTAGACCCTTAAGCCAAGCTTTTCAGACCCATTTGTTTGTTTCTAGATACAAAATGATGAAGTTGCCTTTATTGTGATGCCAATATTATGAGTCAGTTGACTCATTGTTAACCTGTGGGCCTCCTGCCAATTAGTTGTGGTACTAGTGTCAGGAAACGGATGGAGGTGCCATTAAGTCAGATCTCAGTGTGGGAAAACATTACCATGAAGCCATTTGCACTGAATCACTTTCTGCAAAGGAAAAGCTTTCGGTCACTGTAGAGTGATGACTGGGTGACTAGATTGAGGCTGTGCGTGCAGACAATGCACTGCGTGACAGAGGTCCAGCAGTGATTTATGTTTCCCAGTAGAAACCAGAGAAACAGCAGTTGTCTTAGATTTTTAAATATAACTTCCCTCATGGTTCACTGCGTCTTTTCTAGGCAATCATGGTACAACTTTGCTGCAGCCAGGGCTTCATTATATGGATGTTGACTTTCAGGGGCCCTATCACATAAAGGGTGCACTTCCCCTGTTTACACCACAGCGCACCCTCAAACAGGTGCGCTGTGTGCAAAATATTTATGTTGAATGTGTTGCCCTCAGGGCAGTTGCAAACTCTTGCTGCCCTGGGGGCATATCATTCAAGTGAAATACTGAACGGCTTTGTAGCAGCTGCTCTGTGTTTCACTGTGCAGGCAGCAGCCCGCTGCACTTTTAAGAAGGGAGAGAGATACCCTTGCAGGTGGGTGCAGTGAGTGACTGCACCCGCCAACAAGGGGATATCTGGAGGCACATAGGATCCCCTTCACCCCCCTCCAGAGGACTGCCATCAGTGGGAGCACTGGCATTGCGCCACCTTTTTGTGGCACACTGTCAGTGGCTTTGCACCTACGTCTATAATATAATGTAAACAAAAACATCTATAATACGGCGCAGGAGCAGAGGTAAAAAGATTCCCTCATTTGTGTGGGGCCACATCCCCATGCAAAAGATGGAGCGCCGTCTTGAGATAGCGCCAGTGCTAACTGTATTACAGAAGGGGCCACACAAGCATCTGCTGCACCTTCTGTAATACAAGAGTGCCCCAGGGCTCACAAAGCGGGTGCACATGTCTGTTGCCCCCCCCCAGGAGCACTTTCTATAATTCGGCCCCAGATGTCAAGAACTCAAGATCCCCTCTTGCATCCTAAATAAACTTTTTAAAACTATTTATTAAACATTAAATTTGAACTGTAAAGGCTGGTTTATAATTACCTGCATTCTTGTATGATCTGTCACGAGTTCTTGGGAAGGAACAGGGCAGATATGTAATAGGATGTGGCACGAGTATATATATTAATGAACAATGTGAACAAGGTATTAGATTTCCAGTCTGTGTATATATTGATAAGAGTAGGGAAGTGCAGGATAGTAATATTGTTCAATATTTTTCAGTTTTATGGAAATAAAGTAGAAACTATTGGCAATTTCCACAAAAGAGCATCTAGTGACACAGCTTGAGGTATTTATTCTAAACATAGGGAGAGGAGTAAGTGTACAAGGATTTTGATATTTATGTTCCCTTTTTTAGCATTCAAGAATTCTCAGTTACCTATTGAAGCAGAGAGATTTAGTTATTTAGAGATACTGCTAAGGTGTATGTGAGTGTGTTACCCAGTGGTGGTCTCCACTGGGTAGTTATAGTGAGGTCAGCGGTTTCATAGGAAATACATTTTTTATGTTGCTAATATCTTTGGTACTGTTTGACAAATCTTTCCCAAAAAAGTGCTCTTTTTTGCCTACTTTGTGCATGGAAAGTTTTGGGGTAATCTGTCAAGTGGGGGGGGGGGGGGGTGGTGGTGGGGTGAAGAACAAGGGGGGTTTCCAAAATGCAAAATAGCTATTCATTTCCCATAGACTTTTCTAAGAAGCACTACCGCAAAAACTACAGGCGGAATTACACCAAAAAGGAAGGAAGCTAGATCTTGGTCCACAGATTGTGCTTTTTGTGATTTGGTGGAAATCCGTTCAGTAGTTTTAGAGAAAACAAGGTTTAAAAATATTTTTATATCTGGACGGTAGGGTCTGCAAGAGTCTCGCAAGGGTCTCATGGGAGTGGCAGTTTAAAAATAGAGCATTCTGATTGTCCCAGGGAGCTTTTTTTCCTTTAGGCCACCTCGCTCCCGCAGGAGTCAGACTCCAAGCGATCTGATTGGCTGCCAGAAACATGAGAAAAATGCTGCTGGCAGCCATTACAGGACTCAGGGACTTATTCCTATGTCCTGAAGTTTAAAAAAAAAAAATGGTATAAGGGGCAGGACAGGGAAACTCTGACCCATGGAGCGGGACCAAGAGAGACCCCCCCAGGGCCAAAATTGTTTAAAAACTTCACATTTTTCTACCATCCTGCAGGAGTCCTGTGGGATGACAGCAAAAAAACACAAAATGGTGGCCGCCATTTTGCAATATAAATATGGGGAGGGGGCATCAGTAGGGCCTGGGGCCTAGTATTTTAAGGGGAGGTGGTGCGAGGACCCGCTCTCTGAGCTGTTTTTGGCCCTGGGGACCCCATCCTCCAGGCCCTAATTTGTTAATATAAGGGTACGGGGCGCGTGGCCCCCTCCCTAGCCATTTTCGCCCCAGGAACCCCATCCCTTGGGGGCCCAATGTATTCATTAAGGGCAGGGGGTGCGCAGCCCCCCTTTCCAAGCCTTTTAAAAGGCCCTGGGGACCCACCACCAGGGCCGTAAGTTACATTAAAAGGGAGAGGGGTCACCTGGCCCCCTATTCCCTGAGCCTTTAATGGCCCCAGGGACAACATTCCCTGCAGTAGTTTTCCTGTCTGTACTACACCGGGAAGAGAAATATGTTTGCCCCCATCTGGCAGGAGCATTTTCAAATCTCCCACCAAACGTGAGCAAACACTAAGTCTGCTCCCAGCCGGTGAGAGATTTAAAAATGCTCCCACCGGCTGGGGCAGACTTGTGAACTGTTTCCGCGCCTGCACTGATGCGGGCAGGAAACAGAACAACATATTGTTCCCCACCTGGAGAGTGCAGCATAAATAGTTGATCCCTCTGGGCGGGAGCAATGGCTGCTCCCGCACCATGTGGGAAGCTGGCTGGGGCCGCAGAGCCCAGGAGCTCCTACCATGGCCCGAACCTGTTGGTCAGTGGGTGCCAGTGCTCGCTATGCCCTGAACCCGGTCCCAGGATGCTTGTTTTCAGGTCCAGGGAGTACCTGCCTGGCGTACGGCCAAAGCTGTGCGCAGTATGGGGTTGGCTGCCTGCGGGGATGTGGAAGCAGGTCCTGGCTGCAAGACAGGCCCTGCAGCTAACCTCACACCACACACGACCAAAGGCCATGCACATCAAGGTGTTGGCTGCTTATGGGTGGCAGTGTGCAGGGAGTTAGCTGCAGGACATGGCTGCAAGCCAGGCCCTGCGGCCACCCCATACTGCATATGACGAAACACTGTGCGCAGCAGGGGGTGGCTTTACTTATGGTAATAAAATATTACTTCACATTAAAAAACTACTGCAAAAACAAAGGTGTGATTACAAAATCATTTTTTGTTTAAAAAAAATATTAGAAGTGAACTGAAAAATCCAAAGTTTAAAGTAACGTTATAGTTAGGTGAATATGTCAATGACAACATTAACGCTTTGAGTTTAAAAGTTTTGAGATCTCATGAGTGATGTCATCAGTGATGCAACTGACCATGTCATGAGTGATGTATAATGTGAGGTCATAAGCATTGCAGTGGCGTAAGTTATACTTAGCTCAGGTAACTATAACTGCTAAATTTCACTGGTTTTCTATAACGTCCCTGTAACCATTGTTTTTTTCAGTGAATTTATAAGGATTTTTGAATTTATTTCCTAACTATAAGGTTCCTGTAACCTTTGGTTTTTTAAGTGAATTTCAATGATTTTAACTGGTAGTCATGTTTGCAGAGTGGTGGAGAAAGGGGGCGGGCCTCCAACCAGCTCTCAGGAATCCTGCTGTGTCGAACTTACTGGATGTAATAGGAGGGATTCTGGGCCCCAAGGACCCTCTGCAACCATTTCATCCCCCAACCAGCAGTGCACCAGGAGGCGAGTTTACAGAGTGGTGGAGAAAGGGGGCGTGGCCTCCAAAGACCTCTCAGCAATCCCGCTGTGTGTTATGTTATTTATATTTCTAAAGTGCAACGGTTACCTGAGGGTGTCTTGGTGCTAGCTACTACCATCTGAACACAGGTTGACATGGAAATCCTACTTGCTGAAAAGCCAGGTTTTTAGTCCTTTACTAAATGCCATTAAATCAGTGGCGGTTCTGATGTGGAAAGGAAGTTCATTCCAGGCCCTTGCGGTGCCGGTGACAAAGCTTCTCCCTCCCCAGTTGACTTTTTTAATGGGGGGTACTATCACCATCTTAGCTCCTGAGTAGCGGAGGGCTCTTTTAGGGACATACCATTGAAATTCTGGTCCTATTCCTTGAAGGGCTTTAAAGTCGGTACATAGGGATTTAAAATGCACCCGTTGTCTAACTGGTAGCCAATGAAGCCATTTAATTTCCTTGGTGAGTGATACAAATTTTGGCGTGCTAGTAAGCAGTCTAGCTGCCGTGTTTTGCAAAAGTTGGAGTATGTTTAAATGTCGCTCTTGAATGTTCAGGTAGATGCCATTACAATAATCCAACCTTGAGAGAATGAGAGATGTTAAACTATGCATTGACTGTCCTCCGGCAGAAAAGGCATTATTTTCTTAATCATTCTTAGAGAGGGAAAGGTCGCTGATGTAATGGCATTTATCTGGTCCCCAAAAGTGAGTTTTTCGCAAACTAAAACTCCCAGATTTTTTGCTTTCCTGGTAGGTTTTGGAAGGGTGCCTAATTCTTCCGGCCACCAATCAGGAGTCCAGAAGCTGGCATTATTTCCAAAGATGATGACCTCAGTTTTGCTCGAGTTTAACTTCAAGCAATTCTGTGTCATACACATCTTGACTGATTTCATGCAGTCATAAAACCTCTGACCCTTATCGGATTCCTGACCTGGCAGCAGAGACACCACAATTTGCATGTCTTCCACATATGAAGTGAGATGAAAGCCAAAGAATCTGATCAGGGCAGCCAAGGGGGACAAGTAAACATTAAAAGGAGTAGGGCTAAGGGATGACCCCTGTGGCACTCCACAAAGTAAGGAAAAAGGTTTTGAGCAGAATTTGTCCAGCGCCACAATTTGAGTTCTTTCAGTTAGGAAGGATTTCAGTAGCTTCCAGGCTTTGCCCTGAATCCCGCAGGCCGGCAAACGGTCCATCAGAAGATCATGATGGACCCTATCGAAGGCCGCAGAGAGATCCAGCATAATCAGTGCAGCATTGCCTCCCTGATCCAGGGCTTCCCTTATTTCTTCGGTGGATTTTATAAGGGCAGACTCTGTGCTATGTCCTTCCCTAAACCCATATTGAGTAGGATCTAAAATATGATTTACCGGGAGAAAGGCACTGAGCTGTGTATTCATGGCTTTCTCCACCAATTTAGCCGGCAATAAAAGGTGGGAGATTGGCCGATAGTTATTAGGATCCTTAGGGTCTAAGTTTTGTTTTTTCAACAATGGAAGGATTGATGCTATCTTCCAAGTTTTGGGGAAATGCCCTGACTCAAACATGGCATTAAATAAGGAAGTAAGCGAGATGGCAAGAGGTTCAGGGGCTAATTTGATCACAGAAAACGGACAAGGATCATAAGGAGAGCCTGACCTAATAGAGGCGAGTAGATTTAAAGTGCCTTTAGAGGACTATGGAGCAAACTTATCAAGGGTAGGCAATAAGTCAGCTGCTATTTTGGCCCTTGCAGTTAGAACATCCGTCCCTCCCATCGGGGAGAATCTAAACAACAAGAAGATAAGCTCCACCTTCTGCAAGAAGAAAGTGGTGATTTCCTCACATAACTCTTGACTACTCTGAATTTTAGGTGGAGAGGGGAAGCCAATCTAGATACAGTCCTGAAGAGTTCTTTGGTTGAATATTTGGCCAGCTTAATTTGATTTGCAAAGAATGATATTGTATTAAATAAAAGCCTTTTGTAGACCGTAAGACTTTGTTTATATAATTCTTTCTCTGCTTCGTTGTATTCTCTTCTCCAGTTGCATTCTAGACGCTTGCAAATGAGTTTTTGTTCCCTTAGTTCCACAGAGTACCAGGGAGCTGTTTGTTGGGATCGTTTGGGGTGCAGAATTTTCACAGGGGCTAGTTTTTTGCAGGCTGTCTCCACCCACTTTCTATGACAAATAGTGGCCTCCTCAACCTCTGTTAGCAGCGAGCAGGCGGTCATGGTGAGAAGGTCTTCTAACTCTGTGCCCCTAATTTTATTCCATGCTCTTAGTTCTATCTGACACTTCGGGGCCCCAGTGCTATTGTGTAGGTCGGGAGGCACCAACTTGAACTGAATTGCTACGTGGTCTGTACAGGCAAGTGGCAACAACCCAGTACAGGTTAGCTGTGGATGATTAGAAAAAATCCCATCCAAAGTATGGCCTGCAACATGAGTGGGACCTTCTACACGTTGCCTTAAATCAACGCTACTCAACACATCGACAAGAGCGGTTGTGTCAGGGTCAGTAAGTGCTTCCAGATAAAAGTTAAAATCCCCAAGAATGGTAAATGAATCAGAGCAGTGCCCATCCTCTAGCAGGGTTTCAACTAAAGCTAGAAATGTGTTCCTAGGTCCTGGTGGTCTGTGTGGGACTTACTGGAGGTAACAAGAGGTCTTATTGGCCCCCAAGGACCCTCTGCAGGCAAGTGGACTTCATCCCGCAACCAGCAGTGCGCCAGGAGGCACGTTTGCAGAGTGGTGGAGAAAGGGGGCATGGCCTCTAAAGTCCTCTCAGAAATCCCACTGTTTGGGACTTACTGGAGGTAACAGGAGGGCTTGTTGGCCCCCAAGGACCCTCTGCCAAGGGGACTTCATTCACCAACCAGTTGTGCGCCAGGAGGCTCGTTTGCAGAGTGATGGTGTAGGGAGGCAGGGCCTCCGACGACTTGCCGGTCTTTTTTAAAACATTATTAATGGAGGAAGGCCCCTGGGGACACTATCCCCAGGGCACTGCCTTTTTATTGAAAGAAAAACCAGAGGGGGGCCGCACCCCACTCACAGGCCGGTTTCGGCCCCAAGAACCCCATCTGCCAGGACCCGGTCTGAATTGTGGGTGCCCTAGTCCCACCCAGGGTACCCACTGCCACTGATGGGGAATGTGAGGGAGCCTAAAGGCCCTCACGGTCCCTGCCAGCTCCCCGCCTCCTGCAGGAGCCGGCATTGCTTTTACACTAGGCCTGGGCGTTGAACTCCGCTCCGTTCGCGGAGTTTGCAGAGTTTTCTGCACTTTGCGGAGCGCAAGAAAACCCCGCTTCGCGTAGTCCCTGCTCGCGCTCGTGAACGGTAAGTTCGTGAGTGCGAGCTGCCGCTCGGGTAGAATTTCTACCCGAGCAGCAGAAAGACCAGCGCGAACAGCAGTTCGCACTACACTCCGCCACTTGCGGAACTTCGCTGAGTTTTTTTGTAACTTCGCAAAGTTTCACGTAGCAAAACTCCGCAAACTACGCCCAGGCTTATTTCACACAAAGGGAGCAGCTAACATGCGGCTCCCTGTGTGCGAAAGCAATTGTGCTTCACTTTGAGCAAGCAAAAGCAAAATTCTCTTGCTTGCTCAAAGCGGAGCACAGTTTGCTATGGCTGGGTGGAAGCGTTAAAGCTCCCGCCTAGCCATAGCAAACAGCTATGTCGTGGGGGTGGACAGCACCCCACATATCAGGAGCTGGCCCTGGGGGGGTGGTGCTCCCCAGGGCCATCTATGTCTCCAGGAGGAGGGCCCGTGGCCGCCCTCCTTGCTTAAATTTTGCCCCAGGGATGTGGTGGTCCCCAGGGCTGCGGGGTGGTCCATGCAGCCCTCCGCTTTGTTTATACATAAAGCCCCAGAGCTGTGGTGGTCCTTGGAGCTGGGAGGGTTACAAGAGGCCCCCCGTTTATAAATATATATGCCCCGGTGAGGTGGTGGTCCCCATAGCAGCGTGGGAGGCCATACGGGCCTGCCCTGAATTTATTTGAAAAGAAGCCCCAGTGAGGTGGTGTTCCTCAGGGCATTAGTAAGCGCCAGGAGGGGGGGCCATGCACCCCCCTCCTGTAATATGCAAATGACCCCAGGACCTGGCCCACTTGGGGGCCGATTAGTTATGAAGCACGGGAGCCCGAGCTTTGGTTTTTTCTTTGTATTTTTGGTGGGATTTGCGAATCCAGCACGACTCCAGCTGAATTTGTTTGTTTTTTTAAAATGCTTTTTTGACCCTGCGGTGTCCCTGTCAGACCCCCACCCTCCCAAGAGGCCTATGGAGTCAGGGTGTTTATACCCTGCCCCCTTTTCTTTTTTCTTTAAGTTTTTTCCGTGACTCGGTTCAAGCCGAGTCACGAGATGGCTGCCAACACTTCCTGGTTTGAAGTGTTGGTGACCAATCAGGTTGCAGCACAAGATCGTGGGGAGGGTTGTGAACCCTTCGCATTCCCAGTTATTTACCTGAAAAACCTTTAAATAACTCCGCAACTACTGAATGGATTTACATTAATTCACAAAAAGGTCGCTTTCTAGACCAACACCTACCTTTCTGCCAAATTTGGTGTAATTCCTTTAAGCAGTTTGGGCTGTAGCCTTGTCTAAAGTTTCCTACGGAAATTAACATGGGGAAAATGTGTTTTGGGACCCCCCTTTTTCCCAGCTCCCGCTTGATGGATCACCCCGAAATTTTCAAGACAGCAGCTGAAGTGAACGACAAACTAGTTTAGAAAATTACGCAAGGATTCGTCAAACGACGCCAAGGTTATTGGTAAATGCTAAAACTGAAACTACATCCTAACTATAACTACCTACTGGTGACCACTAGTAGGATATATATATATATATATCCCAAAACACAAGGTTGCTCACAACGAAGACGCGCTCACAGAAAGGTTATGACTTCTTTAATGAGATTTGCAGCAGGACCAGCAGTCGGCAAGTACCACATTCAATACGGTCTAACGCGTTTCAGGCATCTCCTCCCTTGTTCACAGACCTAGAAAACAAGCATACGGGAATGTTGCAGTCCCACCTCTTTTCAACCATAAGTGAAAGTTCCGCCCCAAGTGGGTGTCATGTGACTAGTAAGCATTCTGGTCCACGTAGTCCTGCAAAATCTTGTATACCCATGTGGGTTTGCCGCTGCCCATTCATATTTTTCAATAATAATCCCAGTGGATTTGGTCCAAATGTTGTTACTGGAATTGCAGCGCATATTATGTCTCAATAAAAAGTCTCTCTTTTCCAACAATGGCTCACGTTTCCAAGCCATCACGGATCCGCTGCTTCCCCCGGCGGCGCCTCTTCACGGCTGGACTAGCCGTTCAATCCCAAAACACAAGGTTGCCCTCACCGAAGGGCAACCTTGTGTTTTGATATATATATATATATATATATATATGTATATATGTATATATATATTCACTGAAAAAACCATAGGTTTTAGGGACAGTTATAGTTAGTTGGACATTGCACTCGTACAAAACCCGTGACTAAAAGCAACTCTGCCTAATTTCGCAGTATTATTGTATGTTTGTTTGTATGTTCCGTTTTATGTATTTGTCATATAGGAATGCCTTAAGAGGGTAACTCCCCCCTCTCATACATAGTGCACCTTAGAGCGTGCAACACATTTGGTCTGAACACAAACTAAGTTTTAGATCTCACCACGCACATAATTTTATGGTCCTGAGGAAAGCCAGTACACATCTGAGGCCTGGCTGAAACATGTAGACCGTTTTGGATGTAAGAGCCATTATTACTCTACGCGCATCCATTGCCTTGTTTTTATAACTGCCAGAGGCCCAATCATTAAAAATAAACCCTGTGGGTAATGGGACCACTGTACAGTTTTTAAATTCACCTTCACGTCACAGCACTGCACACTCAGTCAAGATACCTGCTCCGCTGTAAACCAGGCGTTGAAGCACACCAGGGACACAATCGGTGTCACCAGGTGGGCCCGATGATGAAGCATGCCACCAACTAGGTTGGTGGGTGAGGGCTTTCAAAAAAAGAAAAAGCTTTTCTTTTTACAAAAACCATACAATGTTGCATTTATATACAACCTTAGCCTAGTCCTATTTGATGATATACATTAAACTTTGGGGATAAGGACTAGTTCTCTAATCCTCTCTCTCCTTTTGATATTTAAATAGTTCTGGACTGCACACAGACTCTGCAGTGGCAGGTCTGAGACACAATTTACAAGCTGCTTCTGTGGGTGGCACAACCCAGTGCTGCAGGCCCACCAGCAGCATTTTGGTTCACTAGCCCTGGGCACACACAGGCCACATTACTAGGGACTAACAGGTAGACCAAATAAGCCAATCAGGGATACATCAATTGATATGTCATCTTTACACAGGGAGCATCCGCGCTGCGGCACTGAATGGCAGTGGCGCAGCGCCCAGAGCATCTATCACCAGAAAAAACAGAGGAGGCACAGCGAAAAAATGGAAGGGAGACTCACGCCATGGTGCCAGGTCTAACAGTGTCCAACATATTATATGTGTATACATATATTAAATGTACTGTAGCACACACTGGGACAAATACATTACATTACGCACATGCAACCACATGCGTGCTGCATAGTGCTATATGCTAACTTGATATAGGCAATAGGCAAATAAAATACATTGCAGCACAACTTTACATGAGTGGGCAGCTAAGCCTCACTCCAGTGGCACAGGTATAAAGGCCTGTTCACTCCACTGATCATTATTACAACAAGCATTGGCAAAGCCAACAGGTTTCGCCTACGCAAAATCTATTGGCTTTGTCAATGCTCATATGCTGAATATTCATTCAGCAGGTGACTCCTACTCCATATGCAGGTTAAAGTGTTATTATCGAGGTTGGCGGGCGGCATGGAGGAGAAGGTCTGTTTTACAGACAATAAATCAGCATATCAGCAGGCTGGCTGTTTTATATAACGGCTGACCTTGAAGCTAGGGAACCAGGTTTGAGTCTCAGCAGCAGGCTCAACATCATGTGATTCTGGGCAAAACACTTAATCTCTCCATGCCTGTGAATGTGTCCGTTTGTAATGCAACTGGTGCTTGTGTAAAGCGCTCCGATACCTTCAAGTCAAGTTTGTGCTACGTAAAATTGCTAAATCAAAAAAGAACAGTGGGAGTAACAGCTGTTGTATGTCTGTGTCAAAGGACTGTATCTTATAATGTTCCTTGCTCTGCGTCTCCCATGATTCGATCAGAATCATATGGTCCTGGTGTGTGGGCAAGGTTAGCAGGTGTGAGGTAAATCAAAGGAAAATATTGGTCCCCCTTCAAAGCAAAGTTGGCCTCAGTCCGAGACACCCCTCCAAGTCCATGCCTTGATGAAAACCAGGTGAACGCACTATGTGCCGCCTCCTACAAATCTGTAGCAAAACAAACTCTCGACCCAGGACTGTTTTGCATGGGGAATACTACAGGTTTGCTGATAAGCATGCTTATTACATGCACCCTTGCCAAAGCTATTTTGTCTCTCGTTCCAAACCTGTTCTGTTACTTGTCATGGCTCTGATTCCACTGCAATTTCCACTCAGGTAGTGTGTGTATAATATATTATAACAAGCATTTGCAATGCAATAAGTCTCGCACTTACGAGAGTTTGAGCTATTGGCATTGTAAATGACAATGCCTTTTATTTATGCGTTGTTTTTAAAACAGATAAATAAAAGGCATTGACATTTACAATGCCAATAGCTTAAACTCTCGCAAATGCGAGACCTATTGCATTGCAAATGCGATCAGCGCCCGTGCTATAAAAAAAAAAGTGTTAGGAGAGAACTTTTCCTGCCTGCAACAGCAGGCAGGACAAAGCTATTTGAGAAAATAGTGCTCGGAGGCTCTAATTAAAGCCTACCAAGTAACAACACACTTAACAGGGGGTGTTGCCATGGGAGGTTACAAAATAAGACAAGGCGGTAGTAAGGAGGGACTACTAAGCCTATTGACCAATGAACAGCCACAGTTTACAGGGGACAATGGCACAAGCCAATGAAAAATATGGGCGGAGAGTGGGCAGAGCTTCAAGTCCCTACCTGAATACAGCATGCCTCGCAGACAGAGCAGGGAATGTGCTGCCCAAGCTCGGCCTAAAAAAAGGAGGCCGAATTTTGGCAATTGTAAAAAAAAAAATCCAAGCATCATACAAAAACAAGATGGTCCGGTGCTGCTTTTGAACGCATAACATACCTTCGTGGTGGAGCTCGCGCTATGTAAAATAGCCAAAAAATATTTTTTTAAAGAACGAACAGTGGGAGGGGGGTGGTAAACAAAGGTAGTGTGTTAAACAACAGTGGGAGCTGATAAGGAGCATAAACGAAACACATGCACTCGCATGGTGTGTGGGTAATACATTTTCTTTTTAAGTACCTTGGAAGCGCGTGGCCAGTGGAAGGACACTAGCCGCCAGCCACTGATCGCCAACCAGAAAAGGTACTTGGTCCAAGCTCCAGAGAACAGCCGAAGACAAGGAAAGACAGAGGAAGTGCAACCTAATGACGTGGTAAGCTGCTGCTGGCCAGTAAGAAGCAAGAAAACGAGAATGACTGGAGGAGCCTATAAATGGTAAGTGATGGGCAGGCTGTAGGCACCTTTTAAGATTTTTTATTTACAAAGATTTCACAAGCACAGCGCAAGTGCTGTGCAGGCGAAACCTATAAATGGCATGCTGCCATCACTGTGCTCCCGCTAATTAACACTAGGGAAAGGGCAGTAGTCCTTTACCACTACCAGGGTAATACTTTGTGCGCCCCTCCCAATCTAATAAGACTGCAATCCATGAGACATGCCTAGGTCACGGTGAACAAACATGCTCTGTGTTCGCCCATAACAAAATTTGGTAACAAGCAGGGCTTTAAGTGGGAAAAAAAACTGGGGGTGCTCTAAAGGGGTGGGGCAAACCTCAAAGGGGTGTGGCCTATCTAAGTAGGGGCGTGGTCTAAATAAAGATAACTAGTGTAGCAGTACCCCCTGCGTCAGCTCTAGGACTCCTCAGAGAACAACTGCAGTATACACAAACATAGACATGACAATATATTCCACCTAACCTCAATGCAGGTAGAATTGTGACACAGGTTGTCGAAGCACATTTACTTCAGTACAGCCTGCCGTATACCTCAAATCACATCTACCACAACCCAGCTGGGCCTGTAAACACGGATTAGAGCACTCCCTACTTTACTCGCCATGCAGAATCAACATAAAAACTATGCTTATTTATTTGCATCAGTACTATTACATTATCATTCTTTTAAATTAATAACTTTTTATTGCATTTTTGTTTATCAACAAATATTATTATTCGCGATGATGATAATATTAATAATAGCAGTAGTAATGGAACAATAATAATTATAATAAGCAGGTTAGACAATATTTAATTCATAAAATCCGATATACTGCGTTCTTATGTGATCCGTACCACCGTTTCTCTTCCCCATAATCACCTAAATAACAAAGCTTGATAATATATATATATATTTCGCCTTGCACTATTCGTTTTTCATAATTGTATAATTGAAGCAGGACTGTGACGTGTACCCGGAGGAGCCACAGTGGGCTGCTCTCTGCCTGCTTTCTCTCTCCCACAGGGCCGGCGCTGTGTGCCCTGTTGTTTCCCTGTCTCCTTGCAATTAGGGTCCATGGGAGGGTCCCCTCCCTGGGCCTCTCAGGGATGGTGTCTGGAGGCCTAGGGGAGGGAGACACTTCCTTTTGTCCCAATTGCAAGGAGACCATTCAGAGACACTGCGGGAGGCCCATTGTACAGGATTTTAGCGCCCCACAGGGTTAACTCTCAGCCCACAAGCAATTCTTACACCCATCAGGCTGAAGGTGTGAGAATTGCTTGTGGGCTGAAAGTTAAAACTGTGGGGGCGCTAAAATCCTGTACAATGGGCCTCCCGCAGTGTCTCTGAATGGTTTCCTTGCAAGGGGTCACTTAAGTAAATGAGAGGGGCCTCGCACATTCCCTCTTGTCCCAGGGCCCCGCAAATCATAGAACTGGCCCTGCTCTCCCAAGTGCAGGGGGGGGGGGGGGTCAATGAAGGCGCACCGCATGTGCATGCTGCAGCCCTATTGTGGATTCTGGAGAAAGCCGTCATGATAAAAAGAGTTCGCACCAGCTAACTAATTGCCACGTATATATATATTTTTTTAAAACGTCACATAGTCTTATTTTTGCACAGAAAATAGAGCCCGATAGAGACCCGTTTCGAGGCCCCCTGAAAATAACTGCCGGTGCTCAGACCCGGACAGACCCGGCCCACTTAAAGCCCTGGTAACAAGGATCCAGATATTGCTGCAGCGGGGAACTCTGGACAGGGTGCACGCCCATCACCATGCAGTGGAAATTTCAGTCTCGACACCCACCAACAAATGTTTTCACACATCCATCCACAGGACAATTGTCTCCTTGTCCCCACCTCCACAGGCTTCATCACAGTCATCCGTTCAGCCTCTACTTCATCAACTGATAGTCCTATTCTAAGCCTCACATTCCTCTGAAGTCCCTGAACAACCCGCTCCTCAGCGATGCCTCCTTAGCCTTCTTCAGCACCTTCACAGCCCGCTCTCCTCAGCCAGGGCCGACTGGGAACTTAACAGCCCTAGCAAAATGTATAAATTCAGCTCCAATGTGCACCATCACACCTGGAGGCCGAAACCAGTGTCAAAGCGGCCTCCTGAGACTCCAGCCCCCTGGGGATTGCCTGCTTGCGCCCGGTCGGCCAGTCCGGCCATGTATTCAGCCTCCAAGGGCATCTTCCTTATCTCAACCCCTCCCCAGCACCCCAGATTCCTGTCACAGCCATCCCCAATCTCGCGTCTCTCTTGGGTCCCTCACATCCCTGTCACCTGCCACCTCACAGCCCTGTCAACTGCCACCCAACAGACCTATCTTCAGTCCTTGCACAGCCTCCTACTCACAACCCCTCACGCCCCTCTTCCCAGCCCCTAACACCATTGTCTTCAACTCGACCCAAGCCTCGGGGCTCTTCGTAAGCCACTTACAACCGTACCCTCATTCACAGCCCTTCTTTCGCCGCCCTCCCCCAGCGGCCCTCTCATTCCCCCTTAGCGCCTCCATGGCTCGCTCACCAGCCGCCCAGAGCCCTCTACACAGCCCGGCTCCTTCCCCTGCCCTCGCGCTGGCAGGCCTGCTCTCTGTCCTTGGCGAGCAGACATCAATAGACGCACGCTGAGCCGGTGTCAGCAGGAGAGCAAACATCGTAAATAGAGGCTGCATTACCCTGGAGTAAGTCACTCTGACAGTAAGTGCCTGTCTGACGTTACTTTTAATGCGGCGGGCGGGGAGGGGAGAATCAGGCATTTATCTTTAATGATAATAGGCCTCATTACATCTCTGTCGAGGTTGACGGCTAATTTCCCTTCGCTTATAGAGACGGAGGCCTCGAGTCCCTGCATGGATGGAAACCCCCCCAACACCTGTCGCTCAGTCTCGAGGGGAGGAACTCTGAAACCGTAACAGACCAATCATCCTGAAAGAGCAGACCTCGCGAGGCATCCGATTCAAGGCCTATGATTCTCAAAGGGTGCTGGAACCCCTTTCAACTTGTCACCCATAGAGAGCACGGTCATGGTGTGCCTGCCACCCTAGAAGGGTACTCACAGAAGAGGGAGTTTTGATCCTCTGCTTACTGCTTCCCAATTATAGCTCCCACAATGTTTTTTTTTTTTTTAAATCAATAAATGAAAATTACCTAAAAAGGTCTATACGTGAGTATTCCGCAACTATAAATGTGCTTTTAAGGACAACGAGCGCTCTCTAACGTTTTCACAGGAAGAAAAATATAAAAGTATTAAAAAAAATGATGTGCATGATCGTAGTTGAACTACAGAATTATTTGGAATAATCATCTAATTGACCCATCCGGGCCATCTATCTACCCAGCAAGAACACAGGTCCTCGAAAAAAAAAAAAAAAAAAAAATGTCACATAGTGCACACGCGAGTTATTGGAAGCGCGTGTGCAATGGATAGACCCAGCTTGCATGGAGTGAGTGTGAGAGTGAGTGAGAGAGTGAGAGTGAGTGTGAGAGTGAGTGTGAGAGTGAGAGTGAGAGAGAGTGTGAGAGAGTGAGAGTGAGAGAGAGTGAGAGTGTGAGAGAGTGAGAGTGAGAGTGTGAGTGTGAGAGAGTGTGAGAGTGAGAGAGTGAGAGTGTGAGAGTGTGAGAGTGAGAGTGAATGTGAGAGTGAGTGTGACAGTGAGAGAGAGTGAGTGTGAGAGTGTGAGAGAGTGAGTGTGAGAGAGTGAGTGTGAGAGAGTGAGTGTGAGAGAGTGAGTGTGAGTGTGAGAGTGTGAGTGTGAGAGTGTGAGAGTGTGAGTGAGTGTGTGAGTGAGTGAGTGTGTGAGTGTGTGAGTGTGTGAGTGTGTGAGCGTGCGCGCGTGTGTGTGTGTGTGTGTGTTCCCCTATCATGATGGAAGGGCGGGCCCTCTCGATTCACTGCATCAACCAGGCCTTGACGGCTTCCAGTGGCTCGCTGGTGCTGTTTCAGACAGTTGAAGATTACTCTTCGGCTATTTGTCCCTAACACAGCAGAACTGTAAAGACATAGCAAAAAGGTTTCTATGCAAAACAAGCATTGGCAAAGTCAATAGGTCCGAGTTGCATTTTGCGTCTCGACTACAACTTAAAAAATGCTGCTGCAATGAAAAAATAAAACACTTGTGTTCTGTATGCAACACGATTATGAGATAAAGAAATTAATGTATGACGATTCAGTGTACTTCCTTCCGAGATATAAAACAACCCCTCAAGCATTACAATGCTAGTATTTTATAGTAGTGGGAAGGACATACCAAAAAGCCAACATAATGAGAATTAGTCATCTTGGTAAAGTCAATGCTCACTCTATGTATATTTTACAGTATTGGTAACAGGTAATGCAGACAGCTGCAATGTCATGCCATACCTTAAAACGATGTTGATCCCATAGAGTTGTTTTGTTACACTTGTCCAATTCAACTGTTTCAGTAACAATTTTGCTCTCAACATGGTCTACCTCCCTTGCATGTTAGCAACAGTATGTTTCGGTTTGTTATTTCACATGAGCAGTAATTACTTGCCTATGATGCTATTTCTTGTCCTTATTACATTTTATTTCCTTTATTTGGTTAGACTTTGGTGTACAAAAACACAAACATTTAATAAAATGTGATCAAGAACAATATGTTTCTGTAAAAGATCAAAAGGGCAGCCAGATTGTACACAGGACAGTTAAGAGTGCTGGGTGGTCCTCACAACATACACAAAGGCAGCCATAAGGCTCAGCAGAATGCATACTGATAATAGTGCAAAAAGGAACAGATATCATAACAACTAGAAGGTAGCTTGGTTTCTACATCACAGTGGTGGGGTGTAAGTAAGAAAGTTCAAAGCTTCCTTTGGAGCAGCAGCTGTCCCATCCCGTGACTTTTTACATTTTCACCTAAAAGTTCCATTGTTTGCAACACCCTGATCTGGTGGTGTCCGAGGTTCAAGCAGAATCCAGGTGTGATCTCTCCAGAATCACTATGGAGAAGTAAACTCTGGCTGGCAGATCGGCAACCAAACTGCTCCTCCTTTCTTCCCAGCGGTAAAGCTCCCTAGTGAGCTGCGGGGGATTGGCAGACGGAATGCGTGCCTGGTTTGTTGCCCTTTCAACAGTAGCCCAGTACAGCAGTTTGTGCTCTTGGGTATGTAACGTACCAAATATCCCCCCACCCCGAACTGATATGCAATGTGATCACTGCTAGCCCGACATGTAGTAATCCCCATAACTAGCATAGTCTTGTGTTCGACCCCACAGGTTAATGTTGGGCTGTGGTTTGGGTCTTAGCTCAGGCGCTACTGTTCTCACCATTGTAAGTTTCAAGCTAAGGTTTCTATCATAATATTGGTGTTTTAAAGAAGCATTGCTTTTAGAAGAAGAACTTCTGACTGGACATTGATCTTTAAGTGTGATAACATATGTGGTACATGGCATCTGAGACTGACCACACCACCTCGGTTGAGTAAGCCCTGGTTGCTCGACCACAGCTGGAGGACTCTAGGGGAGACTGAACTAACTTTTGCAAACAACAGTATCCAAGACCCTGGGACAATGAGCGGGAAAACAGTAACAACCAATATGTTCATCCGTCATCTCAGGTACCCGTCTCTAGAAGATCACAATGGCTTTGCAACCAAACAGGTACACTTAAAGGACACTGGACAACTGAAGATCTCCATTGAATGGTGATTCTTATTGATTATAGAACTGCAGTATGATCTGAAAATTCAGTGTTATTGACTGGTATAAGCCTGGCTGCTAGGATTCCTGAAAGGATTCTAGCAGGCCGACAAATTCAGTGGAAAGCTAAAGTTACGGAGGAGTAACTCTCACTGATTTTGGCAGGAAAGGGCACATTAGAACTTGGCCTGAAACTAGCTAAAAACACAATGTCAAGTTTATGCTTCTTGCCAGGTGGTTAATTTGATACATCTGTGATCCCTTGTGTAAGGACAGTGGGGTGTGGGTGGAGGAAATTCACACATACTCCTATGTTCCTTTCAATTGGCAGACTTTTGAAGTGGATGTTTCCTAGAGTAGTGGGACAGCAGAAGAGGGGATGCTCACTGAATAACCGGTGAGCGCTGAGAAAGAGAGATTCAGGTACGGAAAGTCATTGCATGCATCAGCCAGTCTGTAATAAAAAGTTGGAGTTTCACACATTCACATAAAATCCTTTTTACTTTGAAGATTTATCTTTTTATTGTCTCATTCTCTCATGCTACTCGCTGCTTGTTCCATCAGAAAGGTATTCTCTGACACCTATCAGAGGCCCATCAACAGGATTTATAGTGGATTCACCCAACAGCAGAAGTTATTGGGGAATTTATAAAGGCTGGCTTCTGTTTCCTACAAAATATACCAACCCAGGAGCAAAGCTGTGCTAGGTTTGTACACTGGCTGTGGTGTGCCAATGTCTCAGGGTCACTCAGATGAACTAGGTCAGTGACAGTCACCATCACTCTCAGGTTCCGCACAGCAGCATCCCTGAAAGGGATACCTGTTACTTTATGTGTATTTGTAATGTAAAGCACACTATCATCTAGGAGGGCATCCTGGCTCTGTACAGGTGTGTGTGTGTATCTAGCCACTCTTAGGGTAGGGTTAACTTTAAGGTCAGGCCTTTAGCTTCTTGCAGAATTCAAGAAGAGACGAGGCGGCTTTGGTGTGTAATGGAGGTCGTTCCATGCTTTAGGAGCAATGTATGGGAATGCCCATCCACTGGCTCTGGTACTGTGTATGCGTAGAATGTGTGCGAGGAGAAGTCCTGAGAAGGCTTAGCTGTCCTGTACCACAAAGAACAAAATCGCCACAAAGCTTGTGACACATCCAGACAACCACAGCACCAAGACAGCCCTGATCACAGCCACCGATGACATCAGGACCCTCCTGGACCGTGGCAAAACAGCAGTTCTCATCCTCTTGGACCTGTCAGCTGCTTTCGACACAGTCTCCCACCACATCTTGATCAACAGACTCCACCAAATTGGAATCCGGGGAGACGCCCTCAAATGGATTGCCTCATACCTCACCAGAAGAACCCAGAGAAGCCGTCTATCACCATTCACCTCGGAACCCAAGAAGATCTGCGGCGTTTATGTATTTTTTTTTTTTTTTTTAAATTTCTTCTTGGGGAGGGGGGCTGTGTGGCCCCCCTCCCGGGCCACTAATGGCCCCGGGGACCCCATCCCCCGGGGCCTGGCCTCTCGTTGGGGACCGTGGGGGGGTCCCCAATCCCCGCACGGTCCCGCCGGCACCCCGCGTCCTGCGGGAACCGGCATTGCTTTTCCATAAGGGGAGCTGCTGACATGCAGCTCCCCTTATGGAAAGCAATATGCTTTGCTTCATTGAAGCGAGAGCAGGTTTCCTGCTCTCGCTTCAATGAAGCAGCAAGTTTGCAATGACAGGGCGGGAGCCGCGAGGCTCCCGTCCTGCCATTGCAAACAGCAGTGTCCCGGGGGTAGGCACCCCGGGACACTGCAGGAGCCAGCCCTAGGGGGTGGCGCTCCCCAGGACCACCACAGGCTCCAGGAGGGGGCCGCACGGCCCCCCTCCCCACATCTGCAAAGCCCCGGGAGGTGGTGGTCCCCGGGGCTTCGGGGTTCTGAAACAGACTCCCATTTTAAAATTCTTAGTGCCCCGGGGAGGTGGCGGTCCTCGGGCGGGTGGGGGCTGGAGCCCCCACACAGGTGAATTAAATTTAAAAAGAAGCCCCGGGGGTGGCGGTCCCCGAGGCTGCAGGAGGGCGGAGAGCCCTCCCGCACCATTTTTTTTTTAAAGCCCCGGGGTTTGGGGGGCCATAGAGGCCCCCCTATAAAATATAAATAAACCCCCACATGCCCCCGGGACTTGGCCCACCCGGGGGCAAAATAGCCTCGAAGCACGGGTTGACCGCGCTTCGATTTTTTTTTTATCACGGCGGGATCCGCGCACGCTAAGCGCATCCCGCGGATTTAAAAAAAAAATGCTTTTTTCTGCCCAGGGGGTCCTTGTGGGACCCCCTGAGCAGACCTAGGGGGTCAGGGTGTTTCTACCCTGCCCCCTTTGTGCGTTTTGCGCACTTGTTTCTGTGATTTTTTATTTATTACGGTGGGATCCGCGCATCCCGCCGATTTGTTTTTTTTTAAAAATGCTTTTTTCTGCCCAGGGGGTCCTTGTGGGACCCCCTGACCAGACCTAGGGGGTCAGGGTGTTTCTACCCTGCCCCCTTTGTGCATTTTGCGCACTTGTTTCTGTGCCTCGGTTCTACCGAGGCATAAAATGGCTGCCAACACTTCCTGATTTGGAGTGTTGACAGCCACTTTACAGCCAATTAGCATGCAGCTCGTGATCGGGAGGGTACGCGGACCCTACTCGGCCATAGATATATATGTGATTTTACTTTTGATTTTCTCAGGAACTACTGAACGGATTTACACCATTTAAGCAAAAGGCACGACTCTGAACCAAGGGCTACCATTTTGCCAAATTTGGTGTAATTCCGTTCAGCAGTTCGGGCTGTAGCTGTGACTAAAAGTTCCTATGGAAAATTGCATGGGGAAAACGCGTTTTGGGACCCCCTTTTTTCTCGGCCCCCGCTTGACGAATCACCCCGAGACTTTCAGGATAGGAGCGGACCGGAGCTCCCCACAAAGTTTGAAAATTTCGCGAAGATTCGTCAACCGGCGCCAAAGTTATTTCAAATAGAATGTTGCGGATTTCCTATGGAAAATAGGTCCTAACTATAACTATCTACTGGCGACCGCCAGTAGATAGTATATATATATATATATATCACGCTCACTCTCCGTCTTTCTCCCCTTCCACTCACGATCGGGTGCTTTGTTGCGCGGTGACGGACACCCTGCGGACGACACAATCCCCAGCTCACGGCACAACCATAGATGCACCAGCACTCACAGGAACGTTGTCTCCCAAATTTTTATTGGGTTCTTTTACACGACCAGACGCGTTTCGGCTGCCGCCTTTATCAATAGTGGCCGGCGCCGGCTTGAGACAAGTATTAATACACCAGTACTGATGAACATAAACAAAGGACACCTCGACTTGCTCCAGTCAAAGGTGTCGGCCATTACTAAACAGGTTACTTGATAACGTATAACATTGGTGTTGTCCATCAAACTAGGAAAATGCTTACAACATAGTAACTTACTCCCCTGAATGGGCTTAAATAGTGTTTAAAAGACATTTTCTTCTCCCACTTTACACATACTGGTCATAATAAACAATCAATAATCTTGCCCTGAATGGGCTTATTCTTAGACCTGTGTTCATTCCACCTAATGTGGAGGATGTATGACAGACCACCATGCCTAGGCTTCCTGTTAAAATCTCACTTACTTCATCATAACGGTACACTTTATTCTCCCTGATTCACAGTTTTCCAGAGACCATTACAGATGCACAGCCATTTCTTCGCCACTATTGAGACCTCCTGGTCTCTTTGTTTGATTGTCAATGATATACCTTGATTCTAATCTACGCAATTGCAGTTGTCTATTGCCCCCTCTCACATTCATGGGCACTTGGTCCATACAAAAAAAGCTTAAAAGATCTCTGTTGCTCTGATGAAACATCTCAAAATGCCTCGCCACTGGGTAGGTGGAATCCCTGTTCTGTATGGCCCTGAGGTGTTCCAAAATCCTTATCTTTGTTGGATGGATCGTACTTCCAATGGAACGTAAGCCACACGGACATACCAAACAGTACAACCGTGTGGCTAGTGTTACAATTCATCAGACTTTTAATTTTCCTAGGTTCCCTCATTCCCGGCACCACATACTACAGCACTTTTTGCTATTTCTGCAGGCCCTACACTTGAGACATGGGTAAAACCCCGCCAATTTCCCAAACGGTGGTGCTCTACTCTCATTCCCACAGTGACTCTGGACTAAGCTGCTGCGTAAAGATCTTGCTCTCCTAAAAGTCAATAGGGGTGCTTTTAGCAAATCCTTCCCTATTACTGGGTCTGACCTCAGGACATGCCAATTTTTGGCAAAAATTCTTCTAATATCCGAGGCATCCCCAGAATAGTCTGTGATCATCCTCAGACTATTAGCTTTAGTATCTTTTCTTTTGACTTTCTGTACACTAGGTGCGCAGCTAGCTATAAAGTCCTTTCTGGGTTTCCTTTCAGCTTTGGACTTGGCCTCCTCTAGAGTCTCTTTACGGTAACCTCGGGCCTCAAACCTGTTCATGCTGTCCTTAGCTGCTGCCTGAAAATCACATGGGCGCGTGCAGTTCCTTTTTATTCTTAATAGTTCGCCATATGGGATGCCAGTTATTGTTTTCCCAGGATGGCAACTGCTTGCGTGCAGCACGGAATTTCCTGCGGTCGGTTTCCTGTGCAATGCCGTGCACAGTCTTCCGTCCGCAGGAAAACCTTCAGGTCCAAAAAGCAAACCATTTCCGTGCTAACTTCACCTGTGAACTTGAGGTTGAGGTTATTCAGTATTAAGGACATCAATGTATTCTTTAGCTGATTGCTCTGTGCCTCTATACACGATAAATAAATCGTCTATATAGCTATTCCAGCTTAGAACCCTGCGGGTCCAATCTGCGTTCCCCTCTGACCAGGCCACCTGCTTCTCCCACCAACCCACGAAAAGATTCGCGTAGCTGGGGGCGAAGCAGGTGCCCATCGCAGTGCCGCGTATCTGCTTGAATAATTGATCCTGGAAAAGAAAGATATTGTTCACTATGCAAAATTCCACAAATTCCAATATCATTTTGTTATGCTCAGCTAAATTAATTGATTTAGATCCCAAAAACCATCTCACAGCCTCTGTTCCCTGAAGATGATCAATACTCGTATAGAGGCTTGAAATATCAAGTGTTATCATTACCAAGTCCTCATCCCAAACTAAATCCTCAATTTTTGTCAAAAAGTCTTTAGTGTCTTTTGTGTATGAAACCAGTTCTTTAACAAAAAAAAGGAAATAGTCCACGAACCTTGACATATGCTCCGTCAGGCTCCCCAGCGACGACACGATTGGGCGGCCTGGTGGACAGGTCGCATGTTTGTGCAGTTTGGGAAGATGGTAAAAAGTCGGTATACGGGGATATTTACATTCCAAAAAGGCAAACTCCTCCTTACTCAGCATCCCTCTGTGATACCACTTATTCAGGAGTGCCCGGTAGGCATTGATACTTTCCTCAAAAGCTTTCCTTGTCACTCTAGTATAACTTGTCACATCATTCAACTGCACTAGGGCCTCCTTTATATAATAGTCATTTGTCATCAGGACTACATTCCCGCCCTTATCGGACGGCTTGCACACAATGGTCTTGTCTTCTTTCAAGTCTGCAATTGCTTTTCTCTGCAGTTCCGTGATGTTTCCTCCGCCTTTCTTTTTATTATTGGAATTGCGAAGTTTTAGAAGATCCTTGGTCACTATATCAGTGAAGACGTCTATGGAGTCAGCTGGCATCAGAGGACAAAACCTTGACTTAGGTTTAAATGGGCTACCAGGATTAATTTGTGTAGCCTCTGTCCAATTCACATTGATCATCGATGATGGAATCAGTGATGTGGGATTCCCTTCTTCTGCCAGGTCCTCCAATACTGGTAAAATCTTAACATCGCCAGCTGTGAGATTATTACTTCTGCTTACGTCACTGGTGATTCTAGTTGGAGAAAGATGTTCCTTGCCTTTAAAATATTTCAGCAATTTCATTTTCCTACATATATATATATCTTCACTGAAAAAACAAAGGTTGCAGGGACGTTATAGTTAGGTTGGCATTTTACCCACCCAAAACCATAAAAAATTTAGCAGTTATAGTTATACTTATGTTAAAAACTATAACTCATGGACTTAAGTTACTTAATGGGATGAGTTTTAGTTTCTTTAGTTTGGCCAAACAGAATAAAAAATGTGGCTATTTTTTGCCCATGAGGGGTCCCTCTGAAACCTCTACATATGTCCTACTGAACAGATTCTTTAAAAAATCACAAAAAAGGCTCTTTCTAGACTAAGATTTACCTTACTGCAAAATGTGGTGTAATTCCATTCTGAGGTTCGGGCTGTAGTCATGTTCAAAAAATGCAAAATTCCTATAGACATTGCATGGGATAAAGCATTTTGGAACCGCCCCTTTTTCTCGGCCACCACTTGATCAATCACGCCGAACCTTTCCCAATAGCAGCTAAAGTAACTGAGACACTAGTTTTGAAAATGTTGTGAAGATTCATCAAACAGCAACAAAGCTATTAGCAAAACAAAAAATGCTTCGCCTATGGGAAAAGTTGTCAATAACTATAACTACCTACTGACTATAGCCAGTAGGATATATATATATATATATATATATATATATATATATATATATATATATATATATATATATATATATATATTTCAAAGAGCTCGTCCAGGCGTTTCGTGCATACGAAAAGACGAGAGCAGACCCAATTGTTGTGCTGGTACTTTTTATTCCATAATCACCATGTCACCATGACGCGTTTCGGCCGATCGACGGCCTTGATCACATGTCAGCGCCTTAGGCGGAGATTCCCCCTTTTAAAGTGACTGTGCAAATTTTTAGCAGCAATAGACATAGAAAACATACATCACTGTTTTCATTAGTACTTGCTTAAATGCAATTGCGCAAGATATAATATCAATATCAATATTCTTTAAAAACTGGGATAAAACAATATAAGATTATTGATGGCTAAAATCCAGGGTAAAATCCATGTTTAAATACATAAAATTCACTGTTTGCCACTTTTAGTTTATATCCCAGTAGTTATACCGTCCATTGTACTGCTATTTGTAAATAAAGTGTTCTGTGCAAAAACATTCCTCCGTTCCCTATATGCAAGTCTAAAATAATATCTATATGTGCAAAATGTGCATTTAAAGTGCATACATTTTGTGCAAAAATAGCTAGCAGCGAAAAACTAAGGGGTCGATTCCGATTCGGGCCGGAAAAAGCACCGACCGACACGGAGCCGGAAAAATTACCGACCGACACGTACCAGTGGCGCCCGACACGCCAAGTACGATGCAAGCCGCGATAAATCCGACCGACACGTTAGGAAACCAAGCCGACCGACCGAGCCGCTCGGAAAATAGCAATCCGGCCGGAAAAACACGCGAATCCAACCGACCGACACGCACCCGGAACAAATCCGGCCGAATCGTACCCGCCAACTCCAAACCGCAAAGTACGATGCAAGGCGCGAAAAACACGACTGAGTCGGACGGAGGACAAGCCGTACGACCGACACGCATACAAAACCGAGCCGAAGCAACACAATACACCGCGACCGACGCGTACGCAGCATAGAAAACTGCACAAACACAGCGTGAACGACACGGAAAACACCGTACGAGACCAATGCAGGGTCCAACTCGGTCACAAGAACGTTTCCAACATACACAAACAGCACAAAGGAAAAATCAACCAAAAAAGGCCAAACAAGCAATTACCAAGCCAATAAATACTGGGGGTGGGGACAGAGAACAAAGACACACCCACAACTCCACCTATATAAAGGACACAAATCACTACCATGAGCCTTTGCAAATGCCATTTCACTGCCAGCACCCAAGAGAAAGCAACCACACACCCACAGCTCATCCCTCACACAAGACACACACCATCAACACACCAACAAATACCTACCTCACATACACCCAGCACAACACACACCCACACACCCTCACCTGCACACCAACACACACATCACCCACCATCACCACCCATCACCATGCCCCCAAGAAGAATCCCAAGTTCCTAGATAGTGAATTGGAAGTCATGGTAGACGAGATCCTCAGGGTGGAGCCACAGCTGTTTGGCACTCTGGTCCAACAGACCCCCATGTCGCAGAAAACCAAGATGTGGGAGAGGATCATCAACAGGGTGAACGCCCAATCACCATGTCGGCGCACAAAGACGGACATCCAGAACAGGTGGTATGACGTGCGCAGGAGGGTACGGGACATGCTCAAGAAAGACTACATCAACAGCCAACACACCGGCAGTGGCCCTCCTGCCAAGCCAATATACCTCAGGCCCTGGGAGGAGAAGGTGCGGGCCATCCTTCCGCCAGTGAGCGTATATGGACTAGAGGACATCCCAGAGCCTGGTGAGTACACAACAAATGTACACAATAAACTGCCACAAAACACACACATCACTGTCAAGGGGAGAGTCAAACCATGCACTCATAGCAATTACACAGCAACTAGAACAGAATCATCCCAAAATGTGTATGTCAGTCAGATAAACACAACACATGCCATCAAAAAAGTCACATCCAACTGTGCCAACACATGTACAAACACAACCACAACTACAGCTAGGCAGTGGCACAAATAGAACTAACACACACATCCACACATGTAGCCACCACAACAACACCAACACACAGTGAAGACCACTCAAAGGAAGGAATTCTGTGTATGCTGGCCAAGTCAGTGTAGCCAATAGCATCATGGGAGTCGCAGTCACACATATTGCCCCCCCACAACTGTCCCATCAACACCACCCTGAACCATGCTCACATCACAGGGAGTGGAGAAGGACTCACAAGATGGCTGACACTGGCTACTGCTGTGGGGAGCACAAGGCCCTGCTGCCAACTGTGCACCAACAAACAGCAGGACACCACTGACTGACATCCTGAGAGACAACTTACACTCCCTGCAATGCAAGCACGTTCCATGGTGGGATATCTGGCTGGCTGGGTGGGAAGGGGGACTTGCAGCACTGACTATAGTCACCAGCACCTCCCCTCACCCCCCAACACAAACTCCACAGTACCCACCTGGTAGAATGCAATGCCCTCCATCCTAACACAAGATCCCACAAAGCACCACCACCCTGGGTTATGTTGCGTGAAGCACAGGGACACTCCTGGGACTCTTAGCCAAACAACTGCCAGGACAACACTCCCAGCCATCCTGTCAGCACAGCCAGCCCACCCCACAGGGAAGCAGAGTCAAAAGGAAGGAAGCATGGGCATGCTGGGAAGGGGGTGGAGGCAATAGCATGATGGGAGTCGTAGTCACAGACATAGCTCACCCTCACAACTGTCCCATCAACACCACCCTGAACCATGCTCACATCACAGGGAGTGGAGAAGGACTCACAAGATGGCTGACACTGGCTACTGCTGTGGGGAGCACAAGGCCCTGCTGCCAACTGTGCACCAACAAACAGCAGGACACCACTGACTGACATCCTGAGAGACAACTTACACTCCCTGCAATGCAAGCACGTTCCATGGTGGGATATCTGGCTGGCTGGGTGGGAAGGGGGACTTGCAGCACTGACTATAGTCACCAGCACCTCCCCTCACCCCCCCAACACAAACTCCACAGTACCCACCTGGTAGAATGCAATGCCCTCCATCCTAACACAAGATCCCACAAAGCACCACCACCCTGGGTTATGTTGCGTGAAGCACAGGGACACTCCTGGGACTCTTAGCCAAACAACTGCCAGGACAACACTCCCAGCCATCCTGTCAGCACAGCCAGCCCACCCCACAGGGAAGCAGAGTCAAAAGGAAGGAAGCATGGGCATGCTGGGAAGGGGGTGGAGGCAATAGCATGATGGGAGTCGTAGTCACAGCCCTACATCCCCCACCACATGGCCCAGCAAGCTCACACTCACGCATGCACATCCCACAGAGAGTGGAAAGGCCCATCAAAGATGACTGACACTGTTGCTGTGTCGTGGGGAGCACAAGGGCATGCTGGGTACTGCACACCAACCAACAGCAGGACACCACTGTCAGCCATCTTGCCATTGCCCTCACACCCACACCCACTGAACTCCACACAAAAGCAAGTAAGTATGGGAATGCTGGCAAGTGGGGTGGAGGCAATGGCATGATGGGAGTCGTAGTCACAGACATAGCTCACCCTCACAACTGTCCCATCAACACCACCCTGAACCATGCTCACATCACAGGGAGTGGAGAAGGACTCACAAGATGGCTGACACTGGCTACTGCTGTGGGGAGCACAAGGCCCTGCTGCCAACTGTGCACCAACAAACAGCAGGACACCACTGACTGACATCCTGAGAGACAACTTACACTCCCTGCAATGCAAGCACGTTCCATGGTGGGATAATTGACTGGCTGGGTGGGTGGGTGGGAAGGAGGTCTGGCTGTCAACCAAACACAATCAATGCAGACCATGTTCACACCCCAGAGAATACATAGAAATGCCCAAATAATGCAGGACAATGTGCCACACCAATATCAACCCCTGACTGTGACGACTTAGGACAATACAATGTACAGGCCCGCACCCCGAGGCACAATCACAACTGTCAGGTGTGTCAACCACTGATGCCTGCAGAAACATGACATACATTGTTTGTGTCTCCCAAAAACAGGTGATGATAGGGACACAGCAGCAGACGCTGAGGAGTCCCAGTCCCAGGCTCAAGAGGATGCCGAGCTCACTGGCGTCGTACAGCCTCTGTCCTCCTCGGACGATGAACAACCTGGCACATCCGGTGCAAGTCAACATGCTGCACCAGCAGGACCACCAGCTGCAGCACCAGCAGGTCCACCAGCTGCACCCCTGCACCCACCCCTCCAACGACTGTCACCACGAATACCATCCCTGCCGACATGGACGGAATAAGGAGCAACACCAGCGCAGTGACCCTGGACCAACCTGGGGCCATGGACACCACCACCACCACCAACCCCCAAGGTGGACCAGGGTCATCTGTGCGTGCAACTGCACACACTGCACATGTCAGCAGGGGTGGTGGGAGGGGTGGGAGACAGAGGTCGCTGCTTGCAGACGTTGCTGGTGTGCATGAAGACCCACAACTGGTACGCATAGCTGATGCGTACCAGTCCAGCACCGGAGAGCTCAGCCAGGTAGTGGGGCTCCTCAGAGACATCAAACAGCAGCAGGCTGCCCATCATGCCCGCTTGGACTCCCACATGTCCCACGTGGAGTCACACATGTCACGTGTGGACTCCCACATGTCCTGCGTGGAGTCCAAGTGGGATGTACTACATGAGATGACGGCGGTGCACAGGGACATTTTACAATGCCTCCGCCAGATGAACAGCAACCAGTCCACACCTCCCTGTGTGCCAACAACATCTGGTACAGAACAAACTGCAACTGCCACAGGGAGGGAGGAGGACTCTGGCGGAGAGTCCCCTGCACCGCAGCAGCCTGCACTTGAGGGCCCCCCAAGAAGAGGGGTCGTCCGAGGAGGGGAAAGTGAGAGGCTGATGGCCAAGCGCAACTCCCAGGAAGCCTGAACCTGTTCTGGATTTTCGCCTTTGTGCACAGACTGTTCACCCTGTTGATGGCAACACTACTCCCACACATTGCATGGGGAGTACAAGTTGGAACAATGTGTCAGACAACTGTGGCCCCGATACTGGGGATCCTGTCTACCTGGACTTTCAATTCACCTAGGAACTTGGGATTGCAAGATTCATGTACAGCACAACCCATCCTATGCACTATTAACACAGATGTATCACAATAAACACACTAATACACCATACTTGCCTCTGTCGTGATTCCAACGTGGGTGCTGTTATGGGGATGATGAACTGCAAAATTACACTGTGTATGCGAACTGCAACAGCAAGGACAACACAGGCATGTGAGTACAGGCAACGTGACACATATGAGGGAGACACACCACCAGGGGTACACAACACATACACACCTAGGCCATCTGACTCATTGCCTACACTGATGTTGCCAGGGAAGACGGTGCAATGCACAGACACCACACCCATTCCCAGTTGTAGTCAAGTAGCCCACAGGTGCAGTAAGCAAATGGCAGTCAAATGTGTGACCACAGACAACGCACATCACTAAGTGAAGCACAGGTTTATTACACAGTAGCAACATGCCGTAACCACTACAGATGCAAGGTAACCCCACCTGGTAGCGGGCACACAGTCAACAACTGTAGACGGAAGGAAGTCCATGGGTGTGGCGCACATCACCTGTAGGGACACAACAGCTACCAGCCTGGATGTGCAATCACGTCGTCGGTGGACACAGTTGACCAAACGAATCTGAAAGTACCCTGTGAAGGACAGAAATGACACACAGTCAAAAGCAATGCAGTACAGGACAGATCAGCAAAACTCATGCACAATACATGTTACAAGATACCCACCCAGAACCAAGTTAGCATGTCAACACTGTTGGGGAGTACAGCCCACCTGTCACCACACATCGCAACACACATCCTGTCAAGTAGCCCATGGACACACTCCAACAGCACCAGAGCACCACCCACACATCATGCCAACTCACATCATTCACATGACACCTCAGGATACTCACATTCAGCTAAAGAAGTTGGTGATGAGCTGTGTGCGGACATCACCATCACCATCATCATCATCATCATCGTCACTGGCATCGTGGTCCAGGCCAGGATCCTCCACAGGTGGCGGATGTTGGTCATCGTCATCCTGGATGAGAGGCAACTCCTTCCGCACTGCCAGGTTGTGTAGCATGCAGCAGACGATGATAAGCTTGCACACTTTCGCAGGGGCATATGGGAGGGACCCTCCGGTCTTGTCCAGGCAGCGGAAGCGGCTCTTCAGGAGACCAAAGGTCCGCTCAATCACTCTCCTGGTCCGACCATGTGCCTCATTGTAGCGCATCTGGGCAGGTGTCACAGGGTTCCTGAGGGGTGTCAGCAACCACGGCATGTTGGGGTATCCCGAGTCACCTACGGACAGACAAGTGCACATCAGCTGACTTGGAAAAGTGGGCGGAATACTACAGATCAGATCACACACAATGGCACAAAGTCAGTACACACCGAAAAGCCAGGCACGCTGGTTCTGCATCTGTGCCATCAACCTGGGGATGCGACTACTCCTCATCACAAAGGCATCGTGTGCTGAACCAGGGAAACGGGCACACACGTGTGTGATGGTCATGTCTGCAAGACACACCACCAGTGCATTGACCGAGTGGTAGTGCTTGCGGTTCCTGTAGGCCTGCTCCTGGGCCTGTGGTGGTACCAAAGCCACATGTGTCCCATCAATGGAGCCAATGACATGCGGCATCCTCCCCAGGGCATAAAAGTCACTCTTCACGTCAGTGAGTCGTCGCAGTCTAGGGAAATAGATGTACCGGTTCAGGAAGAGCAACATTGCCGCCAAAACATCGCGGAGCACACGGCTGAACATGGTCTGTGACATCCCACCAGCAGACGCCACAGTATGTTGGAAGGTACCGGTGGCAAAGAAGTGTAGGGCTGCCATCACCTTCACCTTGGGGGTCAGCGCTGTAGGATACGCCCGGCCAGGCTGCAAATGTGGAGACAACTGCACTGCCAAATCCTCAATCAGCTGCCTGGTGAAGCGGTACCGCCGGATGCTGTCCCGTTCCACCATCGTTGCCAGGTCTGGGAATGGCCGATGGACAGCAGGAGCCCTGCAGTGCAGAGGAGAAGTAAGCAAGATCGTCAGTCACCCCACATATGCGGCATTGAACACACTCAAGATCCCAACATACATCATCATGAGGCACAACTACATGAAGTGTGCAGTACCGGAACGACATGTATGGTACATACATGGCCAACATCTGTCAACACGGTCCTACAGGTGGCATCAATTTGTCCCAGGTTGGCCCATTGGATATCATGATGCTGTGTCACAGTCACCCCCACAGTGACATGTGAGGACAGATGTGCCCCAGGCACCACAGCTCAACGACAGGCACATTCCCAGGGACCCTGTAATGCCACATGGACACTGGCATCACCTGGAGTATCATGTGTACACCACAGCAAAACAAACATGACCCCCACAGGTAGTGGCCACACTTGCCATGGCAGGACAGCCATGGACGTCTGTGACACACACGCACAACATCAGAGTCCATGCACACACAACGTGGATGTGGAGACTGTCTCCCATTGTGCACATGAAATCAGAGACATTGTAAACACTACATGCACAAAGACTGTGGAGGGCCATCACTATTGTGCCACTGGGACACCCTGGCTCAAACATACCGTCCCACATGGGACTCACGGGGTATGTGACATGACATACACAAACACCACTGTGAAATGTGACCATGACACATGCACAGATATGAACAGTTGCACATCACAGTGGTCACGTACACGTAACACCCAGGATCCTGTCCCCATGAACACGTGCACAGCCTGGGGGTGGCTGCCCACAGGTGACACCCACAGGACAACATGTACACCAACATACACACAATAGGAAATGCAGCCTTACATGCCTTATGATAAGGTTTGGACAGGCTGTCGTGATGTAGGTGTGCCCCTCACTCCCTGGGAGCTATCTGTGGCTGGCATATGTCCATCTGAGACAGGCATGCTGACCTATGCCAGTCACATATACAGTGATGCGTTGAACAGCAATGGACCGATCGGTGCCTCCGGCCGGCCCATTGCTTTCAATGTGTGCGGGTACGTGTTGTACCCCTGTGCGCGTTGAACTGCAATGGACCGATCGGTGCCTCCGGCCGGCCCATTGCTTTCAATGTGTGCGGGTGCGCGTTGTGCCCCTGTGCGCGTTGAACTGCAATGGACCGATCGGTGCCTCCGGTCGGCCCATTGCTTTCAATGTGTGCGGGTACGCGTTGTACCCCTGTGCGCGTTGAACTGCAATGGACCGATCGGTGCCTCCGGCCGGCCCATTGCTTTCAATGTGTGCGGGTACGCGTTGTACCCCTGTGCGCGTTGAACTGCAATGGACCGATCGGTGCCTCCGGCCGGCCCATTGCTTTCAATGTGTGCGGGTACGCGTTGTACCCCTGTGCGCGTTGAACTGCAATGGACCGATCGGTGCCTCCGGCCGGCC